>CM062807.1:77197111-78397111 GCA_031772625.1 Pinus tabuliformis
ATTCATTATGCTGATGTAATGAACAAAATAAAAAATGGGTTGAATGTTTCTAATATATTGTGTGTGTGTGTGTGTGTTATTATTAGGCTTGCCTCGCTCCATTTTTAAATGACAAGAGTATCCATGCGAGTAGGGGATCAAAATGTAGGAAATATCGTAGAGGTTCGAAGGTATTTTTGAAGATACAAAGCGATATGGATTTGGCTGGAACTCACAGTCAGCCCTAAGATTTGAGATCTTAATCACGAGATAAGAAAAATTGATAGTTGTTTAGAATAGATCATAGTCAACCTTAAGCTTCGAGATCTTAATCACCAGATAAGGAACATCGATAGTTGTTAAAAATAGATCTATTAATTGTTCAATGATTCCGTATGTGAATATATTTTTTCCTGATCATATATTACAAGGTGAAACAGAAAACAATAAAGTATCTTTGTTGAGCATAATATTTAAATTAAAAAAAAATAGTTATTATGAATGGATATAAATCAAAGTGCCACAATTAACATTGATATTAACATGATGAAATGTTTTCGACACATGGTAACCATACTTGAATACCTACACAACTACACTGCATGGATCCATCCTCCCACCACTTGTCCATAGTGATGCGATCGAGATGCATGTCCACTGCCACATTTCCTGTTATTCCTGTTAAAGAGGGTTCATGGTAGCTTGCGATTTTTCCTGTTAAAGTTGATTGAAGGTAAGACACAGAAATAGAAATGGAGGCGAGTCCTCTCTACTGGAGCTCGCCTGCACCTGCATGGTTCCTACCCCCGGATGGGTGTAGAAAACAATCTTTTTGTTCGTCACGCTGAGGACTATATTTTCACGGATGCTTGAGTTGATCATTTGATAACAAATCAAGTTGAGTGTGGACATAGTGAGCCTTGTGGATAAGTATGATTTCCCTACTTGACAGAGATTATTCATCTAGGTTTGGCTCCATATATATATATATATATATATTAATTTCATCTAGTGTCGGTACAATTATGTCACGATCGCAAGTCTTTTTGTATACACGGTGGCTGTTGAATTACCCAAATTGGAAAACTGACTTATCTGTTACACGTAGAGGTTGCCAGAATACCTAAATTGGCCAATTGGCTTCTCTGTTACAAGCAGAGGTTGTGGAATTACGTAAATTGGCCATCTAGTTTCTCATGCGAGGTTCACTTTACTCTGTCCAGTGTTGTTTGAAAGGGTAAAAAAAATCGATAGGCTTTAGATTCTTTAGAATAGTTCATCACGATGCAAGCATGAATCTTTTCATGTAATTTCTTCCTGCAATCATCGGTAATGTGTGCCCAAGAAACACATCTAAATTCTCTGAGGTTGTCGGGCTTCTTTCCACACCATTTCTCGACTGAAGTTGCATGAACTAATAGCTTTAGTTGGAACAAGGTTCAAGAAATAGCTCTATATAAGATCACTAAGCTCTCTATAAGCTCTCCATTCTCAATAGGATAATAAGGTGGATAGGGTTGCTGAACCTTTATTTTTGTGTGGGATGGGCTTCGGAGTTACGAATCAATGCTTCGGGTTAATGAATCAATGCTTCGGGCTTCACCGCACCCGGCTTTGAATTTCCTTCCTTTCACGTTGCAATTACATTTTCCTGCTAATGTTTTTGACATTATGATGCCTACAAACACATTTTCCTCATAATGCTTTTGAAATTAGGATGTCTAAAAACAATACAGGATACCATGTTAAGCAATACTTGTAAACGTGAACCCGGATGCGGGTGACAATCAAGGTAATTAATGAAGATTAGACTGGTAGGCGACGAGAGGACGAGCCACATGGCTGTTGGCGTTCCATCCCAAACCAGTCTGAGCCGAATTCATGGCCGCCTGCAAGCAGCATTTAATGAGTGCTTGGGCTGAGAACTGGCCATTATGTGCCTAGAAATGGACTCCCCTCGCCATATTGTTTTCCCTCCCCCCATGCTCCATTGCAATTGCCCGCCCCAAGCTACCGAACCCTGCTCCCATACTATCACTAGGAGTCGTTGTTGGTTAGTGAGCTATGTTGATCTTGGCAATGGGCATCACTATTCCCATTCCAGGCTTTGCAATTTAACTTCTGCCCAACCATCCCCTGTTCATCCTCTGCTCAATTCCTCTACCATTTCTCCCACTGAAAACTTGGCCAGGCATTCCGTCATGGTTCGCATGAGGAGCTGCAGAGGTGGTTATCAGGGTGGTAGTGTTCGCCCTCAGGCAACGCTGAGTCCTAAACCCGCCGCTGCCTCTCCTTCCCCTGAACTTCCTTACCCCCATAGCTCTGTTTCGGGCAGGTATCCTAATACCTGCAGTGGTCGGGGACGCGCATAGTTTCCAGGTGTTTGCTAAAGCGATGTCGTGGTTCACACTGCCAACTTCCCATTGCCCCCTCACCCAGCTCCCCACTCGACCCAATTCAGATTCCACAACAACCTGAATAGACCAGTGATTACTGCCACCATTACCATCATTTTCACTGAAGAAAATGAGCTGCAAGCCGCCCCGTCGGGAAGTACTGAAGCGCAGCAACAGGAGGCTCGCAGACACAGGAATGGCCGAGATACTGGAAAGCATCTGCTGGACGAGGAAATGGGTGCTCTGCATGGCAAGGCCCTGGGTGGCGGTCAGCATGCAGCGGGAGGAAGTTCTGGAGCCACGCGACCACCAGGTGGCAGCATGATTGACGCATTGGCACCGCATGCAGTTGCTGGCAGCTCTGGTGGCGTCCAACCTGCGTGTGGGCCACACAGCGACATGTCAGAGGAGGAGGATGATTGGGATCAGTATGCGTGTCCAGTTGAAGAGATACCCATCTCAGATGAGTTCAAATGACGACGCGTGGCAGCCAGGTGTCACCTATATGCCAGCTGAGGTCTCCTTTGCTGACTGGTCTTTTTCTGTTATGATTGTTCTGCTGGAACTTTTCTGGGTTTATGATTGTCCCATTGGAACTTCTCTTGTTTTGTTTTTTCCTGTCTTAAAGACTGATATCCCATATCTGGGTATTTTTTGCCTTTGCGGACTGGTTTCCCCAACGATGGGGCAGTCAAGGTATTTTCTGATAAACAATGTTCAGCACTGTTGAGGCTTGTGCCTCAATGTACTCATATTTTGTTACATATTAATAGATTAACTTTACTTAGAAAAAAAAAACTTGTAAACGTGAGAGTTATTCCTGTTGACATGGATTTCCTTACATAATGGTGATGAGTCAACCTTCATTCACAATAATAGCTAATGATCATTGTCCTCATCGACAACCGAGTTATGATAGGTTTTCCTAATGTGTAAAAAAGACAAAGGTCATCATGATTTTTCTTAACTAAAAAATCAAGAAAATCAATAACATAACAAATATTTTGTAAATTTGATACAATATAAACTTATAAGAAAATAATAATATTATATATAACTATATAACTAGTAAGTAACTATATATATATATATATTAATTATAACTATATTATAATATATATTAATTATATTACTATAATTAATACTATTAATATAATATAATTAATACTATTAATATAATACAGTATAACTATAACTATATTATATGATATGATATGATATTATCTATCTATATATATAAGTTTAAAGTATTAACTCATATTTATATAAAAACAATAATTTTATAAATTTAAAATCATAATTATTAAATTAAAATATAAAATTTATTTTTTCAATTATTAAAATTATATATATTTTTATAATAATTATTTTATATATAAAAATAAACTTTTATATCTATATATAAAATTGTAATTAAAAACTAATTATTAATAACTTTTTTTTTCTTAAAACTATTAATATAACAATTAAATAGTTGTAATTTAAGTGGGGCAAACAATACATGAGTTTGATCTTATCGAAATTATAATAAATTACAATTCAATGTTTAATGATTAAATGTGGAATTATTCTCACATGTATTTATTCAGTCATATAAAATTGTGTTTTCATATTACATTAAATTTCTTTGAATTACTATTTTTAATGTGATTTTTGTGGATATTCTATTATATTATGTATGTTGTAATCATTGTTAGTAAGAGATATTAATGGGCACCATTAAGTTAATATATAATATAATATAATATAATATAATATATTATTATATTATATTAAATATTAAATTGCTATATTTATATATATATATATATATATATATATATATATATATATATATATATAGATATAAAAAAGAAAATTCATAATTTGTATTGATAAGAAATTATATGTTGTTGATGCCGACAGGTATATGCTGTAGTGTGGTTTGTCGCCATTGTTCAAAAAGTAAAAAATAAATACATAAGTTCCCATTGGGTACTGAGATAGGTATTGTATCCATCATAAAAGGTGCATAGTTGTTGTACATGAGATCATACTGAGATATACTGAGGTATATACAAGAGTATAAGCAAAATAATAAAGTTCATCAAAATTTTCTGATTGAGGCCATTGCCTCACTGTAGTGGTCCATCTATATATGGTCTGTGATAAAATCTATGCGTCCCTGTGGGAGTGAATTCCTCGATCAACCAATCTCCTAGAGGACGATCCGCTACTTCTTTTGAGAGCCGGTTAGCAATTGCATTTCTTTCCATGTAGATATGAGAAACAATTATCTGGTCAAAAAATGTTTTGAAAAAAACAATTTCTTCCAAGATATGTTTCAAAGAATATGCATGACAAATGGACTTGTTGTTAAACCAATCAACCACAGTCTTTGAATCTCCATATATTTGTATTTGTTGGCAGTTTTTGGTCATGGCAAAATATATAAGATGACGCAGGGTCATAAGTTCTGCATGGTTGTTTGTTCCGGGTCCAAGTCCCAAGCATATCTGGAAGTAATGTGAGTCGGATAGGTGAAGAAGGATGCCACCACCACATCCTTGCCGTTGGGCTGCCCCATCAAAGTAAGCCCACGACACTTCTTTGTTTATATGTTCTGGAGTGATGCTCTTGGGCTGTTTCTGTTTGGTCACATTGGGTAATTCTGCATATGCCGCACAAATGATGGGGGGGAGGAGGTTCCAATTTACAGTACTGTTTTGAAATATGATCGCATTCCTCCTGTTCCAAATATGCCAGGCCACCAAGAGGGGGAGATTCCGGGGTTTTACTGCCGCCACTGAAGTCCACCACTGATCCCATGCCGATTGGATGTCCACCCCCTGCCAATCCGTGTTGATGTTTAGAGTTTGAATGACCTGTGCCCAAATATCTCTGGTGGTTGAACATGTAAGGAATAAATGGAGGGTTGTTTCTTCCTCTTACCTACATAATACACACCAGGATGGGCCTGTGAATGCCCTTTTCATAAGGTTGGATCCCGTGGGGTTTTGTTCGAAAGTATATTCCACATAAGTAGTCTGGTTCTTGGCTGGGCCTGCAGTTGCCAAATAGCGGACCACCAGCTTTTGTGACTGTCCGGATTTTTTGCTTCGATCAATTTGTTGTATCCTAGCTTCGGCGAGTATTGTCCAGTTTTAGATATGGCCCAGATGAGCTCATCCTCTTCCTCCCTTAATCTAATATGGGACTCGATTAAGGCCTGTATGTATGATTTCCAGTCTTCGTTCCACTCATATGGCAGATTCCATTGCCGATCGGTTAACCATGCTTGTGAGTATATAGTGGAGTGTTGTTGGTCGCCAATCTGAGAGAGATATTTTATGCCTCTGTTGTTTAGATGGAGAACCAGCCCTTCTGGTAAGTTGTGGGCATTCCCTGAACTTGGCCATGGGTCAATACCAATGCGGACAGATGAGCCATTTCCAATGCGCCATAAGAGGCTATCTCTGATAAGAGGCATGGCATTCAGAGTGGCCTTCCAAATCGCCGATATACCCTGTCTATTCCAATTTGGCCGCCGGATCCAGTCTGTGATGGTCAAAGGCCAGATATACTTGTGATGGATGACTTCTGCCCAGAGACTATTCTGTTTTAGTAATAACCATCCCTGTTTGGCTGCCAATGCTTGGGCAAATTCCGGGAGTGATTTTAGCCCCCCCCACCACTTTTTTGGAGTAGTAATCTTGGACCATCTTGCCCAGGCGAATATCTTTCCTTTTTTGTTGCCATTCCATAGAAATCTATTACATGTTTGTTGTATTCTGTTAAGGATTCCTCTGGGAATCCAGGATAGAGACATCCAATATATTGGAGTGGCTTCAAGGATTGTTTTTATAAGCATAAGCCTTCCTGCTTTAGATAGGAGTCGATGGTTCCAGCAGTTGATCCTCTTTTCAATTTTAGTGATGAGCCAAGTCCAGTTCTCGATCTTGTATCCATCTGGTTTTAGTCTGAAACCTAGATATTTGATGCCTTCCAACATGTTTGTTTCCTAGAAGGGGAATTTCTGGTTTGCAAGCTGAGTTTCCTGATTTGTACACCCCGAGAGGGATATAGTGGATTTCCCCCTGTTAATCTCCATGCCCGTAGCACTACAGAAAAGCTGTAGAATTTCATTGAGTGCAGTGGAATCCCGGACACTCCCATTAATGAATATAAGAATATCATCTACAAAAAGAAGATGAGTGAGGAAGTAGTGCTCCATGATTTTGAGTCCCTTGATAACCCCACTCCTTTTGGCAAATGCGATGAGCCTGCTCAGCCCTTCCATAACAGGCAGGAAGAGGAGTGGGGATAAAGGACATCCTTGTCTGATTCCTCTGTTGATATTGATTGGTGATGAGGCCGAGCCATTGATGAGTATGGCGAAGGAGACGAAAGAGATACATCCCATAATCCAGGCGATAAGCTCAGGGGGGAAGCCCAAGTGAGTGAGGATCATCTTCGAGTAGAGCCAGTTTACATTGTCAAAAGCCTTTGCTAAATCAATCTTAAGGGATATACCTTTTAGGTTCTTATACTTTATGGAGTGTAGAGCTTCCTGGGCAGTGCCAGTGGCCTCTTGAATGTGGCGGTGATGGAGGAAAGCAAATTGTTCTGCATAGATGTGAGTAGATAGGATGGGTTTGATACGGTTAGCAATGATCTTGGCTATGATTTTGTAGAGGAAATCGCATAAATAAATAGGGCGGAAGTCATTAAAGGACGATGGGGCATCTGATTTAGGGATCAGGGCAATGAAGTTGTAGTTCATAGGAGGGTGAATGTGCCCGGTGATCCTGCTCTCTTCAATGACAGCCAACAGGTCCTCCCTCAGCAGTTCATAAAAGGCCAAATAGAACTCCACTGGCCACCCATCCAGACCCGAGCTCTTATCTTTTTTGAACCACTTTAGAGTACTTTCCAATTCCTGCATTGTGACTGGTTGTGTAAGGTCCTCGAAATCCTCCTGTTCAACAAATCTAGGGAAGTGGCCATCAAGGTTGATGATATCTGGTAGATTTATGGCTGTCGGGGCAGTGAATTGCCTTTTGAAATGTGATACCCCCAATTTGGCAAGTTGCTGGTGAGTTGTAGCCCATCCATCCGGTTCACAAGGCAGCTGCCAGATAGTGTTTGAGGCCTTTCTACCATTTGCAAGGTTGTGGAAATATCTGGTATTGCAATCACCCGCTTTAAGCCAAATGGCTCTACTTTTTAACCTCCACAGTTCCTCCTTTTCTTGCAGGATCTTGATTTTTTGCACTTCCAAATTGTTCAATAGGGATTTTGATTCCTCTGATAAGTAACCAGTCCCCCTTTCATCCGTCAATTGTGCAATCTGTGTCTCTGTATCCAAAAGAAGCTGGTCATCTCTCAGTCATTTCCTCTTTGCCCAGGTCTCAGTCAATTTCTTAAGTTCATTGAGTTTGTCACAAAAATCCGTTGCCTTTCTCTGTGCCCTCAGAGGTGGTTGTGATCTCCAGAATTCCGTGACCATATTAATAAAATCCGCGTCTTGTAAATATCCAACAAAAAATTTGAATGGGGAGCGGGGTTTTTTTATTGCACCACTGACTTGTAGGAGGATGGGTAAATGATCAGATAGGCCACCCGAGCTTACCCATTGTCTGTACAGGGGAAGTTTTTGTATCAGGTCTTCATGCACCAGGAATCTGTCTAATCTCCTTCCCAAAGCTGCCTCCCCTGTTGTCCTGTTGTGCCAGGTGGGGACTTTCTTGTTCATAGGAAAATCAACAAGCATGTGAGAGTCTAATAACATGCTCATCTGTTCTGAGATGGGATCAAGCTGAGCATGGTGTCCCCAGGATTCCCCAACTCCCAGGGAGAAGTTAAAGTCACCGCCCAATATGGTGGCTCTAGTGATGAGGTTTCATCCCAAAAAATTTTGCCAGAAGGCCAGGCGATTCTGATTCGGACCATATATGTTGATAATGCGAATAGTAAACCCAAACTCTCCCATGAAGATGTCCATACCCATAAAGCCCCTTCCACCCCAAGAGTATAAGAGCTTGAATTTTCTAGGTTTTATGCCAATGGCGAGACCGCCATAGCGACCATGTGTATCCATACCCTGAAATATCCATCCTGGAAGAAGGGCTTGTAGGGTTCTCACAGCCAAATCCGAAGTGAAAAGGGTCTCCTGAAGAAAGAGGATATCACATATGGATTCATGGGTCAGTCTCTTGAGAGCCAATCTCTTTTTGGAGTTGGTTAATCCCCTGCAGTTGAAGGAGAGCCAAATCATGGGGAACCAGTGGCCAAGGGCTCAATTTCTCTAAGTGCCTGTTCAATTGTGCATTGTCGCCCCTAGGCGACATCTGCCACTGCATTTTGTATGGCCGAGTTGATCTTAGATGGATGGCCTCTTTTGGGTTTATGGTTAGAGTATCGGCCAAGGGAAGAACCAAGGCCTAGGAGTTTGGTGCGGACCCGAGGTCTGAGGTGGTAGGGGTGCGATCCAGAGCCAGTGGGGGAGGAAGAGGGGTTGGGGAGGGCAGATTCCATCCTATGAGAGGAGGGAGTGGTGGAGAAGGTAGGGGGGGGGCAATGGTACATATAATAGAGGGAAACGGGCTCGGTTCCATAGATGTCGTCTGTAATGTGGAGTGCATAATAGAAAACATAACATCTGATAAAATAGAAAAGGTCATGGGAAGAGATTCATTACCCGGAGCAGATGATGCAACCTCCGCTGTCTTGGACCGGGTGCGAGGTGGAGCAGGAGTCGATGAAGCCTTCCTTCTGTTGTTCGTCTTCTTGGTGCCTTCAGGTTCCTTATTCGCAGGGGCCTCATTATGTGTCAGATCACCTTCTCCCTGATTGATATCACCTCTGTTTTGTTCCACAGATGGTTGTTGTCTAGTACCTTTAGTATTTTCCGAGGTCACTCCAGAAAGAAGAGGGCAGTCCTTGTACATATGGCCGACTTTGTGACATCTACGACATCGAAACAGAACACCTTCATAATCCAGCAGCTGCTTGTGCGAAAAGTGTCTGCGATGCAGGGTAATTTTCTCCTCCAGCCCAGCCCTGGTGTCGAGATGAACATGGATTCTAGCCATGGTCATAATTCCAGTTTGCTCATAGGATTTAGCATGCTCAAGATAGGTGCCCAACGCATCTCCTTTGCGCTTGAAAACTTGAGGTGTCCAGAATTGCATGGGCAAGCCCGGTAGTCGAACCCAAATAGGCCCGGCGCCCCATTGTTCTCGCTCTGGGTCAAACGGTGGATCCCAACGCTTCAGCAGAACAGGTGCCAACTCTATATGCCAGAATCGGGATAGTATCCAATGGGTGTATTTAGGTCTGTGAAAGTGTAAGGCAAACCATCTCCTTGCTAGGACTCTGATAGCTGGTAATTCCTTTAGAAGAGATCCCCAAATCTCCTCCGTCCATTGCTTTAATCTTTCCACAGAATATGTTCGACCATGAACCCGGCCGACCAGAACCTTTCGAGCAGTGTCAATAGCATCCGCCATCTGAACGTCCTCTCCGAATGTTAGGTTGATATCTAAGTCAATGGCTCGAAGGCACCTCCCTTTTTTCTGTTTTTCTGAGCGCTTGCCGATGGGGAAATCCTTGAGAAACTTACAGCACGGGTCAGAGGTACTTTGCTGAGCAGACCCAACTGAACGAGCAGGTAGAAGTGGGGAGCTGAAGCATCCGGAGCGGATGGGGGAGCGGGGGTTCAAACTACTAGAGCCGAGGTGAAAAGTGGGACAGGAGGGGCGCTGAGGGCCTTGAGGGTTAGCCAGCGTCAGTGAAATGGATGATGGGTTCCAGGGTTGAATGGGAGGCGAGGGCGACGACAGGGTAAGTTGAGCAGCAGTCTGGAGAGGTGAGTCGAAAGATGGAGAAGTCTGCAAGCAAGAACCCAGTAGATGGAGCGTAGCCGGCGAGAGAGTCGGGCATTCAAGAACCGGAAGGTCCGCCAGGTTGACATTCGTATGATTCTTCTTCCCAGAGCGCAGCGGGTGAGGTTGTAGGTTAGAGGCAACTGTCGCTGATGCTTGTTCTCTGCCCCAGGGTTTCATGGCTGGTCGGTTATTATATGCTAAAATATCCTGATCTGGCATGGGGTCCTCCTCATAGTCCACGAGGTCCTCCTCTACCATAGCAACCTGACAAAGTAGTGAAGCCCTAACCTGCCGACCAGGGAACCGGTAGCAAGTAGGAAGGGTAAACCAGATCGAGAATGTTTGCCGGGAAGGTAGTAAACTCTAGGGTAAACTAGGAGCCAGGATTCCGGGGATAGCTGTACGCACGAAGGGCCCGCACAGGTTAGAGACTCGTGAACCATGAACCCGGTCTGAAAACTGCCATGGGGTTGAACAGAGTCGAAACTAGGGTTAGGTTATCGCCATTGCCGCCGATCGCCAGAGCTCCCGAGTCGGAATTGCTATATTAATATATTAGTATAACAGATATATTAATATTATATTAGTATAATATATAGTAATAGTTAATATAGTTTATCTATATATATATATATATATATATATATATATATATATTAAAGTCATTAAAAAAATATGATTTCTTTTGCATGAAAACTATTATAACAATTACTTTGTATATGAAAGATGCTTCCATACTAGATCTAGAATAATTATACTCACCCAATTCTAGATCTAATCGATTAAACATAATAATTCTAGATATATTAAAACTATATATATATATAGAGAGAGAGAGAGACTATTCTTAATATATCTATATATATATATATATATATATATATATATATATATATATATATATATATATATATATATACTAAGGCTGATTCACAGACACTGTGTGGCGATTATATCCACGGGAAAAATCCAAGAAGATCAACTCGAAGGGATCTACCCATCGGCCAAACAAGCATGGCCTAACTCCAAGGGTGTCGAGGAAATTTGACCCCGTGACATCCCAATTGGAAATCTACTAATATATATATATATATCTATATATATATATATATATATATATATATATATATATATATATATATATATATATATATATATTAAAGAAGTCCTGCAACAATTGTTGTGTTTTGACAATTCCTACTAACCAAAACAATATTATGGATGAATTCCTTACCATATTAGCATTTCAAGCACTTTTCTATAGGATCCATGCACTTTGTAAATAGATCTATATTAAGTTATTCAAACCTAGCTTTAATTATGGTTGAATAAAAGTCCATGCCTCCATATAATGAATCAATCACTGTGGTTGGCTGAGCATTGAATGAAGAAGTCCTCCTCAGCAACAACATTTTGATGCTCATGCCAAGTAGTTTATCAAAATCTATCGATGCAAAAATACTAATTTACTCTAATAAAATTTACCTTACACAGAAAAGATTTAACTATAATGTCAATTTATACAAATTTTCATGCAACATTTCACACGTAATTAGAGTTGACTTGTATTTATAAATGTATATTAGTTTTTACATTGCAGGAAAATCCTAATCTATTTTTTTGTGTAATGCCCTCAAAGCGAAGTGGAACAACTCAATGAAGTGTTGGTAAATTTTATAGCTAGGTGAGTTTGTTGTTCCAATGTGAAGCTAAGTAGAATTCACAAAGAAATAATATTATTTCATTACTATATGTTATAGATTATATGGGTTAATAATTCCAAAGAACAAACATACCTTAATTAAATATTTTAGGACATATCCTCCTTCACTTGAGGAAATTTATATTCTTTTTTTTTCTTGAATTTTGTCTAAGCATAATATTTTTTCTTGTGGAAAGAAACTTGTAATTTTATTTATGGAAAGAGGAACGAAGTTACATTTTTCATATGTTGAATGCATTCAAACAATATCAACTCTCGACAAGCAACAATGCCAAAAGTCCAAGCAAGAAGCCCATCACGAAACCCCAAAAGAGTTAACCAAAAACCAGGAAAAAACCCTAAAGGGTTCAAATATTTAAAAGCTAGAAAAACTAGCCAAAAGAAACGAGGCACAAGGTGCTTAGAAAGCCCCAAAAAACAAGCCTAGAGCATGCTTGCATAAAAAAATGAGTAGACGCCCAAAAAAAACCGAAGACAACAAGCACATGCAACGATGATACAAAATGACAAACGAGCAGCAACCAACATGAAGAAGCATGAACCATGGCATAATGGCAAGATATACACAAGCCCACTCCCTCAACTCCCCATACAGAAGCGTCAGTAGGAAAGCCATGAAAACTAAAGAAATCACACCAGAAAGAAACAACAATGGGATTGTTGAGCAACAACCCATTGAGGCAACGTCACACAAATGGAAACGAAAGCAACCGAGGGCACTGCCAAACTAGAGATGACCAAAGAGAGGAAAAGGGGGCCATGACAACTAGGGTTCCAGCCATCGGACCCCCTCAAAAAACGAAACCTAAAAAAACCAAGCTGGGCAGGGTGCAGAAATCACCATAGCAAAAACAAATTATGAATTTCCACAACACCTTATCCATGCATAATATTTTGTGTCTATGTGTTTTTCTTAAAAGGTTTAATTGAACCAACATATTCAATATTATTCTTTATTTTTCATTAATTAGCCAACATATATTTTTCTAATTTTTAATGTAATGTTACGTGACAACATCACTATCATATACTAGGATGTAGAGCGCCTCTTAGTGCAATGATTTGTGTTTGCAACCAGTTTCAAAAATTACAGTCAGTAAAGGAGGGATTGTAGCTCACTCCTTTTAAAATGTTGTTATTGGTCGGTAAGTAGCAAACAACCAAAAATCTGCAATCAATAGTGATAGTACCAAAGAAGGTGAAAATCGAATAAACAAGGGAAATATTGGGAATTCAAACACCAATATTAGAAATGTGGTAATAATAGGACATACCTCTCAAGAAACGTGAGCCCCTTCATGGATTAGGTTGATACATTTCAAATCTTTCAATATTCCTAAATATGAGATTGACGAGTACATTCAATATATGTAGGATCAAAGAGTTATTGGAAATTTCATGTTCATTTGGCCCAATAAAAAGGCTTTGATCTAGTGGCTCAACACAAAATAGAAAGCTAAGGGACATGCAGAATTGAAGTTGGGTTCTAATCGATTATTTATAGCAATCTTCACTAGTGTAGAAGATAGAGAAAGGGTGTTGAGATTAGTCCTTATTTTTTTAACTCTACTAGCCTTTCCCTCAACTTCTAGACCAAGAAATTTAGCTCAGATAGGGAGAATTTCATATTTTCTCTAGTCTAAATGTATGCATACTCTTTGCTATAGGATTGATAGGATATATAAATTCTCGAGGTGAAGGGAAATTCCCTTGGACATTTTTTAAAAATCTCAAAAGTTACTTAGAAAGGACACTATACATATTATGTTTTTTTTGTGTATACATGAATGTCTCTCAAGGTCATCCATAATCTATATGCGTCACATACCAAGACTCCAATGTAACAACACAGGTCAAAATTCCACGTAATAAAGTTAATAAATGTAAAATAATAACCAAGTTCATGAGACACATATTCCAAGTTGAGTGTTGGGAAAAACATCCTAATGTGGGTGTTCATTTGGTTTATTATGGCTAAGGAAATTGGAAAAGGCAATGGAAAAGGCTTTGGAAAGGCAAAGTGGCATTTTATTTATGAAAATAATGGAAATTAGGAGAAAAGGAAGGTGAAAGGTCACAGATTGCATGTGAGGAGGAAAATGAAGGAAAATAATGGAAAATTAAAGAAACTAGAGGCCTCATTAACAAAAAGGTTTCTGAGGATCAATAGGTACCTTTATTAGTTCTGTTTTGGAGCTCTCTCTCTATTCTCTCCCTATCACACTCTTAGACACTTAGAGAATTCTTGGAGAACTCTAGCATTGGATCAAGGAAATCAAAGGAAGGACCAAGAAGGCAAAGATCAAGCAAGGAAGAGCAGGATCAAGCAGCTACAGTGGGATTACTTATATGTATCGATTCACATGTGTGATTTCCTTGCTAGTTTTGGCATGCAAGGAACATGCATGTGTGTATATGGTTCTCTTATTGTCATTGACATGGATTTTGTCGGGTGTAACAATGTTCTTTAGACTTTCATTGCCATTTATGGATAGCCATGGTGTGATGGGTTCTCTTGTATTTGGTTGACTTGGATTACTAGATGGTTTCGAAACTGAGTGAGGTGGTCTCTGAAAGAAAGTACACAATGCCTAGGAAATCCTTGGACCGGAGAATGTGGGATTGTGGTAAAGCCATATTTTGTGTGCCTCAGTGGGCCTAGGAATCCTCAATTGGTGAATGGCGGTATATACGATAAATCCTAGAGTTGTGTGCCCTTGATCAGGCCTAGGAATACTTGATCAGTGAATGGCATGATACATGATAACACATGGAGGGTGGAGCCTTGATTAGGTCTAGAAATCCTTGACTATTGTATGGCAGGATATACAGTAAAGCGAAGCTAGGAGATAGTAAAATTCCTCACATTGTAGGTGGAGAAATTCGGTGGCATCCATGCTTGTTTAGGGCCTTGTGATTTGGTGGGGATTGCGGTAAAGTATGAGGAAACCTAGTTTGGTTTGGTTTTGTGTCCCACATTCATGCCTAGGATATGGCAAAGAGGTGATTGGATGAAATAAATATTTGGTTCAACTAATCTAAGGTTGGGTGGTTCGTGGAAGTCACATACCTGGATGGTTTTTTCATTCATTAATAATACCTTCTTCTCCTTGGTATTTCATGTGTAAATGTATTGGATTATATGTGGATTTTATGGTCGGTACACCCTTGTTATTTATGTTGGTTATGTTATCGTTCTGTGATTTTGAAGATTTCCAAGACAAAAGTCACAAAAGATACATCAAACCACTTATGAGTGCTGGACCTAGCCTTCCTGGACTCAAAGAGGGCTCTCTCTATACAATTATGTTTTAACTTTGTTTTTAGTGCTGGAATATTTTAGGCTGGATATTAAGAATAAAACGATTGTTTTTTTTTTTCATTTGGTTGGAGAAAGATCATTTGTAAACATTTTCCATTGGGCAATGGAGTCATAGGCCGGGTGGTAACATCAATTTTACAGAGCGTTTGCAGGGCAAGCTAACTGTCCTCACTAGATATTTTAAAGATAAATGATAAATGGAATGAAAGATAATGATATCAATTAGGATTAAAAGCATTTACATATTTTGTAATTGTACTTTAGAAGAAAACACAAAGATTGTAAATACAGATAGCAGTAAGGTGCTCCAACAACATATCTTAAAATTAATTTCTGTTTTACAATGAGAAGTAGAAATGCATGGATAAGTAAATAGAAATACATTGAACACAGAGAGGAAAACGTCACCAGTTCAAAACAGATCAAGTATCCTATAAAATGTCCTTTTATTGATGCTCTAGCTTGAAATTGCAATGTTCCAAATGGAAAAATAGTTCAGATGACTAGGGTCCAACACTTAATACTCCCAATGCGTGGAGTATTTAAACAAAAACTACAACGATTTTCCTTGTATACTTGGAAATCTATTATTTATTACAATGAAGGAAAAAATGACTAATGTAGCTAAGGAGTAGCCACGCCGAGAAAACTGGGATAGGTGTCCTTCCTTTTCTGGAATGCTATTGCCTCAAGTGTTAGTTAGAATGGGGTGGTTTTGTTGACATGGCTGGTGCTGACTCAAACCTATATGACTACTGTAGTCATCCTTGCCTCATTCTTCTTGGTAGTCACATAAGTCACTCCACGCTTCCCCTTTAGGGATCTTAATTTTAATTAACCTTCGGTACACCTCATCAACATCAGTGTATTTGGAAAATGATGGCTTGACCAAGAATACATGCTTCGGCTCATGTTGAATGTAAATCTGATTGTTGATTGATTCTAGTAAAGATTTTCCTATTATGTTGCCTTTGATGTTTGACAGATTTGCAGCATCTATGGCTATGCCTTGAAGCTTTTGGACATAATCCCCTATGTCCATGAGTTATTCATTTATAACAAACCAAAAGGGAAGACCCTTTTGATGCAGAAGGTGCATTATGCTAAAAAACCGGTTTACTGTCAACTCTAAAACTTGGCACTTTTCCTTTAGCTACACATTTAAACTTTTCTTTGTCAGCACCTTCTTGACTTGTAGTATGGTCTCTGTCCTGTCTTCCACTCCCAAGTCTTCCAGCTCATATTTGTTTCTTGCATTCAAGAACTTGATAATTCTATTTGTTGTCTCTGGCATATCTCTCAACTCTGTGTTGGTCGCTGAAATGGTTTCTTTGGAATTTTATAGCAACTCTTTCTACTCAAAAATAATTTGGATGCTAGGCCAAATTTCATTAATCCGATCTATGATATTGTGCCAAATGATTTCCTTAACCCTCCCTAGAGTATTCCCAATGGAGGATTCTTTTTTTGACTTCTGAAGCTTCTCAATCAATCCTTTTGTTCTTTGCATCTCTAACAAGTGGTTGTTTTCAGCCCTTTTAATATGATCTTTTAGCACGCTAACTTGGGATTCTAGCCTTTTGATTTCTTCATTTTGCAGATTAATTTCCTCCATAGATCTTGTCAACTGTTCTGTATTGCTTCATGCTCCTGTTGTTGTACCTGCTAGAGTAGTTATGGGGGGTCATTAGAGGAAGGGTCTCCATTGTGGTGATAGCCATCTGTGCTGCTTTTTCTTTTTCCTGCACCATATTTTCCATCTCTGTCTCCATCTGTTTGATTTGGATGGACTGCTCTACTATAAGTTTCATCATGTTAGCTTTTATTCTCTTTGTTTCCTCTATTTCCTTGGTCAGTGGGTCATGTGTAGCAGGCAACTTGAGTTGTTTTTTCAGAGCTGCAATGTCTAGCTATTTCTTATTTATCACTTCTACAACTACCTTGGTATCTGAGGGGTCATACCCAATTTTTATTATTAAGTCTTCCAAAGACTTAATCTTGGTGTCCTTTGATAATGATGAAATTTTCTCCATCTTCAACTGAGACTGAGCATTTGAAAGGGCTACCTGCATTTTAAACAAGTTCATGGAAGTGCTGGTCAAAGTAGATGAAATCATTTCACCTGTTTGCTTGTGCATCTCCAGTGGATTAATTGGATGCACATTTTTGACATCAAACTCAAATGAAGTCTGCTTATAGTTTGCTAGAGTTTTAGGCTCTGATATTTATGCCTCCAAAAATTCCATATGCGTCTTGCCTTCTCTAAGTTAAAGGCAGAGAGAAGTCTGCCTTATGCAGTTGCACTTTGCTTCCAAAACTGGGCATAAGTGCTCTTCTTGAGAATTTCATTCTTAATTTTGATTTCTATGAAGGTATCAAATACAATTTCTTCTTTCTCTTTAGTCACCTTTGTAGATGAGGATACTTGAAGAGTTTTTCGTCTTTCTAAAGTTGGAGTAGAAGGAAATGATTGTCCTCCAACTAGTGAAGAATCTAGAATATCAATTATTTTGATCGATGTCTGTGGTGGTGATCCTTTCTTCAGTAGTTTGTCTCTCCTGTGGCCTTGGGGTTTGTGAACTAGATGAGGAGATTACCTGCTCCTCGGCTTCTTGTAATGTATCTAGCATCCACTTTGTTTGATTTATGTATGTTTCGATTTCAAGTCTTTAAGTGTAGATGTAGGTCATGGATTTATTTTCCACCCTCTTCTTAGGAATTAATACCCCAAGGGTCATAAGACCAAGTCAAGCTATGGGTGAATTCATCTCTCTTAGTCTTCTATCCGCCTCTTCTCCTACAGCTCTGCTATTGCAAATGAAGGGACCAATTTGGGACTTGATCCTGAATTGGGATTTCTTCTTGGCTGCTACAAAATGCATCTCATCTGCACTGATCATCTGTCTAATATACTCTAATGCAAAGATCCTCATGGGGAGGAAATTTGGCAGCTTGCAAGGGGCCAATTCACAACTATACACTCTTATTTCAGTGTAATTTTGGTACAAGTACCAATCACCATTTCTGGCTTGATCAATCAATTACATAATTCTTTTTTTGTCTTCACTTATCCTTGGTTCTATAGTTCCACTGAGGAGGCTCATTGCTGGGTGTACAAACATTTCCACAAATGTCTTGTAATTGAAATCCTTTTGATCTTTCATAACCAATGTTGTCCAAAATATCACTGATTGAGGCTCACCTTCCTCATTCATTTTTCTCAATGAAAACTGAAACTTGTCTTCCTGAAAATACACAAACATGTAAACCAACACTGAGGAATAATGAAAAAATTCTTCTGTGAAAAAGTTGACAAGCTGCTCATGAATTACATCTGCTAGAAACTGACTGAAGTTGAAAATGATTGAGGGCTTGGATTTAGTGGAGAGGATAGATAAGAAAGATATAATAGCTTCATCAAGCCATTGATCAAAATAGTAGCCAAGTAGGTATGAAATAGTTTAGGCAATATGTTTGGTTCTGTCAAGGAAAATAGAGGAGGAATAAGGAGGGTTTTTGCTTGGCAGAGGTGTGTTCTCAGCCATGAAAAGATCTAATGTTTTAGATCTTTTGGAGAAATAAAGTTTTTGGTAAATTTCAATCAAAACTTCATGTGAAAAGGGAACAACTCCTTCAATAACTGGGGCCTGCATCATCTGCATGATTGATTGAGCATCAATTGTGAATAAAATATGTCTTGTTGGGGCCATCACTGCTCTTTGCTATGGGTTGTAACATGAATGGCACTTCTTGATCAGCTCTGGAAAACTCTGTGTTTTAGGGAAGATATAGAAAGGCAGGTTGGTGTCCCACAGGCTTATGTCATCCATTTCCTCCATGAATTTGTCCGCCCACCAGCAATATATATTAAACAGATCAAATTCTGAGAGGGTTTCAAGGATCTTGAAATTCCTATCAGCCAATGGTAAATGATCTAAATCCAGTGGTGGGTGCACCATTGGGTTGAATATTTCTAGTTCTTTCTTCTTAGGTGCCATTGCTATCTACTCTATAACAGAAAAGGATGAAAGAAGTGGGATCTTTAGTGAGGGAAAAAGAAAGGGATTTGAACATAAATGGGATTCAAGAATAGGAATTGATGATCACTGCTTGAAAATTAGTAATCCTAGATTGTGTTTGCGTTCTATGCAATAGATGAATGGAGTGGAAGGGAGCACCTGCAAGTGAACAATAACATTTAAAGTTTGAACTCGACGCAAGTTTGGTGGTTTTATGATTTGAAATCAAGCCGTTGGATTGGCTTAATTTGGCGCAGGTTTGTTGGCTAATGGCCCGATCTCATTTATGGCTCAACGAGGGGAATGGGAATGATTTGATGGATGGGACAGTTTGGCGCAGTGAGGTGGTGAGTGTTCAACGGTCGCTTGGTTGAGTGGTTTGGACAATACCGGATACAACTTTTTGGGCAGTCTACGGAGCGATAGGTGATATGAGAGGGGGGTGGGGAGGGGAGGGCGTGTGAACTCATGAGAGCACGACACGTAGGGGAGTGGAAATCGCTGACTTCGGACCCCCCCGGGATTAACTTTCGGATGGTGAGGGGGGGCTGGAAAAAGACGTGGGCCATTCGATCAGGCGAAGTGAGCGGAGATGAGGGGAAATATGGTGGGTTGGTTAACAATGACGTGATGGGTGAGTGCGTGGTGGGGTTGGGTTATGAATGGGGGCGGACTATAGGAATATGAAAGGGAAAATAAATAAGGTTTAAAGGGGGGATGATTATTAAAGTGTCATAAGCCCCTTTTCCTTACAAATTTTGCTATCCGACCTTAGAAAGATCGAATTTTCTTTGAACCTTAGGAAATGTCTTCCAATTTTTTAAGAAGTTCCTTTGATACCCCTTCTTTATTCCCTGATTCTACCTACCCATATTATGTATCCTAGCATTTTTTTTCTTTTCCATTTATAGGGTGCATTTAGACTTGTAGACCCTTTCATTGTTTTTTTTCTCTTTTCATCTCTTTTCTTTTAAGATCTAACCTACTATATCACTTATTTCTCCTCTTTGGTCCAGATTAAATAGTTGGACCAAATTCCATTTCTACCTAGCTACTGATTTGCCAAGATTTAACTGTTTGGAAACTCTTTATTTTCTAACCTATCAACATGAATCGAAATTTGTTCAATCATGCTTAAACTGTATGATTTGAACAATCTTTGGGGTTTTCTTTTTCTTTTTATTTTTCTCTTTCTTTTTTTTATACCCTCTTTTCATTTATTTTTCCTCTTTTTTATGAAATCAATTGAAAATTGAAATCTATGAAAAATTTGAAACCCGCAAACTGTGAAATGCTTAATCACCTTGAGATTCTATAAATTATAGGACCCTAACAGGTTATATGTTGGTTATGAGTATGTTTTATGACAGACTTGATGTATGACTTTCATCATGTTTTGATTTGTAAATGAATTTACAATGAATATATGGACTAATAGATGATATTTCAGCTATTGTGATATGGAAACAACACTTCTTTACGAATCTCAGATAAGTACGAGACCCCTATGCTTAGATATGTTGTTATTATCTGTAGATTGCATATTTTTGACATGTTTGACAAAATGCATTTTATGGATAGTAAGGGTCCATTCAAGTCATTAATCAAGTGTTTTCATTAGTAACTTTGTTTTACTGGAATTTATCATTTTTGGAAGTTTCATGAAATTCTAGGCAGTGGCCTCATTCCTGGCCCTGAAAAAGTGGCACAGGATCTGGGGTCGCTGACTCAGAAATATCTGAACAAGTCCACAGTTAATGGCATGCCTTACTGTGGGAGAGACTGGAAGGCCTTAGTCGCATGCATGGCTTGTAATTGGAGTGGTTGGGGGTCGAGTTAAGTGAAATTCCAGGTTTTCTCAGGGGTTGGTCACCTCGAAGGGGTGGTTTGCTCCTGATGGTTATGTAGCATGTGTGGAAGGTCATATTGGTTTAGTTTTGTGGGTTCCACTTCCTTAATCGTACATGGGGACTTGACTAACATCATAGTATCCTCTCATCACATGTTTACCCCAGGGGACAGGTTAACTTGGGTAAATATGGGAGGAGGGTTTTACAGAATGGTACCAGAGACATGTTCACAACTTGGACTAGATGGGCAGTGCGTTAGTCATGCATTCATGTCAGTTACATATATGTGTTCTCTATGCTTGTGGCCTATGTACTTGTTGTATATGCATGGTGGTGGTCATGGTTGCAGTGGTGTCACCATGTGCACATTGATGGTGTTGTTATTGGTTGTGTTTGTTGTGAGTGTATGTTGTTATGTATACATTGATATGGTCATAGTTGTTATGCATGAGGTCATGATATGAAGTTGGTATGATCAGGAATTGATACCTGGATAGTGGTTAAACTGATTTTATATGATGATATGATTATGATTATACATGTATCATGTTAATATGGTTGATCTTACATATAAGATATCCTCCCGTGAACTATACTAAGGTATGTTTATTATGTTATGTTTTGGTTTTAGCTGACATGGTGTACTTGCAAGAAATAGATCAAATATGTCTAGCAAGATGGTAGACTACAATTCATGAGATTCTCCCTATGGGCGAGATGACCAATGCGATGTTGGGTGTTCTTATGACTTTGAAAACACATTGAGAAGCTTGAAGGTAGAAATAAGGAGTTGCAAGGTAGATAATGACAAGATCATTCAAGCATGGGAGAAACATAAGTCAATGTAGTAATCTTTCAAAGTTTGTTAGAATTGCAGAGATAGGGACCACTTTGGATCAGCCATGGGTAGAAGGACATGAAAATGGGGCATATGGAAGTAGATCTCATGGTGGACACAGGTCAGATAGGGATGACACAATTAGAGATGGCAGGTTCTTGGATACTCTGAATAAGAGAGGTGATGGACACATGTTCTATTCTAGTTCTGGTTCTGATTGACGCTATGATTGTCATTGTTATCATCCTTATAGGAGGAGTGATAGGGGATATTTTCCAGAAGAGTTCAAGCAAGTGAAGCCACCTATCTTTGATGGAGATTTGAAAAAGTTAGAGGATGCAGAAGCATGGATACTTGGGATGAAGAAATTCTTTGAGTTGCATGAATACACAGAGAATATGAAGGGAAAAATAGCTCTCTTTAGCCGCAAAGGGAACTAAAACATCTGGTGGGAAGATGTGAATCAAGTTGGAGACACCGGATAGAAGAATTGATTTGGCATGAATTCAAGAGAATTTTCAGGAAGAAGTACTTGTAAGAGAGGTATTTTGACAAAAAAGCCAAGGAATTATATAAGCTAAATATGGGATCGATGGCAGATGAGGAGTACATGTCTAAGTGAATGGAGTTATTGAGGTATTTATCATATCTTAAAGATGAGAATGAAAAAGTTCAAATGTGTTTTGGTGGATTACCATTAGCATTTAGAGGTCGGATTGAGTATGATGAGCCTTGGTCGGTTGAGAATGTTATTGGGAAATTGAATCATTGTTACGAGCAGTCAAATTTCAAGACAAAATATCAACAAGGTTGGAGAGGGAAAGAGAAAGCTAAAGGTAAATGGTAGGCGAAAATAACAAGGCCTCAAGATGAAGGTAAGAAATAAAATTTGGCACCTTACAAGAAGTTTAATGTGTCACAACATGGGAGGAAATAGAGTAAAGGTGATGGTACAGGACAGTTTCAGTGTTGGATATGTGATAAGGAGGATATTAAGAGGGTTTGTCTGTAGAATCATGGTAGTAGGCCTCAGATTTACATTGCACAAGAAGCACAAACAGTTGAGGATGTTGGTAGAGGATTCCACGAATTTATGCATTTATTGATACCAAGCAGGAAAATCACCAAGAAACTATTATCGAGATGGACAGTAAGCTTTGTGATCAAGTTGTTTCCATTTTGATTGACACTAGATCTAATTATAGTTATGTTAGACCTAACCTGGTGGTTAAGTGTGGGTTGAATAAAGAAGTGCATGTAGAATCTTGGTTAGTGAAGATGGATACATGTACAAAGAAGAGAGTGTATCATTGGATAAGAACTTGTGCATTCAAGTTGAATGGTATGCCTACCCCAACACATTTGAATGCATTTCCATTGGGATCATATAGTATGCTTTTAGGTATGGACTAATTGTATCTTCATAGGACTAAAGTGGATAGTTATGACAAGCCCATTGAATATTTGGATGACAATGGAGAACAGAGAATCTTGCAAGGTAAGAAGAAGGCAACATCAGTTAGAATAGTGAGAACTGTCAAGGAAAAGTGCAATCTCAGAAAAGAGTGTATATTATTTGTAGTGCATATTTCTAGTTATAAAGGTAAGGATGTTGAGGATGCGAAAGTATTGAGTAGGTACCCAATCTTAAAGTACTTTCAGAATGTGTTTCCAATAGATATTTCAAAGTTTCTTCCTTACACAAAAGTGGAATTTTCCATCGAATTGGTACCAGGGGAAACACAAGCATCAAAGACATCATACATGATGAGCACACCATAATTAGTAGAGTTGAAGTTACGATTGAAGGAAATGCTTGAAAAGGGTTATATTAGTCGAAGTGCATCACCTTGGGGTGCATCATTGTTTTTTGTGCAGAAGAAGGATGGTACTCTTAGGTTATGCATTGATTACAAGTAGTTGGACAAGGTCACCATCAAGAACATGTATTTGTTATCGAGGATTAATGACTTGTTTTATCAGTTAAAGGGAGCAACATTGTTCTCAAAGATTGATTTGAGATCATGATATCATCAAGTACACATCAAGGAAGAGGAAATATACATGACAAATTTTCGGACCAGGTATGGGCATTATGAGTTTGTGGTAGTTCCATTCGGTTTGAATAATGCTCCAACTACGTTTATGTGCTTGATCAATTGTGTTGCGTCCTTATTTGGGCAAGTTTATTATTGTATTCATTGATGACATCTTCATATATTCTAAAAATGAGGATGAGCATGCCAAGCACTTAGCAGCAGTGTTGAGATTACTGAGAGAACATCAATTATATGGCAAGCTTTAAAAATGAAGTTTCTTTAGAACATAGGTCCACTACTTGGGATTTGTATTTTCCAAGGAAGGCATAGCAGTGGATCGAGAGAATATAAGGGCTATCATGGAGTGGGAATCTCCTAGAAATGTGGATGAGGTAAGATCATTCATGGGGCTAGAAGGTTACCATAGGAGGTTCATCAAGAACTTCTATCGCATTGCATATCCTTTTACAGCACTACAGAGGCAAGGTAAAAAATTTGAATGGACATAGGAATGTGCAACTAGTTTTGAGCAATTGAAGCATTTGTTGAAAAATGCTCCATTGTTAAAGATTACAGATCTGGACAAAGAGTTTGTGGTGTGTACAGATGCTTACAAGAGATGAATTGGTAGAGTCTTGATGCAGGAAGGAAAGGTAGTGTGCTATGAGTCATGGAAGTTGAATGAGCATGAGTAGAATTATCTGACACGTGATCTTGAGTTGGCAGCGATCATCCATGCATTGAATATGTGGAGACATTATCTTCTTGGCAAGAGGTTCGTATTGATGTGTGATCACAGTGGATTAAGGTAGATATTTGACCAAATAAATATTAATGGCTATATGGTTGGCCATAATTAGTGAGTTTGAAGTTGAGTTCTGGTACATTAAGGGAAATGAAAATAGGGTTGCAGGTGTTCTTAGTAGGGGAATACATGTGAATCATATAAAAACTATGAGTTCTCATGGGACAGACTTACAAGATTAGATTTTACATGCAAGACAACATAATGACAGGTACATGGAGCTTATGCATAGGTTACGATAGGGTACAAGTGGTCAGGATGTGGACTATCCTCTTACAACATATGGTTTGGTCAAATTTAGGGATAGGATATATGTGCCAGGCAACAATGAGCTCAAGAAGACTATCTTGAGAGAGTTTCATGCAAAATTGTATTCATGTCACCCATGATAAGAGAAGACATTAACAATAGTGAAGTATTTTTATCATTGGTTGAATTTGAAGAAGGATGTGGCAAATTTTATGGCTAGATGTTTGGACTATTAGCAGGTGAAAGTCGAATGTAAGCATCGAGGTGGAATACTACAAACGATTTTGATTCCAAATTGGAAGTGGGAGGTCATTTCCATGGACTTCGTTAAAGGTTTGATGTCGACGTCTAGATAACATGATTCCATCATGTTTATGATGGACAGGTTGACTAAGGTAGCACACTTCATTCTAGTAAAACCTACTTATTCAACTAGTGATGTGGCACATGTATTCATCAGAGATGTAGTGAGGCTGAATGGTGTTCCACAAAATATTGTGTCAGATAGAGATGCTAAGTTCACTTCCAAGTTTTGGAAGGAGTTGTTTGTAGGTTTGGGGATAGAGTTGGCCTTCAGCACAACTTATCATCCAGAGATATTTTGACAGGTAGAGAGGGTCAACAAGATATTGGAGGATATTTTGAGGATGTATGTGATGCATCAACAAAGGATATGAGAGGATTATCTTTCATTGGTTGAGTTTTCTTACAATAAAGGTTATTAGGAGTCACTGAAGATGAGTCTATTCGAGGCACTATATGGGCGGAGTTGTAATACTCCCATTAGTTGGAGCGATCCAACGAACATGGTATTTTTAGGACCAGACATGTTGGCAGAGATGGAAGAAGAAATGTAGATAATCAAGAAGAATCTAAAGGCAACATATGACATAAATTTTTTTTATGCAGATTGGAGTAGGTTGTTTAAGGAGTTTTAGGTTAGGAAAAAATTGTACTTGCTCATCAAGCCTAGGAAGATATCCTTAAAGATTGGATCATGTACCAAGCCAGCATCTTGGTTTTGTGGACCTTTCAAGATTCTTGAAAGGATTGGACCAGTAGCCTATCGACTTGCACTTCCTCCGAAAGTGAAAGTCCGTGATGTTTTCCGTGTGTCATTGCTTAAGAAGTATGTTAAGGATGTTGATCATGTGATTGACTGGTCCATATTGTAGGTGGATCCAGATGGATAATTCCAGGAAAAACCTCAATGTTTATTGTAGAAAAATATGATCATGCTCCAAAACCGATCAATCGAGCAAGTTAAAGTTTAGTGGAAGCACTTTGGGTCCGATGAAGCTACATGAGAGATGGCGAATCAGATGCAGGCTATGTATCCTTATTTATTTGTTGGTTGAGTGAATGTTTTTGGTATATGTTTTGGTGTGATGTTTTTGGTATATGTACATATGTATATGGATGTAAATACCACCATGCGTTTTGTTGTAAAGATCCAAGAAGCGATTTTGGTGTCATGTCGTCATGATTGTCACGTTGTCATGTTTTTCATGTTGGTTTGCTTCTCAACAGGTTGATCATTGTAAATACTACATCGAGCTAAGTTATAAAGCTCCATGGGTAGTATGTTTTTCTTTCAATAGTCTTATTGGTTGTAGGTGTCATTGAACACCGAGGATGGTGTTCCCCCAAGGGGGAGGGTTCTGTAACAACCCTGGTCAAAATTCCATGTAATAAAGTTAATAAAGGAAAAATAATAACCAAGGTCATCAGACACATATTCCAAGTTGAGTGTTAGGAAAAGCATCCTAGTGTGGGTGTTCATTTGGTTTATTATAGCTAAGGAAATTGGCAAAGACAATGGCAAAGGCTTTGGAAAGGAAAAGTGGCATTAATTGGAATTTTATTTATGAAAATAATGGAAATTAGGAGAAAAGGAAGGTGAAAGGTCATAGGTTTCATGTGAGGAAGAAAATGAAGGAAAATAATGGAAAATTGAAGAAAACAGTGTCCTCATTAACAAAAAGGTTTATGAGGATCAATTGGTACCTTTTGTTAGTACAATTTTCGAGCTCTCACTCTCTCTCACTCTTGTACATGTAGAGCATTCTTGGAAAAAATGTTAGCGACTCCAATATGGGTCCGGTTGTTCAGACTCTCAATTGAGTTTTGGGATCTAGAAATCCTATAAGGTATTGGGAATTCAATTGAGACCTTTGTCAAAGTGGCAGACGCCACCAAGAAGGCAGATATACATCCTATGCAAGGATCTGTGTTTACATGAATATCATGGAACCGCTTCCTAACTATATCGAGGTGGAATATCATGATGAGGTATGGCAACAACCAGTAGATTACGAGCACATTCCATTCCGCTGTAGAAGATGTCATGAATACAGTCACCTCTTCAGATCCTGCCCCCTGAATGCAGCCAGAGCATCAACGGACACTAGGAAGGAGGAAGAATCGAGGAAGGAGGAAGAAATGGGCAAGGAGGGAGATGAAGGTTTTACAGAAGTGCAGCGCTGGAAAAAACCTCAAAAAGGATCGACAAATCTGAAACCACCTTCTAAGGAGTCAACTCAGGTAAATCAAAACAAGTTCGCAGCTCTACAAGAAGAGGAAATGGAAGAGGACAGCGAAGACAACGATGAAGAAACAACATAACCTAAAAAGATAGACAAAGGGAAAAATAAGGCACAAGAAAATATGGAGCTGGAAAAGGAAGTAGAAGGGACAGAAACTCAACAAGAGTAGATCCAAATGGAGATAGACCCCCAGAAGGACAAAGGCAGTGAAGAAGAACAAGTCATGAAGAGACTACTACAAGAATGGAGGCATCTAGATGAGAGGTTCATCCTAGAAGATCAGAAGCAATTATACAAAGACATGTTCCAACGATACAAGGAGAAATGAGGGGCAATAATAGTTAGTCAACCAGAACATATAGGATCGCAAGGGGGACAAAATACAGAAACAGGTAATGCAGAGAAAGGGAGAAGAAAACGGGGAAGAAGATCCATGAGCGAATCCATTCAAATGGTAGGCGAAATGTTGGTGAATTCGGGAAGAGTCGTACCTCTGTTAGAGGTATTCCAACAACCCCTCAAATTGTTAAAATGATAATTACAACTTGGAATATTAGAGGATTGAATAGTAAGGGGAAACAGAGATACCTGAAGGAGAGACTTAAGAGAGATAAGCCTAATATAATGATTATCTAGGAAACAAAGATCAGTGAATAGAAACTGAAAGACATTATGGGTAAATTTAAACCACATTACAAGATAATAGGTCAGGATGCCATAGGAAGTGTTGGGGGCTTGGAAATACTCTGGAACCCAGAGGAGGTTCAATTTGAAGACTGGGTAAGTTTACCTCGAATTCTTTCTGGGAAATTCAAGAACATTGGATCACAGGAATGGGTCCTCCTCACAGGAGTGTATGGACCACCTATACCCGGAGAACATAGGATTTTCCTCCAGAACTTGGAAAAAACTTGGAGTCTCTGGCTAGAAAATCCATGGATTGTAGGAGGAGACTTCAACATGATCACATCACTAAGTGAAAAAAGAGGAGGCCTCAGAAGGTCTGACTCGAATATGGAAGCTTTTAGGAATATGATCAATGAACAAATATTGGTGGATATCCCAATGATAAATGGGATTCACACATGGAACAACAGAAGAGGAGGCACCCACCAAATTTCCTCGTGGTTAGATAGATTCCTTATATCAGAACAAATAATAAACCGAGATATTTTTATTGAAGCCATGATCCTTCCGGGAATGGGTTCTGACCACTGGCCGATCAAACTCGAAATTGACCTCAAAGCTAGCCCCAAAAAGCGCCCTTTCAGGTTTGAGGCCTTCTGGCTTAGAGACCAGAAGTTCATGACGAAAGTAGAGGAATGGTGGAGACAAAGCCAACAGAGGGGGAGGAGAAGAATGCAAACCTTCCAACTGAAATTAAAGGAAATAAAAGAGAAAATAAAAAAATGGAACAAAGAGGAATTCAAGAATATTTTTAAGGACCAGCAGCAACTAGACCAGAGAATGAGGAGAATTCAACAAGAAATCATAACAGCAGGTAGAAGCGAGGAACTAGCTAGAGAGGAAGGGGTTCTGATAAGCCAAATTGAAGAAAGAAGGAAACAGGAAGAGATTCTTTGGAAACAAAAATCAAGAGTGAATTGGTTAAAAGAGGGAGAGAGGAATACAAAGTTCTTTCATCAGGCCATGATTCAGCAGAGACAGAGAAATAGAATCTTCTCTATAAAGAATGTAGAAGGAATACGCCTAACTCAGCATGAAGAAATGGAACAGACACTGGTCAGCCACTTTAAAGACCTCCTTACAAAACCCCAGGAGGACCGAAGAGAAGCTATTGGGAGAATCTGCAATGAGATTCCAAGTATGATTACCAGAGATCAAAACCTAGCTCTTATGAGGGCAGCCACCATGGAGGAAGTCGAAGAGATCGTGAAAGGGATGAAGAAGAATAAAGCTCCTGGACCAGATGGTTTCACAGCGGAATTCTACCAAGCGGGCTGGAAATTCTTAGGGCAAGACATTCTAGACGTGGTTGAAGAATCTCGAAGAAACCAGAAGGTATGTCCAGGCCTAAACTCTACTCTTCTGTCTCTTATTCCTAAAACTGCCAAGTCTGAAGATCCCCAAGGTTTCAGACCTATAGCCCTATGTAATGTAATCTATAAAATTATTGCAACCCTTATGGCCAAAAGACTTAAGCCCATCCTTTCCAACATTATTTCCCCTGAAAAAACAAGATTTGTGGAAGGTCGTCAAATTCTTGATGGTTTGATAGCATCACAAGAAGTGGTGCACTCTTTGAAATCCAAAAAAGAAGCAAGGATGATGATCAAACTAGACTTCTCTAAGGGTTATGACCATCTGAATTGGGAATACCTTAAATCGGTGCTAGCTGCCTTTGGTTTTTGCAACCGATTGATCACTTGCATCTTGGATATGATCTCCACCCCGAATTTTTCCATTATCTTAAATGGTACACCAACCTCCACCTTCAATGTCTCTAGAGGATTAAGGAAGGGGGACCCTCTATCTCCCTTCCTTTTCATCATTGCAGCGAAAGGGTTGGGGAGATGTATTAAAAAAAAATTGCAGGAAAGGAAAATCAAAGGGCTCTGGATTTGGGGGAATGATCTACCGATCACACATCAACAATTTGTTGACGACATCATGTTGTTCTACGTAGTATCACTCAGGGAAGTAAAAAGAATGAAAGGTATCCTAGACCTCTTCATGGAAGCATCGGGTACTCAAATCAACAAGGAGAAATCTTGCACATACTTCTTCAACACAACCGGAAATGTCAAAACTTATCTGACAAGAATCTTGGGATTCCGAACGGGCGACCTCCCCACCAAATATCTTGGCACACCGCTAGCTTTGAATCCTCTAAAGATGGTGAATTGGCAACAAACCATTGAGAAAATCATGGGCAAACTGGCAAACTAGTCCTTCAGAACCCTTAATCTAGCAGGAAGAATAGTCTTGGTCAAGGCAGTCTTACAAGCAATCCCGATTTACTAACTCTCTGCCACGACAGCCCTTAAAGGAACATGTGCCAAAATGGTGGATATTTTCAAAAAATTCCTTAGGGGAGGACTAAAGCAACAGAATAAATGGGCACTAATATCCTAGCAAGGTCTGACCAAGAGTAAAGACAAAGGGGGATTAGGATTAAGGGATCCCTACACTATGAACCAAATACTGGGGGCAAAGCTCTGGTGGAGATGGATGGCAGGAGGAGGAGACCTATGGAAAAGAATTTGGATGAAGAAATACAACATGCCAGTAAAAACAAAAGAAATCTTAAGACACAGGGAAATTCCAAGAGGCTCTACAATTTGGAACCTGGCCAGTCAGAACAGAGACATAATATCCAAGCATGCCTTCTGGGAAATTAAGGATGGTAGATCAACTAAATTCCGGGAAGAAGCCTGGCAGCAGAGGGAGAAACTGAACAGTATACAGGGTCTAGGAAACACCTTCCAGATGGCTAAAGAGAAGGGTTTAAATTATGTTAGAGAGTTCTAGAAAGAAGAACACATAGAGGAGTACTGGAGAACTTGGAAAAACCTGGAAGAATGGGATAGAACAATAGATGAGGAACAAAGAGAGCTGTATATAAAAGAAATGAAGACAAGGAAAATAGTTATTAGAACAGGTCTAGATATACTGAGATGGGGTCACTCAACGAAAGGAACATTCACGATCAAAGAAGCCTATAATCTCACCATGGAGCAGGAACAAGATGACCTGAAACCCCTATGGAAACAAATTTGGCAAGGAAATTGGTGGCCAAAAGTTACTCACTTCCTCTGGCTAATGTGCAAGGGCCGAATTCTGACCTGGGACCAACTTCAAAAGCGTGGAATTCAGGGTCCACCTCACTGCAGTCTCTGTAAACAGGACCAGGAAATGACTGAACACCTTATGAATTCTTGTCAATTTGCCCAGCAACAATGGGAAGACATCCATGAGATCTTTGGAAGGATAAACAGAGACCCCCAAAACATCAAAGAAACAATCAATCAATGGGGGCGCGGTCAATTCACCAGCCCAGTGGTGAGAAGAGCCTAGAGTCTAGTTGTTGGTTTGAACGTGTGGATGATATGGAAAGAAAGAAACCGTAGAATCTTTCAAAACAAAGAGCTGACTCAAGCGCAGGTCTGGAGAAGAACCATGGGTCATATCAGAGAAACCATTCTAGTGGAAGCATGGAGTCAAGAGGATTGGAAGACAACGCCCGATGAAGAACGGATCCTGGCCAAGCTAAACCTAGATCAAAGAATGGTAGCTCCCCAGATGTGGAAACCTTCTGGCTCAAATAGAACAAGCCCTCTCCATTTTTCACACCCTACTACAGGTTTCATAAAACTAAATTTCGATGGGGCCTCCAAAGGCAACCCGGGGTCGGCGGGGCTTGGAGGCATCTTCCGGGATGACCAAGGTAGAACAAGATGGGTATACGCAGCCCATGGTGGTGTCATGAGCAATAATGAAGCAGAGCTTATGGCATTATCTCAAGGTTTAGGAACAACGATAAGAATAGGATATCACCACTTGGAGGTGGAAGGGGACTCCCAACTTGTTATAGATATGATGAGGAAACTTAATAACGGTAAGACCTGGGACAAGATTGTGAAAAGCTGGAGGATGGCTAGCCTGGTCCAAGACCTGGGAGACCTAATAAAGCGGTTTGAATATATGATCATAAATCATGTAAGAAGGGAAGGTAACAGAGCAGCTGATTTCCTAGCTAACTGGGGAAGCAATGAGCAAGGAGGCAATCTGGATAGTATCTGGCCACCACAACTTGAGGAGCCCAGATTGGAGCCCCTCAAGGCAATCCTTGTCCAAGACAACCATGAAGACATGAACTCAATATAGCAGACACAGGTGGCCCCCGATCGGGGTGACGAAGTGGAAGAGTATGGGCATAAGGACAAATCAGGAGAGAGGATGGCTAGGACAACTGCCTACTGTCCTCAAGCTGGAACAGCTAGACGTGGTGGCATCTTGCATGACTATGGAAACATCAAGAGAGCGAAGTGGCATGATTATGAGGAGAAAGGTTGGAAAGAACGGTGGCGGTAGCAGGATGGGACGTAGGGTAGGTGGGAAGGGATACATGAGGGTGGTAAGATTAGGGAGAGAGCATAGAATGAAAAAAAGGGAAGACAGGAGCAGGGCAGTGCAATAATTGGGGACTTCTATGGCCGGACATAACTCCAGGCATGTTTCTTCTCGCTTACCTCATGCATTTCTCTCTGAGAAGAATAGTTTGTTGAAGGAGGGGGGTAAGCTTGGGTGCGTTGGGAAGGGGCCGAGATAGGGAAGGCTTGAGGAAAGAGACAAGAGGTAGAGAGATAGCCCAAATCAGCTGATTAATAGCAAATAAGCATAGGCATGCCCAGGGAGTGTAATCTCAGTATAAAGGTTTGGCCCTGGGAAACTAAGGACGAGAATTTTAGGAAGGATTGGACGGTAGACGGCTCGGCCGCCTCCCTTAGTCTAGGATGGGAGAGAGCCGCGACTCTCCAGAGAGACGGGGAGGGCTTGAATAGGGTGGGGATGCTTAGAAAAAAGGAAACACTGGAAGACAGGAAGTATGAAGATCTTCAAAAGCTAACGTTTTATGTTGATAATTGTAAGTAGGAGTCTGAAAACGAAGAGATGGCTCGCCTAGGCAGAGGCAGGGGCCACGGGGGTAGAGGGCACCAGAGCCAGTCAGTTAGAAAATAACCTACCACTTCGGAGATTACAGAGCCGAGAAGAGGTAGGAAATCCATTAAGGTGGAAGTCAAGGAGGCAGCTCGAGCATACAAAGAAGGAACGAATGTCGAAATTCGCCAGTTGATTCAGGAGATGGAGGACAACATCATGGAAGAAGACTCTGAGCCGGAAATGGAAGAATGGGGGGATATAGTCCTCGACCTAGGGCATACCAGGGGCAGGACGACACTATTTCAACAAACCTTGCACATATATTGGGTCATGAAGCGCTTGTTGGCCAGAGCTCTAGAATAGGTGGCAGGGGAGATGGCGGAAATATTCCAAGGCATGCCCAACCTCAAAAAGGACATGAAGAATCTGCAAATTATGTTGTTTATACAGGATAGTAAGCTGGATGAGATCCAATAGCGAATGATGAAGCTATCTCTGGCACTGGGTGACTCTGCTGCTGCACCGACTATCATGGATTCGAAAAAAGATGATAGAAAGGAATATTATTTTATCTTCTAGCTTTTATTGGTCTTTTTAGCTAATAGCTTTTACTTTTTTTTGTCTTTATATGTCAGGTCGGACCTTAAACAGTGTATCTAGATGTGAAAGTGTATTTAGCTTTGTTTGAGAGACTTGTTAAATTTTGCTACTGGATGGCTTATAACAGACTAAGGTGGCCAACAGACTTGGTTTCCCATGTGGGCAAGTTGAGGCCACCAAGATTTTGTATATGGAACAACTTGCTTCTATAAATAGAAAAAGAAGGAACTACCATAGCTTACAAAAAAAAAATCTTTCTTTCTTTTGATAAATATATTTCATTATGATGCAAGTACAATTATGAAGATCGAACCTAGTTACATTATTCAACACATCCATGTACTTGAGGTGCAATTGAAGGCTTTCCATTGTTACAAAGGAAGGACAAGGAAGCTGGGAGAGATCTACAAGGTTAAGGTTTTCAAGGGTTGTAATCTTCTCATACTTTCATTAATAACAAAATGCCTTATTTTCCTGTACATTATGTCTCATTTATTCATATGTAGAACAATGACTCTTTGGCTTATTGTTTAGAGATGTTTGTATATGTTATTTGTATGTTTTGGTTCTCTTGCTTGTTTTAGAGGTTTTGCAGGTTCCACTTATAGCATTTAGAGTTGGAGTTAAAGCTTGCAAGAAGGGAGAAGAAGAGAGTCTACATTGGTTTCCAAGTAAGTATTTCTTCATGTTTCAAACTTCTCGAAGGAAAGTAAACCAATTTTGTCTTAGTTGTTTCTAAATCAGGACACTAGGTCTAGGGAGATTGCTTCTGTCTGCAGAAGGAATTTATCCATACAACAACTTGGCAACTCCACTCGGGAACAAGATGTTATTTAGTGTTTTTCTTTTCCTAGCCTTTTAGGACCTCTGAAATAGACTGTGTTTGTCTTGTTTAGACTATCATTGGAATAACTTAGGAAAGCTTGATTTTGAGCTTGGTTAGGGTTTGATTTGTATGTTTTAAGAAAAACTATCCCCATCACACTTTTTCTTTTGAGGCAATGTGAATCATTGCAATTTCCATGCGCAATAAGTGAGACGCATCATTGTTTTCCTGTATATTAAGTGTGATGATTGGATTCATTGCAAATTTTCTATGTATTAAGTGCGATGCATTGTAGTTTTCTTTTGTATTAAAAGTGATGCATCTCTCTGGTGTACTTATGTTACATGTGTTGATCCTGTAAATGCAAAAAAAAAAATCATTTTCCTTGCCTTGCTTTGAATCTTGTTTTGTTTAAAGTGTCTTCCTGACTATCTGGTCTATTCAAGGTCTCTGTGAAGCCAACAGTTTGTTTGGAATTAAGCGTGATTGCCTTTTTTATGAGAGATTTTTTCTTTTTTTCTTGTTCTTGTCAATTAGGGTTTCCAATCATTTTCCCTAGTTATTGATTTGTTAAAATGCTTTCATGTTACAATTCTGATATGTGTGAATGTTTTTTATTCAATAATCTAGTCATATTTCATTTTTTTATTGCATTGAAATTGAAAAGAAAAAGAAAATCTCACTTCTTCATGCATTAGGGCTTTGAAACTTTGCATTAGAATAGTGAAATTTGAAGATCTTGTTTGGAAGTTCATGTTTGTTGCATCATTGTTTGAAACTTCTTCCCTTCTTTAGATAGATTTGCATTGAATGACAATAGTTCATTTTCTCATGCTAGTTGCAGTCGAGGAGTTTAGGTGAATTCATTTTGAGCCTTGAAACTGAAACCTTAATCAAGATCAGCATTAAAATGTATTAATTAACCTAAGGAGTATTTGGAACAATAACAAAAAATTTAGTGTTCTAGGCTAGAAGACATGTCTCGACGTCTCTAACTGTAGGAGTTGTCGTTACTTGTCAATGTTACATCCCAGGGATGGTTGGTTTTCCACGTACATCAAAGTATATCGAAACTTTCTTCCATGTCCCTTCGGGTACATATGATTCATGTGGATGTTGGTGGCCACCCACGTATTCCACTAGGACCCCCACCATTGTCTCTTTCAGTTTTTCAGTGTCCTTAATTGTAGCACAATTTACTATTTTTAGTAGTTTTTTGGGTCCTAAACTTCTGGAGCCGTTTTGAGGCCCCAAATGACATTTTTTGGGAAAACCGAGGCCAACAAAGTTTGTTTCCTAGTGGTGGCGGGTTGAAACTTGTAGTCCTCATCTATATATTTCTAACGAGGTATTGTGCATGTCAAACGGAGATCGTATGCCAAAGTTATGACCCCGAGAAATTGATGTACCAATTTACCCAAATGGGGCCCATAGTTTTGGGGCTTCATCTCCCAGGGTTAGCATTTTGGATGTTTAGGGTTTTCCATTGTTTCTCAGTAATAAATAGGCCTTTGAGCCTCATTGTAACATAGTTCAAAGGCATGTAGCCGCCACATCTCTTCTCAGAGATAAGCTACCATCACTGAAGCTAGTTTATTTTCATTCTGTATGTAAGCATATTTTAGTGCTTTGATATTAATGAAATGAAGTTTTATTTTCGCTGCATCTATGTGTTTATGTTTATATTCGTATTTCATTGCGTTCATGTTTAATTTCATATCAATATAGGATGGTGCTCCACATACAACGAATATATCAAAACACCCCCATCGTATTGTTACACATTAGAAAACATTACTACGGACTGCGCTTCCATGTACCTCTGGGTATATTTTGGAAGTCCCCACTACATTGCAAACCTACCATAGGTAACCGAGTCAACTGTCTTGTTATTTGTGATACACCGAAGATAGAATTCAAGGAGATTACCTGCACGTACTTAACTATATATTGCAGTTCACAGTGACTTGGTAATCCTTATATGCCTAGTTACCCCTTTTTATTTATTTATGTTTTTACTTTTCAAAATCAATTAATTAACTCACTTCCTACTCCTTATTAGACCTGAGGTTGAATCTCATGGAAATAGTTCCCGAGTATACCAGTCAAGGAAACCCTTCTAGTGGGAATCCTAGTCCTTTTCCTTCATTCGGAATTGGTGTGCTCCCTATACGACTACATTGTCCTTTCTCGGATTTACCATAGGTTTACCAGTTTGGTTGTTTTCAACCTCTTTGGTTCCAAGTGTCGAAACTACTTCACAATCGAGCCCTCCACCTGAACGAAATCAACCTCAATGTGATCCTCAAGTTCATCTTTTCCTTCTTCGCCCAATGCTTCTTCCTCCCTTTCTTCTTCCTCTCTTAGTGAGAGTGCTTGTGCTAGTAACCAGGAAGCTAAGAAGAAGAAGAAGTCAAATAAGTAAGGGGGAAACCAAAGAACCATTACTACGAATGCATCTAATGTTGAGAAAACTTCCAACAAACCTCGTAAAGTTAAATTCCCTTGCATGCTTTGTAAGCGTGATCACTTTCTTAGAGATTTCTATGGTATTCCAAAAGTATTAGAAGTGTGGTCTATAGGCTTGCATCAACCCTTTTTGTCAACCTCCGGAGATCATGATAGTGATAAACCATTAACTAGTGATAATAAGGTTCTTAGGAAGAAGGGTAAAGTTAAGTTTCCCTGTAGGTTATGTAAAGGGAATCATCAAATTCACCTTTTCCCTTATATGGATGAAACATCCAAGCATTGGAAAGCTTTACTGCTTCTCAACAAAAACTTCCAACTGGCTACCAAAAGCTTTCCCCCAATCCTCCACTGGTTGATGAAGTGATTAATTGCAACCTATCTTCATTCAATCCTACTCTCTCTGAACGTGAATCCCATGAGTTTGTTCCCAACCAACCATTGGTTGAGAAAATGGTTTACTTAATTCAACCTTCATTCAATCACAATTTTATCGTAGAGAGTGAGGTTCATACCACTCAGTTTCTTCTCGTTTCTTCATATCCCATCAAATAAGGGGACATTTCTCTCATTCTCACAGAACCCCCTCCAAGTAATGAGATTATTGTCTTTGATTGGAATCAATTGACAGAACCCTGTCCCCCTTCTTAAAGGCCTTTCCAAGTCATGGTCAAGTCTTTTGATAAGGACATATATCTCACTGTTATTGATGAGGGTGCTTCTGTTAGCATTCTATCCTCAAATACTTCAAAATATTTGTGTTCCCCTTAGCTTGTGTCTATTACCCAGAACCTGTTTCCTTTTAATAGAAGAGCCAATCAACCTTTATGGATCCTTCCTCAACTTCCTACTACCTTGGAAGGAAAAAATGTATGCATTAACATTATTTTAGTTGTAGGCCCCTTGGATTTCAATTTACTCCTTGGGCAAGACTATGTTTATGTTACTAATGTTGTCGTGTCAAAACTCTTTCGAGTGATGTCTTTCCCGTATAATGGAAAAATTGTGACTATTGATTAGCTTTCATTCATTGGTCTTGATTTGAATGTCAATCATCTAACTTCCCTAATGTTCCAAATATGCAAGTGATATCTCCTCTACCACAGGTTAACTATGTGGCAACCTCCCCTATGCCCGCACCCTCTGTTGAAGAAGAGCCTGTCACTAATTGATTGACTTATTTTAACCTAGATCTAGTAGGTGATATGGTGAATCATTTACCGGGGGCATTGGATCCTAATCTTTCCATTGAATCCATTGATATGTATCCCTTCAGAGCATTTTTCTCCTATTTGATGAGAACCTCTTGGAATCCATGGCCTCTTGGAGGTCATGATCAAGGTTCCCTGAGCAGAGTTCATTTTCTTATGTCAAGCTTGTTAAAAACTTAAACAAGGTGCTCTAAGCATAGTTCCTTCTCTTTTGTCAAGCTCGTTAAAAAATGAATCAAGGTTCCATGAGCATAGTTCATTTTCTTGTATCAAGGTCGTTAAAAAATGTAACAGGTTACCATGAGAATAGTTTCTTCTAATTTTCAAGCTCGCATAAACATGAAACAACCCTTTGAACATAGTTCTTTTTTTGTGTCACCTTCATTTCATCCTATCTCATGATCCTCTTCCTTCCTTCCTGGTGAACATATTTCTCTCAGTAACCAAAAATCTATAGGTCCATGAGAAGAGTTGGCAGACGAAACAAAGTTGGGTGGGGGGCATGTCTCTAACATTATGCTGGGGACAATGTAAAAGTATCTCAATCATTGTTTTTTCTCTGTTTCAAACTTGTGTAAAAATGAAACCACTCTCAAGCATAGCTTTTTCTCTGTTTCAATCTTATGTAAAAATGAAACCACTTTCAAGCATATTTTTTTCATTTCTTTTAAGCTTGTATAAAAATTAAACCTATTCTCATTATTGCCATTTTTATTAGCCTGTTTTTATCATATGAGCCTTGGTTTTCTCACTCCATCATCACCATTGCTTGCTCAATCATTCACTTTCACTTGGTGTTTTACCCTTTCCTGAGGAACCACTGCGGTGAGTGGTCTTATTAGTCTACCTCATGACCTCTATATGTTTTTAGCAGTTCCATCATGACCAAAACCAGTTGCTACCCGTTATACCAGTCGTTACTCCAAGAGGAGTCCTCTTTAAGCTCTTTTTGGACTCCCAAAATATAAAAAGATTATCGAGAACTTGTCTTTTCAAACTCGCTAAAGTAAATGAAAATACATCTGCCCAGCATAAGTTTAACCCTTTTCTAGACTGAATATACTATTTACGAAAAATGAATACTTTAAAAGGTTCTCTTGGTATTGTTTTATGCCTTTTTGGGCCCAAAATACAAATTTACGAGAAGGAACCTCAGAGTTTTTCTTTTCGCCTATTTTTCAAACTCTCTTAACATGAAAAATAAGTCAAGTTTTGCCTTCGTTGGACTCATAAAACCATTAAACAATGTAGGGCACGTCGAGCATGATGAGACCAAACCACTCCTTCTCACAGTTCATTAAAAATACTTAGAAGGATCCATTTGAAGGATGAACTTATAGATCAAGCATATGTTATCCTCCTCAATCATGTAAAAAATAAAGAGGTACTAACCAAATGGTTGGGAAATTGGGGAAACATGGCATCAAACCTATTTATGGCAGTGATTCGCTCTTGAACATGACACTCTCTCACCTCTGTGATTGTTTTGGGTTGGGGAATCCACTTGCCTCTCTGTTGATCACACCTTAATGAAAGCCTTCATGATGGGTCTTTGAGTTAATGTTGCCAAATCCATATAAGTGTCGCTGATATGTTCAAGAGAAATTTCACTTAGTTGACATCTTCTACAATAATTTTTAGCCTCATTTCATGTCTATCGCCCCTGAACCAGCTCTACATCATCATTTTGTCTCAAATCTTGATACCTATTTCGTGTCATTGATGGGGGATACATCAAGGCCCTCCTACGAAGGGTTGCTTCCTGTCAACATCAACACATTATCTGGGAAGTTAACTTAGAAACTCCCTTCAGTGCCTTAGAGCTTGCATACCTCAATGACAAGTTTCCTCGCTTTCAGTGACAGGTTTCATCATTGGCCTTCGACTGGAATATTTTGTGTGGTGTTCAACTCCATCTCATTCATCCACACCTCATAGATTGAGCTTAGTATCTTGAGGGCCATTATTGTTATCGGTGTTTCCTCCCGCGTCCATTAACGACTTTTACTATTGGTCAGTAATCAAATGGTATATTCCATGTTCGACTCCAACACATCCATTCACATGGTACTTGTATTATCAAGTGATGAGGTAGAAGACCCCAAAACTATTTTCATCCATCTGAGCTGCACTTTCATGATTCATATGAGATTACAAAGTATGATGGCTATAGTCATGCAAAGGTCATCCAAATAAGGGTCCACAATATGCCATCAATGGACATGACTTTGATTATTGTACATCTAAAATGGCTTATGCATTGAGTATGGGTACTCCTACCTCAACAATGATATCATGATGATAATGTATTGTAATAGTCAATTGATGATCTCAACCAGTCTATTCTTGATCTGAACTTTTCACATGGTAAAACACTTCAGTCCTGAGTCGCTGCTTCTGACTTTGTACTTTAGGGGGCAATCTGTTACAGGCCATTTTGTCACATCCAACCAAATGACCTTAAAACTGGATCAATCATCATTCGTTCACACTCTACAATCATCCCCTACAAAGGCAAAAGTATGTCCTTTCCAAAAGTTCCAAGAATTCTACATTATATTACCTAAAAACTCTAATTTAGGTCCTCATCGGACTTTCTTAGTTCAGACAATGTGATGATGCAGGTTGCATCAAAGGGAAAAGTGTTGGTCAACACAATTTTCTTTTACTGCAAGTGCGATGACCCTTGAAACGAGGAAAACATTAAATATAATTTCAAAGCTTCCACTTCTAGAGTATTCTATCATGGAAGTTTTCATTCTCTGTTAAAGATGTCCTGGAATTCCTACAAATGAGATCTTATCTCTTATCCCATGGAGCTTATCCCCTTCTAAAGTGGATCTTACCTTGGTTTAATGGACCTACAACCTCCTCATTCCTCCTATACATGCATTACTTGCTATTAAGACTAGGTTGGCTTTTAAAGACTCTTAGTTATACCCCCACGCTGCCCATTTGTGTCAAAAGGTCCATAATCCATCCATGTACTTGAGGTGTAATTGAAGGCTTGCTATTGTGACAAAGGTTCAACGACAAGATAACTGGGAGAGATCTACAAGGTTAACGTTTTCAAGGGTTGTAATCTTCTCTTACTTTCATTAATAAAAAAATGTTTTATTTTCCTATACATTATGTCTCATTTATTCATATGTATAACAATGAATCCTTGGCTTATTGTTTAGAGATGTTTGTATATGTTATTTGTATGTTTTGGTTCTCTTGCTTGTTTTACATGTTCTGCAAGTTCCACTTATAGCATTTGGAGTTGGAGTTAAAACTTGCAAGCGGAGAGAAGAAGAGAGTCTACATTGGTTTCCAAGTAAGTCTTTCTTCCATATTTCAAACTTCTCTAAGGGAAGTAAAGCAATTTCGTCTTGGTTGTTTCTAAATCATGCCACTAATTCTAGGGAGATTGCTTCATTTCGTAGAAGGAATTTATCCATAAAACACCAAGTACTGCAAATGGTTTTGATATTGGTATAATTGTGTTCATGCTAGTCTACAAATCAACCCTTCCAGTGTTGGGGGAGAAGTTGTTTCCTAAATGGGCACGAGTTCAATGTTCGACATTTGACGTGGCATGCGATATTAATAGGGTGGCAAAAGGTCGGAGATTGGCTACCTCTGTGTGGATTTACTAGTGTTTCAAAACCTCATGACGACCCCCACAAGTACACCCGACAAGGAATTGTCACCTCCCAAATATTTTTATTTTGTTTTTCTTATTGATTCTCGTTAAAGACCACTAGCTCCTTCGAGCTAGTAATGCCTTGTACCCCTTCTCTCTAATTTGGGAATTTGGTAATATTTTCTGTCTGGAGGCCTCCATACCCCATTTTTGTGCGCCTGCACTTGCTATAACACGACACATAACCTCTGTTGAATCTAGGAAACGCGTGTACATGTTGGGTGTTAGGATATAGGTTAGAGATAGAGTGTGGAGGAGCCCCACAAGGATGGCGGGTAGTAGCAATTATGTGGGGTGAATGAGATGTAATTGTATGGAAGTTGTCACTCAATTGAAGTAGAAAATAGGGGTCCTACAAGTGGATTTTCTTACTCTCAACTAGGAATTAAAGGATTAAAATTTGTATATAATATAAGTATTGGAGGAAAACCTATCACTCAAAGAGAAACTAGCCAAACAAGATTATGAACTAGAGGCCCTACATAGCCATCTTGTGGAGCTCTAGGACCAATTTAACCTACTGAAGACTAGGCTTAGCGATGGAGACAATGCAAATTGGACTCAAGAAGAACAAGGACTAGACTTAACAAGGCAACCAAGTGGAGGATACCAAATGTCATTGAATTATGCTACCATGTAATTTTTTCTTCTTGCTAGGCGGTTTTTATCATATATATTATATATCTTGTATCAAAGCTTGGTATTTCTAGTGGGAACATGCAACTCCAAAGAAGCTCAGAAACCTTCCACCCATCATTAGTTGGGGGATATGGATAGTGTGGAATAATGTTATTTTCTAGGAGAAAGTAACAACTCCTTAAAGAGTGGCAACCCATTCTCTGGCGATATATGATTTGATATCAGAAGTTAACACTCGTCATAGAGGTTAGAATATCTCTCCAGAAGAAATGTATTATTCACGACCCTAGGCTTATTTCAATGGCGCCTCCTTGGCTAGAGGCAAGTGTGGGGAGGAGCATTCTTTTATTTAAATAAAAACCATTCTTGCAAACTTCAAAGCAAACTAGGTAGGGGCTTAAATAATTACGTTGAACTACTCAATCTAAAGCTTCTGTTATTATTTGCTATTGAGAAGTTCGCAGACAACTATCAATCTTTGGAGATTCCTTGATAATTATAAATTATATAGTTTCATGTTGTCATATTTACAAGGAGAGGAACTCCATTGTTGATGACCTTTCCAAAACAGACACAACAACCTCTAGGCATATGGAAGATCATGGAATAGTGGTGATACACAGGAATAAGGCCCACACATCTCTTCACTTAGCTCTTTATGGCACTTTACGTTTATATGAGATCTTATGTCCTAAATGAAAGGAGGCTCTTTATGTTATGATTGTGTTTATATGTATTTTTGTTGAAGAAAACTAACAGTGACTTGGATAAGGCTTCTTAAGCCTATTTTTGTATAATTTTTTAATGGATGGTTGTATTCTTCAAAACAATGTATTTTTGAATGCACTCCGGTGCATCTGCAAAATATAATTTTCAATCTTTTTAATGAAAATTATTCAATCTTTGTAATGAAAATTAGGATTTTTTCTCGGGGAAAAATTTTATTGTATATATAACTTAAAAATAATTTGAAATTTGACATAGCTTATAATTTCATAAGCATGACATCAACACTATTTAGCTCTATGTACTTACAAGATAACCCTCTTATTGTAAATTTTACTGTGTATAGGTCGTGACAGGCACAAATTTAATAGAAATTTTACTCTCTTGTTAAAAAAAGATAATGGTGTTAGTTAAGATATTAGGGTTTGGCTCTCGAGCATGCCCATAGCCGTTGTCGCTCCTGCTGATCTCCCTCGGCAGCCTCCCGCTGTTGAGACCATCCAATGTGTGGAGATAGCTCTGCGCAGTGAGCTTCCTCATCAAAATCTTGAGTCCAACTAGTATGGACGTCGGAGGGGGCCCCCCTTCCCCCCCTCCTAAGATTGTCGCCTTCAAGAGATTGGTAGCCTCCTGTGGCAAGAGGAAAGCAAACTCGAACCAACAGAAATTTGTTAAGAAAGTTGAATCCATCCCTTCGATAGAGCTGCCTACAGAACACCCGTGTCGGACTGTGTTGAACCTGGCTGAACGAGGGCTCATTGGACAATTCACGGGTCTCTGGCCCTCTCCCAAAGCTATTGATGGATGGGTCCAGCGAAACTGGAGGCCCCTTGTCTCTAAAGGAATACGAAGCCACATGGTAGGCAGAGGTTATTATGTTTTTGTTTTCGAATCAGCAGAAGATCGAGATCTCATTTTCCAAAACAGTCCATATTTCATGGGCCCCCAAGGGCTCTATCTAAATAAATGGACGTCGGACTTTGATCCTTCCCAGGACACTCCTTCAGCCGTCCCTGTCTGGGTAAGGTTACCTCATCTTCCTCTTCATTGCTGGAACCCGGAATCTATGGAAACAATTGGGAACAAATTAGGAAAATACATAGATAGGGCTGAAAGGAGAGAACAATATTCGTGTGCCAGAATATGTGTTGAAGTCGATCTGGAGATAGGATTTCCTGAGGCAATCAAGTTGACCATAGCTGGCTGGTCTCACATCCAGGAACTAGATTATGAACAACTCCCCTTCAAGTGCCGACATTGTCATGGTTATGGTCATTTCGCATGAAACTGCAAGAAGAAAATCGAGGAAGAATCTGAAAAAGAAAAGGGCGAACAATGGATACAAGCTAGAAAAACCACCACAACTAAACAGACCATTAGAGCGAAAAGGAAAGGAGGGAATCCAGAGACCGGAGGACCTCTCCTGGGAAGAGTTTAACTAAAGATCAAGCCATAGAAAAGGCCACCATCTCAACAAATCCTTTTGCTGCTTTAAACCCTCCAAAAGACCAACCAGAACTTGAAGAGGGAGAGGTGCAACAGAATATGGAACAGATAGAAGACGCAGAAATAAACTCAGGATATCAGGAACAAACTGTAGAAGCCATTTCAGAAACCCTTGTATAGATGCAATCCAACAGGAAAATCAAGGCCCTCCAGTAGGTGCCACTTCCCCACCCTCTTATGCAGAAATGACCAAAAAGAGAAAGTTATTAGATAACTCTGGTTCTTCCGAAGATGATCCCCTCGAGCAATCCAATAAAAAGACAGGAAGGAAGTCTCACTAGGAGATCAGAGAAGAAGAGGCGGAGCGACTAAAGATACAATGTAGTCAGTCCACAATCGAAATGTCACTAGGCAGGAACACAAGGACTAGACCCCCAAAGGGTGGGTCTTCACTGCCCCCCTCTAGTAAATAATGCAAATTGTCTCTTCGAATTGCAGGGGTCTGAGAAACCCATTGAAAGATGAAGCAGTAAAAGACTTATTAAGAATGGATATCTCGGACGTTCTATTGCTCCAAGAGACAAAGATAGAAGAAGATGCTCTTCTATCTTTAAGTCGAACCAAATGGAAAAAGAAATCAAGAAAAGCGGTTAGCACGAGAGGTACTTCAGGGTGTCTTGCAACCCTATGGTCAGAGGATAAGTTCTTGCTTAAAAGTTCTTTTGCAACCCAACACTAGATATATACAGATCTTCTTCACCTCCCACGTAAGATTTCTCTAGCTCTCTTCAATCTTTATGTTCCTGTTAATTTTTTGGAAAAGAAGGATTGTTGGAATTCTCTCTCAGACTTCCTAGAAATCTATACCCCCAAAACATCATTCTGGCGGGGGATCTCAACATCACTCTAGACCCAAATGAGAAAAAAGCAGAGTGTGGGGTAAAGATCCCTTCCATGCCTCGGTGGAGTCTCTGATTCTCGAATGGGACCTTCTGGACCACAAAGCTAAGAAAGGTCATTATACCTGGACCAACAACAGAGTTGGTAATGCCAACATTGTTGCCCGTTTAAACCGGTTTCTAGTTCAAAGTATTCTTTTGGAGGGGAAGCATTTAATCTCTTCAAAAATCCTGCCCAAAATAACCTCTGATCATAACCCCATCTCGTCGCTGATAGAGAAAGAGGACTTGGGGCCTATTCCCTTTAGATTCAACCCTCTTTGGGTATCGAGAGAGGGCTTTATGAACATAGTGGATGACGTTTGGGTGCATCCAGTTGAAGGATCCCCCAGCTTCGTGTGGGAATAGAAACTCAAACACACTAAGTCTGGTTTAAAAGTATGGGCAAAAAAAACCCCTTTCCACTCCTATGAGCCATAGACAAAAGACAATGTAGGCTCTAGCTGAGATTCAACTAGGCATGGAAGGATCTGAAATCACCAAAGCACAACTGCTCATCGAACAAAACGCCCAGTTCAATTCCTTTTTTTCCTTTCGACAAGAAGAGGAATACTGGCACCTTAAGTCTCGCAGCCTCTGGCTCCAAGCTGGAGACAAAAACACAGCTTTCTTTCACAGACAATGTAGAGCCCGTCTCTCTCGGAATCACATTTCCGAAATATCCAACAGGGAGGGGGAAGTTATCAAAGGACAGTCTCTCATAAAACAGGCAGCCACAACCCATTATCAGAATCTGTTCCAGGAGGATGGTTCTTCCGATGATGACCTGGTTGCCGACTTTCTGTCAAACATCCCCCCTCTTGTCACTGTAGATGTAAATGCTGGGTTAATGAAGCCTTTTTCCGAAAAAGAGATAGTTGAAATCATTTGGTCAATGCAACCAGATAAAGCACCTGGGCCGGACAACTTCACCATACATTTCCACAGAGCTTGTTAGAATGTAATAAAACTCGATCTTCTCATAATGGTAAAAGCCTTCCAAAAGAAAGCCAAAGTGGGAGGGTGCACCAACTCCACCTTCCTTGCCCTTATCCCCAAAGAATTTAACCCTAAGACTTTCGACAAATTCCGACCAATCTCTCTTTGCAATGCCTCCTACAAGATCCTTGCCAAACTCTTAGCCAATAGACTCAAGCCTTTGTTAGGGAACCTGATCTCCCCTCTGCAGGACGAGTTCGTCAAAGGAAGGCACCTCATAGTCAATGTGACCCAAGTGCAAGAAGCCCTCCACTATAGCCACTCTCGGAAGGAAAAAGGTATGCTCATCAAGTTGGATATGTCAAATGCTTTTGACCGAGTTAAACTCTCATTTCTCTATAAAATCCTCCTCTCCTTCGGTTTTAGTGCTGATTTTGTCAACTTGATAAAAGCCTGCACACATAGACCTTGGATAGCCCCCTTGGTCAATGGCAGACCTTCTGACTTCTTCCAAGCTTCTAGAGGGCTCCACCAAGGATGCCCTTTGTCACCCTTTCTTTATATCTTGTTGGCAGAATCCCTAAGCAGAAAGTTGACAGTGGAAATGGAAGTAGGCACTATCCCAGGTATCAAGGCAGCAAGAGGGGTGGACCCTATAAATCACGCCCTCTTTGCGGATGACTCTCTCCTTTTGGGAGGGGCCTCGATTAAGATAGCAAAGGCTTTCAAAGAAATCCTTCAACACTTTTGTTTAATTACAAGAGACTTGATCAATAAAAAGAGTGTGGTTTATGGCTGGAATATAGATCACCGAGCTATCCTTCGAATTGCCTGCATATTGGGATTCCTAGGGTATGACAAGTGGGAAAAAATCAAATATCTAAGCCTTTCCTTAACCTTGGGACCAAGCCCTCCCTCCCTATGGACTGAAGTAATTAGCAAGATAAAAGAAAAAATATCATATTGGGGAGGCCAATGGCTAACAAAGGCAGGGAAGTTGGTTTTGATAAAGGCAATCCTCTCCGCCCTTTCCATCTTCTAGTCTTCCCTTCTCCTAGCTCCAAAATCTATCATGGAACAGATCTCCAAACTCCTTTGGGACTTCCTATGGAATGGGGGCAAGGGCAATCAAAGCAAGTTACATTTGGTAAGAGGGGATATCCTAAATAGACCACTCCAGCAAGGTGGGTTACAGATACGGGATCCAGGCTTAGCAAATTTGGCTCTTGGTGGAAAAATCATATGGCAATTGTATGCAGATAAAAATCATCCTATCAGCAAGATCCTTTGGAAGAAATACCTAAAGGGAGGCTCCCTGAGAAACCTCACAACTGCTTCTACTCCAACAAGAACAACAATATGGAATTTAGTCAGAAGAAGCATTGACCATATACAACAACATTTATACAGAATATCGGGTAATGGGCAGAGAACATTACTTTGGGAGGACACCATTCAAGGGAATGCCCCATTGGACACCCTAAATTCTTGTAACAATTTAAAAATCTGGCTAGTGAACAAAGGACTTCTCCGGCTTGCAGAGATATGTTCTTGGGATAGCAAAGGGAATTAGGCAGGATGGACTTTTCTAGGGGTTCCTGACCCTTTGGAACCACAAAAAAACTTGTTATGTGCAGCATTTTCTAGCTTCGCCCCTGTCCATCGTACATCCAAAGATAAATGGGGGTGGGCAAGAACCAGAATTTATACAGCAGCGCAAGGATTCTCCTCATTACAAGCCACACACGCATCTTTGCTGACTCCGAAGCTCTGAAAATCTGTTTGGTCTCCCTTTTTCCTTTCAAAGGTGAATTTCTTCACTTGGTTACTCATGCATAAAAAGGCACTAACAGGAGAAAATCTGAATAAAAGAGGCTTCCACGGGTCCTTTAGATGCTGCCTATGCACTTCTGCTTTCGAAACCTCTGACCATTTATTGGTTGACTATGTTTTCACTCAAGAAGTTTGAAAGATGGTCCTCCATGGACTTAGTGTACCCACCCCCTCCCAGATTTCAGTGGTTACTCTCTACACCTCCTGGGCAGATCAAAACGTTGAGAAAAAATCTAAAAACACAGGCTGGAAAAACATTTGGCAAGCTATTCCAAAATTCCTTTGGTGGAAAGTGTGGTTGGATCGAAATGAGTGTGTGTTTTAACAACAGGGTCCCAAATCAGTGGAAGTGGCTGCCAAAGTAAAATCTCTATTGTTGGAAATAATAGATAAACCAGTTTTTGCCTTTTTATTATCTGCAGAAGTTTCTGCGTGGCTAGGACCCTGTGTGCTAGGAGAAAGGAAAAATTTAATCAACAAACCAATGAAAGATCCTACTTGGCACCTACGTCTCACTGCAGGTGACTTTTTTAAGTGGTGGCAGGGGACCCCAAAAGCCATTATCTTCTTTGATGGAGCATCCAAGGGGCATCCAGGCACTGCAGGCGCATGGGGATTGATTCTCTTCCCAAATAGATCGGAAAAAACCAGTTTCAGTTGAGGCCTAGGCATAAGTTCAAACAATCAAGCAAAGAGTTACAACCTCCTAAAAGCTTGCCAAATTGCGAAGGAGTTAGATTACAAATCAATCCAAATATTCGGAGACTCGGAGCTTTTGATAAAGCTCTTAAACTCCGAAGATTATTTTAGTAACCCAACTTTAAACAAAACCTTGCAGAGAATTCGAAACACTTTGAAAGACTTCGACACAGTCGACTCATACCATATTCTGTGGGATTTAAACAAACAAGCGGACTCGCTGGCAAATAAAGCTTGCCTGCTGCCTCAAGGTAATCTTAGCCTTAATGGAGGACCCTGCTCGATTCATCCTTTGCCTTAGACAATCTACAGAAGGTAGATCTTCTTTTCAGAGGGAGAGTGGTATTTGGTACCTTGAAAGTCACATTCAAGATCGCCAAGCAGCAAGCAGATGGAACAACAAGCACAAGGACTATCAAGCAGAAGAAACAACACCAGAATGTACAACAACAGATGGTAGAAGGAATAGCCGCAGAAGGAACAACAACCAAAATGAACAACAGCATAAGGAACAACACCAGAAGGAACAACAAGCAAAAGGAACAACAGGCCAAAGGAACAGTAACAACAACAGAGAGAACAACAAGCAGTTTAAGGAGTAGCAGCAGAAAGAACAACAATCAGAAGGAACAACAAGCAGAACGAACAACGTCCGAAGAAACATCAAGCCGAAGGAACAACAACAGAAGGAACAATAAACCGAAGGAACAACAAGGTGAAGGAACAATAGATCAAAGGAACAACATCTGAAAGAACAGCAAGCCGAAGGAACAACACCGGAAGGAACAACACCCGAGAGAACAGCAGGCCGAAGGAACAACGATTCGAAGAAACAACATCCAAAAGAACAACAAGCCGAAGGAACAACAACCGAAGGAACAGCAAGCAGAACGAACATAGCAGAAGGAACGACAAACTAAAGGAACAACAAAAAGAAAAACATAAGGAAAAGGTCACAGAATTTGCTCTCCCAGAAATAAAATGTAAGCCAGAAAACAAGAATAGTCAAAGAACTCACAGAACTTTTGAATATAAGCATAGGAGAAGGGACTACCATTAGCTCATTCTCATTGCTTAGTTTTTAAAAACTATTGTCGACTATAATAGGAGCTTGCTCCACTTTTAGCAATAAATACATTAACCATCCTTGTTAAAAAAGAGAAAAAGAAAAGATAATAATGTTACAAATAATATAATATCACTTTCAATTATGGAACTTGAAATGCACCAAATATTATAACACCGGAAAAATTATGCTATTGATTCAATAAAGATTCCTACCTATAGTTAAAAAAAAAAAGTGCATAGATAAGCTCTGCTCCACATATAAATTACAGTTTTCACTGTAATTGTAGTTGACCTCTCAATGGCTTATGGATTTCTTCTCGGTTGTGATTGATCAAATAATTGATCGCAACCACGGTTTGTATAACTTATTAACGCTAAACTAAAATGCATACTGCAATATTGACAAGCATATCCATAGTCTTGCATTTATTACAAAGGCCACTCTTTGTTTTACTCATGATCTGTGAAATGAATTTTGAAGGGCTGTAAGGCCTTCAAATGAAATCATTGCTCCGGATCTATCATATATAAATTTGTCACAGAAATAGCAACTAACATGGCCAGAAAGCGGGCTCGCTCTTAAGATTAAAGGTTATTTGGGCGCTGGTACCATGCGAAATTAGAAATGGCTTATCGATGTTCAGGTTCATTAAATCAAAGAAACCGTCAGATTAACTTGGAATTAGATTCACTTGGAGCTGGTGCCAAAGAGGATATGCTGTCTCTTGCATTTAAGCTTTCACATTCAAGCTTTGGCCTGATGATGCGGATTGCATGATGTGCTTTCTTTTGTTCACCAATGAAATATTTGACGCATTTTAAAAAGAATTCTGTGAAACAGTTTGACAAACTGTCTAATAGTGAAAGCATTGCTTAAAGCTTATTAAGAATAATACTTGTATAGTTGTGTAGATAGTGAAGCATGGTTACAAATGGGATAACACATTTCTGTGAAACATATTTTTAAGTGCATCAAACAGCTTGTCTGGTTTGTATTTGTAAACTGTCACACCTCCCATGGCAATGGGCTCTTTAAATTCATAACGCATTGGCCGATCTTTGATGAAGAACATGCTGTATTTACCATAAATATGCTAGAATTCTTCACTTGCTACCTTTCAGTTGATGATTTTTTTTTTATGATTCAGTATGTCTTATAAGCTGCACAGGCCTTACCCATTTTGATTTTTTTTATGATTCAGTATGTTTTATAAGCTGCACACGCCTTCCACATTTTGATGCATGAAACTGCAGACAGTGGCCACGTCATATTTAACATTTGGTACAAGTAAGAAGACATGAAACACTACCAGACCAAGCGTAAAATGGTGATTCAGTACAGATGCTACTTTAGCCAATTTGGAACCTACAGGCTACGAGTGCTTTATCTTGATTGTGGTCGTTTATCAAAATGTGGGAAATCAACTTTAGATAATACTCCTATTTCGAACTGGCGATCAAATACAAAAACAAATTTGCTTCTCTGCAGCTCTCTTCTCTTTTTATGAAACTCTGCTTAAATGCAGTCAACTATTTATCATGGTGGAATCATACAACTGTTTCCTTGATATATACCAAGCGCTGGAAGTTAATATGAAGAGGAAGAGCAAACTGCTTTCCCAAGCTCTTGAGCACATGATATTGTTTCTTCTAATGTATTTCTGTGAAACACCGAGGGATCTTCTAACACCACAAATTGTTCAGCAAGAGGTTCAGAGGACTGCAACACCCGCCTCTATGTGGAAGATCTGTCAGAAACAACCAACTTCAAGAGTTAGATTCATGGATAGATATGTTACTTGATTAGAAGAGAAATTGAAGACTAAGTGATTAATCTAAATGACAAAATGAATATTTAATGGATGTCTAGTTTCTATCCTTGCCATCAGGAATCATTCAGGGGACCCATTTTTCTCATATTGGAGTGTCTAAGTCTTGAAACATTTCCCTTGTTTTTGGAGGAAAAGTTTTCTAAACATTTTCTGGTCAAGTTTAGGATATGCATTTTGAAAAGAATGGCCCAATCCTCAAGTCGAACTTATTTAGATTTGGTATTTGTTTGCCGAAACTTGCTAGTGAAGAGTGCTGCCGTTGAAGCAAATTAAGAAATTTTAAGAGTTGTCTGTTTTTTTCAGCTTTTAGGTTGCTTGGGTAACTTTCCAGGTTTTTAATGCTATATATTTCTTCTGGAGGAGATTATTTGCTCTTCATAGGCTGTTAAATGTGATTCAAGTCTGCTTTTTGTTTCTATATCCTTTTATTGTAGAAGACTATTAACTATTAATGGGCTGTTGAATGCAATTTGTGTTTTTGAAGTGTACTTTTCGGTGCTTTATTAAGTAATTAATTGTACAAAGTTTCTGTGCCTTGTTTTAATATACATTACAGAATGTATTTTGATTGCAACTCAAAGATTTTAGGTTTTTCATTTCTGATTACTTCTTTTGTGGTTGATGAGGTTCACAATCTGTTAGTCTCACAAGGAAAGAAAAAAATCGAGCTAGGAAATATAATCAATATCTCTAATACTTAAATGATTCTTGGTGTCATGAGTGTTTTTGTGGAACCAAAGATTATATTAAACATCATCAAATATGGGTACAATGGGTACAATGACATCATCTAAGCAACCTCACCAATCTCTTCCGTTTTAGTATATTTAGGAGGTAAAGACAAGAAAGGGAATAAGTTTCCCTGTATTCAACTCCAAAACATGGGCATTACATGGGCATTACTGGCAGCGTTTTGAGCAGAGGGACTAGCAGGGCACAAAAAAGCAGGGCACAAAAAAGAGGAAGTAGTGATGTAGTTACTAGTACCAAGTATAAATGATGAAAGATTCCCAAAATGCAAGTTCATAAATATGTAGATGCAACTATTTCCTTATTTGACAAATAAAAAAGGAGTCGTCTAACGAGGCGGAGGAATTGCCTAGATGGCCAAAAGTGGCCGGAATCCGGGCAAAAAAATTTCAAAAAATCTTGTAGAGATAGTGTTTGAATCGTGTTTTTGATAGTGGAAATGGATTCAGCACCATCAAAAACATCTAGAACACCTAAAATTTTGAAGTTTAACAACTATAACTTGGATTTACAAAAATCCTTGCCGGATTTTCTCTAAATATAACTGAAATTTCCCTAACTTTCCAGGCAATTCCTCCGGCTGGTTAGACTACAGCAATAAAAAAATGCAATCAATGATGTACTTGGGAAGAGTCAGTTACTAACTCTCAGCTTGCCATATATGTTTCATGTACAAATTCATATGAAAAATAATAAAAACTGCACTAAATCCTATAGAATAAGAATCATAGGTAAAAGAAGAAGGTTCAGAACTTCGGAAGCTTTTGGCAATCTGAATCTGAGTGAGCCCAGCCGATCTGGTTTTTCTCATTGTCATAAACAACAAGGTGCCTTTGCAAAGATATATCTGCAAAATGCAGCACACTTTTGTTACTTTATCTTAATACCATCACCAACATCTAGATTAAGAGCGTGCTTCAACTGCTCCAGATACAAGCCCACCCAAGGTCATTCATGCCATGCTTGCAGAAAAATCAGACTGACAAACATACAACCAAAAAGCAGCAAAATACTATGCTGTTTCGTTACCTCCAAGAACATTTGTGTCCACATAACCCATTGCAATACCATTGAGGATTCCCAGGCAGACGTTACCTTTTTTCTGTGCATTGAAACTCATTCATCAGTAATTTTTCTTTATCACAGCAATCATTAACCTTCATCAATAAATGCACGGTTTTTGCTCAAATCAGAAGCATTCAGTCAAGCAAACTTAAAGGGATGATTTAGAAGGTGCAAAGCTATCACTAAGAGCTTACAAGGATCTTTGTAGATCAGCTCTTCAAATCATGAATCTGCTCAGAAAATGAGCAAGAGTAGCTGCCCCTCTACTTCGCTTTTGATATAGTCAAAAGCTTTTCGATTTGGTACTCTTTTGTTCAGGAAATGAATAACAATAATATTACAAACACAATCAAACGGATACGCTCCCCAGTGGAGTCGCCAATTTGTTGTAGGGAAAAGTATCCGACTCGGATGACCCTAACCCACTCTAAGGGTGACAGTTCCTTAGCAACAACTGTAAGACAAACTACTGAAAGTTTACTTCTTTATGACAGCAAAAGAGAGTGGAGAAAGCACTAACCGTTGCCTTGCGCTTAATGTCGAATCCAAACTCTTCTCTTTGGCCACTTGCTCCTAGCTCTTTGTCCTTCTGCTCGCCCAGCTACAAGGAGATCCTGCAAAACAACAAAGAAGGGAACTACAAGAGGCATGCAATCATAACTGGTTCATGGATTAGTGTAAACCAAACATGCAATCATCACAATATACAATTGAAACAAGAGCACATAGAAGAACCTCAATAGCTTTTATTAATGTAGAAGAAAAGGTTCTGAGAGGATTACAACCATTGCAGGCTCCAACCCAGCAACACCTCCCAGCAAAAAGAGTTGCTCTTCTTCACCTCTCTCAAACAATCACCCAATAACTCAAGAATGAAACCAACAGCACATCATTACTTTGCACAAAATTCCAGCCTCCTGAGCTCATAGGAGAGAGCTCAATATATAGATGAATTGAGAAAGGATGAGTCAGCTTGCAACTGATGTGTAGCTGCCTTGTGTCCTCTCTCTCTTCAGTTAATCTTTAGATGATCTTCAGTTCTTGAGTCCACTTGGTGAACCTTGCTTCCACTTGGAGAAACAAAGCCTCTGACTCATCACAAGGCGAAATACCTGATCCAAGTGTCATTTTTGGAAGATTCCAAAGCAATGACTCACTGTGCCACATGTCCAAACTCGCCCAACGCAGGTGGGATTTGTTCTGCCTGCTTTGCAACGCAGGTACACCATGGAGCAGTTGTGTTTCAGCGCAGAAACCCAGTGGAGCACCTGCTTTGATTTCAGGATTGCTTGTTTTTGAGTGTTTTCAGGTGGAGAACTGATCTGAGAGCTGTTGGTTTGCTGACCTTGTTCCTCTAGGGGTAGGAACATCATGTTTAGGGAACTTTGGATCCGTTGGATTATTGACAATTCATGCTTGTTGCTGTAAGGCACAAAATTGTCTATAACACACCTCATAGACAATGTGACCCAAGTGCAAGAAGCCCTCCACTATAGCCACTCTCGGAAGGAAAAAGGTATGCTCATCAAGTTGGATATGTCAAATGATTTTGACCGAGTTAAACTCTCATTTCTCTATAAAATCCTCCTCTCCTTCGGTTTTAGTGCTGATTTTGTCAACTTGATAAAAGCCTGCACACATAGACCTTGGATAGCCCCCTTGGTCAATGGCAGACCTTCTGACTTCTTCCAAGCTTCTAGAGGGCTCCACCAAGGATGCCCTTTGTCACCCTTTCTTTATATCTTGTTGGCAGAATCCCTAAGCAGAAAGTTGACAGTGGAAATGGAAGTAGGCACTATCCCAGGTATCAAGGCAGCAAGAGGGGTGGACCCTATAAATCACGCCCTCTTTGCGGATGACTCTCTCCTTTTGGGAGGGGCCTCGATTAAGATAGCAAAGGCTTTCAAAGAAATCCTTCAACACTTCTGTTTAATTACAGGAGCCTTGATCAATAAAAAGAGTGTGGTTTATGGCTGGAATATAGATCACCGAGCTATCCTTCGAATTGCCTGCATATTGGGATTCCTAGGGTATGACAAGTGGGAAAAAATCAAATATCTAAGCCTTTCCTTAACCTTGGGACCAAGCCCTCCCTCCCTATGGACTGAAGTAATTAGCAAGATAAAAGAAAAAATATCATATTGGGGAGGCCAATGGCTAACAAAGGCAGGGAAGTTGGTTTTGATAAAGGCAATCCTCTCCGCCCTTTCCATCTTCTAGTCTTCCCTTCTGCTAGCTCCAAAGTATATCACAGAACAGATCTCCAAACTCCTTTGGGACTTCCTATGGAATGGGGGCAAGGGCAATCAGAGCAAGTTACATTTGGTAAGATGGGATATCCTAAATAGACCACTCCAGCAAGGTGGGTTACAGATACGGGATCTAGGCTTAGCAAATTTGGCTCTTGGTGGAAAAATCATATGGCAATTGTATGCAGATAAAAATCATCCTATCAGCAAGATCCTTTGGCAGAAATACCTAAAGGGAGGCTCCCTGAGAAACCTCACAATTGCTTCTACTCCAACAGGAACAACAATATGGAATTTAGTCAGAAGAAGCATTGACCATATACAACAGCATTTATACAGAATATCGGGTAATGGGCAGAGAACATTACTTTGGGAGGACACCATTCAATGGAATGCCCCATTGGACACCCTAAATTCTTGTAACAATTTAAAAATCTGGCTAGTGAACAAAGGACTTCTCCGGCTTGCAGAGATATGTTCTTGGGACAGCAAAGGGAATTAGGCAGGATGGACTTTTCTAGGGGTTCCTGACCCTTTGGAACCACAAAAAAACTTGTTATGTGCAGCATTTACTAGCCTCGCCCCTGTCCATCGTACATCCAAAGATAAATGGGGGTGGGCAAGAACTAGAATTTATACAGCAGCGCAAGGATTCTCCTCATTACAAGCCACACACGCATCTTTGCTGACTCCGAAGCTCTGAAAATCTGTTTGGTCTCCCTTTTGCCTTTCAAAGGTGAATTTCTTCACTTGGTTACTCATGCATAAAAAGGCACTAACAGGAGAAAATATGAATAAAAGAGGCTTCCACGGGTCCTTTAGATGCTGCCTATGCACTTCTGCTTTCGAAACCTCTGACCATTTATTGGTTGACTATGTTTTCACTCAAGAAGTTTGAAAGATGGTCCTCCATGGACTTAGTGTACCCACCCCCTCCCAGATTTCAGTGGTTACTCTCTACACCTCCTGGGCAGATCAAAACCTTGAGAAAAAATCTAAAAACACAGGCTGGAAAAACATTTGGCAAGCTATTCCAAAATGCCTTTGGTGGAAAGTGTGGTTGGCTCGAAATGAGTGTGTGTTTTAACAACAGGGTCCCAAATCAGTGGAAGTGGCTGCCAAAGTAAAATCTCTATTGTTGGAAATAATAGATAAACCAGTTTTTGCCTTTTTATTATCTGCAGAAGTTTCTGCGTGGCTAGGACCCTGTGTGCTAGGAGAAAGGAAAAATTTAATCAACAAACCAATGAAAGATCCTACTTGGCACCTACGTCTCACTGCAGGTGACTTTCTTAAGTGGTGGCAGGGGACCCCAAAAGCCACTATCTTCTTTGATGGAGCATCCAAGGGGAATCCAGGCACTGCAGGCGCAGGGGGATTGATTCTCTCCCCAAACAGATCGGAAAAAACCAGTTTCAGTTGGGGCCTAGGCATAAGTTCAAACAATCAAGCAAAGAGTTACAGCCTCCTAAAAGCTTGCCAAATTGCGAAGGAGTTAGATTACAAATCAATTCAAATATTCGGAGACTCGGAGCTTTTGATAAAGCTCTTAAACTCCGAAGATTATTTTAGTAACCCAACTTTAAACAAAACCTTGCAGAGAATTCGAAACACTTTGAAAGACTTCGACACAGTGGACTCATACCATATTCTGTGGGATTTAAACAAACAAGCGGACTTGCTGGCAAATAAAGCTTGCCTACTGCCTCAAGGTAATCTTAGCGTTAATGGAGAACCCTGCTCGATTCATCCTTTGCCTTAGGCAGTCTACATAAAGTAGATCTTCCTTTCAGAGGGAGAGTGGTATTTGGTACCTTGAAAGTATTCAAGATCGCCAAGCAGCAAACAGATGGAACAACAAGCACAAGGACTATCAAGCAGAAGAAACAACACTAGAATGTACAACAACAGATGGTAGAAGGAATAGCCGCAGAAGGAACAACAACCAGAATGAACAACAGCATAAGGAACAACACCAGAAGGAACAACAAGCAAAAGGAACAACAGGCCAAAGGAACAGCAACAACAACATAAAGAACAACAAGCAGTTTAAGGAGTAGCAGCAGAAAGAACAACAATCAGAAGGAACAACAAGCAGAACGAACAACGTCCGAAGAAACATCAAGCCGAAGGAACAACAACAGAAGGAACAATAAACCGAAGGAACAACAAGGTGAAGGAACAATAGATCGAAGGAACAACATCTGAAAGAACAGCAAGCCGAAGGAACAACACCGGAAGGAACAACACCCGAGAGAACAACAGGCCGAAGGAACAACGATTCGAAGGAACAACATCCAAAGGAACAACAACCGAAGGAACAGCAAGCAGAATGAACATAGCAGAAGGAACGACAAACTAAAGGAACAACAAAAAGAAAAACATAAGGAAAAGGTCACAGAATTTGCTCTCCCAGAAATAAAATGTAAGCCAGAAAACAAGAATAGTCAAAGAACTCACAGAACTTTTGAATATAAGCATAGGAGAAGGGACTACCATTAGCTCATTCTCATTGCTTAGTTTTTAAAAACTATTGTCGACTATAATAGGAGCTTGCTCCACTTTTAGCAATAAATACATTAACCATCCTTGTTAAAAAAGAGAAAAAGAAAAGATAATAATGTTACAAATAATATAATATCACTTTCAATTATGGAACCACTGGGATTGAAATGCACCAAATATTATAACGCCGGAAAAATTATGCTATTGATTCAATAAAGATTCCTACCTATAGTTAAAAAAAAAAAGTGCATAGATAAGCTCTGCTCCACATATAAATACAGTCTTCACTGTAATTGTAGTTGACCTCCCAATGGCTTATGGAGTTCTTCTGGGTTGTGATTGATCAAATAATTGATCGCACCCACGGTTTGTATAACTTTGCATATTAACGCTAAACTAAAATGCATACTGCAATATTGACAAGCATATCCATAGTCTTGGATTTATTACAAAGGCCACTCTTTGTTTTACTCATGATCTGTGAAATGAATTTTGAAGGGTTGTAAGGCCTTCAAATGAAATCATTGCTCCGGATCTATCATATACAAATTTGTCACAGAAATAGCAACTAACATGGCCAGAAAGCGGGCTCGCTCTTAAGATTAAAGGTTATTTGGGCGCTGGTACCATGCGAAATTAGAAATGGCATATCGATGTTCAGGTTCATTAAATCAAAGAAACCGTCAAATTAACTTGGAATTAGATTCACTTGGGGCTGGTGCCAAAGAGGATATGCTATCTCTTGCATTTAAGCTTTCACATTCTAGCTTTCGCCTGATGATGTGGATTGCATGATGTGCTTTCTTTTGTTCACCAATGAAATATTTCACGCATTTTCAAAAGAAATCTGAGAAACAGTTTGACAAACTGTCTAATAGTGAAAGCATTGCTTAAAGCTTATTAAGAATAATACTTGTATTGTTGTGTAGATAATGAAGCATGGTTACAAATGGGATAATACATTTCTGTGAAACATATTTTTAAGTGCATCAAACAGCTTGTCTGGTTTGTATTTGTAAACTGTCCCATGGGCTCTTTAAATTCATAACGCATTGGCCGATCTTTGATGAAGAACATGCTGTATTTACTATAAATATGCTAAAATTCTTCACTTGCTATCTTTCAGTTGATGATTTTTTTTTATGATTCAGTATGTCTTATAAGCTGCACAGGCCTTACACATTTTGATTTTTTTTATGATTCAGTATGTTTTATAAGCTGCACAGACCTTCCACATTTTGATGAATGAAACTCCAGACTGTGGCCACATCATATTTAACATTTGGTACAAGTAAGAACACATGAAACACTACCAGACCAAGCCTTAAATGGTGATTCAGCACAGATGCTACTTTAGCCAATTTGGAACCTACAGGCTACGAGTGCTTTATCTTGATTGTCGTCGTTTATCAAAATGTGGGAAATCAACTTTAGATAATACTCCTATTTCGAACTGGCGATCAAATACAGAAACAAATTTGCTTCTCTGCAGCTCTCTTCTCCTTTTATGAAACTCTGCTTAAATGCAGTCAACTATTTATCATGGTGGAATCATACAACTGTTTCCTTGATATATACCAAGCGCTGGAAGTTAATATGAAGAGGAAGAGAAAACTGCTTTCCCAAGCTCTTGAGCACATGATATTGTTTCTTCTAATGTATTTCTGTGAAACACTGAGGGATCTTCTAACACCACAAATTGTTCAGCAAGAGGTTTAGAGGACTGCAACACCCGCCTCTATGTGGAAGATCTGTCAGAAACAACCAACTTCAAGAGTTAGATTCATTGATAGATATGTTACTTGATTAGAAGAGAAATTGAAGATTAAGTGATTAATCTAAATGACAAAATGAATATTTAATGAATGTCTAGTTTCTATCCTTGCCATCAGGAATCATGCAGGGGAACCATTTTTCTCATATTGGAGTGTCTAAATCTTGAAACATTTCCCTTGTTTTTCTAGGAAAAGTTTTCTAAACATTTTCTGGTCAAGTTTAGGATGCATTTTGAAAAGAAAGGCCCAATCCTCAAGTCGAACTTATTTAAATTTGGTATTTGTTTGCCGAACCTTGCTAGTGAAGAGTGCTGCCCTTGAAGCAAATTAAGAAATTTTAAGAGTTGTCTGTTTTTTTCAGCTTTAGGGTTGCTTGGGTAACTTTCCAGGTTTCTAATGCTATATATTTCTTCTGGAGGAGATTATTTGCTCTTCATGGGCGCTGTTAAATGTGATTCAAGTCTGCTTTTTGTTTCTATATCCTTTTATTGGAGAAGACTATTAACTATTAATGGGCTGTTGAATGCAATTTGTTTTTTTGAAGTGTACTTTTCGGTGCTTTATTAAGTAATTAATTGTACAAAGTTTCTGTGCCTTCTTTTCATATACATTACAGAATGTATTTTGATTGCAACTCAAAGATTTTAGGTTTTTCATTTCTGATTACTTCTTTTGTGGTTGATGAGGTTCACAATCTGTCAGTCCCACAAGGAAAGAAAAAATTCGAGTTAGGAAATATAATCAATATCTCTAATACTTAAATGATTCTTGGTGTCATGAGTGTTTTTGTGGAGCCAAAGATTATATTAAACATCATCAAATATGGGTACAATGACATCATCTAAGCAACCTCACCAATCTCTTCCGTTTTAGTATATTTAGGAGGTAAAGACAAGAAAGGGAATAAGTTTCTCTGTATTCAACTCCAAAACATGGGCATTACTGGCAGCGTTTTGAGCAGAGAGACTAGCAGGGCACAAAAAAGAGGAAGTAGTGATGTAGTTACTAGTACCAAGTATAAATGATGAAAGATTCCCAAAATGCAAGTTCATAAAAATGTAGATGCAACTACTCCCTTATTTGACAAATAAAAAAATGCAATCAATGATGTACTTGGGAAGAGTCAGTTACTAGCTCTCAGCTTGCCATATACGTTTCATGTACAAATTCATATGAAAAATAATAAAAACTGCACTAAATCCTATAGAATAAGAATCATAGGTAAAAGAAGAAGGTTCAGAACTTCGGAAGCTTTTGGCAATCTGAATCTGAGTGAGCCCAGCCGATCTGGTTTTTCTCATTGTCATAAACAACAAGGTGCCCTTGCAAAGATATATCTGCAAAATGCAGCACACTTTTGTTACTTTATCTTAATACCATCACCAACATGTAGATTAAGAGCGTGCCTCAACTGCTCTAGATACAAGCCCACCCAAGGTCATTCATGCCATGCTTGCAGAAAAATCAGACTGACAAACACACAACCAAAAAGCAGCAAAATACTATGCTGTTTCATTACCTCCAAGAACATTTGTGTCCACATAACCCATTGCAGTACCATTGATGATTCCCAAGCAGACGTTACCTTTTTTCTGTGCATTGAAACTCATTCATCAGTAGTCTTTCTTTATCACAGCAATCATTAAGCTTCATCAATAAATAGCTTCTGCAACAATATATTCTTTGGCAGACTCATAATGTTGATCCTTGAATGTTATGTTACAATCTCATCTGGTGGTAAAAGATAGTTGTCATAGAGTATGTCAAAGCTTATGCATGCTTACACTGATAACCAAATAACCTTCTGGAGAAATTTCCATATGTTTTGCTCTGGCACTTCCAAATTTGAGTGTTAACAACTTGAAATATTTTGCCGCCTCTGCAACAGAGCTGATACATTTCACAAAACTCAGGAAGCATTCAGGATACTAGTATCCTTCCAATGACCATAGTTTTTATAATTTGTACTCTAAATAAGGCTGAGATTAAAATTTTGAAACTGAACTTGCACTTGACTCTCTGGCCATAGTTTTTTATAATGTTTCCTCTAAATAGGCCTGAGATTGAATTGTTGAAGTTGAACTTGCACTTGATTTTCAAAACCTAACCAAAGCCATTTACCTGAACCTACTTTTCCCGCGCCAACAGAGTGGTAGGAATGAGTCTGATGAATCTTGCTCCAAATGTTTCCCACGTAGGTTTTCTTTAACCTGTCAACATTGCATAATTAGAAAGAGACAAACTCCTTATAGTACAAGGGAAGTGCAATTTGTGATACTTACAGCTGAGAGGAAAGCACCATAAGCTTGATTTGTGAAGTATGTGTAGGAGCTACCACTATCAAATATTATTCTTCCTAGTCTTTTTCCATCTCCATCTTTGTCAAGGGGTTTGTTCCCAAACATCATCTGTGCAGCCCCCACATCATAGTGTTTTCTGTAAAACAAGAGAACAGTATGATAGAAGTTCATAGATTATTTTAAATAACAAATTAAATCAAGAAAGTTTATTTTAAAGGGATTTCAAGTTAATTATTAAAGCAGAAGAGTCGAGACATGGGCGTTGTTTCTAACTAGAGGCCTATGACGCAACTCAGTGTCCGTATGAATTATTGGCCAAGCCTAAAATGCAAGATGCTACTGTAAGTAAATAACAGAGAATATAGTTACTTTGTAGGAAATTCTGGACTGAGCTTCAAGAACAGATCAGAATATATTAAAGTTAGTGATGTACTTTTCCAAGGCTTAGACAGAATGGAGTTGTATGTTTTCATGTTGATGTTCCTGAAGGAACACATTTGCAACGATGTCTCTTTACTTCGTCTTTCTGTTAATAAATATGCCGTAGGGTATATGGTAATAATAATTGCAGTTCCTAAACGAATCTATCATCTTTTGAAAGGGTTTTGGCACAATGCCTATTGATTATTCCTCATATAGGACTCCAAAAAGAAAGCATATTGGTTACCTGAATGCATTATAGTTTATAGCAAATGATTTATGGTCAGATGGCAACTAAGCAAGTAAAATGCATGCATTCATTCTAAGTGTACAGCATGGAACTAAAACATTTAGTTATTCAACACTATGCATCAGCTACAAATTTCCAAGTATAAGGCAGTAGACTAAAAATATTAACAACATGAGTCATGGAAATGGCCGGTAATATGAAAGGAGAAAAATGCAACTTCCTTGAAAATAACAAGGGTTGCTCATATGTTTAACATTTATAGAAGTAAAAGATGAAGCTTTTATCATATTGTTCAAGTTCCTTTGGAAACGAAGTTGAAATTTTCTCAGATTGTTATTCCTATTTGTGATAACCTGAGATGGTCCTCGTCTTATCTGATAATCTAACTCAAAATAGTTGGTATCCTTCTCTAAAATAGCTGAGGCAAATGACTCTTTAAGATGTTTGGAAATTGGAACCTTAGATATTTATATCAAAAAGGTCTCAGAGAAGAAGAACCTTGATGAAGATTAAACCTGCTAAGTTGCATGTGAAAAAACAACTGCTTAAGACCATAAGCTGGAACTAATGTAGACACTTGAGTGACAACTAGAAACATGGAATCTAGCTCAATATCCTTTTTTAGGATAGCATGAGGCAAAGGAATGTTTCAAGACATTTGGAAATTGGAACCTTAGATATTTATATCAGAAAGATCACAGAGAAAAGGAAGAACCTTGGTGAATATTAAACCTGCCAAGTTGTATGTGAGAACAATTGATTAAGATCTGAAAATGGTTTGGGTGACAACTAGAAACATAGAATCTAGCCTTTGTGTTGAAAAGTGTAGCGAAGAAGGTCTTCTCTGTGCATGTGCCTTAGCCAGAGAAAGACCATGACTAGTCTTCCTTTTCTCATGGACAAGCTCGTGGGGATGAACGAGTTAGTAGAATCATGCATGGAGTTGGAGGGTCAGTTAATTGGGTCTCCAAGTGGCAGTTCGAATTTGGGATAAGACGAGTTGGGAGCTTCAGTTTAGATTGAGGCAAGGACGAGTTATAAACTCCAAGTTATGATTGGAGAGAGTTCAGTTCGAACTCAGTTAACGAAGTCAATCACAACTGCAGTTCCAAATTTGTAATTGTCTAATTATAATTTTCTAATTATAGCATGGATCAAATTGTTAAAAGGAGGACGAAGGCACAAAATTCAACAATTGTTTTGTGTTCAAGGTTGTGAGACAAGACAATAGCTCACAAGTTTGTGAGAGGGTGCACCAGTTTGTGTGTGAGAGAGATTCTTGCTGTGGGTGCGTACTTTGGAGGAGCCAATACGCAGAGCATAGAGAGAATTCCTTGCTGCCAGATTGTGCTAGGTGTTAGGGGCTGCATCCTAAAGTATAGGAGGCCCTTAGCGCTAGAGAATAGGAGGCTGTGCGCAGAGAATTTGGGCCAGCCAAAGAAGACCTGTGCGCAGAGAATTCGGGCCAGCCAAAGGAGGCTTGCGTGCAGTGAATTTGGGCCAGCAGTGGAGACCTGTGCGCAAGGAAAGAGGACCAGGCAGGCTGCTAGCAAGGAGGAACTGAGTCAAGGTAGTTACAGGGTGTTTCAAGCTATTGTAAGCAGTGAGAACAGTGATTTTTCTAGTGCAGCAGATTGCCATGTAAAGAGATCTAATTGCTCTAACTCTATCAATAAAATCTACAGCAAGTAGAGGGTTTTCCCAGTTGGGTTTCCCTAGAAAAATATTGTGTTATTGTGTGACTGTGTTTTATCTCTGTTTCTATTCGCTGCTTATCTAGAGGTTAGAAATTCTGTGTCTTGGTGAATCAAAATCAGTTTCAGTTTGTTCATCATAGCAGTGGCAGAATTTCAAGGAAATTCTACACTTTGAAAATTTCCATTTGTTGTTATCAAACCAAGATATAAGATTGTGGTAAATGATATTTATGAACAATATCCACACTAAAGAATGGTTAGACAGAAAATGTGATGCTAATATATATGTCACATAAAATATGTAATAAAAATGAAGTTGGCATTGTTTATTTCGGGAAATGTTATCTATTTACAAGTGTTTCAAATATTATTATTGCAGGGTATGGAAGTAACCTTTAAGGAAAATCAAAGAGAAAGATGTGAAGAGGGGATTATACAATGTGATACAGACCAGGTCATTTGTAGATAATTTGTAGAGGAAGGTGTATGGTTTATATGGAAAGCTAATTGCGCAACTCCGAGTAGAAGATATGGGTTCATACTATCACTTCAATGTTGGGCATTATTCTTCTCTTGAAATCGATGCAACTATTTTATCCCTATTTAATAACCCTCGTTATTGCTCAGCTATGGAAAACTCTTTTGTACAAGGGTTCAATAAGAAGCGAATGCTGGTCATGGGGCAACTCGGACTGTTAGACCTATGACAGCATAGAAAGAAGAAATACTCAGAGGCAAGGCAGGGTTAGATAGCCTCAAATATCTCTTCCTAGACAGATTGCTGTGGAGACTTAGGGAAGGGATGGGCAAACATCAAAGAGAAAAATATCAAAACTAGTTTAAATAGATGAATAGCATATGCAAAGGAAGAACACGAACTTTCAAAGAGAAGAAGAAGGATAACGGTTTTGGTGCTGTATCTCAGGGTACAGAAACCAGAATTACAGGAATTAATTGCAGATGTGTCTGAGCAAGTTGAAAACTCTTGAAGACCTTTTGTCTGTAGATTCGAACACAAAAGGAAGATGAAGAACAACATTGTGAATAATCTGAAGCCTAAAATGACCATGGTGTGGATCTGGAGGAATTTTGTCTCATTTATATAATCAAGGCTGTAGATGAATAACCTTATCCAGACTCTCCGTCGTTCTTGTACTGAAGCATGTGAAAGGACAGAAAATGGGAGCTCATACAATCTACACAATTTTTGGGTCAACTAAATAATCAGCACAAATGAATTCAAAACAAGAAGGCTCTGATGAATCAGAGTATTCAATATTAGCAGCTCAGTGAGACTAAGAAGTGAATTTATGCTATGTTCCTTGAAGCTGGAATTAAACGTGAATTCTGGTATGTGATGAACCAAGATCTGGTGCCTAGTATATTGATGAATTTTTATGTGTTGAGGATTATTTTTAGGAAATATGTCGAGAAAGATTCTACTTGATTATGCTGAAATTTAAATTGAAAAGACAGAAAGCAGAGAAAGTGGCTTTAATTTGATCTTACATGGATGGCTTGCCAATCATGGGAACCCAAGTCATGGTTGAGGTGGATACAAAATCATCACCAAAGAACAGATATCCCGCATTTCGTCCCCCTCGTGAAATACAGTGACCTATCACATTCTTGATAAGGCCTTGCTTTGCCCATTGAGATGGAAGGCTTGCCATACCACTGCCAAGACCTAAAACACCATCGATATGCCTCACTGCCAAAGTTCCCTTCTGGTTATATCCACACCTGTCACAAAAAACATCTATGAACATGACTGATCACCTCGATTTATTTTTATGCCCATCACAACCACTAAGGTCTTCACCTAAAGGCTAAAACACTTTCTCCATTTTCTTTTTCTACATTCCCAACACCAGGACGGTCTATCAGGCCTTATTAAAATATGTAATGACATTTTCTGGAAAATCAAACATATATGTTATCAGATTCCATAATTCAGTAATTTTTACAGTTTTAGAAGTGGTTTGAAAGAAATGAATTCCACCTGACACAAACCAGCTAAAAGAAGCAACACATACCCAAAAACAGAATTTGCTGTCACCCATGTTCGATTGGCGAGCAAGGCCCGAACACTGTCTCTAACAAGGAATCCCCGAGTATAGCTATTATCGGCATAATCAATATCATAGTCACAGCGTTGCTTGTTGTGATTATGGCCACTTCCTGCTTGCACAGCAGCACATAAAGGATCCTTGCCCGGCACCAGGGAGTTTTCCTTTGGCTTGTACAAGGGGTGTGATCCCTGCACAGAAGACATAACCCTCTCATGTTATCTCAAACTGCCGAACCCAAGATAGAATGAATTCAAGAAATAATAAGTGCCCACTGATGACCCAAAAAGCTGATAATGCAAAGAGTCAAATGCATCCATCGCAGTAAATCAAGGAAGTGCCTAAGACTCCAAGAGATAAATGCAGAAAGAGAACTAACAGAACATACAACAAATGCAACCCATGATGGAGATGCATTCAAGTAGAAAACAACTTTCATATGCATCAATTGGGTTCTGTCAGTCACCATGAATTCTATCTCAAATACCATGAATATCTAGAAATCCAGCATGTTTAAATAAGAAGAGATAAGATTCAAGCAAGCAATTCATGGGCTACTAACCCAAAATGCAGAGTCAACTCCGAGATTCAGCAGGCTAAAAGCTTGGCTTATAACAAATCAGGGAACATAAAGCTGGGAAGGTACTGAGACTCAGAAAGCTCATAACCTGGCTTATTAAAAAAGGGAACAGAAACTCGCCAAAATACTGGTCATTGTCTGCAAGTGGGATAGATCTACTACCAACCCAAAACGCAGAGTTAACTCCTGGACTCAGCAGGCTCATAACTTTAGTTATAAAAGCATCAGGGAACATGAAATTAGAGAATAAACCAGAATTCAACGAAGTACTTGCCATTGTCTGCATGTGGGATAAGTATGCTACCTAAAGGCTAACGTATGTATTGTGTGAATGCATCTACAATCTACTCAAATTACTCAAATGAAATGAGCAAGGCCTAGACTGGCCTAAGTTGCATACCTCGGAACAACTGATGCACGGGGCATCGCACTGGACCCAGGTGAGGTCACTACCAGTGTCAACATCCAGAAAGTATGGCTTTGGAGGATTACCAAGTGACATAGCAACGTAATACACCCTGCAAATCCACCATACTCAGTTGCATATACGAAAACAAACTATGAATTCAGAACTGAGAATGAAATTCTGATTGTCTTCGACATTACCCAGATGGAACGACGTTCCCCATGAGACGAAAGATTGCAGTTTGATCCCCCTGCAACCTCCTGCTAATCCTACTGGTGTCTCGGCTCTCAAAGGTGGCCTTGGAAGCACCTCCTCCATCATCAGCTGATGGGTGTTTGGGTAAGAGACGGTAAACGTGGGCCGGTTGAGCTGAACACATGCATACAGAGAGGAGTACAAATCCTAGGAACAGTTTTGTGACTAAACCCATGTTGACCTCAATGCCTTAAGGTGCCTATACAATACTATTATGCCTTACAAATGCGTATAATCGAAATTTATAATGTAGGGGAGAGAGGTGGTGGGTATCAACCACCACAATGTATTTAATTAAGATACCTTGTGGGTGTAAAACTCGCTTCTGCTTTATGGTCAGGGTAACCTTTTCAAAATATTTAATTGAGTAAGAAGGGATACCTGGTATGTGTGAAACTTGCTTCTGCTTTCTGGTCAACGTAAACTTTTTAGTCTTGGATCACCTGGCAATGTTATTTTTTTAATTTTTTTTCATTGCTTGGTCATTGCCGAGTTACTTCATACAGGGGACAGTTATGTCGTTTATTATTTTGTCCCGGCAGAGTTGTCATTTTTTCTTTTTAACATGACCAATTTGATATTTATTTATTTTATAATAAAATGAGGAAAATTGTTAGAAACTTCACAAGGAAAATCGTAGAGTCAAATTTTTAATGAATGTTTTAAGATAAGAGGAATAACTTTCTATCTCATTGGAATTAGATAGCTTGCATTAAAAGCTTTTTATTATATAGATTATTTTATAAAATAAAGAAGGTTAAAAATAATATCACATTAAAATTTCAGAAAATTTTATGATATGATATAGGTTATTTTATAAAATAAAAACAGTGTTAAAAATACTATCACATAAAAATTTCAAGAAATTTTATGATATGATATTTGTATTTTTCAGTTGGAATTTTGGGAGATCTATGAGAGATTTAGGAGATCTAAGAGAGATTTATTAGCAAATCCTGGGTCTATAGAAACTCATATATGTAAAGGAAAAAGAAAGCAGTACCGGTGTTTATTGTTTAAGTTCTCTAAAACACAACAACATTAGTGCTACTGGTCTCATTATTTATGGTTCTTCTATTTCATAAATGGGTAAAATTTTCCACATTGCATTTGCATTACCTGCCTTTGTAAGTTGAAAATTATTGTAATTTTTTATTTCTTTCAATCCACAATATTGATATTTACATGTATTCTCATATGCGCTACAATTCACAGATTTAAATGTAACCTATTTTCAACCACTTTAAATATATTTTCCTTATTTCATTTTTCTCAACTTTAATTTAAATATTTTCTTTATTTCATTTTTCTTAACTTTAATTTAAATATATTTTCCTTATTTCATTTTTCTCAATTCTAACTTTTATAAAAAACACTCTAAAATAAAATAAAAGCAAGTTAAGAAGAAAATTATTATCCAATATACATTTTTCTTTTTAATTTATCAATCGTTTACACCATATGAATCTAATATGAATTTAATCCATGATGTGTGAGCATGTGCCAAGGTGATATGTTTCTTTTTGTTATGAATGATTGATTTTAAAAAGATAAATATTTTGTCTGGAACACTTTGTATTCTAGTTGAAGTGTTCTAAGTTTAAGGTAAACACAACTTATTTTTTATTACATAAAACTAAAAATGTTGATAAGAAAAATGCAAGATCATGATTAAATAAAAAATATATAATTAATAGAAAATATAAATGATATAACTAATAAAAAAATAAAAATAAATATTAATATTAATAATTATTAATTAAAATTAAATTAGAATAAATAAATAAAAAAAATTATGTAAAATAAAAAGTGTACAATTTTTTTTTTTTATTTAATTTGGAATTAAATAGATCAAATATATGAGGTGTAAATTTCTTTTTTATTGTAAAATTTGAGGAAATGTTTACACCAGATTTGATCTTTTGATAGATATAAAGTTAAATAGATATAGGTTGCTATTACATTAAATAATCTAAATATATCTCGTAAATCTCATAACCTTGAGTATAATCTAAAACAATAGTTGTTAAAGAAATTAAGAATCAAATTACTAAAATTAATATTAAATCATTAAAATTAGAAAAGAGAAAAAGAAAAATGGCAATAAAAATCTGGTAACCTTGGAAGAACTATAATTTAAAAAATTGTATTTAAGCGATCAATAACCAAAGAATTAAAATTAATATTAAATTATTAAATTTAGAAAGAAGAAAAAAGAAAAGGGAAAACTAACAATTATGAAAAAAATATAAAAATGAATTGTTAAAACAATTTGCATCATGTATAACTTATTATAAGAAAATAAGTTATTTTGTATAAGCTATCTTAGTCAATTAAAAAAAAATCTTCACAAAAGAAAATGGATTGTTAAAATAATTTGCGTTAGGTATAACTTATCATAAGAAAATAAGTTATTTTGTATAAGTTATCATAGTCAATTAAAATAAAATCTTCACAAAAGACATGAAGATCTGATATGCATAGTTCATTTGGTCATATAAATTATTTTGTATAAGTTAAATATCTTAGTCAATTAAAAAAATGAATATTTTTATTCCCATTTTGCAACCAAAGAAACTTCTCAAAATCACAGACATTAAAAAAAAAACAAAAAAAAAAAACTCATAAACTACTTAACTAAAAAATTTCCTACCAATAAATTCCACATTGAAGGAATGTGATTGCACCAATATGAATCTCTTACACTTTTAGTTAACATAAGTAAAATAACAAAAACTAATTATTAAAACAATATACCTCATATCTAACTTACCATAAAAACAAAAATATAGTAAATTAATCCATCCTCAATAAAGGTAGTAGTTAAAGAAATTAATAACCAAAAAATTAAAATTAAAATTTCATTATTTAAATTTTTTTTCTTCATTTTGTTTGAATTATTCCCACAACTTATTGAAACTTATTCAAAAATTAAATTTACTATATTTTAATATATATATATATATATATATATATATATAAATAAAAAAGGAGGCATAATTTTATTTATGTATGATCAGTAGAATTTTTAGATTTAAAATAATAATACTAATAATAATAATAATAATAATAACCAAGTTGTAAGGTGTTCCCTCTTAAAAACAACTCCCCCAGTTTCCATTGTGTACCAGTCTACACTATGAGATGGAATGGAATGTTAGATGATTGAAGATTTTTAGGTTGTTGGATTAATAGTTAATATTTAAGAGAAAACTAATAGTTAGGGCGCGTAATGGGCACGCTCAAAAAGTAATCAAATGACTGCTTCTTATTGAACGGTTTCTTGATGGCTTAACACAAAGGCTTATTCCCCTCTTGATTTTCCAAAAGAGGGTTTCTCTTGCAGGGATTGGCCTATTTGTTCATCGGTCCTTCTTGACTCGAGTTCTTGCTATAGGTTTTCCATTCAAGGTTTGCTCACTATATTACTTTTTCGATTTTAATTCCGACGATGAACTAAGGTTGCTCAGTTATGCTTTTGCTTGCAGGTGACCAGGGTTTGGAGGTGAGCGACTACCCAAAACTGACGAATTTTTTTCTTCAAAGTTCTCATTCGTCAATAACCTTTGTTGGCATCGAAAATATCATGTTGTCTTCATGTTTTTCCAGATTCTCACTTTTCTTGTAGGGTTTCTTACTTTTAGTTTTGTTGATTTCCTTCTTCAACACAGGGTTTCTCTTGCAAGGATTATGCTATTTGTTCATCAGTCCTTCCAGACACAGTGTAGAGTTTACACAAGGGGAGAAAAGTTGCTAATTTTGATAACACGAGGTTAATTTGGTTGGCTATCAGGTTTTGTTTTCCATATTATTTTCTTTCAGTGCAACTTCTTTGAAAGATTGCCTTGACGAGTAATCAGGATGTGGTTGGATTTGTGTTTGCAACTCACACTATGAGCCTGCATCTACTCTTGAATTCAACGTTGTTGTTGGTGTGTTCGAATCACGAGGAAGAAGCCCTAGAATCATTCCATTTTTGTGTTGAAATGTTGAACTACCATGTACGTTTTTGTTGTTACGATGCATGTGTGTTGTTTGTTGCTACCATGGTTGTTCTTGTTCTTAATGTTTGTACCATTTTGACATAATTTCTTATAGATCAAGTGTTGTTTATGAAATGCAGATAGTAAGAGTCAGCTAATGTGAGACAATTCGTTGTTGTTGTTGCCTTTACTTTGTCACTGTGCTTCTCTAATTACTTAAGTGGTTTTAAGGAATGAGGTAAATCTATACCGAAGAGATGTTGCTACAGGATATATGTAAACTTAACCATCGTCATTTTTGTTGTTGACTTTATCTTTGACACGATGACACAAAGTGGCGTGACTTTTTATTTTTTGTTGCAGGTATAGTGGACACATGTACTCTCTTTGATGACAACATGTACGAAGATTAGAAGTGGGCAGGGATTACTCAGAGTACTTGAATTTGGCCTTCTAGTTTCCTCTCTCTTTCTCTGTTACACAACGAACACGGCTAAATCATTCCTAATGTGTGCCTTTGGAAATTTGTGAATTTCCTATTATGATAGTTGATTTTCAAATAATTATAATAACGTTTATGAATGTGGATTTACATTAATTCCTTCTGAAATCATAGTTGTGTGTATATATGTCAATTTTTTATGCATGTTTATGGATTCAAGGATAATTTCATTATACTACAAGGATACATGGCAACAGGGAAAATTTTAAGTACTAATATTCACAGGTGGGCTAATATTACATGCTTTTTCAAAAAAAAAATCGCCATTTTCCATTTTTCCTAAAAAATATTCGCCCATATTTTATAGTATACAATTATTTTACCTTAAAAGTCGTCAATATTATATATTGTTTAATATGAAATAATTATAAATCTAAGCATTTTAACAAAATTATCATCAAACATTTTAAAATTTGGATATTAGAGACTAGTAAGAGTCGCCAAGGTTTCTAAACTTTAAGATAAACATCCATCCTTAAAAGTTTCCCTGCATGGCAATTGTTGCTCACTGCTTCTTTCCATTTCTCAGAGGCATGCCCTTTTGGAATCGATAGAGATTGATATATATTATTGTTCTTCACATGGAACTGGCAGAAACTTTGTATTATTTGGCACACAAAGAATTCGATCATCGTGATTTTGTCTTCAGTAGGTCTTCAGTAGCTATCACTCGCTTCATCACGCCTTTGTTACACTGCAATCCTCAACAAGTCGGTAATACTACTTTTTTTTTCGCTAAATCTATTGCAAATGACTTAGAGTTGATTTGGGTATTTTAGATTCTATAAATTGGAAATCATTGCCATGGATACCTGAAATACTCATTTTATTATGATCTTTATTAATAAATTTTGAAAAAAAATGCAATGCTTTAGTCTCCACTAGATTTAATTATTTCAAATTATAAATTGTAAATAGAGGATTTTTTTAGGAAATGTCAATTCTGAGGTGCTTGCAAATGAAAAATTGTAAATGGAAGATATTCAAGAAATACCAATGTTGAAGTGTTTACAAGAGGACAATTTTAACCCGGTGAAAGATATGGTTGAAGCAGGTTGGAGGCTAACTAGTTTGAAGCATGTCAAGAGGTTACAAGTTTTCATGAAATAGAAGTGGTAACCTATCGGGCATGAGAAGAGAACCTCCGAGAATGGAAAACATGAGATTATTTTGATTTCAGCTTCTATCATTTAAGTTGTTTCATATTTATTTAGCCATTAAGATTGGACTCTCATTGGATGGACAAAATGGGCAAAACAATGCGTAAATTAAGATATTACGAGAACAAATTTCAAACAAGAAGATATGAAATTATCCAAATGAGAGTAAAGGATATCAAATTATCAATTTTTATTAATATAATTAGGTACATGTTAAGCATAAAAAATAAATTTTCGATGTTTTTTACATAGAACTTTTATCTTTTAATTTTCTTTGGATGATCATTACACCAGAGAAATTATTATTGTTGACTGACTACATAGAAAAAAAATTACTATTTTTCTAGTAACTTGTTGGTCATCTTTCTAAATGCTTTTATTTCATTAGAAAGCGCCACTTGACAGGTAAATCTACTTGGTTGTCCATTTATACACCACTTCATTTTTGTAGTGTCATTATTCCTCGTTAATGGTATTCATAATTTTTATTTTTATTTTATGGATTGTCACTTCTTTTAATTTTTAGTAGTTATTGTAGTATAATCGTGTCGGTTAACGACGCTGATTGTTTGGTATAGAAATTTGTTGACATATTTAATATTTCAGTATCACGTCTTCTTTCTTGTGACAAGTAAGAGAGGGAGGATATGATGTTTAATACAATGTGTCGTTAAAAGGTTGGTTTGAATGGTCTATAATTGTAAGTTCCATTTTTAGATGATTTTAAATGAAAAGAAGGAATATGGAAAAAATAATGATTGTTATTATAAGAAAAGTTTTTATTATAATAAAAGTAGAATATAATACTCGGAGATTCTAAACTATTTTGCATTGATTACATTTTTGTTATTCATATTTTTCATCATTTAACATTGAACTATTTTATTTCTATTCAACCTTTTTTTTCATCTAATTGTAGAATTATACTTCTATATAATATTTCTAAATACTATTTCGTAAAAATTTAAAACAATGATATTGAATTATTATCAAGTCTAAATAATTGGATTAGCTTCAACAGTACAAAGGTGTGGGTTCATTACAATGGTGAAAACTTTCTTCATTATTTGATCTCAGTAGAGGTAGAGGCATATTTTTTGTCGTACATGTCCAGTCTACAAGCTCTTTTAGCTCCTTAGTGTGAATGAATTTTTATTTATGTTGAGAACGCTAATTGTGTTGTTGTTATTACAGATTTTAGAAGCTTTGTATTTTACGTAAGAAAATGATTTTGCATCCTTTGAGAGAGGTTCACAAATGGTGCCCCATTTAAAGGGATATCCAAACATCTTGAATAAATCATACAACAACATGCAATAGTACAATTTTTTTGAACTCAACCACCTACAAAGAATCCAACAACAAAATGAAATAGTTCTAGTGGAACCTCTAGCATTTTTACATTGTTTGGTAAAAATAGTTATTTTCTAGACCTCTCTCAGAGTAGGATTATGTTCATTATGCTTCTCAAAATTTGTGGGTATTTTAGGGTCTCACATTAACATTCAAAATAACAGTAATCCGAAAAAGATCGTAGCCACAAGGAAATGCATAAAAGTAATTGCTTCACCAGGAAACTCTCTAGCAATACATTGTCCATCTCACAAATAGATTTCATTTGAATTGGAGGTTGCATCACTCAACAACCCTTCAAGGTAAGTGACTCTGACTTGCACTCTAATTCCTTTATGTAGTTTATTCATCTACGAACTTTATGCTCTATGTTCCTTCTGGTACTATATATAGATTTGATGCTACAGAAGCAGGATGTTGTAGAAGATCTTGATAGTTATTCCTTTTTACAATTTTGGATTGGTTGCACATGTTTCAAGGTAGTCCATCTTACCAGGTTCCACCATATTAAATTATTTACACGAAGGCCACTAAGGTACTAAGGAAGCATCTTAGTAAAAGTAATTAACAACCAATCAAACAATTAACATAGTTGGTTCATTGATTTTTCATGAGTAACATTCAAAAGTTTTAGCTCTTTATTTTATTCTAATTGGAGTTAGAATAATTTTGATGATTTGTAATATTAATCTAAAAGATAAAACCCTAAAAATGAAACCTATACCAAAAATCCTATAAAAACTGAATTACATTATAGTAATATTAATCTAAATGATGAAATTGAATTGAGGATATTATTGTGTAAGCATATGTGTTTGAAATACAACTGATTTGGCTTGAGAAATCATGGAATAAAGTATAAACATATGTAACCAATATCAATCCATCAAAATTCACCCATTCATCATGTTGCATATAATCACTCTCCTCGGGAGTTTGGTGAACAATTCTAATTCCAGGGTATTGCTAAGAAAATAAATAATCTTTTCTGCTTCACATTTCAAGACCAGATTTAAATTTACTACACTTTTCAAGTGTTGGGACAAATTCATTAATGGAGGAACATGATGGTCATGAACACATTTTCTATCTTAAGGTTTAAGGTCCAAATTTATCTTTAACTTCTTTAGGCATTTATTTTAAGAGTCAGCAACATCTTCAAGAGGGTCCTCCAGCTCAATTGACTCATTCCTCACTTCATGGTCTTTACTTTCTTCCCTAATTCGATCTCCAATTCTTCAATTGGTTCAACATCCATTGGAATTCCACTTTTGGAAAATCCCCTTTAGTTTCATATCCCTTAAAATAAGTTCCAACATGCTCCACTTCTTTTTTAGAATTATTTACAAATATTATTTTTATCCTTTTGTACATATCAAACTTCTCTACAACAGGTAATAACAGAGTTGAAACTTGTAATAAAAACAACAATTAGTTGAAGAATACAAGGGCAACACAAATGTTATGTGAATAATTATGAATAAAAACTTTAGCCCCAAGGGTTAGCTCAGTTGGTCGAGTTCCTATTGCTAAGTACCTCGCTAGCTAGGAGGTCAATGGCTCAAATCTCCTCGACGCCCTTAGGGTTAGGCCCTGCTTGTTTGGAATCTCCTCGACGCTTTTGGGGTTAGACCCTGCTTGTTTGGTCGGTGCACTTCGAGTTGATCTTCCTAGATTTTTCCCTTTACACATGAGAAGATAAATATAATATAAAACCCATCAGGATTTTTTTCACAAAGAGATAGGGTCATTTAGTCGAGAGGCTCATTCTACAACCCAGTATGAGGGGTTGTGTAAGTTTTTTCCCTTTACACATGAGAAGATAAATATAATATAGAAATCATAAGAAATTTTTTCATAAAGAGATAGGGTCATTGAGTCGAGAGGCCCATTCTACAACCCAGTATGAGGGGATGTGTAAGTTTAAGAGGCTCATTCTATAGGGGATGTGTAAGTTTGAGAGGATCATTCTACAACCCAATATGAGGGGATAAAACTCATAAGAAATTTTTTCACAAAGACATAGGGTCATTGAGGGGATGTGTAAATTTGAGAGGCTCATTCTACAGGGGATGTGTAGGTTTGAGAGTTCATTCTACAACCCAGTATGAGGGGATAAAACTCATAAGAATTTTTTTCACAAAGAGATAGGATCATTGAGTCGAGAGGCTCATTCTACAACCTAGTATGAGGGGATGTGTAAGTTTTTTCCCTTTACACATGAGAAGATAAATATAATATAAAACTCATAAGAATTTTTTTCACAAAGAAATAGGGTCATTGAGTCGAGAGGCTCATTCTACAACCCAGTATGAGGGGATAAAACTCATAAGAATTTTTTTCACAAAGAGATAGGGTCATTGAGGGGATGTGTAAGTTTGAGAGGCTCATTCTACAGGGGATGTGTAAGTTTGAGAGGTTCATTCTACAACCCAGTATGAGGGGATAAATTTCATAAGAATTTTTTTCACAAAGAGATAGGGTCATTGAGGCGAGAGGCTCATTCTACAACCCAGTATGAGGGGATGTGTAAGATTGAGAGGCTCATTCTACAACCTAGTATGAAGGGATGTGTAAGTTTGTCTCTCCATATATACCATTTAAAATAAAATAAAAAATAAAAAATAATGTTCTAAATAGAAAAATAATATTGGCTATAATTAAAAAAAAAATTGAATAGAAATAAAAAATATATATGAAAATCTTATACTTTTCAAAAAAATAAAAAATTAAATAAACTATTTGAAGATCTATGTTACCTAATTTATGTCAATATTGACTTTATATATATATATATATATATATCATGTTAAAATAAAACATTTTAATGTTGTATATCAAAAAATATTCAAGGTAGGTTATCAATAAAATATTTTAATTTACATGATAAAATGTCTAGATGTATATGTAATATAAAATATTTTAATATAAATTAAGTATAAATTATATATATCATTTTAAAAAAAAAATGTATATATCATGAAAAATGAAGTTTTATGGTTAAAACTTTTATTCAGTCATATATATATATATATATATATATATATATATATATATATATATTCTATTTAGCATTCAAATATACAATTTAAACAATGAAAAATAACATATATATATATATATATATATATATATATATATATATATATATATATATATATATATATATATATATATATATATATATATATATATATATATATATATATATATATATATTCTATTTAGCATTCAAATATACAATTTAAACAATGAAAAATAACAAAACAAACAATTTAAAGAAGAAAACATCTATTCTATTGATAAGAAAGGAGTACATGAACATAAATTATATAGATAAAAACACAATTTTCTACAACATGAGGCTCATTCTACAACCCAGTATGAGGGGGATGTGTAAGTTTGTCATTCTATAGCCCAATTAAAAGAGATATTTTTTGCTTAGTGTTTTTTTCCTCCATAAAGAAGAAAACATCTATGCTATTGATAAGAAAGGAGTACATGAATGTAAATTATATAGCAAAAATCCCTTTGCAGACAGTAGACCACAAAGAAAAAATTACAATTTTCAACAACATGAGGCTCATTCTATTGCTCATTGTGAGGGGGATGTGTAAGTTTTTCCATAGGTCCCTCCGTACCCTTTAAAATACAATTAAAAATTAAAAATTGTGTTCTAAATAGAAAAATAATGTCAACTATAATTAAAAAATAAATGAATAGAAGTAAAAAATATATATGAAAATCTTATACTTTTAAAAAAACTAAATAAATAAATAAATAAACTATTTGAAAATCTATGTTACCTATTTATGTCAATATTGACTTCAGATATATATATATATATATATATATATATATATATATATATATATATATAACATTTTACTGTTGTATATAAAAAAATATTCAATATAGGTTATCAATAAAATATTTTAATAAGAATTAATAATGATATACACTTAAAATATATATTAATAATAAAAAATCTAGATGTACATGTGATGTAAAATATTTTAATGTAAATTACGTATAAAATATATATCATTTAAAAAAATTTATGTATATATCATGAAAAAATTATTTTTTTATGGTTAAAATTTTTATTTGGTCCTATATATATTCTATTTAGCATTCAAAAATACAATTTAAACAACGAAAAATAACACATTGTATTTTGTACTCTAAAAAAATTGCAGGTGAGAAAATTTGATCCCTCCCGAGCTCATGTTAAATCCATACTTAAATTGGATCTACACTGGTTGAGCCGAGAGACTCGTTCTACAACCCATTATGAGGGGATGTGTAATTTTGTCCGTACGTAGGTACCCTTTAAAATAAAATTAAAAATTATGTTCTAAATAGAAAAATAATATAATTAAAAAAAATTGAATAGAAGTAAAAAAATATATGGAAATCTTATACTTTTCAAAAATATTTAAAAAAAAAAATTAAATAAACTATTTGAAGATCTATGTTACCTAATTTATGTCAATATTGATTTCATATATATCTATATCTATAGAAAATAAAATTGTTAAATTAAAACATTTTAATGTAAAGATTAATATTGACATATACTTTTTCCACTGGAAAAATCGTAATCTTTCATTATGATTGAAAAATTACATGTTGTAGATGCTTTTCAGCATATGTTGTGTTGGCCCTTTGCCATCTCTGTGGTCATAAAATATGTTGTTCAGTTTATCAAAAAATATGATGCATATATCATCCATCACCACACAGGGTGCTCAGTCATTTACTGTTATGAAAACTATAAATATGTCTGCTATCTACAATATTCCACATACACCACGCAGGGTGATGTCCCTTCTGTAGGTTTGTATATATTAACAAGATATAAAAAACTGTGTGCAAAATATATACAATATATAAAGTCGTGCATATCCATCAGGTGAGAAACCAAAGAAAAGGACTCAAAAATTAGGGACTATCTGCCCTGTGGTAAATCTGATCATTGTAAGGCCTGTGATAGTATCGGTACTCATTTGTGCCTCTATGCTCCTGTATCAACCACTCTCCTCGGGGAAGTACTGTGGCCTCCTTGGAAAGCCCGTTAGCACAACAGTTATGTTCCCTGTAAATGTGTTGACATGAAATAGAATTAAACTGTGCTTTGAACAAGTTCACTTCATCCAGAATATTACTGAGAGTGTGTGAGTGACAAACAGTAATATTATTGAACCAATTTACTATGATTTTTGAGTCACCATATATGTTTAGATCCATGCAATTATGACCCAAAGAAAAATGCAGCAAATGTCGGAGTGTGATAAGTTCTGCAAAATTATTCGTTCCCTCACCAAGCCCCATCTTGACCTTGTAGAAATGTTGTTCATTAAGATATAAAATGAAACCACCGCCACATCCATGGTGTTGTGCAGCACCATCAAAAAATGCCCAGGGAGAGTTTTGATCAATAGGAGCAGGGTCATGCGGTCTTCGAGGCCGAGGTTTGTGGGGCTCGAGCAGCTCGTGATAAGCTGATATGATCTGGGCTGATATATGCGGCCAGCTAGCAGCTCTGTCCTCAAATATAATTCGATTCCGGGCCAGCCATAGGTGCCAGCAAATAAGTAAGGGAAGACATAATTGTTTTGTGCCATGGTGTAGATTGCACCAGTTTTCCCAAGCTCGACCTATATTATCACCCTCCCATTTCCCAGATAAATGAATCGAGGAAGAGACAATCTGCCAGAGATTGCTCAAAGCATCACATTGAAGGAATAAGTGCATAGTCGATTCAGTAGAATTTTTGCATAAGATGCACTAGTGTGGTCCATGGAAAGAGCGGTGCGATAGTGACTCTCCCGTGGGTACTTTATTTTTGAGAATACACCAAAAAAACAGTCTTGTTCTTGGGGGTGAAACAAGCTTCCAAATGCTCTTCCACCATACTTCTGTCTGCTTCGGCTGTTTGTGTGAGATCAGGTTGAGGTATCTGGCCTTTGGTGTATAGATGCCATTCTCTGCAAGGCTCCAAACAAGTTCATCTGGTCCTTCCTTAATTCTGATGTGAGATTCACTCAGTGCATTTATGTATTCTTGCCATTCCCTGTGCCACTGTGGAGGAATATCAAGTTGATGGGCAGTTTTCCATCCCTGAGAGAAAATGTTGGTGTTCATTGGATCCGCTATGTGAGCCAATACCTTTATCTCATGTGCATTAAGGTGCTGGAGGAGATCTCTTGATAGTTGGAATCTTCCTCCTCCCCCAGTCCAGGGATCCAGTCCAATGCGAGCCTTTGATCCATCATTTATTCTCCAAACGAGATTGTTTCTGATGCTAGGCAGGGAATGTAGAAGTGCCTTCCAAACGGAAGATATACCTGATCTAGGCCAACTAGGCATACGAACCCAATCCATGATTTGGTGAGGCCAAATGTACTTGTAATATGACACTGTAGTCCATAGGTTCTGCCCGGTCAATAATATCCAACCCATTTTTGCAGCCAGGGCTAGGTCTTTTAGTCCCCATCCTCCCCATTTTTTGGGCAAAGCGATCTTGTTCCAACTGACCCACGCAAAAATCTTTTTGTCTTGTTGGCCATTCCAGAGATATCTGCTACAAAGTTGTTGCAGACGGGCCAGAATGTTCCTGGGAATCCAGGCTAAAGCCATCCAGAAAACAGGGGTGGCCTCAAGAACAGATTTGATGAGCACCAATCTGCCTGCTCTGGATAAGTATCTATGACTCCAATTAGAAAGCTTTTTTCCAACTTGGTGACAAGCCAGACCCAATCTGCAATTTTCTGGCTGAGGGGCTTTATCCAAAATCCCAGGTATTTGAAGCCTCTGTCAAGGGGGATGATACAATAAGGGAAATGGTGTTGAGCAAGTTGAGACTCCTGGATGGAAGTGAGAGCTAAAGTGATGGTGGATTTCCCTTGGTTAGCCTGCATACCAGTAGCCTTCGAGAATAGGGAGAAGATTTTTGAGAAGGTAAGAGAGTCTCGGATGCTCCCATCAAGGAAGATGAGTACATCATCTACAAAAAGGAGATGAGTGAGATAGCAGGAGTCAGTTATCTTGAGGCCACAAAGGCTGCCATCTCTTTTAGCTTTTTCTAGTAGCCTACTAAGCCCATCCATGACAATCAGAAAGAGTAAGGAGGAGAGGGGGCAGCCTTGTCTGAGGCCACACTCAGCATGAAAGAAATGGGAGGTAGATCCATTGATAAGTACACTGAAGGTAGGGGTGGTGATGCATGCCATAATCCAAGTGATGAAATCATGAGGAAAGCCTAGGTGAATAAGGAGCATCTTGATGTAGAGCCAACTGACTCGGTCAAAAGCTTTTGCCAGGTCGATCTTTAAGATGATACCTTTTATGTGTTTAGTCCAGATCGAGTGAATGGCCTCTTGGGCCGTGCCAATGGCTTCATGGATCTAACGGTGCTCAAGGAAGGCGAACTGTTGGGGGGCGATATGTCGAGAGAGAATGGGCCGAATACGGTTCGCAATGACTTTGGAAATAATCTTATACAGACAGTTGCATAATGAGATGGGCCTAAAGTCATTGAAAGAGGAGGGGGAATCAGATTTCGGAATAAGGGCAATGAAAGTTGAGTTGACAACATTGTAAATGGATCCAGATATTCTACACTCTTCCACTACTTTTAACAAATCATTCCCCAGGAGTTCATAGAAGGCAAGATAAAATTCTATCATCCACCCATCCGGGCCAGGACTTTTGTCCTTTTTAAACCATTTCAACGTTCCTTCCAGTTCGCTAGTAGTAACAAGAGAGTTTAGCTCTTCTGCCTCATCATCGTTTACAAAACGAGGGAAATGTCCAGCAACATTGATGATATCAGCAAGGTTAGACCCAGGGGGGTTTTTAAAGAGTTGCTTGAAATGAGAGGTGCCAAGATGGGAGAGTTTGTTGAAGGAGTCCGCTACTCCCCCATCAGGTAGGGGTAAGTTCCAAATTGTGTTAGAAACTTTCCTACCTTTTGCATAGTTCTGGAAAAATCTTGTGTTGTCATCTCCCGCTTGTAACCATGTAGCTCTGCTCCTGAGACACCAAGATTCCTCTCTCTCCTTCAGAATCTTTGCCTTTTGGTTTTCCAACTCGATCAGGTGAGCTTTGTCATCAGCTGAAGTGAACCCCCGGTTGCGGTCATCGAGCAGTGTACACAATTCAGCCTCAATTTGGGATAAAGATTGATCCTCCCTCTGATTTTTCTCTTTGGCCCAATTGATGGAAAGATGCTTGAGCTGGGATAGGTTGTGGCAAAAACCCTTAGTTAAGGATTCATGTCTTTCAATAGGGTTGGCTTTCCAAAAATCCAAGACCAGGTTGATGAAACTAGGATCCTGAAGCCAGACATGATTAAATTTGAATGGAGCTTTGGGTTTGGGATGAGGTCCAAATACTTCAAGATAAATGGGAGAGTGATCCGAGACACCCCCGGAACCCACCCATTGTTTGTAATGGTGCAGTTGATTCATTAGGGGGACCTTAATCAAGAAACGATCTAACCTTTTGGCTAGAGCAACATCCCCCACCCTTCTGTTTCGCCAAGTAGGGAGTGGCTTATTCATGGGAATATCCACAAAGTTGTGTTGTTCCAAAAGGTTTGTCATGAAGCCAGTAATAGAGTCCACTTGAGCTTGTGATCCCCATGATTCCCCAAATCCCAAGGAGAAATCGAGATCACCCCCAAGTATGGTGTGATCGGAAGAAACGATTGAGAGATTAAATAGATGTTGCCAGAAGTTTTCTCTTTGATGGCAAGGACCATATATATTAATGACCCTCAGGTTTTGGCCGAGCTCCGCCGAGAAAAGGTCTAAACCGATAAATCCAGGACCTCCCTAGGATGCTACTACTCTGATGGTGCGGGGATTGATACCAATGGCTAGGCCCCCCGATCGTCCGAAGCATCTATGGCGAAAAATTGCCATCCAGGAAGTAAGGAGGCTAAAGTGCTGGTGATGATTTCGGCCTCACCTAGGGTTTCTTGCAGCATGATGATATTAGAAGGCTCAACTTCGAATAGCCGGCACAGGGCTAGTTTCTTGGAGGCACTAGCCATGCCTCTACAATTAAATGAGAGGCACTTCATGGGGGAACCCTGCCCGGGGTATTCAGTGCTCTAAGAACCCCTTCCAAAGTGAATTTTCTTCCAGAGGCGACCTCTGCCCCAGCCCTTTGAATGGATTTTGTGAGATTATATTTTCTCCCTTGGGTTGAAAGTATGATCGATCCAGATTGGGAAAGTCCCAAACCTGAGATATGAGTCGGGTGACCATCAATGTGTGAACGAGAGCGAAGGTTGTAGTTGTGGGATGAAAACCTCCCGTCAGATGATGGGGAGGTGGAAGCGGATGAAAAAGAGGGCAAGGATGGAGTGGTGGTGGCAATGGTGGGTAAAGAAGGAGCCAGTGTACAATGAGCCACAATTGTATTAATGACAGATGAAACAAGTGAAGAGCTGAAAGTAATGGAGGAAGGGCAAGAGGTCAGAGGAATACCCGAAATTTTTGCGGCCTCGGCTGCTGCACGAGCTCTTGTTAGAGGAGGCGATGGCGTTCTGTACTCTCCTGCAACCGTCTTCGTGGTGTTGGTGGTGACCGGTGCCTGTGGAGCCGAATTAGGAGAGCGATTCTGAGCAGGTGCATCTGGCCCCAAGGATGTAGGAGGTGCCCTCGGAGGATCCTCTAGTTTTTTGATAAGTGGGCATTCCTTAAAGATGTGCCCAACTCTGTGACATCTTCTACACCAGAAAGGGACTCCTTCGTAGTCCAGGATCTGCACCCGAGTGTATTTCCCCCATTGTAGAGTGATTTTTTCTTCCAATCCTTCTCGCGTGTCCAGGTGGACCAGGATGCGAGCTAGGGTTCGATTCTTCGATTGAACGAATGTTCTATCGTGGTCCAGGTAAGTGCCGAGGGCATTTCCAATTCTAACAAAGACCTCCTCGCACCAATACTGTAGTGGAAGCCCTGCAAGTGAACTCATTGAGGTCGTGCCCCAATTTTCTCCCTCTTCGGATCGAAAAGGGGACTCCATCTCTTGAGGAGTACTAGAGCCATCTCAATATGCCAATATCTAGCGAGGATCAGATCTGTGTAATTTTCTTTAGCAAAATGAAGAGAAAACCAGCCCCTAGGCAAAACCTGCACCTCAGGCAGTTCTTTAAGCATACTTCCCCAAATCTCTCGGACCCATAAGGTGAGTCTGTCCACTGAGTATGCTCTGCCTTGAACATGTCCAACCAGCACAGTACTAGCCATGTAAGCAGCCTCCCCAATAGCTGTACTCTCGCCAAAACGTATGGTGATGTCCTTTGAGGTAGCCTTTACACACTTGGTCTTTCGTTTCCCAGTTCGTGGTGCTGATGGATGGTCCAACAACGGATCTGGTGTGACAGAGCCCTCCTGAGGTAGATGAGTCGCTGATTTAACCTTCACCGCAGGAGTTTCAAAACAGCCTGATGGGGAGTTTGCAGAGATGGGAGGGATTTGTCCACAGGATGCCGGGATATCCTCAGACGGAGCCGAAAACAGGGTCGAACTAGATGGATGGAGGTGGTTTATCGGTGGATTTGGATCAAAAGAGGGCGATGGTGGAGTGATAACAGTGAGAATGTGTAGAGTGCCCGGGGATAATGGAGGGCAGTCGAGGGCGGGAGAATCAATGGATAGGGACCCAAAAACCAGTGGGGATGTACTGTGACCAGGATAGGTAACCACCGGCGCAGTGCTTGACGGAACAGAGACAGACAGGGGAGTAGAGCCTGAGGCCAGTGAAGTTAGGTTAGGGTTTCCAAAAATTACCCGGTCGGGAAATGGTTCCTTGGAATAATCAAGCTCCTCAACCTCCATGACATCGCCCATGCTGGTAGTAGTTAACCGCCGGCAGATGGGGACAGCTGCGGTTGAAACGGAGGAGAAACAGAATACTGTCGGTCGTCCGGGTCCGGGTGCCTGCAGGTGGTGCGTCGTGCTGCAGTAAACCTAGGGTTTTACCCAAAACCCTTACGAAGCTTCATTTTCTCCTCGCCTTCAATTTCTATCACCAAAACGGTCATCGAATATGTTTTAATGTTCTTGACATATACTTAAAATATATATTAATAATAAAAAATCATTTTAATTTACGTGATAAAATGTCTAGATGTATATGTGATGTAAAATATTTTAATGTAATAAATTATATATCATTTAAGTTTTTTTATGTATATATCATGAAAAAATTAAATTTTTATGGTTACAATTTTTATTTGGTCATATATATATATATATATATATATATATATATATATATATCATTCAAAAGTACAATTTAAACAATGAAAAATAACAAAGCAAAAAATTTAAAGAGAAAAACATCTATTCTATTGATAAGAAAGGAGTACATATATTCATGAATATATATATATTATGGTTAAAATTTTTATTTGGTCGTATATAGATTCTATTTAGCATTCAAAAACACAATTTAAGCAATGAAAAATAATACATTGTATTTTGTACTTTAAAACAAGTTGGAGATTAGGAAATTTGATCCCTCTAGGCTCATATTAAATCTGTACCTAAAATGGATCTACATTGGTTAGACTCATTCTACAACCCAGTATGAGGGGATGTGTAAGTTTGTTTCATTCTTCAACCCACTATAAGGGGATGTGTAAGTTTGTCCATTCGAACGTACCTTTTAAAATAAAATTAAAAATTAAAAATTATGTTATAAATAGAAAAATAGTATCGGCTATAACTAAAAGAAATTGAACAGAAGTAAAAAATATATATATGAAAATCTTATATTTTTCAAAAATATCTAAAAAAATTAAATAAACTATTTGAAGATCTATGTTACCTATAATTTATGTCAATATTGACTTCATATATATCTATATATATGAAAAAAAAATTGTTAAAATAAAACATTTTAATGTGGATATATAAAAAAATATTCAATGTAGGTTATCAATAAAATATTTCAATAAGAATTAATCTTGACATATACTTAAAATATATATTAATAATAAAAAATCATTTTAATTTACATGATAAATGTCTAGATGTAAAATATTTTAATGTAAATTAAGTATAAATTATATATCATTAAAAAAAATTGTATATATGATAAAAATTAAGTTTTTATGGTTAAAGCTTTTATTTGGTCCTAAATATATTCTATTTAGAATTCAAAAATACAATTTAAACAATGAAAATAACAAATAAAACAATTAAAAACAAAACATATATTCTATTGATAAGAAATGAGTAAATATACCAAAAATCTCTTTGCAGAGAGTAGATCACAAAGAAAAAATATAATTTTCTACAACATGAGGCTCATTTTATAGCCAGTATGAGGGTGATGTGTAAGTTTGTCATCCTACAACCCAGTTGAAAGAGTTATATTTTTTGTTTAGCATTTTTTTTTTTGCATAAAGAAGAAAACATCTCTTCTATTGATAAGAAAGGAGTACATGAATGCAAATTATATAGCCAAAAGCCTTTTGCAAACAATAGGTCACAAAGAAAAAATTACAATTTTCTAAAACATGAGGCTCATTCTACAACCCAATATGAGGGTATGAGGGGATGTGTAAGTTTGTCTGTACGGGGACTTGTAAGTTTGTTCGTACAGGGATGTGTAAGTTTGTCCGTACATTTGTACCCTTTAAAATAAAATTAAAAATTGTATTCTAAATAGAAAAATAATGTCGACTATAATTAAAAAAAATTGAATAGAAGTAAAAAATATATGTTGAAATCTTATACTTTTCAAAAAAAAATTAAAAATAAATAAATAAACTGTTTGAAGATCTATGTTACCTACTTTATGTCAATATTGACTTCATATACATACATACATACATATATATATATATATATATATATATATAGAAAAACATTGTTAAAATAAAACATTTTAGTGTTGTATATAAAAAAATATTCAAGGTAGGTTATCAATAAAATATTTTAATAAAAATTAACATTGACATATACTTAAAATATATATTATTAATAAAAAATCATTTTAATTTACGTGATAAAATGTCTAGATGTGCATGTGATGTAAAATATTTTAATATAAATTAAATACTATATATATATATATATATATATATATATATATATATAATTTTTTTGGTTGAAATTTTTATTTGGTCTTATATATATTCTATTTAGCATTTAAAAATACAATGAAAAATAACACATTATTTTATACTCTAAAAAATTTGAAAGTGAAAAAATTTGATCTCTCGACTCATTAAATCCATACTTAAAATAAATCTAGGTTATTATAATAAGACTCCTAATAAATAACCATTATGCCACATGTAAATTGATACACCTTTAATAACTTTAATGATTATGAATAAAAAGTTTACCTTTACACATGAGAAGATAAATATAATATAAAGCTCAAAAGATTTTTTCGAGGAGAAACAGAATCATCATGATTATTAAGAGGTTTCATGATACGTGACTATCCTCCACACGTAAATTGGAAAGCCCTCAAACACTTTCGATGCTCATCTCATATAAAGTGGTCATCTCATATGAAATATTTCGCATGGTTTGATGCAAGGGAATATATATTATCGTTCAATTTTGGTTTTGGAACGTTACTTCGCTTTGAAACAAGGAGATTACATATAATCCTTGAATTTTGGTTTTGAAAGGTTCCATTGTTTCACTCATAGGGTTGAATTCATTTTTTTCCCTAGTTGTATTGAGAATGTGGAGTTGCAGTAAACCAATACCTTGTTATTGTCATTTGATTCAGAGAGTTCGGAAAATATATAAGTTTACCATTTTTATATAAGTTTTGATTTTTCTACGGAAGTAAATTATTTAAATATTTTTGGTGAAATGGTTAAAAAAAAAATACATATTTTTATTCATTTTTAAAAAATATATTAGTGGTATTATTATAGTTTAGTTTCAGAGTAAAGGTTTAGTGGTTTTAAGTTTTTATTAAAAATTTCAGGCGTCTCACAATTAAATTGTTAGTGCTAATTTAAAAATTTGAAATGAAGGTGCTGACAAATCAAATGTCAGCAAAGATTTAAATTTATGATAAGTGAATGCTGGCACATCAGTTTTCCACGCATCCTATCATTATTTGACAGATGGCATTGATCAATTAATTGGTATGATATGTTATTTGATTTTTTCAAAATGAAAATTTGTTTAAATTTCCGCCGCCAAGGGGTGATAATCATTATCAAAGTGATTGTATGATTGATGGCACGAATGCATGATTACAATGATACTGGTCTTTTGTTTTTACCTGTCTTGTCTAAGCCCGAGATTTCGTGCAAAGGGAATCATCACAGGGTTATCTTGTGATATCATTATTTCCTTTTGAGGTAAATATCAAATAAAGCTCCTTGCATATGCGTGAAACAAATCTTGCTTTTTCTTCCGTTGTTTTTGTTTTGAGTATTGGTAGTTATGGGGAAAAGTGGTCAACTGCACAGAGGAGAGTCTAAGGGACCTGAAGCTCTTGAACCCATCCCATAAATTCGAGAGCAGTTTCGATGAGCAAGATGGGAAGATGTTTTTTTAGGTGTGATGGCTTTCACGATGGAGTGGCTCGAGCATTTCCAGAGGGTTTTGATGGCCAAGGGGTCAACATTGCTGACATCTCCTTCCTAGTTACATAGGAAACGATTGCAGAGGCTACAAGCCTCCCGGTGGATGGGGAACACTGGTTAAAAAATCGAACTTTGGCAGGCATTGATATCCTCTTCTTTATGAAGGATGAACATAAAGACAAGCCATGACATCTGGGAGTGTAGAGATCATGGCTCAAAACTGAGTGGAACCACATCCCCGGGATAACTTAGGCCTATTTTACCTGTGAGGGATGTTTCAACAGAGTCAACATGTGTCACTTCAGGTTTCTCGCTCATGTTTCTGGACATTTTAGAATGAATGTGCCTTTCCTTTTGCTTATGAGTCTCAGAAAATTGTCAACAAGGGTTCAGGCTAAACCAGATGTATCCCTTCAATATGCTTTCCATAAAATCTTAATTAAAATTCTGATTGTAAATCATTTGAAAAAATTTAACAGATGCTGGGAGCCTTTCCTCTTTTGGGGGGGATTCATAGAGTCAGTCTCTACTGAGTCCAAAACTAGTAGCAAGAAAATGAAACTAAAGAAACTTGTTCATACCCATGAGATCCTAGAACAAGGAACCTCATCTATTCAGACCATAAGAAAAAAGAAAGCCTTACTGATAGAAACCTTTGTTCCAGTTCATGAGGTAAAGAGGGTTTATACAAGAAAGGGTAAAAGGATTATGGAGGAAAAAGCCCCATCTCCTCCTCGTGTTCCATCTCCTGAGTTTCTAGAACAACATGTGAAACTTGCAGAAGATCAACCTGCTGAAAGAGGGGAGGGTCAACCTGAACCCACTCTAGTTGAAATTTATGGGGTCAGAAAGCCTCATACTAGGACAATAAACAAGTTGAGGCTTAAGTTCAAACTCAAACAAAACCCTAACCTCGAAAAATAAGTGATTGATGTGGATGACACACCTTTACGGGACTTAATGATAAATAGGGAAGTGGCTTCTAGCTCTAAGAAGCACAAAGGTAAAAAGAGGAGAGAACTTGGCCCCAAGGCCAAGAAGATTAAGAAAGGGAAACCAAGTAATGTAGACCTTTTGCTAGAGGTTGCAAATAGAATCAAGTAGGGTTTTATCTCAATGTTGATCATTAGTCTATCAATGTTCTTTTTGGAAACGTTTTTACTGAGTGTTGATATTTAAATTGTCAGCGCTAATTTTGTTCTATTTAAAGCAAGAGATGACAGTTAATTCAATGACAATTCACAATTTTTATCCTCATAAGATATGTGCCAATTAATTTGTCAACAATTGGGAAAAACTGTGTTTTTTGAGGTAATGATAAGGAGTTTGGAGTAGATAAAACTTGTGAAAGATGGATTCACTCTCCAAGTGGCAATTTGATGTCCCAGACAAAGATATGAGATAATGTTGTTGTTTTAACGAAGGCAGAGAAGATTTTGTGGGATAACATAGAACATTTCCAGATTCATTGCAAGATATCAGCAAGTGATATTGTCCTCAGTCTCAGCCAAATTTTCAGCTACAACTAAGCTTCCAGATTCAACGTCTTGTCTTTTGTTTTATGACTAAAAAAAACAAGTACAACAACAAAGATTTAAATTTATGACAAGTGAATGCTGGCACATCAGTTTTCCACGCATCCTATCATTATTTGACAGATGGCATTGATCAATTAATTGGTATGACATGTTATTTGATTTTTTCAAAATGAAAATTTGTTTAAATTTCTGCCGCCAAGGGGTGATAATCATTATCAAAGTGATTGTATGATTGATGGCACGAATGCATGATTACAATTATACCGGTTTTTTGTTTTTACCTGTCTTTTCTAAGCCCGAGATTTCGTGCAAAGGGAATCATCACAGGATTATCTTGTGATATCATTATTTCCTTTTGAGGTAAATATTAGTTAAAGCTCCCTGCATAGGCCTGAAACAAATCTTGTTTTTTCTTCCGTTGTTTTTGTTTTGAGTATTGGCAGTTATAGGGAAAAGTGGTCAACTGCACAGAGGAGAGCCTAAGGGCCTTGAATCTCTTGAACCCATCCCATAAATTCGAGCGCAGTTTCGACGAGCAAGATGGGAAGATGTTTTTTTAGGTGTGATGACTTTCACAATGGAGTGGCTCGGGCATTTCCAGAGGGTTTTGATGGCCAAGGAGTCAACATTGCTAACGTCTCCTTCCTAGTTACAGAGGAAACAATTGCAGAGGCTACAAGCCTCCCGGTGGATGGGGATCACTGATTCAAAAATTGAACTTTGGCAGGCATTGATATCCCCTTCTTTATGAAGGATGAACACAAAGACAAGCCATGACATTTGGGAGTGTAGAGATCCTGGCTCAAAACTGAGTGGGACCAAATCCCTGGGATAACTTAGGCTTATTTTACCTACGAGGGATGTTTCAATAGACTAAACATGTGTCACTTCAGGTTTCTCGCTCATGTTTATGGACATGTTAGAATGAATGTGCCTTTCCTTTTGCTTATGAGTCTCAGAAAATTGTCAACAAGGGTTCAGGCTAAATCGGATGCATCCCTTCAATATGCTTTCCATAAAATCTTAATTAAAATTCTGATTGTAAATCATTTGAAAAAATTTAACTAAACCTGGGAGCATTTCCTCTTTTGGGGGGGATTCATAGATTTAGTCTCTACTAAGTCCAAAACCAGTAACAAGAAAATGAAACTAAAGAAACTTGTTTAGACCCATGAGATCCTAGAATAAGGAACCTCATCTATTTAGACCATAAGAAAAAAGAAAGCCTTGCTGATAGAAACCATTGTTCCAGTTCCTGAGATAAAGAGGGTTGATACAAGAAAGGGTAAAAGTATTATGGAGGAAAAATCCTTATCTCCACCTCAAGTGCCATCTCTTGAGTTTCTAGAACAACATATGAAACTTGCAGAAGATCAACCTGTTGAAAGAGGGGAGGGTCAACCTGAACCCACTCTAGTTGAAATTTATGGGGTCAGAAAGCCTCATACTAGGACAATAAACAAGTTGAGGCTTAAGTTCAAACTCAAACAAAACCCTAACCTCGAAAAATAAGTGATTGATGTGGATGACACACCTTTACGGGACTTAATGATAAATAGGGAGGTGGCTTCTAGCTCTAAGAAGCACAAAGGTCAAAAGAGGAGAGAACTTGGCCCCAAGGCCAAGAAGATTAAGAAAGGGAAACCAAGTAATGTAGACCTTTTGCTAGAGGTCACAAATAGACTCAAGTAGGGTTTTATCGCAGTGTTGATCATTAGTCTGTCAATGTTCTTTTTGGAAATGTTTTTACAGAGTGTTGATATGTAAATTGTCAGCGCTAATTTTGTTCTATTTTGAGTGAGATATGATAGTTAATTCAACAACAATTCACAATTTTTATCCTCATAAGATATGTGCTAATTAATTTGTCAATGATTGGGAAAAACTATGTCTTTTGAGGTAATGATAAGGATTTTGGAGTAGATAAAACTCGTGAAAGATGGATTCACTCTCCAAGTGGCCATTTGATGTCCCAAACCAAGATATGAGATAATTTTGTTGTTTTAACGAAGGTAGAGAAGATTTTGTGGGATAACATAGAGCATTTCTAGATTTCATTGCAAGATATCAGCAAGTGATTTTGTCCTTAGTCTTAGCCAGATTTTTAGCTACAACCAAGATTCCAGATTCAACGTCTTGTCTTTTGTTTTATGACTAAACAAAATAAGTACATCAAGGAAATTTGTATGCAATGTATTTGATTCTAGTTAGACATTTATGTAGATATTTGAGACTTTGTAATTAAACTTTTCCAAAAACATAGTTACAGTTTGTATATGTTTTATAAAGTCGATTGTGAAAGAGAACGAAGGGTTCATATATTTTGGAAAAATTGTGTGTATTGATGTAGTCTTTGAGATTAATATATTTTTCTATAAGCAATCTTATATGTGTAGTTTCATAGATTCATGTGTGAATGATTTCCTATCTGTTTTCTACTGTGTTTACCTTACCATTAGCCACACCTTTGAACATTAGTCTTCAGTATTTGAATAAATCTATATGAATTGGAATTTGTATTGAATGCTCAATTTCATGTTATTTGAAATACTTATGTGTTTTTCAGCCTAAATATCATTTGAAGAAATCATAGTTCTCTATTTTTTATGTTTATTTTCTGCAATCTTCTACCATATCTTGATTATAATCTATCAAAGAAATCAGAAGTTATCTTTCTTTTGTTTATAGTTGTTCATGTAATTCGTGATTAGCAAGTATTTATTTCTATCAGAGACTCCATGCCCAATGGTCCTTTTTTTTTTCCTTTCCAAACCAAATTCATTTTTTACAAACTAAATCTGGCCAATGAGCGTATTAGTGACCTACTACTACAGTGACATTGAGTAGTAGAGTTAAGGAGAAATCGCTCTCCAGATTGAAGGGTCAACTTTCAATCGCAAAGTGGTTTGAAGGTTTCCTCAGTGATTTCCCTCCACAACCAGGGTAATTTCTGAGTGATAACACCTTGGCGCCATTATCGATGAACAAAGATTAAATCATCCCAGGGAAAGAACAATACATATCTAGGTCTGATCATTGATGGTGAACAAGGATTAGACAAAATCAAGTTGTGCTTCACCTAAAAACTCCACTATTTGAAAGGTGACTCCACTAGGAAGTTCTGGCTCATAAGGGAGTTTACACTAGGAGACATCTTGATCTTGATCCACTAGATCCTTTTTCAAGTCTAGAGAAGCTTTTCAGGAAGAAAATATCAGCAGAAGAATTAGGTATTGTTCCTTTAGGAAGATATTTTTCTTTACCTAAAGAGGTTAAGTCCATAGAAGATATCCAATTTAATATTAAATTTGAGCAAATCTTGTTTAGATCAAAGTAAAAATCTGATATTTCAAACATTGTATTTGATGAAAGAAGATTTAAGCCTTGTATTCCGGAGATTTTATTCAAGATCCTAGTTTATCACAACAAGATTGAGATATTTTTTAGGGTAGTTTGATCTCGAGGCTCAAATAGAAATTGGAATACATAAGCACTCTTAATCATGCGAATCCATTAAAATTTTTGAAATAAATGAGATTGGAATACCTTTCTCAAGAGCTACAATTGGCTTTGTCCAAGTTTGTCACTTTTCCTTTCCCTGCTCCACCCTTTTCTATTTGATTTACTTATGCTATATTTCATACTATTGGTCCTTTGACTGCTACTACATCAATTTATGTTCCATTTTCATATATTATTCAAATCCCTAGCATTGTAGTTACTTCAACTTTGTTTCAAGTAGTTATGACTGCTATATATTCTCCCCTCGCTCTTCCAGGTCAATTGCATGACTTTCCTTAGAATTGTGGCCAACACTTAATCCAATTTCATGGACAAGGAGGTTTTACATCTCAACGACATTTGGATAAGTTTAATGACTTCATCTATCTATAAGAGGTGGATAATGAAGATGTCAAGATGAGGTTGTTTTCACAAAGCTTCTTAGGAGAGTGGTTCAGAGGACTGCCAACAGTGAGTATTGTGAATTTCCAACAGTTTGAGAAGCTTTTTATTTGAAGATGGGAGGATAAGGAAAATCCTTTACAGATATTGGTTGAATATGATAATTTGAAAAGAAACCAAGGTCAAACAGTGTAGGAGTTTTCTTCCAGGTTCAATAAGATATATAATGCAATTCTAGTTGATATTAAACCTCCTCCGGGATTAGCTCTGCTCCATTATCCTGATGCAGTTGATGCTAAGCTTGTTTTCAGTTTAGAGAAATAAATTCTGCTACATTGGCAAACATGCATAATAATGCCATAGGAGTATAAACTAATTTTCTATCCAAGAAGATGAAAATGAGGACTAAAAGGAAAGGTGTGAAGGATGAACCCTCTTCTTCTACAAATACCAAGTTTGATGTCATGCTTCAAACAATGAAAAATTTGGTTGATAAGTTAACTCCTTCCAAGGGTGAGCCTCAACCCCAAAACATAAATCCCAACTTCAAAATACCTCAAGGCCCTCAAGTTCATCAAAGAGATCCTAAAGACCTTGAAGATCAACAGGCCGTGAGACCTGCTTTCCCACGTAATTTTGTGGATGAGGAAAATGCAAAGGAAGATGAAGGACAAGTAAATTGTCTTGGTAAGGATGATAACCAGGTATACCTAACTAAAGAAGAGCATGCCCGATCAACCCAGTTGTCCACAAAAGTTATGATTTTAATGAGGGTAGATTCAATCTAATGATTAATCACCCTAACAAGAATCTTTTTGATTCAAAGTCGTAGACATAAGGATGTTAGTAATGTAAAGTAGATTTAAAAAGGAATGAATATATATTTTATTATGAAGAGAACAAAGATTATGGTATAAGACATACCTTTGAGTTGTTTCTCAACAAACCTTGTATGACATCAATTCTTGAAGAGCTTCCTTTGCAACGAAACTTCTATCATGCTTTGTCTTGTGAAGTTTCCGACATAACCTTTGAGAATTTAACAAACTTTCCTAAACGAGGAAAATATAAAAGAAAAGGTTATTAGCATATAATACAAACAAATCTTGACAAGAGAGGAAACCAAATATAAAAGATAATACAAGGAGTAAGATACTTATCTTTGGTAAACTGGTGAGGGATCCCTCTTAATCCAATCTTGAGGGATACCTATAATTTATCAAAACAATTCAAAATTGTTATTACCAAGGCATGTTAGACCTACAAGTTCTAGAAATCAAAACATAAAGGAAAACCATTCAAAACTTAGAATAGAAGGATATGTAAGGGATAGAGTTGTTAAGAGTCCATAGAAAATAACTCTTTGACTTCAGATTCTTCCATCTTGTTCTTCTTTGGTGAGCCTTCATCGACAACATTTTCTTGATCTCTATCTCTCCTTTTATTCCTTGGATTCTCAGGACAATGGCTTTTATAATAACCCATTTTGTGACAATTGTAACATTCAATCTTATATAGGTCTATTTTCTTCCTTGTCCTTTGAGCTTCTTAAAGATCCCCTTATTATTGTGATGAAATGTTTTTGTTGAAATAAAAAATTTCAATGTAAGGATTAATATTGACATTTACTTAAAATATATATTAATAACATAAAAAATCATTTTAATTTCCATGATAAAACACCTAGATGTATATGTGATGTAAAATATTTTAATGTAAATTACTTATAAATTATATGTCATTTAAAAAAAATTATGTATATATCATGAAAAAATTAAATATATATATATATATATATATATATATATATATATATATATATATATATAGATAGATATAGCATTCAAAAGTACATTTTAAACAATGAAAAATAACAAAGCAAACAATTTAAAGAAGAAAACATCTATTCTATTGATAAAAAAGGAGTACATTAACTTAAATTATATCGAAAAAATCTCTTTGCGACTAGATCACAAAGAAAAAATTACAATTTTTTACAACATGAGGCTCATTCTATAGCCCAATTGAAAGAGTTATATTTTTTGTTTAGTGTTTTTTTTCATAAAGAAGAAAACATCTATTCTATTGATAAGAAAGGAGTACATGAATGTAAATTATAGAGCAAAAAGCCCTTTGTAGACAGTAGATCACAAAGACAAAATTACAACGACATGGCACTCATTCGAAAGGGCAGTATGAGGGGGATGTGTAAGTTTGTCCATACTTCAGTCGGTACCCTTTAAAATAAAATAAAAAAATAAAAAAAAAATTGTGTTCTAAATTGAAAAATAATGTTGATTACAATTAAAAAAAAATGAATAGAAGTAAAAAATATATATGAAAATCTTATACTTTTCACAAATATTTAAAAAAAATAATGTCGATATTGACTTCATATATATCTATATATATAAAAAACAAAATTGTTAAAATAAAACATTTTACTGCTGTGTATAAAAAAATATTCAATGTAGGTTATCAATAAAATATTTTAATAAGAATTAATATTGACATATACTTAAAATATATATTAATAACAAAAATTTATTTTGATAAAATGTCTAGATGTACATGTGATGTAAAATATTTTAATGTAAATTAAGTATAAAATATATATCATTTAAAAAAAATATGTATATATCATGAAAAAACTAATTTTTTATGGTTAAAATTTTTATTTGGTCCTATATATATTCTATTTAGAATTCAAAAATACAATTTAAACAATGAAAAATAACACATTGTATTTTATACTCTAAAACAAATTGCAACTAAGGAAATTTGATCCCTCTCCGCTCATGTTAAATCCGTACTTAAAATGGATCTAAGTTGGTTGAGCCGAGAGACTCATTCTACACCCGAGTACGAGGGGATGTGTAAGTTTGTCCATTCGTACATACCCTTTAAAATAAAATAAAAAATAAAAAATAATGTTATAAATAGAAAAATAATATGGACTATAAGTAAAAAAAATTGAATAGAAGTAAAAAATATATGAAAATCTTACACTTTTCAAAAAGATTTAAAAAAGAAGAAGATTTAAATAAACTATTTGAAGATCTATGTTACCTATAATTTATGTCAATATTGATTTCATATATATCTATATATATAGAAAAAAATATTGTTAAAATAAAACATTTTGATGTGGATATATAAAAAAAATATTCAATGTAGGTTATCAATAAAATATTTCAATAAGAATTAATATTAACATATACTTAAAACATATATTAATAATAAAAAATCATTTTAATTTATCTAATAAAATGTCTAGATGTATATGTGATGTAAAATATTTTAATGTAAATTACGTATAAATTATATATCATTTAAAAAAAATGTATATATCATGAAAAAATTAAGTTTTTATGGTTAAAATTTTTATTTGGTCATATATATATATATATATATATATATATATATATATATATATATATATATATATAGCATTCAAAAATACAATTTAAACAATGAAAAATAACAAAGCAAACAATTTAAAGAAGAAAATGTCTATTCTATTCATAAGAAAGGAGTAAATGAACGTAAACTATATACCAAAAATCCCTTTGCAAACAGTGGATCACAAAGAAACAATTATAATTTTCTACAACATGAGGCTTATTCTACACTGCAGTATGAGGGCGATGTATAAGTTTTTCATCCTGCAACCCAATTGAAAGAGTTATATTTTTTGTTTATTTTTATTTTTTTGCATAAAGAAGAAAACGTATATTCTATTGATAAGAAAGGAGTACATGAATGTAAATTATATGGAAAAAATCCTTTTGTAGACAATATGTCACAAAGAAAAAATTACAATTTTCTACAACATGAGGCCTATTCTACAGCCCAGTATGAGGGGATGTGTAAATTTGTTTGTATCCCGTACCCTTGAAAATAAAATAAAAAAATAAAAAATAAAAAATGTGATCTAAATAGAAAAATAATGTCGACTATAATTTAAAAAAAATGAATAGAAGTAAAAAATATATATGAAAATCTTATACTTTTCAAAAGAAATTAAAAAAAAAAAACTATTTGATGATCTATTTTACCTACTTTATGTCAATATTGACTTCATATATATCTACATATATAGGAAAAAATTGTTAAAACAAAACATTTTACTACTATATATAATGGTTAAGTGGGCCTAATGGTTAAGAGCATGTGTTTCCTCCTAAGAGGTCATAGGCTCAAAACTAGAAGGGGGTAGAGTATGTATGCCTTCGTAGACTTAGCAGTCAAATTGTTGCGCGGAGGTGGGTCCCTTGTCCCACAAACAAGGGGGTCTCATACACCAATTTGGTGCCTGGATTGGCTGTGACCTTAAAAATGGATATTATTATTATTATAGAAAACTATTCAATGTAGGTTATTAATAAAATATTTTAATAAGAATTAATATTGACATATACTTAAAATATATATTGATAATAATAGATCGTTTTAATTTACGTGATAAAATGTCTAGATGTGCATGTGATGTAAAATATTTTAATGTAAATTACATATAAAATATATATCATATATATATATATATATATATATATATATATATATATATATATATATATATATATATATATATATATATATATATATATATATATATATATGTTATTAATAAAATATTTTAATAAGAATTAATATTGACATATACTTAAAATATATATTGATAATAATAGATCGTTTTAATTTACGTGATAAAATGTCTAGATGTGCATGTGATGTAAAATATTTTAATGTAAATTACATATAAAATATATATCATTTATATATATATATATATATATATATATATATATATATATATATATCATGAAAAAAATATTTTTTGCGGTTAAAATTTTTATTTGGTTCTATATATATTCTATTTAGCATTCAAAAATAAAATTTAAACAATGTGTCATGTCTCCCAATAAACTGCCATAGTAAAAAATAAAAATTTATTACATATTACTATAGAACTATTACGACAACAACCCTTTACTACTCTGGTCATTGGTGAGGTTTTTCCCGACAACCGGATTATTGGATTCATGGTGATGTTGTCAACCTGGTACTATAGGATCTGGTTCATTAACTTTGCACGTACTTTGGAAATCATCTGCCTCCTTGCGATCAACAACTTGGTGAATATATGTTACACTTGGCATTTCATTGAATATTCTCTGGTTATGTTGTATTGTTTAGAGTTAATACTCTGGCTATTGGTGTTAATTCTTCCTACTCTGCCTTCAATCGTGGCACGAGCAGGCTCTTCTATCTGCAGTTGTTTACCTTGAGCCTTTCGCCACTTCATCAGAGGATGGGCGGGTTTATGATCCGATGGTTCAACCCTTCATGGTTTGGTTCATTCATCACTCGGTTATCGGGTTGCATTATCGCTTCCACCGTTTGGCTCCGGCTCTGTTTCTCCTCTTAGTTTTCTGTGGGTCTACTCTGTCTGCCGCTAGGCCTTGGAACAGATTGGAAGACCACCAGATGAGAGAATATGGCGACCCTATCACATGGAAAATTCCGGGTATGTTTTTTTTGTTTTACAGTTATTTGGCATTTCCGTCTCTGGAGTTTTGTTTCCTGCTGAACGCTTCCACTTCTATCTGCTAACTAAAGTCGTAATGGTGTGTTCTGGTTGTAGAGCTTGCCTCAAACATCTGAGACCCTCAGGCGAGGCTACGGGGTCGGCATCTCACTGGTTTTCCTTGCTCAAGAAGCCCAGGTAAGGGTTTGCTCCCGGATAGCTATTCTTTTAATGAATTTGGCTCATCAGATGATTCAAATCTGAGATGGTTGGCTATACTGGTTCTGTTGCATAGCCTTCCGAGTTCCGAAGGTTTGAAGGCTTGTTGAGTTAACAGGGTAATCTTTCTTGTACAGCCGAGAGCTGTCGGGGTTGAGACCTGTACCCCTTTTGCTCGGGTAGAGGGTTTTGTTTTTAGTTCTCTAGTGTCGGCTGAACAATGTTATTAAATAGGGAATCCATACAGGTGAGAGTGGTTTTTGATAGAGGAGGAATGACCTGTTGAAGAGTTTTGTGAACCCAACGTTTCGGACTACAAAGTGAGTCCATCATCAGGGGAAGCGACAAAAGATGATCTTTTAAAATTAATGATGTATCCCAGAGCTATGAACATTAATATATATAAAAGGGTTATTAAGGAGTGATGAGAGAAATTAGGTCGGCTTATTTTATTTAAAAATTATTTATTTATTATTCATTTATTTATTATTAATTATTATTATTATTTTATATATATAAAATATTTGTATTATTATTATTATTATTTTATTATTTATGTTTATTTATTTGATTGTTATTAATATCATAGTAATTATTAATTTAATTTTTTCTTTGTTATTATAATTAATATTATTATTTAATTATTATTTATTAACTTTATTTATTTGTTTATTTTTATAATAAAATCATTTATTATTATTATTATAATTATTATTGTTAGAATGTTATTTATATTATTTTATTAATATTATTAGTTTATTATTATTATTATTTTGATAAATATATATATATAGATCTATATATATATATTATTATTATTTTTTAACTATTTTATTAATTTGTTTAAATTAATTATTGAATTATTAGTTTATTTAATTGTTTGATTTGTTATTATGTATTAATTTGTTATTACCATCAAATTATTATTTATTTATTTAATATTGTTATTATTCTTAATATTATTATTATTATATTTCTTTTTCTTTTAATAATTATAAATTTATTGGAAGAGTTTTGTATATATAATTTCTATGATTAATATGATAAATAATAATAATATTCGGATATTATTATTTTATTTTTATTTATTTATTTATATACTTTAATTATTGGTTTATATATTATTATTATTATTATTGATATTTAATTTAAGATTTCAAATTATTGCTTTCAAATAATTAATTAGACTTATAGGCTAGGAAAGGTTTTATTACTGCGTTCTGGAGGTGATTTTTATTGATTTAATGTTAACATTATTAAATAATTCAGAAGAGAATTGGATGATGTCAAGGTATATGTTAAAGATCTAGAAGAGAAAAATAAGAACAATTTAAGGATTAAGGAGGAAGGTTTAGATCTATACCGTGTTTGAGAGAGGAAGGTTAATAAAGGGAAAGAGCAGATCAATGATTTTTTAATGTTTCTAATAAAGGTTTCCAAGTGTTACTCAGTTTCAATCCATCATCACGATTAATGTTATTTTTCCTTTTTTCTATTTCAATGGCTTCTTTAATTTTTCTTTTGAGACAATGTTCTTCTTTTTTAACAAGTTTGGCCTCTTCCATGCAGATGTAATGAGAGGAAGCATGCACATGTTCTGCTAAGGCTGATTTAGAAATTCTTTCTCTTCTTAAGTCAGCAGTGTGTTCCTTGATTCTAACCTTAAGCGATCTTCCTGTTTCACCTATGTATTCTTTGCCGCATGAGCAAGGAATCACATAAACACCTTTCTGAAGGTTAGGGTTTATAGGATCTTTAACAGAGTTGAATAAACCTCTAATAGTGTTAGCAGGGGTGAATGCTACACTAATGTTATGTTTATTAAGAACTTTAGAAATTTTGTCTGTGGTACCTTTTATGTAAGGAATGGAGATCTTAGGATTTGATAAGTTTTGATCCTTAATATTATTGTTATTTTTATTTAGGGATAGGTGCATGGCTTTCTTAATGGTATTTCTATTATAGCCATTTAGTTCAAACACTTTGTGAAGATGGTTGAGCTCATCGTTCAAATGGTCAGGGTCTGATATTCTAACAGCCCTAGTGGTTAAGGTTCTAATGATGCCTATCTTTTGTTTAGGGTGATGGTGAGATTTTGCATGAAGATATCTTTCAGTATGGGTTTTCTTTCTATAGACTTGGAAACTAAGAGGCCCTTCTTTTTTAGTTAAAAGGACATCAAGAAAAGGAAGCTGGTTGTTGTTTTCAATTTCAATGGTAAATTTTATGTGGTTAGAGAGGCTATTTAAGTGATTGAGGAATAAATCAAGCTTTTCTTTTCCATGACTCCACTTAGCAAATATGTCATCTACAAACCTTTTCCATTCTTCAGGGGTGTATGGAAATGACATGAGGGCCTTCTTCTCAAAGTGCTCCATGAAGATGTTGGCAATTATGGGGGATAGAGGAGAACCCATAGCCACACCATGGGTTTGTTCATAAATTCTGCCTTTGAAACTGAAGTACGAAGATTTCAAGCATAGTTCCACAAGATCCACAGTATCCTTATCAGTAAGGTTTCTCATGATTTCAATGGCTTCATCAATAGGAATCATGGTATAGAGGGATACAATGTCAAAGCTGACCATAAGATCTTCATCTTTCATTTCTATGCCATTAATCCATTGAACAAAAGAATAAGAGTCTTTAATATAAGAAGGGGTATTACCAGATAGGGGTCTGAGTTTTTTGGCAAGGTATTTAGCCAACAGGTAAGTAGGGGAGCCTATGGTGTTAACTATCGGTCTCAGAGGAATGTTAGGTTTATGGACTTTAGGGGCCCCATAAATTCTGGGAATAATGGTACTATTAGGGATTAATTTCTTTTTAGTGGCATCATCTAAGGATGATTCTTTGATTTTATGAATAACCTCACGCATGATTTTCTCACTGGGATCTTTGTTAATTATTTTATAACAACCACTATTGTTTAGATGATCTTCCATTTTCTTGTCATAATCACTTCTGTTCATGATCACTGTGGCATTGCCCTTATCTGCTTTAAGGATGACTATGCTTTTATTATTTCTTAGGGTGTTTAAGGCTCTTTTTTCTTCTTTATAAATGTTAGATGAAGGAGGTTTAGCAGTCCTCAGGATTTTAGCAATATCTTGTCTGATTTCTTCACTTTTTGCTACATCTAAGTTTTTTATGGCTATTTCAATGTTACTGATAATCTCTTCTATGGGAATTTTACTTGGTGTTATGGCAAAATTCAGCCCTTTTTTCAAGATAGATTCAGCTGCATGATCAAGGGAGAAGTCAGATAAATTAATGACCTGGGCTTTGTCAGATGACATTATTAAATTGTTTTGAGGGTTTTGGGTTTCTAAACTTGTAGCTGGGTTATTAGCTAAGATTTTTGATTTATTCATATTAATGGTTATATCAGCACTCTTTTCATTTGGTGAACTGATGGGAGTGATGTTATTCTAATATAATTATGTATATTCTTTTATCCACCATGGAATGTTCCGTGTCTTACCAGCTTGTATTAAGTGAGCTTGCACGGTGCTACAAAGAAACTCTCAGGAACTCTTGAGTGAAACTGCTGGAAGCGCCTTGGTTAAGTTATTCTCTTCTCCGAATGTATAATTGCGTTTGTGTAACCCTTTGTTACAGTGTTATCACCAACTACTAATGGATGTTGGTTTCTAGCTATATACAGCTGCATGTTTTAATGATATGGATTTCACACCTTTTTTTCTGTTTAGATTTGTGAAAGATAACAGTCCCCATCCAGATTGTCATTCGATCTAATAGTTGAACCGAAATTTAAATGATTGTTTAAATGTCTGGCACTATTTCATTTCTCTGTACTTATCATCTTTGGTTCTTTACTGGTTCTTTACGGCCTTCGTGCTTATATATGGTAATTAAATCTTATATGCAAGGTTTCTTAGTTAATTATTTGTTGTGAAACCCCACCCATAAAGTCCTGAAGGTCTGCGTGCATGGTAACCCTTGATGGGCTGGTTTGCATGATACAGGGTTTTCTCCCTCCACGGTTCTTTGTGGTCTGTTAGTTACAACCCGCAACAGAGAATTCTCTTACATTTATACACCGTATATGTTTACAACTTGACTGTGTACCATCTTGTTAATTGTAAGGAGATGTATGCATTTTTTTTAAATAATCGGCGTTATTACGCCATACCATACCTCCATATAATACCCAACCAAAGTTATGGACTGATACTACTTGGTTTCTACCCTCCTCGTTCTGGTTAGCATTAACAGGAAGATTCAGAATTACACCTACCCACCAGGGATTTAATTAGCAGTTTGTTAAATACTACACCTACCGCTTCCTAGGGGTCATTATTAGAGTTTAGTGTGGTCCAAATCTCTACAACTCTACGAGTTTACCGTGGTCACTCTTACTCACTTTTCTCCAGATTTTAAGCAATTTATGTACCCTTCCCTCTTCTAGATCTTCTAAAAAGACCTCCAACGTTTCCCTTAATTAAATGGTGCATTTTAATTACAGAATTAATTCTGTACAAGGATTTACTCTTTTCTTTCTGCTATAGTTCTTTTCTTTTATTTCAAACGAATAATACAGAACTTAATCACGCATAGCAAATAGAGTTTTGTTTAGTACCTATCCTTGGATGCCAATGTGCTTATTTCACAGAACTATTCACCTATGTTTCTTCAAAACTACTGCCACTTGCAACGCCTTCTAGATATTGAGCTTTCCTCTGTGTCCTGCTTTTGTTTTCCACCCAACCTTGAGATTCGTCTTTTGGGACCAGAATCTCCCCCCGTTCTCTCTTGCAGGACCACAGTCCTTGGCAAGATATCTACACCTAGTGCTTGGCTATCTGGTCCTCACTAGACTTAGCCATCTTTCTTTACCTGTTTGTCCTCACAGCACAACCTAACTTCTCATTTTTTCTTTCCTTTTTCCTGGAAACCTTTCCAGTCAGGAGAGATAGTTAGGGTTGCAATCACTGCAATCGTTCTTCCCAACTTCCCACTTAGAAGTTGCCAACATTTTTCAAAAAAAGACCTTTCTTATCTTATTAAAGAAATAATAAAAATATTATTAAATTCCAAAACAGTTAATAATGTCATATTCAGTTTCTTTTTTTTTTTAACCACAATAAAGTCAAATATTTACATTTCCATGGGGCATTACATCTCCCCCTCCTGAAATTGGACATCGTCCCGATGTCTGTTGACCAAGAACAACCCTGGGTAAGCTTTTTTCATGAGCTCTTCATCTTCCCAAGTGGCCTCATTAGGCCCAAAGTGCTGCCACTGCACTTTAACTTGGGTAATAGCTTGCTTCTGCAGCAGTACTTCTCTCCGGTCGAGAATGCTCAACGGCTCGACCAAGATTTCTCCTTCCGGTTCGACCTGCGACATGCAATATTCTAAATCAGTTTCTTTAAAAGAAAACTTTTAGACTGGTCTACTGGAAATAATTCTCACCTGTACATCCTGCCATCTGATCACATGTTTAGGATCATAAACATATTTTTTTAATACAAAGACATGGAAGACATTATGGACCTGGATGTGACTTGGCAGGGCGAGCTGGTAAGCCACCAGCCCAATTCTTGCCAAGACCTGGAATGGTCCACAATATCGGGGTGCCAACTTGGTACACCCGCTCCATTGCAATGTACTCGTCTTTTTTTGAATTCTCACATATACATGATCACCAACTTGGTATTCTTTAAACCTCCTTTTCCGGTTAGAAAAGTTCTTTTGTGTATCCTGAGCGCTTTTAAATTAGACCGTACCTTTTTGACCATCTCCTCCATTTCCTTAAGCATGTCCGGCCCTAACCTTAATTTGTCTTCAGGTCCACCCCATCTTGAGGGTGTACGACATTTCCGCCCGTAGAAAACCTCAAAGGGGCTCATTTGTAATGAAGTATGATAGCCGTTATTGTATGCAAACTCCACCAAGTGTAAGTACTCCTCCCACTTAGTTGGTTGTTGCATTGCATAAGCCCTTAACATGTCTTCCACCACCTGGTTCACCCGTTCTGTTTGTCCATCGGTCTGGGGGTGATATGCTGTACTGAAGTTCAGCTGTGTCCCTAATTCTGCAAACAATGTCTTCCAAAAGACCGATGTGAATTTCACGTCACGGTCCGAGATTATCGTCTTTGGTAGTCCATGCAATCTAAACACATTTTGCATGAAGATATGGGCAATCTGTATAGCTCTATAGGTGGATTGCACAGGTATAAAATGTGTCGCTTTACTCACTTTTTCCACCACCACCATAATAGAATCATTATTCTTCTTTGTCTTAGGCAGCCCTATTATAAAATCCATAGAAATAGTTTCCCATTTCCATTCTGGAATGGGTAAGGGTTGCAATAACCCCGCTGGGTGTTGATGCTCCACTTTAATTTGTTGGCACTCCAAACACCGTGCCAAATACTCGGCCACATTCTTCTTCATACCCGGCCAGTAGTATTCTTTTCGAAGCGCAGTGATCATTTTCTGATATCCTGGGTGTCCAGCGTAGTGACTGATATGAAATTCATCCAAAATTAGATTTTTAAGGCTGTTTTGATTGGGTACATATAACTTCTTCTTGTAGTACAACATTCCAGCATCATCCACCCCATAGCCTTGCTGATTTTCCTCACTGGTAGACTGTTGTACTTGTTATTTTATTTGCTGGTATACAATATCTTGTTCTGCTGCTTTTTGTATCATCCCCTCGAAGGGGCTTTTCCATTCGCTATAGGAAATTTCATATAAACACTGTAATTTTCGACTTGAGGCATCCGCCACCCAGTTTTCTTTTCCCTTCAAATGTTTAATTTCAAAGTCAAAACTACTTAGGAAATCCACCCACCGTGCTTGCCTAGCATTTAAAGTGGGTTGGCTAAAATAATTGGTCAGACTGTGGTGGTCTGTCAGTAATAAAAATTTCCTTCCCATAAGATAATGTCGCCACATCTTCAAGGCGTGTATGACGGCTGCCAACTCTAAGTTATAAGTAGAATATTTCTGCTCATGCTCCTTTAGTTTCCTTGACTCGTAAGAAATTACCTTCCCTTCCTGCATCAACACGCCTCCCACTCCTTCCTTGCTTGCGTCGGTGCACACCACATAGTCCTTATTAGGATCAGCTATGCTCAAAATGGGTGTAGTGGTGAGCAGGTGCTTAAGCTACTCGAAACTTCTTTGACATTCCGGGGTCCATCTGAACGCTCTTTCTTTTTTCTGCAAGGAAGTGATAGGATATGCTACTCTTGAGAATCCTTCCACAAATCGTCTGTAGTAACCGGCTAACTCCATAAAGGACCTGATGTCTACTACATCTTTCGGTACGAGCCACTCCATTATGGTCTTTATCTTTTCAGTGTCTACCTCAATCCCTTCCTTCGTGATTATGTGGCTTACATACTGTATTTCTTCCTTGAAGAAGGCGCACTTGCTGAACTTGGCATATAACTGGTGTTCTCAGAGGGCTTGCAGCAACAATCTGAGGTGCTCCCTATGCTGTTCCATAGTGCAGGACTATATCAATATATCATCAATAAATATGAGCACAAACTTATCCAAATATTGATGAAATATGCTATTCATCAAGCACATGAAAGTTGCGGGGGTGTTATTTAACCCAAAGGGTAGCACCACGAACTCGTAATGTCCATACCTTGTTCTAAAAGCTGTTTTAGCTATGTCCTCTTCCTTAATCCTGATTTGGTGATACCGTGATCACAAATCGATCTTGGAAAATACTGTTGCACCCTTCACCTGGTCGAAAATTTCATCAATCCAGGGTAGAGGATGCTTATTTTTGATTGTCAGCTTGTTCAATTGATGATAATCTATACACATGCGAAGAGTCCCGTCTTTTTTCTTAACAAACAATACTAGAGCTCCCCAAGGAGACACACTTGGGTGAATATAATTTTTTTCTAACAATTCCTGTAGCTACATTTTTAATTTTGTCAATTCTGGTGTACTCATTCTGTAGGGTGCTCGAGATACCGGGGCTGCCCCTGGTACCAATTCAATAGTAAAGTCTATATCCCTCTTAGGTGGCAGTCCAGGAATTTCTTCGGGAAACACATTAGCAAATTCTTGTATCACAGGGATGTTGTCCAATGTGGCTATTTTATCTTTCAAGTTAGCATAGCCCACTTGGATGGCATAAATCTGACACCCCTTCTTAATGCATTTTGCTAACTGAGAGGCAGTTATTGGCCGAACCTGTACTGGTCGCTTAATTCCTTGCATCTCTTGCCTTGCTCCAAACTCATCCCTATAATAAATAGTCTTTGTTTTGTAGTTGACTAAGGACCAATGCTTTTCTAGCCAGTCCATACTGATCAGAACATCATATGAACCAAGAGGGAGCACGTTTAAATCTGCCATTACTGGCTGCCCTGCTATCTTTAAAGAGAAGTTATCAACTTTTGCAAGCACTCGCCTCTTGGCCCCTGTAGCTAGTTGTACTAGCCACGGATTCTTGAATTTAACAGGTTACAGTTTACAATGTTCTACAACCTTAGGACTAATATAACTTAATGTGGCTCCAGGATCTATTAAAACAACTACAATAAGGTCTGAGATTTTACCTTCGAATTCCACCATGGTCGGCTGATACTCCGCCTGACGATCGTCTAGGGCTGCGTTAATCCTTGGTAGACTACGTCCTATATCGCCGACTGTAGATGCTTCATGGATTTGGGATACCTGTTCGGTTCCCTTCCGTTGAGGGTAGTTTTTGACGTAGTGAGGCCCTCCACAACCCCAACACTGTACTGGAGGCCTTGCTGTCCCTTCACTGTCTAACTTTACAAGCTGTTCGCTGACTCTGGACTCATTAGGTGGCTTGGACCTGAATGAATTTTTCTGCACAGTTCTTCTATTTTGCCCCTTGCCAATACCCTTGTTGCCGCTACTGCGATTCCCTTTATTGCTTCCAGCCAACTTATTACTTTTCTTGTCATTCCATCTTTTACCTAGAATTTCTCCTTTCTATTTACTCTGCTGGAAACAAATCCGGGCTTTACGTATTGCTTCGTTCATTGTCTTTGGATTGTCGAACTCAATCCTTTCCTACATATACAGAGGTAAACTACTAACAAACCTTTGCACCTTAGCTTTTTCTTCTCTAATATAGGGCACATAACGAAGCAATGAAGTAAAACGAGTGATAAATTCGTCCATGGTCTGCTGTCCCAACCGCAAATCATGGAATTCTCTTGCCTTTTCGTCATAAAAACGCTCGGTCAGGTATCTTTCCTTAAAGTACCTTTGAAATTTCTCCCAGGTTATGGTATGTTCACTGACTCCTCTTATGATCTTAACTTCTTCCCACCACAGGGTGGCCTTTCCTTATAGTTGGAAGATGGCCAACCGTGCCTTGAGGTTGTGATCGTATTCATATAGCTGGAAATATTTGTTCATATTAATCAACCATGCCTCAGCTACTTCCTCCTGTTCTCCGTCAAAGTGTGGCGGTTTAATCTTACGAAATTCCCCTTGCAACTTTATTCGTTGCCTTTTTGATGTCTACTATTCGGATGCATTATCGGATCGTTCCTCCCTTTCCTCCATCCCTTCAGGTTTTGTATGGTGATGCTGCTCCTTAGACATTCTTTGCTGCTCCACACTGGGATTTGCTGGCGGCTGGTTCTATTTGTCGGACAGGCTTTTTATAATTCTCTCTTGTTCCATAGTTAGCCGTGCATTATCTTCTCGTAACCGGGCCATCTCATTTTTCAATTCCTGCACTGACTCCAAGATGGCCATGTTTGTATTTCGAGCCTCCTCTCCAAGCTGTACCCATAGCTCGGGGTTGCTCTCAGGACCAGGTACAGGTCCCTGACCCATCGCATACCTGCGTGATGCACTGTCCGCTCTTCTCATACTGTCAGTCTTCTGGTTTCCTGGTTCTGTTCTTAACATAGGAAAAGTGATAGCAAGGAAAAAGTTAGCACACTAACTATTTTCTTGAATTGCATAAATAAAAACGAAAATAAATTGTATGTGTTGTTTTCTGTAGTCAACTTCCAATTCCTAGAGGCCTCAATTTTGTAACTGGGCTCTGATACCAACTGTCATGTCTCCCAATAAACTACCATAGTAATTTTTTTTTTTATTACATATTACTATAGAACTATTACGACAACAACCCTTTACTACTCCGGTCGTTGGTGAGGTTTTTCCTGGTAACCGGATTATTGGATTCATGGTGATGTTGTCAACCTGGTAGTATAGGATCTGGTTCATTAAATTTGCATGTACTTTGGAAATCATCTACCTTCTCGCGATCAGCAACTTGGCGGATATATGTTACACTTGGCATTTCATTGAATATTCTCTGGTTATGTTGTACTGTTTAGAGTTAATACTCTGGCTATTGGTGTTAATTCTTCCTGCTCTGCCCTCTACGTGGCATGAGTAGGCTCCTCTATCCACAGTTGTTTACCTCGAGCCTTTCGCCACTTCATCGGAGGATGGGCGGGTTTATGATCTGACAGTTCAACCCTTCATGGTTTGGTTCATTCATCACTCAGTTATCGGGTTGCATTATCGCCTCCACCGTTTGGCTCCGGCTCTGTTTCTCCTCTTAGTTTTTTGCGAGTCTACTCTGTCTGCCGCCAGGCCTTGGAACAGATTGGAAGACCACCAGATGAGAGAATATGGTGACCCTATCACATGGAAAATTCTGGGTATGTTTTTTTGTTTTACAGTTATTTGGCATTTCCATCTCTAGAGTTTTGTTTCCTGCTGAACGCTTCCACTTCTATCTGCTAACTAAAGTCGTAATGGTGTGTTCTGGTTGTAGAGCTTGCCTCAAACATTCGAGACCCTTAGGCGAGGCTACGGGGTTGGCATCTCAATGGTTTTCCTTTCTCAAGAAGCCCAGGTAAGGGTTTGCTCTCGGATAGCTATTCTTTAAATGAATTTGACTCATCAGATGATTCGAATCCGAGATGGTTGGCTATACTGGTTCTGTTGCATAGCCTTCTGAGTTCCGAAGGTTTTAAGGCTTGTTGAGTTAACAGGGTAATCTTTCTTGTACAACCGAGAGCTGTCGGGGTTGAGACCTGTACCCCTTTTTCTCGGGTAGAGGGTTTTGTTTTTAGTTCTCTAGTGTCGGCTGAACAATGTTATTCTAATGTAATTATGTATATTCTTTTATCCGCCATGGAATGTTCCGGGGCTTACCGGGTTGTATTAAGTGAGCTTGCATGGTGCTATGAAGCAACTCTCGGGAACTCCTGAGTGAAACTGCTAGAAGCGCCTTGGTTAAGTTATTCTCTTCTCCGAATGTATAGTTGCATTTGTGTAACCCTTTGTTACAATGTTATCACCAACTACTAATGGATGTTGTTTTCTAGCTATATATAGTTGCATGTTTTAATGATATGGATTTCAGACCTTGTTTTCTTTTTAGATTTGTGAAAGATAACAGCCCCATCCAGATTGTTATTCGATCTAATAGTTGAACCGAAATTTAAATGATTGTTTAAATGTCTGACACTATTTCATTTCTCTGTACTTATCATCTTTGGTTCTTTACTGGTTCTTTACGGCCTCCGTGCTTATATCTGGTAATTAAATCTTATATGCAAGGTTTCTTAGTTAATTATTTGTTGTGAAACCCCACCCGTAAAGTCCTGGAGGTCTGCGTGCATGGTAACCCTTGACGGGCTGGTTTGCATGATACAGGGTTTTCTCCCTCCACGGTTCTCTGTGGTCCATCGGTTACAACCCGCGGCAGAGAATTCTCTTACATTTATACACCGTATATATTTACAACTTGACTGTGTACCAGCTTGTTAATTGTAAGGAGATGTATGCATTTTTTTAAATAATCGGCGTTATTACGCCATACCATACCTCCGTATAATACCCAACGAAAGTTATGGACCGGTACTACTTGGTTTCTACCCTCCTCGTTCTGGTTAGCATTAACAAGAAGATTCTCGTCTTTTTGGTTCGTTTTCCGAGTATGAAATTTATATTTGCAGTTCCAGAATTACACCTACCCACCAGGGATTTAATTAGCGGTTTGTTAAATACTACACCTACCGCTTCCTAGGGGTCATTATCAGAGTTTTGTGTGGTCCAAATCTGTACAACTCTACCAGTTTACCGTGGTCACTCTTACTCACTTGTTTCCAGATTTTAAGCAGTTTATGTACCCTTCCCTCTTCTAGATCTTCTAAAAAGACCACCAACGTTTCCCTTAATTAACTGGTGCATTTTAATTACAGAATTAATTCTGTACAGGGATTTACTATTTTCTTTCTGCTACAATTCTTTTCTTTTATTTCAAACGAATAATACAGAACTTAATCACGCACAGCAAATAGAGTTTTGTTTGGTACCTGTCCTTGGATGCCAATGTGCTTATTTCACAGAACTATTCACCTCTGTTTCTTTGGAGCTACTGCCACTCGCAACGCCTTCCAGATACTGAGCTTTCCTCTGTCTCCTGCTTCTGTTTGCCACCCAACCTTGAGATTTGTCTTTCGGGACCAAAAAATCCCCCCGTGCTCTCTTGCAGGATCACTGTCCTCGGAAAGATATCTGCACCTAGTGCTTGGCTATCTGGTCCTCACCAGACTTAGCCATTTTCCTTTTCCTGTCTTTCCTCACAAAACAGCCTGACTTCTCCTTTTTTCCTTCCTTTTTCCTGGAAACCTTTCCAGTCAGGAGAGATAGTTAGGGTTGCAATCACTACAACCGTTCTTACCAACTTCCCACTCAGAAGTTGCCAACATTTTTCAAAAAAAGACCTTTCTTATCTTATTAAAGAAATAATAAAAACATTATTAAATTTCAAAACAGTTAATAATGTCATATTCAGTTTCTTTTTTTTTAACCACAGAAAAGTCAAATATTTACATTTCCCTGGGGCATTACACAATGAAAAATAACAAATTGAAGTTTGTTCTCTACAAAAAATTGCAGGTGAGGAAATTTGATCCCTTAGGCTCATGTTAAATCCGTACTTAAAAGAAAGAAAGAAAGAAATTATTTTAACGTCCACTAGGCTAAAGATAGCTTATGACACTAATTGCTTCTTCATCAACTTAAAAGAAATAAAGAAATTATTTTAAAGTCCACGAGGCTAAAAATAGCTTATGGCACCCACTGCTTCTTCATCTACTTAATGTATTCGACCCTTTTTCTGTGAATCTTCAAAATAAATGATCCCAACTTCTTGAAAAACCCCTCGCTAAATAGATTATCCAAAGAGCTAGTTCCTAGCATATCTGCATAACTGCATAACTTTCCCTGTTGTCTTTGAAAGCCTCACATTCTAAAATGAAATGTTTTTCTATTTCCACTTTTCCTGAAGAACAAAAAATGCATATGGTGGTTGACCGGAGCTCACTCTATAGCCCAGTACAATCCACTCTCAGGGGATGTGTAAGTTTGACCCTTGGTATGTACCCTTTAAAATAAAATTAAAAATTATGTTCTAAATAGAAAAATAATATCGGGTATAATTAAAAAAAATGAATATAAGTAAAATAAATATATGAAAATCTTATACTTTTCAAAAATATAAAAACAAAACTAAATAAACTACTTGAAGATCTATGTTACCTAACTTATGTCAATATTGACTTCATATATATATATGTGTGTGTGTGTGTGTGTGTGTTAAAATAAAACATTTTAATGTTGTATATAAAAAAATATTCAATGTAGGTTATTAATTAAATATTTTAATAAAAATTAATATTGACATAAACTTTAAATATATATTAATAATAAAAAACTATTTTAATTTACCTGATAAAATGTCTAGATGTATATGTGATGTAAAATATTTTAATGTAAATTACATATAAATTATATATCATTTAAAAAAAGTGTATATATCATGAAAAAATTAAGTTATGATGGTTAAAACTTTTATTTTGTCATATGTATACACCTTATGGTTTAAATTGTCATATATTAAACTCTAGGGTTTATTAATTCCCAAGGCTTATTAACCTCTTGTGTTTTAAATATTGATCCCAATTTTTGATTTTCCTAAGGTAGTAAATTATTTAAATAGTTTTGATGAAATGAAAAAAAAAGCACATATTTTTATTCTAAATTTTCTCAAAATATTAGTGGTATTATTATAGTTTAGTTTTAGAGCAGAAGATTCAGTGGTTTGTTTTCATTAAAAATTTCAGGCGCTCTCACAATTAAATTGCCAACGCTAATTCAAAAAGTTTTAAATGAAGGTGCTGACAAATCAAATATCAACAAAGATTTAAATTTTTGGACAAGTGAATGTTGGCACATCAGTTTTCCACACATCCTATCATTATTTGACAGATGGCGGTGATTAATTAATTGGTATGACATGTTATTTAATTTTTTCAAAATGAAAATTTGTTTAAATTTTCGCTACCAAGGGGTGATAATCATTATCAAAGTGATGGTATGATTGATGTCACGAATGCATGGTTACAATTATACCATTTTTTTTACCTATCTTATCTAAGCACGAGATTTCATGCAAAGAGAATCATCACAGGATTATCTTGTGATATCATTATTTCCTTTTGAGGTAAATATCAGTGAAAGCCCCCTGCATAGGCGTGAAAAAAATCTCATTTTTTCATCTGTTGTTTTTGTTTGGAGTCTTGGTAGTTATGGGGAAAAGTGGCCGATTGCATAGAGGAGAGCCTAAGGGTCCTAAAGCTCTTGAACCCATCCCATAAATTCGAGAGTAGTTTCGACAAGCAAGATGGGAAGATTTTTGTTTTAGGTGTGATGGCTTTCACGATGGAGTGGCTCAAGTATTTCCAGAGGGTTTTGATGGCCAAGGGATTGACATTGTTGGCATCTCCTTCCTAGTTACAGATGAAATAATTGTAGAGGCTACGAGCCTCCTGGTGGATGGGGATCACTGGTTCAAAAATCAGATTTTGACATGCATTAATATCCCCTTCTTTTTGAAAGATGAACACAAAGAAAAGCCATGACATCTAGGAGTGTAGAGATCCTGGCTCAAAACTGAGTGGGACCAAATCCTTAGGATAACTCAGGTCTATTTTACCTGCGAGGGATGTTTCAACAGGCTCAACATGTATCACTCCAAGTTTCTCGCTCATGTTTATGGACAAGTTAGAATGAATGTGCCTTTCTTTTTGCTTATGAGTCTCAGAAAATTGTCAACAAGGGTTCGGGCTAAATTAGATACATCCTTCAATATGTTTTCCATAAAAGCCTAATTAAAATTATGATTGTAAATCATTTGAAAAAAGTTAACAGAACCTAGGAGCATTTCCTCTTTTGAGGGGGGGGTTCGTAGATTCAATATCTCCTATATTCAAAACCAGTAACAAGAAAGGGAAACTAAAGAAACCTGTTCAGACCCCTGAGGTCCTAAAACAAGAAACTTCATCTATTCAAACCATAAGCAAAAAGAAAGCCTTGCTGATAGAAACCCTTGTTCCAGTTCCTGAGGTAAAGAGGGTTTATACAAGAAAGGGTAAAAGTATTATGGAGCAAAAGCCCTATCTCCTCCTCGAGTGCCATCTCCTGAGTTTCCAAAACAACATGTGAATGTTTCAGAAGGTCAACCTGCTGAAATAGGGGAGGGTCAACCTAAACCCACTATAGCTGAAATTTATGGGGTCAGAAAGCCTCATACCAGGCTAATAAACAAGTTGAGGCTTAAGTTCAAACTAAAAAAAAACCCTAACCTAGAAAAACAAGTGATTGATGTGGATGACACACCTTTAAGGGACCTAATGATAAACAAGGAAGTGGCTTCTAGCTCTAAGCTTCTAGATTCAACGTCTTATCTTTTGTTTTATGGCTAAACAAAACAAGTACATCAAGGAAATTTATATCCAATGTATTTGATTCTAGTTATACATTTACGTAGATATTTGAGACTTGGTAATTAAAGTTTTCCAAAAACATAGTTACAGTTTGTAAATGTTTTATAAAGTTGATTGTGAAAGAGAACCAAGGGTTGATATTTTTTGGAAAAGCTTTGTGTATTTCTAGACTTTGAGATTAATATATTTTTCTATAAGCAATCTTATATGTGTAGTTTCATAGATTCATGTTTTAATGATTTCTTGTTTGTTTTCTACTGTGTTTACCTTCTCATTAGCCACACTTTTGAACATTAGTCTTCAGTATTTGAATAAATCTATATGAATTGGAATTCGTATTGAATGCTCAAGTTCATGTTATTCAAAATACTTGTATGTTTTTCAACCAAAATATCATTTGCAGAAATCATAGTGCTTTGTTTTTATGTTTATTTTCTATAGTCTTCTACCATATCTTAATGATAACATGTAAAAGAAATCATAAGTTATCTTGCTTTTGTTTGTAGTTGTTCATGTAATATGTGATTAGAAATTATTTATTTATGTCAGAGACTCCATGCCCAATGGTCTCTTTATTTTCTTTCCAAACCAAATTCATTTGTTATAAACTAAATCTGGCCAATGAGTGTATTAGTGACCTACTACTACAGTGACCTTGAGTAGTAGAGTTAAGGAGAAATCCCTCTCCATATTTAAGGGCTAACTTTCAATCCCAAAGTGGTTTGAAGGTTTCCTCAGTGATTTCCCTCCACATCCAGGGTAATTTCTGAGTGATAATATCTTGGTGTCATTGTTGGTGAACGAAGGTTAAATCATCCCTGGGAAAAAATGATAAATATCTAGGTTTGATCATTGATGGTGAACAAGGATCAAACAAAATGAAGTTGTGCTTCACCTGGAAACTCCACTATTCGAAAGGTGATTCCATTGGGAAGTTATGGCTCATAAGGGATTTTACACAAGGAGACATCTTGATCCTGGTCCACCAGAGCCCTTGTCAAGTCCAAAGAAGCTTTTCAGGAAGAAAAGATCACTCGAAGAACCAAGTATTGTTCCTTTAGGAAGATATTTTTATTTACCTAAGAGGTTAAGTCCATAGAAGATATCTAATTTAATATTAAATTTGAGCAGACCTTGTTTAGATCAAAGTTAGAGTTTGATCTTTCAAACATTGTATTTGATGAAAGAAGATTTAAGCCTTATATTCCAGATATTTTTCCTCAAGAGCCCAGTTTATCACAACAAGATCGAGATATTTTTTGGGTAGTTTGATCTCTAGGCTCAAATAGCAAGAATACATAAGCACTCTTACTCATACATATCCAATTAAATTTTTGAAAGAAAGGATATTGGAATACCTTGTTCAGGAGCTACAATTGGCTTTGTCCAAGTCTGTCACTTTTCCTTTCCCTACTCCACCCTTTTCTGCCCCATCTACTTCTGTTATATTTCATACTACTGCTCCTTTGATTGCTACTACATCAATTTATGTTCCATTTTCATCTACTATTCAAATCCCTAGCATTGTAGTTACTTCAACTTTGTTTCGAGTAGCTATGCCTACTAGATACGATCCCCTCACTCTTCCAAGTCAATTGCATGAACTTCCTTATAATTATGGCCAACGCTTAATCCAATTTGATGGACAAGGAGGTTTTACAGCTCAACAACATTTGGATAAGTTTAATGACTTCATAGATCTATAAGAGGTGGATGATGAAGATGTAAAGATGAGGATGTTTGCACAAATCTTCTCGGGAGAAGTAAAAACATGGTTCAGAGAACTACCAGTAGGAGGTATTGAGAATTTCCAACAGTTTGAGCAGTTTTTTCTTGGAAGATGGGAGTATAAGGAAAGTCCTTTACAGATATTGGTTGAATATGATAATTTGAAAAGAAACCCAGGTGAAACAGTGCAAGATTTTTCTGCTAGGTTCAATAAGGTATATAATGCAATTCCATAAGATATTAAACCCCCTCTTGGATTAGCTCTGCTCCATTATCCTAATGCATTTGATGTTGAGTTTTCTTTTTAGTTAAGAGAAAGGAATTATGCTACATTGGCAGACATGAAAAATAATTCCATAGGAGTATAAACTAATTTTCTAGCCAAGAAGATGAAAATGAGGACTAAAAGGAAAGATGTCAAGGATGAACCCTCTTCTTCTACAGATACCAAGTTTGATGTCATGCTGAAAACAATGGAAAAGTTGGTTGATAAGTTAACTCCTCCCAGGGGTGAGCCTCAACCCCAAATCAGAAATCCCAACTTCAAAAGACCTCAAGGCCCTCAAGTTCATCAAAGAGATCAGAAATGCCCTAAAGATCAATAGGCCGTGAGACCTCCTTTCCCACATAATTTTGTGGATGAGGAAAATGCAGAGGAAGTTGAAGAACAAATAAATTGTCTTGATGAGGATGATAACCAGGTATACCTAACTAAAGAAGAACATGACTGATCAACCCAACTGTCACAAGAAAAATACAACCTTCAATTAATGGTTGAATCAAAGTTATATCAGTAGGGCTATAACAACACAATTGTTGATTTTCAAAGATAGTATAATATCAGAGGAAAAAATATCATAGTCAAGCCTCCTCTAGCCAAGCCTCCAGTGAGAAAAGTCACAAGCAGATCCAAAGAAAGTTCTACCTAAGAAAGTTGATGAAGCCAAGAAAGATGGGAAGGAATTGGAGAAGGTATAGCTTCCCTTTAGCTTGGAAAATGAAATCGGTAAGATTAAAACCCTAATTTGATTTTTTGAATTACTAATGAATCCACAATATAAAGAAAAAATCATTAAAATGATTAAGGGATCATAGGAAGGCCAGTCATCGAATATTAATGCTCAAGATTCTCTAAATATACAAGATGATGCTCCTGAATTTGTGTTCGGTCCTATTGTAACTAAAGTGAACAATGATGTTACTCCTTTTATATCATTTTTAACGTTCATGACATGATCCTTCATAATGCTATGTTAGACTCAGAAGCATCACACAATTTGATGCCTAAGTATGTCATGGAAAATTTAGGGCTTGATATCACCAAATCTTATAAGGATTTATTTTCTTTTGACTCAAGAAAGGTTAAATGTTTGGGATTATTCAAGGACCTGGTTGTGACACTCACCTAAATCCCTGCCAAGAGTATGGTGATCAATGTGGTAGTAGCTGATATTCCTGCTCAGTTTGGAATGTTGTTATCACGGTCATGGACAACCAAGTTGTGGGGTACTCTTCAAATGGACATGAATTATGCCTCTATCCCTGTTTTTGGTGAAAAAAGAAGGTTGTACATAGAGATTCAGATGGAATATATGGTTAGCAATCAAAACCAACCTAAGAATCATCCTATTTATGCAGTTGACACTGACCTTGGTTCTACAATTTTATATAATGATTTTCACTTTGAAGAAGAGAAACAACAACAAATCAAAGATACATTTCAGGAGGAAAAGGTATAGATAACCTAGGATAATGGGATATGGAACATGCATTTCGATAGCTCAACTTTCAAGGATGGTTCATGGACAACTATTTGGATTACTCCACCAGATTGCAGCAGTTAGTTACACTCCTTCAAATTGTATTTTGAAAGCACCAAAAACATTGCAGAGTATGAGGCTCTAATTATTGGATTAAATTTGCTTAGAGAACATAAAGAAAAAAAAAACTCATGTCTTTAGAGACTTTGAATTGGTTGTAAAGAAAGTTAATGGTACATAGCAAACTAAATATCTAAGGATGAGGGCTTATCGAAATGAGGTATGGGACCTGTTTGATAATTTATTTTTAGAACATAAAATTTATGTTATTTCTAGAGAAGAAAATGGTATAGCAGACTCCATGGCTATTGTTTCTAGTGCCTATAATATCCCTATTTATCAAATAGGAAGTATGAAATAAATGTTAGACATATGCCTCTATTCCAAACAATATCAACCATTGGCAGGTTTTTGAGGATAACCAATAAATCAAAAGGTTTTTAGGAATGTCTGATGAATTTGCAAGTACACCTCTTGATCAAGATGAAGATGTTATGATATACTTGGATGTAGATTCAAATGATTTTCTGAATACTATAGCTGGACAATAAATTATTCAGTTAAGCAATAATCTTATTCCTAGAGGTTTGGTTCCCTTAGAAAGGTTGTTTGATAGTAATGATGTTGTTGTTAAGCCTAGGATTTTTCCTGTTGACAGTGAGTTGAAAGATTATAACTTGGGAACAGAAGAAGATCATAAATTTGTCAAAGTTTCTAATTCTTTGAATGAAGATAAAAAACAACAATATGCAGAATTATTGAGAGAATTTTCAGATGTTTTTGCTTGGAGATATGAGTATTTAAAGGTGTATGAAAAAGATATCATTCAACATACTATCCCATTTAAAGAGAATGAGAAACCTTTCAAACAAAATATTAGAAGGATTATTCCAAGGTTGCTGCCATTAATAGAGAAAGAGCTGAAAATATTTCTTTCTTCCAAGATAATTGTGTCATTAAGGTTTTCTCAATGGAGTTCTAATCTTGTTCTAGTTAGAAAGAAGAGCAGAGAAATCTAGTTGTGCACATATTTTCGAAATATGAGTAATGTTTCTTTGAATGATAATTACCCCATACCTAAAATGGAGCATATACTGCAGAGTGTAGTTAGCGCTGAGAGAATTTCTATGTTGGATGGTTTTTCAGGGTACAATCATATTTTAGTGCATCTAAAGGACCATGATAAACCTACGTTTACAACTCCCTGGGGCACTTTTATGTACTCAAAGATGCATTTCAGTCTAGTGAATGTTGGCGCTACATTTCATAGGGAAATGGACATAGCATTTGCTGAGGAAAAGGATAAGTTTGTTGTGGTTTATTTAGATGACATAACAATTTATTCTAAATCTGAAATTGATCATTTGAAACATCTCAGACAAGTTTTTTCAAAATGCAGAAAATTCGGTATCTCCTTGAATCCAAAAAAGTCAAATTTTGCTATGAAAGAGGGAAAGTTGTTGGGGCACATGGTGTCCAAATATGGTATTCAAATTGATCCCAACAGAGTGGAAGCCATACAAAAAATCGAGTTTCCGAGGAGTAAAAAAGAAATACAATCCTTTCTTGGTAAGGTAAACTTTTTGAGAAGATTCATTCCTAATTTCGTTGAAATTTTAAAGATGATTACTAATATGTTGAAGAAAGAAAATGAAATTAAGTGGACAACCTCAACTAAAGAATATTTTGAAGGGATTAAAGATGCTCTAACTCAGGCCCCTATCCTAGTTAGCCTAGACTTTTCAAAGGAGTTTTTGGTTTTCTCCTTTGCTTCTGATCATACAATTTCAGGAATTTTGCTTCAAAAGAATGCAGATGGTTATGAACAACCCATATCCTTTTTCAAAAAGGCATTGAGAGACTCTGAGCTTAAGTATGACATCATAGAAAAACATGCTTATGCATTTTTAAAGCCATTAAAATATTTCAGAGCTTATGTCCTACATTCTCATATTGTTGCTTATGTGCCCAACAACGTGGTCAAAGATATTTTAAGTTAGCTAGATAGTGATGGCATAAGGGGAAAGTGGATAACAAAGTTGTTGGAAATATTACTTGGAAATCAAGCCAACCAAGCTAATCAAAGGTCAAGACCTAGCTTAATTGATGACTGAAACAAATTGTGACACTCTTGGAATAAACCTTGTTTTAGAGCTCCCAAATGATGTTGATGATAAAACAATTTTTTTGGTATGTTAATAGTTCAAAACTTCTTCATGGTATAATGATGTTGTTTATGTACTGTAGAATTTACAAACCCCACCTAGAACTAGTAAAACCCGAGCCATATTTAAAAACATAAAGCTATAAAATTTTGTATTATGGATGGGTATTTATTTTGGAAGGACTTGAAAGCTATACTCTTGAACTGTTTACTTGAAGATGAAGCAAAACAAAATATGAAGGATTTCCATCAAGGTGTGCGTGGGGGACATCATTATTGAAAGGTCACTATCAATAATATTATAAGAGTAGGCTTTTATTGGCCTACAATTTTTTTATATGTTCGTAAAGAGGTTGCATCCTGTCATAAATGTCAAATCTTTGAAGGAAAATCCAAATTGCTATCTTTACCTTTAAAACCCATTTTTTTAGAGGCACCATTTTAGTAGTGGGGCCTTGATTTTATTGGATAAATTCATCCAACATACTCAAGACAACACAAATGGATTTTGACAAAGACATATTATTTCACAAAGTGGATTGAAGGTATACCAACCAGACAAGGTACTAACATTGTTGTTATTCAATTTTTAGAAAACATCCTTTCAAGATTTGGTAGCCCGAGAAGAATTATAACTGATAATGAAAAAGCTTTCAAGTCTAAGAGAATGATTAAATTTTGTGATGATTATAATATATCCCTTAGTCATTCCACAACCTATTACCCTCAAGGTAATGGACTAGCAAAATCTTCAAATAAGAGTTTGGTTAGGATCATCAGGAAATTGTTGGAGGATAACAAGAAAGCTTGGCATGCAAAACTGAAATTTGCATTATGGGTAGACATGATCAGTACTAAGAGATCAATTGGGACTACACCTTTCCAATTGGTATATGGCACAAAAGAAACCTTTCTGGTTTCACTTGGGATACCAATCATGAAGTATTTGCAGGAACAAGAGGAAGAGCCTAATCATATTCAAAGAAGGATAAATCAACTTATTGAAGTTCAAGAAATGAGGGAGAAGGTGTATGATCAAGCTCAACCTTTTTAGGAAAATATGAAAAAGTATTTTGACAAAACACCAAGGAGGATAATTTTCGGGTTCATGATAAAGTTCTCAAATGGGATGCTAGAATTGAAGATAAAGGAAAACATGGTAAATTTGACCATATCTGGAAGGGCCCTTATCAGATTGTTTCATCTCATGGAAAGAACACCTTCATTTTACAGGAAATCTTCTTAAACATTATCTCTCTTGAAAAGTGATATTTAATTTTCATTGTATGTATCTATTTTACTTCGGAAATTTTGTAGGTTTGGATAGCATTTTGAAGAATTTGAAGCTCGAAGAGAAGGCCCTAAGATTCTGATAAATGATTATTAGAGTGTCAAAAGAGTATTTTATTTCAGTTTTTAGAGTCTATATATAAATAAATAAATTTTTTAAAGAGCATTCTTTCCATTAGCTTGGAGTCAATTTGTATTTCAAATAAGTCAAACATGTGTACTTAAGTTTTAAATCAGTTTACATTTCAAGGTTCCTATCACGTTGTATGATCCGGACTTAAAAAGGAACGCAATAAAATACAGAGATAACCATAAAGAAAGATATGCAGTGGAAATAATACTTCATTTCATTACTGTAAAATACTGAAATATGATTACAAACAGAAATGGAAATAAACCAGCTAGGGTGATGGTAGCTTATCTCTGAGAAGAGATGTGGAGGCTACATGCCTCTGAACTGTTCTAAACTATGTTACAATGAGGCTCGAAGGCCTATTTATTATTGAGAAACAATGGAAAACCCTTCACATCCCAAAACCTAACCCTAGAATATGAAACGCCAAATTGTGGGCCCTGTTTTTGGGTGAGTTGGACAGCCAACTTCCCGGGGTGCGAATTGGTCATATTATCTTCGTTTGATGCGCATGATAGCCCGTTGGAAAGATCTCTCCGAGGAATACGACGGAAAATAAGATTTTTTGATAGAAAAATCATTGGCGGTAGATTTCCCAAAAAACATCGTTTAGGGCCTCAAAACGGCTCCGGAAGTTTAGGACCCGAAAAACTGCTAAAAATAGTAAATTGCACTATAATTAAGGAAACTGAAAAACTGAAAGAGATAGTTTTGGGGGTCCAAATGGGATGGGTGGGTGGCCACCAACATCCACCTGGATCATTGTACTAGGCATCTGGTCTATGAGGGTTCTTGTTGCCCCTTAAGGTGACAACATCCCCATTGGAGCCAGTTGTTATCATAGTTTTGTTTCAGGGTAGAGGGTTCAATGGTCTTAAGTTTTCATTAAAAAATTCAGGCACATTGGCAGTTAAATTGTCATTGCTAATTCAAAAAAATTGAAACGAAGGAGCTGTCAAATCAAATGTCAACAAATATTTGAAATTCTAGACAGGAGAGTGCTGACACATCATTTTTCCATGCAACCTATCATCATTTGACAGATGGCGTTGATCAATTAATTGGTATGGCATGTTATTTAATTTTTCCAAAATGAAAATTTGTTTAAATTTCCGCCACCAAGGGGTGATAATCATTATCAAAGTGATGGTATGATCGATGGAACAAATGCATGATTGCGATTGTATCAGTTTTTTTTTCACCAGTCTTGTCTAAGCCCAAGATTTCGTGCAAAGAGAATCATCGCAAGATTATCTTGTGATATCATTATTTCCTTTTGAGGTAAATATCAGTTAAATCTCCTTGTGTAGGCATGAAACAAATCCCATTTTTTCTTCCATTTGTTTTGTTCTGAGTATTTGAAGTTATGGGGAAAAGCAGTCGACTGCACATAGAAGAGCATGAGGGCCCTTAAGCTCTTGAAGCCATCTTAGAAATTTGAGAGTAGTTCAACGATTAAGGTAGGAGGATTTTTTTTAAGGTGTGATGGCTTTCATGATGGAGTGGCTCGAGCATTTGTAGAGGGTTTTGATGGAAAGGGGGTCAACATTACTAGCATCTGCTTCCAAGTTACAAAGGAAATGATTACAGAGGCTATCGGGCTCCCAGTGGATGGGGATTGCTAGTTTAAAAATCAAATGTTGGCAGCCATTGAAATCCCCTTATTTTTTAAGGATGAACACAAAAACAAGCCATGACGTCTAGGAGTGCAAAGATTCTAGCTCAAAATTGAGTCAGACTAAATCCTCAGGATAACTCAAGCCTATTTTACCTGTGATGGATGTTTCAATAGGCTCAACATGTATCACTTTAGGTTTCTTGCTCGTGTTTCTGGACAGGTTAGAATGAATGTGCCTTTATTTTTGCTTACGAGTCTCAGAAAATGTTAGCAATGGTTTGGGCTAAACTAGTTGCATCCCTTCAACATGTTTTCCATAAAAGCCTAATTAAACTTTGTTTGTAAATCATTTGAAAAAAGTTAACAGAACCTGAAGCATGTCCTATTTTGGGGGGTATTCATAGAGTCAATCTCTCCTAAGTCCAAAACTAGTAGCAAGAAAAAGAAACTAAAGAATCATGTTTAGGCCCTTAAGATCCTAGAACAAGGAACCTCATCTATTCAAACTAGAAGCAAAAAGAAAGCCTTGCTAATAGAAAACCTTGTTCTAGTTCATGAGGTAAAGAGGGTTTATACATGAAAGGGTAAAAGGATTATCAAGTAAAAAAGCCATATCTCCTCCTTGAATGCCATCTCCTAAGTTGCTAGAACAACATGTGTAAGTTGCAAAATATCAACCTGCTGAAACAAGGGAGGGTAAACATGAACCCACTATAACTGAAAATTATGGTTTTAGAAAGCCTCATACTAGGACAATAAATAGTTGAGGCTTAAGTTTAAACTCAAATAGAACCCTAACCTGGAAAAACAAGTGATAGATGTGGATGAAACACCTTTAAGGGACCTAATGATAAATAGGGAAGTGGCTTCTAGCTCTAAGAAGCATAAAGGTCAAAAGAGGAGAGAACCTGGCCCCAAGGCCAATACTATTAAGAAAGGGAAACCAAGTAATATAGACCTTTTGCTAGAGGCCGCAAACATACTCAAGTAGGGTTTTATTGCAGTGTTTATCATTAGTCCATCAATGTTGTTTTTGGAAATGTTTTGATTGAGCACTGATAGTGTCATATTTTGAGCAAGAGTTGACAGTTAATATGAAAATGTTTTTCGGTTTTTATCCTAATAAGATATGTGTCAATTAATCTGTTAGCGATTGGGAAAAACTAATTTTTTTGAGGCATCGATAAGGAGTTTGGTGTAGATAAAACTTATGAAATATGGATTCACGCTCCAAGTGGCAATTTGATGTCTCAGGCTAAGATATGAGATGATTTTGTTGTTTTGACGAAGGCATAGAATATTTTGTGGGATAAAACAAAGCATTTCCAGATTTCATTGCAAGATATCAACAAGTGATTTTGTGCTCAGTCTCAACCAAATTTTTAGTTACAACTCAGCTTCTAGATTCTATGTCTTATATTTTGTTTTTGGAATAAACAAAACAAGTACATCAAGGAAATTTGTATGCAATGTATTTGATTCTAGTTAGACATTTACGTAGATATTTGAAATTTTGTAATTAAAACTTTCTAAAAACATCGTTACAATTTGTAAATGTTCTATAAAGTTGATTGTGAAAGAGAAAAAAGGGTCCATATTTTTTGGAAAATCTTTGTGAATTGTTGAAGACTTTGAGATTAATATATTTTGCTATAAGCAGTCTTATATGTGCAGTTTTAGAGATTCATGTGTGAATGATTTCCTATCTTTTTTCTATTATGTTTATCTTCTCATTAGCCACACTCTTGAACATTAGTCTTCAGAATTTGAATAAAGCTATATGAATTGGAATTCATATTGAATGCTCAAGTTCATGTTATTCAACATACTTATGTGTTTTTCAGCGTAGATATCAATTGCAGGAATCACAGTGCTCTGTATTTTATGTTTATTTTCTATAGTCTTCTACCATATCAGATGATAAACTGTCAAAGGAATCATAAGCTATCTTGCCTTTGTTTAAAGTTTTTCATGTAATCCGTGATTAGTAAGTATTTATTTTTGTAAGAGACTCCATGCCCAATGGTTCCTTTCTTTTCTTTCCAAACCAAATTCATTAATTACAAAATAAATCTGGCCTTGAGTAGTAGAGTTAAGGAGAAATCTCTTTTCGGATTGAAGGGCCAACTTTCAATCCCAAAATGGTTTGAAGGTTTCCTTAGTGATTTTCCTCCACAACCAGTGTAATTTCTGAGTGATAACAAGTAGTATGAACACTTTTTTTTCCATAAATTTAATTTGACAAAAATGAAGGGTTTTAAGTTTATCTTTAGAAGAGGAAAGAATGAGTTTCCTGAAGTTTGAGTTTCTTTGAGGGAGTCTCTATAAGTGAATATATGAGTTTGAGTTAAGAGTAGTTAACAAAAATATGTTCCAGGAAAATTAATAAGTGTTCATAAAGAGATATGATGAATTAATGTAAAGATGTGTATAGTAAATGTTTATTATGATCGAAACATGCAACCTTATTTAATGAGTTAAGAAGAGAGTTAGATATTTATAGGTAGTTTTTCATCCCTATTGCCTCATAATTTTATTAAGGGTAATGTCCACGTCAAATTTTTATGGTTGGAAGCAAATTACTCTTATGCAACTAGTTGAAATTACTCTTATGCAACTAATTGAAATGAACAATTTATGACACACACGCAAGCATACCATCAAATAATATATCAAATAAATTTATTAAGCATTTCTTCTCCTTTCGAAGATAATATATAAGGTAATTTATTGAGCACTTCCCCTCATTTTGAGAATGGTATTTAGAGTAAACACGATCCTTCAATGCTCAAGATTAATATACCAATATACTCATTAAAAATTTAGTATATCACTTGCAAAAAAATATTTTTAAGTGAGAAAGATAACACTTATCTCAACCATCTAAACTAGATCCAATATATTAATATGTACAAATACACACTTCAACAAAATAAATTTAAATCATATAATAACATAAAAAAATTTAATGAATAATTAAAAATTAATTATATATGGTAATAAAAAGATTTTACGCTTTGAGAAACATCCCTAGTACACACAATTAATGATTTGAGTGTAGTCCCTATATATATATATATATTAATTTAAAATTTAGAGATTCTAATATTATGATTTTAAATTTCCCATCATGTTATTTCCTAATAATCATTTAGCTTTCTTCGTGATCATGAATACCATTTTTATTATTAGTTTGTTTTATTAATCAAAGTATTACCAATATGATTTACTCTTTGATAATAATAAATATTATTTCTATGAATTATTGGAATTAGTTGGGTGATGGAGGTATGGTTTTGTGGTTAGAATGTCAGAGACGTGTGTGCAGGGTATCTTATATGTACGGAACACGAAGCTGCAAAATAGCGTTATCAATCTCTTGTTTTGAGTTATTCAATATTTTATGAGTGGAGATGATTATAGGTAACTCGGGAAAGTTTTTATGGAGGATTAGTGTAAGAGTGTTGGGTTAAAGTTTTATGTAATAAAGGATAATAAAAGAAAAAAAAATAATACCAAGGTCACGGGACACGTATTCCAAGATGAATGTTGGGAAAAACAATATAGTGAACATCATTTGTGGTTTAATAATGGCGAAGGAAATTGGCAAAGGCATTGACAAAGGCAAAGAGGCAATAATTGATATTTAATTATGAAAATAAAATAAAATAGGAGAGAAGAGAGACTAAGAGTCACACATTTGCATGCAAGGGAAATTAAAGGGAAATTGAAGGAAAATGAAAGAAAAAGGAGGCATCAATAATAAAAAGGATTAAGAGAAATAGTTCACATCTTTTATCAGTTTTGGCTTGGATCAGTGTCAGGGAGAGAGAGAGAGAGAGAGCTTAGGGAGAAGAAATCAAGAAAGCAAAGGAAAGAAAAAGAAAAGCAAAGGAAAAGCAAAGGAAAGAAAAGGAAGGCAAGGGAGCACAAGGAGAAGGTTGGATCAACAACTTTAGCAGGAAGATTTTGTAGGTAACAAGTTGCATGTGTGATTTTCTTGCTAGGTTGTGAGTGCATGGTACATGCATTTGTTTATTTGGTTCATTTGTTGTCTTTGGCATGAGATTTTCCTAGTTCGACAGTGGTTTCAACCTTGCCTTTCCGTTTCCTGGATATCCATGGTGTGATGGGATCCATTCTTGGTTAAGGTTTGGATTGCCATAAGGTTTTTGGATTTGGGTGAAGTGGTATCAGGAAAATCCCAAGGGTTGGGGGTGGAGATGGTTTTCTCTGGGAAGCCCTTGACAAGTGGGTGGATATAGTAATATTCCTCAAGGGATGGTGAATAAATTATGAGGTGTCCAAGCTTGGTTTGGCTTTCTGATCTCGGGATCGGTTTAAATGAGATCATGGAGGCTTGAGGGTGTAGGTGGTTTAACCACTCGATTCCTTATTTGTTTATGTCTTAGTTTATCCCATGAGACCCCACATTCATGTTTGGAATATGGCACAGGGGTGATTAGATGAAAGAAAGATTTGGTTCAACCCAAACTATGGTCGATGGTACGTGGAAGTCCCTCACTTGGTTGGATTTGCATATGTAATTAAGAGATATTTTCATAATGTGATTAATGGGCACATGTACTTGTTATTATGTTGATTTCATGACAGATTTGTCATGGTTCCTATTTTGGTTATATGCATGGTTCTATGATGTGTTTAAGCTATGGCTCTTGATCATAATTTGATAAGTTATAGAATGGTCGACGAATGCATGGGCTAACAAGTGTTGTTGCTGCTATCTTGAGAGGGCATTAGACCTTCTTGGTAATTCTCATATGAAGTTTAGATTCTTATGATGATATATGCATTCATGACCTGTAGCTTATATGTTTACATATGTTTGACAAAATATTTTTCATGGATTAGGCATGGTTAGGTCAAGTTCTTGTTTAAGTTTTGAATGATTAGCATAGTTATCATATTTTTTATGCTTCTAGAAAGTTATAGGTTGTTTTGGGCAGCGATCTAGAGGCTAGCCTGAAAAGTGGCTCAAATCTTGGAACCACAGGCAAAAAAATGGTGTTTTTGGGTCATAACCGCATGGAGACAAGCATGTGAGTGAAGTTATAACCTCATAACCACATGGAAGCAATGTCAAGGGTGTGGTTATGGATTTAGGTCAATGAGAAAGGTTCCAACTTAGATATGGAGCACCTAGGGTGGTTTGCAATCTCCTGAGTGGTTTGTGGTCTCTAAGGGATGTCACTTTGTTGTCATATTGTAGGCCCTACTTCTATAATTGGACCTTGGAAATCGTGTCATGTCATAGTAGCACTCATCTCATGTCTACCATAGAGGGATTGTGAAAGCGGGTAAATGTGGGAGGAGGAGCTTACAATTAAGCAGATTAATCGATGTTTTGAAGGGTTTTAGCTGCAATAAAAATTGGCGGATACATTGATTTAAACCCTGATCCGAAGTATATTTTGGTTGTTTTGGGTCTTGAACCCGCTCAAAAAAATCTGTGGAGAGTGCAGTTTCCATATGGCAATCCACATGTAAATATGGGTGACACATCAACGTCGTTGATGATGGATGGGGTTTCTAGTTTCCTAGATAGGTGACAAGTGGAATAAATGGTCTTGGATGCCTGGGGCATGGTGACGACTTAGAAAGGAAGAAACTATAGCTTGTTTCAAGCACCAATGAAGAATAGAGCATCATTTTTGGGTAGTGTAGATCAAGCACCACTAACATTCCCAGAAAAGTTTAAGTTGGATGTCCCTCGATCTCAGTTGTCCGACCTTGAAGACATTATTTGATGCAGTGGGTCGGTAAGTTTCAATGACATAAACCCTTTTTATGTCTCCATGGGCCTCATCGGTTGGGAACTTGCTGCCAATTTATTTTGATCTTTTGTCCTTGAATGAGACGTTGTCTTTAGATACCTTGGCTAAGCCACCATCTTAGGGGCTTGAGCTAACTTTTTCAATAGGAAAATTGAGGAAGGGGTCTCAGAGGTTTTAGAGATGATTTTTTCAAGGCGCATGGATCCCTTATCCTGAAACATATTGAAGTGCTTCAGAGATGAAGGAAGGAAGGACCTTGCCATGGTAGTGTGTTGGGAATTCTTCTGTAGTTGGTCATGTTGTAAACCCTAGGTGGAGAAGCACAAAATGTTGTGGTTTTAGGTGGTGTCTCTTTAGGGGTTCATGTACAGGATGGTGATATAGTTGATCCAGGAGGAATTTCCACGATTAGTAAGGGCTTGGTCATATATCTGGAAGGAAATCTTAGGGGAATTGTATGTCCAGACTCTAAGCAATTGGAAAATGCTATGATATGACAATTGGTTGAAAAGGCCATTGATACTAGTGATGGGGAGGCTCTCAAGGTGGGAATAAAATGGAAGAGAGGAAAGGTATATGTCTAGAGGTGGAAGACAAAAAATTGGTGCTTGGTGAGGGCATATAATTCGACTTAGCCATGGAAGTGACAAAGCTCATTTTGGTCGGTAGAGTGAAAGGTCAATCTTTTGAAGCCGATGAAATTTATGAATGGATTAAGGAGACGTGGTACGTTTCCCTGGAAAAAATGGTTAAAGTTTTTATCCTTTTCTGTTGTTGGTTTATGCTTAAATTCGAGTCATTGGAAGTGGTTTCTTGGGTTTTGTCTAGGAACTGGAGCATAGATTGATCTCTTATACTTTTGAAGTAGTGAAATCTCTAGTTCGATGTATGGCATGAATGTCTGGAGATCGTGTCAGTATGGGTGAAGCTCTCTAGTCTCCCTCCTCAGTTGTGGACATTGGATGTCTTTCATGCAATTGACAACAAGTTGGGAGAATTTCTAGAAGTCGATATGTCTTTTATAACAACTAAGAAAAGGAAGATTACATGAATCCTAGTTAAATTGGATCCCTAGGAGGGCTTGTTTGAAGATATTAATATATATTTTAGAGGGTTTAGTCATCTTCAACAAATTGACTATGAGGAATTACCCTTTTGTTGTTGTTGTTTTAATTGACAAGGGCGATTTGGTGCAGGACTACCCCTTGGGGGTAAGGGGAAAAAATAGTCTAAGTCTTAGCCGATGGAGAAGTATGAAGGTTTTCAGATGGTGGGTACCCCCAGAGATTAGAGGGGAAAATTTTAGGCAGAAGGCGGTGGAGCAAGAATTGTCATAACAAGAAATCCTGGTGGAAGAAGAATCAGGTGCAGGTCTGGGGATGAAAGATCTACAAGAGGACAAACATGAGGAGTGAGACGCAGGCATCAAGGAAGACCAATATTCTCCTCTCGTGGGTACTTGTGCTTCCCCCTTTCCCTCTCCTTATTATTTATCTCAATTGAATGTTGCTTCTACTATGGTATCAGAGCCTCGTCCCTCCATCCTGTTTCTTTTTCCAGTATTACATCAGCATTGGGAAAGCCTTCTATGATGTTTGACAATACTATTATGACCACCTCCCATGTATCTCCCCCTTTACCTTCTTTTTATGAACATGTTTCCCTCCCTCAGGTTGACCCCCACTATAACCTTTAGCCTATAACCCCTAGGGGGAATCCTCTATTGAGGTGGGTGGACTAGGCCCTCTCCCTCCCAATCCTGACTCTGGTAAAACTAGAGGTAGAAAATCTCATATTTCTAAAGAATAGTTGAAGTCTCATTTAGATATTGCAGAAGGAAAGGAACAATACCTTGATGGGGAACTTAGAGCAACACATGCTCCGATGAATGTTCCCTCATGATTTCCATCTCATTCAATTGCAAGGGGTTAATTAGTCCCTAGAAAAAAAAATAGCTTTGAGACGATTGATCATGTTCCCTTGTCTCAATATTACCTTGCTTCAGGAAACCCTAGGTCCTGTTGATATGATAACTAAAGCGCTAAACCAAATTTTCCCTGGGTGATCTTTTTTCTCCTTGGGCACGAGAGGTAACTCGAGGGGTTCAATCATTGGTTTCAACATGAGATTAATCAAAGTTTCCTGTATATGGGGCTTTGAGATGGTCCTTGGTGAAGAATTTTCTCATCTGAATTAAGTATGGAATTAATAGTTGTAAATATCTACAAACCTTGTCATGAAATAGTCCCTTTTTGGAACTATTTAATGGTTGTCTTTTATGAAGGAAGACAATCTGATAGGAGGGGGGACATGATTTTTTCATTGGGTTTGTCAGAAGTTTGGGGTCCACAAGCTCTTCCAAATCTATTTCCATACTTATTTATAAGGAAACTGGTTGGCAGTCACCTTATTGATGTCAATATCATCAAACTTAAACTCTCTTGGAGAAATCACAAACTGCAAATGTGATGGTGGCCAAGAGCTTGGACATATTTCTTATGGAGAAAAATTTGGTGGGGAATATTCCTCTGTTTTGTTGGTGGATTGGTATAGGTGGCGATTCTGGTCATCATTCTGTTTTGTTGGGTTAAAAGGAGGTAATCATAAACTTGGTAGTCATTTCAAAATTAATCCATATTTTTTGAATGATTATAGCTATACATAGTTGGTCAAGGATACCTTGTCTTTGTTCACCCTGAATTTAGGGGGTTCTATTGCTTAGAAATTTGCGAATACTTTAAAGAAGGTTAAGCAAGCTTCCATCCTGTGGGTGGTTCTAAAAAAGACTAGAGGTGAATCTTAAATTAGTCAAAGATGAATTGGAAATACTCTATCACCTGAGGGTGGAGGTTATGATTCAGAAAATACCAAACAAAGGATCATGCAATTGGAAGTCTCAAAGAGAAAGATTTTGGCTAAGAAGGAAGAGAAATGGAGGTTTAAGAGTCATATGGTTTGGCTAAGAAGTGGGGATGTGAACACAAAATTATTCCACAACTATGCTAAAGGCTGAAAAATGTCAATACGATTTGGGAAATGCCAAAACTTGATGGAAGTTGGGAAAATACTTTGAGGAACTGGCATCCTTGGGAAACGATTTTTCCCAAAATTTGTTCAAGACCCTTCGGGAGGCTTCCATAACTGGAATAGTTCAGATAGCCTAGTTCTTTCCAAGATTTGAAAATGAGGAGGATAATCATAATTTGATGGCGTTTGTAACAAAGGGTGAATTGGAGGCAGTTCTCAAAGGAACGTAGAAGGATAAAATCCTTGGTCTGGATTGCTAGACTGTGGAATTCTATCTGTATTTTTTGAGTTGATTAGGGACAAACTTATGTAGGTTATTAATGATTCTCATCAAAATGGGAGAATTTACGACCCTTTCAATTTGACCTTCAAAGGTCTCATTCTGAAGGTAGATGATCCTCAATCCTTTGATGATTACAAGCTTATTTCTCTATGCAATTGTATTTATAAGATCATTGCCAAAACCATAGCCATGTGCCTCTGGCCTGTGTTATTCAGGAATGTATCTAAAGAATAATTTGGTTTTCTATAGGGTTTCTAGATTCATGAAGTTATTGGGGTGGTGCAAGCAGGTTTGCACAACATAAAAATCTAGAATTTGAAAGGGATTGTTGCAAAAATTGATTTGTCAAAGGCTTATGGTAGAGTCAATTTGATTTACATCCACATGATTCTTACACACTTAGGGTTTAATGTTCCTTTTATTAATTGGGTTACAGGTTGTATGGCTAATGTTTCCTTTGCAGTATTGGTTAATGTCTCATCATCCCCCTTCTTTCATGTCCAAAGAGGTCTTAGGCAAGGTTGCCTTTTGTCTCCACGCCTATTTATGTTTGTAGCTGAAGGGCTGAGCATATTACTATTGGTAGCAAAATGTTGGGTCAATCTTTATGGAATTGAAGTGGTGGTAAATCTCTTCATCGCTCATCTGCATATTGTCGAGGATATCCTAATTTTTTGTAATGGTTCAAGACAATATTTGGAATCTATCAATGATGCCCTTGCTTTATTTTAGAAAGTGGCTGGAATGAACATCAATGTTCATAAATTCACTCTTTAATTCGACGGTTTTTTCGATCTAGAGGTGAGAAGAGAACAAACATTTTTACCTTTTGTAGTTAATCAACTATGGGATAGCCTCAAATATTTGGGTTTCCATTTAAATCCAAACTCATAGAAAAATCATAACTGGAGGTGGTTATTGGCTAAAGTAGAGAAAAATATTAAAAATTGGAGTTTCAAATGGATCTTGAGAGCTAGAAGGTTAGTTTTGATCAAATCATTCCTTGAAGCCATCCATGTTTATTGGATGGCTCTCACATGGGTTTAAAAAGACATTTTAGCATCCGTAAGGAAGCTTTGTGGGAGGTTTTCGTGGGTTGGGTCTAAAGATGAAGTTATCCTTATATGGATGGCTTGGGAAAAGATTGCTTTGCCTAATTCATGGGGAGGTTTGGGGTTTACGGACCTCTCTATTTTTGCGAAATCTATTTTGGAAAAGGCCAGCTGGAGAATTATCTCTATAAAGATTCTTTGGACATAACTGGTTTTCAGGAGATACATTTTTCCCCTCTCTCTTGATGAATGGATCAGAAGGCCAAATAAATACACACTGAATTATTCAATTATGTAGAAAATTTTCATTACTTCATTCAATATTGTCAGAAGTGACCTTACCTAGAAGGTGGGTAATGGGGAAAAAGTAAGAATTGTTTTGGATCCTTGGGATAGTTTCCTTGCAAATTCTTGGCTTCCTCAGGATCTTGTGGCTATCTTGAATGAGCAGGAAAATATTTTCCTCAACCAGATTGTGGACGAGGGTCAAACTACTTTCTAGTTGCAAGGATGGAGGAATGTGACACAACTGGGTCTTCAAGGAGAGATTGTTGATATATGGATGAATTATATTACATCTCTCAAAATATTGTATGTCAGAATAAGAGATAGGGAGGACATCTTGTGCTGGGTACATTGCCCTTCTCAGGCATATACTCAAAAGTTGGGGTATAATCACCAGATATTGGATAGATTAAGGTTAAATCCAAAGTGGTGGTGGAAGTTGTTATGCACGTTTGCATGTCCGAAAAATACAAGAGTATTTTTATGGTGCTTAATTAAAAATAGAGTTCCAACTTTGGACAAGTTACAAAAAAGGCTCAGAGAAGGCTCCAATTAGTGCATATTATGCAAAAACAAAGAGGAATCTATCTGACACCTATTTTTCTTTTCCCATTTTCATTGAATAGTTAGGCCAAATCCAAATAATTGTTGAGAAGTAGTATGGATTGGAGTGGCAACAATATCATTGAGGCATGGAAGACTTGGTGGGATTCGTTAAGTAATGAGATCCTCAAAAAATTTCCTCCCCTCATTTGTTGGGGGTTTGGCCTGCGATCAATAAAGCCACATTCAAGGACTCCTCATCTTATCCTAATCTCGTTGTAGCTGAAATTGGAGCGATTTTTGCTCTCTTACATAAAAAGGATTCTACTCATGTGCCTCGCATCATCTCTTAAGAAAAGATCAATCGACAAATTCCATGGTCTTATTTTGTTGGTGCTTCAAATGAGGATAACATTTGTGGGGGTGGTCTTGTTCTTTTCAAAATTTATTAGCATTTCCTAAAGTAAAAAATTGGTCTAGGCATGGGATCTAACAACTATGCAGAAATTTTGTCCTTAAATCTTCTCTTGTGCTAGGCTCTAGAATATGATTGTTTCTCTCTTCAAGTCTTTGAGGATTCTTTAAATTTTATAAACTAGTTTAATGAAGCTCAAAGATGTCACAACCACACACTACTTCTTATTCTTGAACAAATTCTCCAGATTAAATAAAATTTTAATCATATTTCCTGTTGTCACATCTACAAGGAAAGGAACATTGGATCAGATATTCTATCTAAGGAAGGCTCTACATAGACTATGGGCAATTGGCAGGTCATTGAACATTTGGATGGGGAAATCCATAATTTCTAGCACCAGTTTTTCATTGATGTCTAATGGTTTTTTTTCTTTTTGAACACTCTTCTATATCAGTCCATGATTATATAGTTTCTTTTTTAATAGTTTTTACTATATGTACTAGACTTATATTTGTTAATATCCATCTATAACTTGCATCTATAGATATTTATCTCTACCAAAATGTATATCTTGTGACCAACTTGACATATGAATCCGCTATTGATCTCAGGATGTATGGATAGAGCAGTCGCGTTGCTGGATACATGACTAGTATTTACTCCATCCAGGTTATATTTTGTGTTTTTACTCATGGATTTTGGCCAAATACATATTTTTGTTGAATGCACTATGTGCATGTGCTGATGTAATGTTTTATTTTTAATAAAAAATTGCAATTTTTTCTTCGAAAAAAATAGATATTATTTTTTTTGTGAAGAAATATCTGAACAAATCCACCCAAAGGGATCACATCCCGCTACATTATTAGCAAAGCCTAACCCCAAGGACCTTGAGGAGAACTGACCTCATGACTTCATATTAGTGAGGTTCTTTAGCAATGAGAACTTGACCAATCAAGCTAACCCTCAGGGGCGAGGGTTAGCAATGAGAAATATCTTTTTAAACTAATCTAAGATTTTTAAAATCACTAAATGGGTGTTGGGAGAGGGGTGAATCTACCACCATCCCACTTGGCATACAGACTGGGGGATGTGGAAACACACTCTCATGATAGTTTTAATGAGAGGTGTAGTGGTACTAGGAGCATCCCATCCATCATTTAGCTTAACATGGATTCAGCCCTCAACAACACCCCAATCACTTCAATGTTCATTCAACAACCTACCTGTGCCATTCAATGGAGACAACACTTAAACATGGCCTTGGTGATAGTTGTTTGGTTTATCCTCAGTTACATTGCGCTAAAAAAACACGACAAATTAATATTAGAAAAATCCAAGAGTTGTACCACTTCTAGAAGCTTGCTTCCATTTGGTTCTATGATGCCCCAAACTAGGAAACAACATCCTTTTCAGTTAGATTATTACTCTAGCCTAGACGGTTTGCAACACTAGATTCAACTGTGGCCCATTGCAGATGGTATCTCTCATCCCTTCTATCATCTTTATTTATTTATGCTATCTCTCTATTATAGGTTTTTTGTGTTTAGATTCACTCTAGTGCTAGGTTTTATCCACTCTTTGTGGCCTCCTCCATTCCTTTGTAAGCACCCCTCGAGAATTGTTGTTTTCTCCCTCTCTTGTCGCATTGGCCTTCTTTGGATTTATACTCTTTCTCTCGTCTTCTAGGCTCTGTTTGACCTGGGATCTCTCCCTATTCTTGCATCCCATACACTCCTTTGGGCATTGCTGGTGAATACATTCTATGCACCTCACAGTTGGCCATTCACTTGTCTCTGTAGTCAATCTCCCTACCACTGAAATTCTCATTTTGAAGCTACCCACAACGAACATTCCAATGATGGTATCACCCTTCCTTATGTTCTTGTGACATGGCATCTCTTAGGTTCCAGTTCAACCTTATCCTCCCAACCTATAATGCTAGTCCCTTTACACTTTTCTACTCCTTTATCCATGCCTTGGCAGTGAGATGGGGTGTACAAGGGGGTGACTTAATATCAAGGGAGGGCCCACAAAGGTAGCACGTGTTTGTACCACTTCTTAGAGGAAGTAGCCACCCATTATTGTGACTTCACTGTAGGGACCATCTGGGAAGACCTCACTTGTGCCAAGGGAGAAGGTTCCTATCATCACCTTCATCTCTCTAACATGGAGGTTCTAGCTGAATTGACAAATTGGGTTCCTCAGACAAATCACAGTCAAGTTAAATGTAATCTATACATGTAGATAATAAACCTCTATTCGCATATGAAGTTCTTGTTGGGAAGAGTCCTCTTGGACCAACATGAGCACCAGAAAGACATACTTCACTCCCTTAAGCACTTGCACTAGCACATGAAGGACCTAGATAGTCAAATGGAGCACATTGAGCAACAACTTGGGATTCCTCCCTCAACAGGGGGCATAGTCGGATACAATAAAGGCCCCATCTAGTTTGTTGCCACATACTCGAGCCCATCTCCTTGATTGTGCCATGGTCTTCTTCTATTGGTATTTTGTTCCAGCTATTTATTGTTGGCCAATCAGTCCTAATACTCTTTGTTATATGATTTTGGAGTACTCCTCTACTCAAGTATCTTGCACCTCTCTATGGAGAGTACATTTTTGGATTTGGTCATGTATCCCCTGTGAGAGGCTGACCTAAAAATCATAGATATTTTATGTAATTTCCAATTTTGATGATAATAAATTTCACCACACCCAAAAAAAAATCTAAAAAATTAGAAATTAGAAATCATTTAATAAGAATATTACAAGTGTGACATCTTCTTGAAGAAGTAAGAGCTAAAGAAATTTCATACCTTATTTAATGAAAAGGGGTTTAAATGTTTACCTTTATAACTGCAAAATGATTTATAGACTAAGCATAATGGTTTACTGTTAGGTCCCTATACTACTAGTGTAACCCCTTATTGTTATTAGTGCAACCCCTTTATTATATTGTTGTGCCCATGTAGTCCCTATATTGTTATTATTGTGCCCCATAGAAGCCCACTATTGTTATTGTTGTGCCCTTACATTATTATTGTTATGTCAGCTCTGATTACATTATGACCCCTTAGACTCCTATATAAGGAAAGGAGGTCTTTCATTTGTATCATCCAAGAATTGTTCATTTGTGTAATGTAAAGGAGGTTTCCCCTTCAAAGAGGCTTATGTTGAAGGCATTTATCTATCTTTTCTATCTTTTTGTGAGCTGGTTTCATCAAATTTGGTATTAGAGCTTTGGATTCTAGGGTTTCGCTGCTCCAAACAGGTCATTGTGGATTTTTCACTGTAAATTTTTCGTTGCGAAGTTTCAGAAGCTAACAAAAAAACTCATTTGATCCGAGATCGTTCTGAACCTCAAGTCCAAATTTCAGATCTTTTCTCACTATAGTTTCAGATATATGATCTGAGGAACTTAGAGTTTTTGCAAGCTCCAGAATTCCATCTCAAATAGGTCATTATGGAATTTTGTTATAACATTTTTTCTACGACAGTTCAGACTCTAAAATTAAAACCCGTTTGTGCCTAAATCATTCTAAACCTTGGGTCAAAATTTCAGATCTTGTCTTGCTATTATTTTGGAGATAGGATCTGAGGAAGTTAGGGTTTGTGCAGACTCTTGAATTACATTCCAAATAGGTGACCTTGGGAAAATCATCATAACTTTCTCTGTGAGCATCATATTGCAATTCTGTAAGAAGTTATAGAACGAGGATGACTTTTAATTTTCTTTATATCAATTTCAGGTCCGAAGGTCGAAACAATGATATGTGTCACTTTGTACAAGTTCGCTCTACTGAAAAAGTATATAATTAGGTCATCTTAGGAGATTGGGCATAAATCTTTCTTGGAGAATCCAATTTCGATCAGACTGATGGAATTGGAAAGAGAACGTAGAGGGATACCGTAGGTCACAACTTCAGACCTTGGAGATACAAAATTTTAGGTTACAACATATTCAAGAGAGAGCTCCTAAAATCAAGAAAAAGGGATATGATGAAGTTTGATGGCAAGGATCCAGTAAATTGGATACTACATATAGAGCAATATTTTGATCTACATGGTGTACAACTATTACAAAAGGTACATATTGCATCTTTATATTTAGAACCAAATCAATTTTTATGGTATAAAGGACTTTGTTCTCGTAAACCACTTGTCACTTGGTCAATTTTCACGGAGGAAATGATAACACAGTATGAGGATACAAAGAGAAACACATTCTTTAGCCAATTGATAAATCTCAAACAAAAGGGTTCAATGGCAGAGCACATTGAGGACTTCCAAAAATTGAATATAAGAGTAAATTATATTCTAGAGAAGCAAAGGATTGATGTCTTCATAGGGACTTTAAAGGATAACATTCAACATGAGGTTCGTCTTTGGGAACCTAATTCATTGGAGAATGCATTTAGGTTGGTAAGAAAAATTAAAGTGGAATTATGGAAACAAAGAATCTTACCACTCACATCTATAAATATGAAAGTGTTTTTTCTCCTAGCCTTCCACAACCTACAAGGTTTACACCACAAAAATTGGAAGAAAAAATAGAAAAGGGGCTTTGTTACAATTGTGATAGCAAATACACTAAAGGTCATAAGTGTGCTGAGAAGAAATTATCTTACATAGATTGTGAAGAGGAGGAAGAAAAGGATCAAGAAATGTCAAAAGAAGAGGATATACACCAGGAACCAACCTCAGAGAAAGAAGAAATGAATCTGACCATATCTTGTAAATCATTGGCAAAAATTACCACTCCTCAAACTCTCAAGATAGAAGGGCATATCAAGAAGAAAAATGTTTAAGATGTGAAAGATCACATCGAGCATCAAGAAATAAATTTGACCATATCTTGTAATGCATTGGAAGAAATTACCACTCCTCAAACTCTCAAGATAGAAGAACATATCAAGAAGAAAAATGTTTAAGAAGTGAAAGATCACATCGAGCATCAAGAAATGAATCTGACCATATCTTGTAATGCATTGGAAGAAATTACCACTCCTCAAACTCTCAAGATAGAAGGACATATCAAGAAGAAAAAAGTTCAAGCAGTGAAAGACCACATCGAGCATCAACAACAAGTTCTCCAACTTTTAAAGGATAACTCCACTTTGGTGCAAAATTGAATGAAACAACAGACAGATCAACATCGCAGTGAAAGAAGTTTTGATGTAGCCGATTGGGTATTTTTATGGCTACATCCATACAAACAAATGCCCCTCAAACAAGCTATTTATGAGAAGGAAATGCTGGCAATACTACATGCACTTAAGAAATGGCGACCCTACCTAATGGGAGGACACTTCAAGGTAAAAACAGATCATGATAGTCTTAAATAATTTTTAGAACAAATATTATCTTCAGAAGAACAGAAAAAATGGGTCACAAATATGTTGGTTTATGACTTTGAAATCATCTACAAAAAAGGGAAGCAAAATGTTGCTGCAGATGCACTCTCAATAATGGATGAGGATGTGGAAGCATTGTTTTGTGCTATTTCTATTATCCAACCAGATTGTATAAATGAAGCAAGGGATGAATGGAAGAATGAAGAAGAAGTGTGGCCACTCATTCAAAAGTTGCAGAAAATACCAGTTCAAACAATATTGTCGGAACTGGACGAGGAAGGAAAAATCATATTGGAACCTGAAGTAGTCATGGAAACAAGAACCCGACTACTACGAAATTGATCAATTTCAGAGTATCTCATCAAGTGGAAGAACTTACCCACTAATAATTCCACATGGGAGGACAAAAGTTTTATACAGAAGCATTCAGACCTACTCAAGCATTGAGGACAACACTTTTTGAAGGAGAGGGGAATGTTAGGTCCCTATACTACTAGTGTAAACCCTTATTGTTATTAGTGCAACCCCTTATTATATTTTTGTTCCCATGTAATCCCCATATTGTTATTATTGTGCCCCATAGAAGCCCACTATTGTTATTGTTGTGCCCTTACATTATTATTGTTATGTCTGCTCTGATTACATTATGACCCCTTAGACTCCTATATATAGGAAGGAGGTCTTGTCATTTGTATCATCCAAGAGTTGTTCATTTGTGTAATGTAAAGGAGGTTGCCCCCTCGAAGAGGCTTATGTTGAAGGCATTTATCTATCTTTTCTATCTTTTTGTGAGTTGGTTTCATAACATTTACTAACCCAAAAGATCAATATTTGTAGAATTAAAAAGCGCAGTTGTATAATAAGAATTTAAGAATACAACTACGTTATAATATTTGTAATGAATTACTTTTTTTTAATAAAATCATTAAATATTATAAATCTTCGTAATGAATTATTTTTTTTAATAAAATCATTAAATATTATAACTATGTTGATATGCATGTCTATTTTGGAAAATGGCTTCTAAAATTTTAATTTAATTATTAATAATTATTAGGTGGATGGTAGGAATTCAACTTCCATGGAATATTGTATAATATTCATAGTAGTATATACAAAGTCAATGGTTAATATTTATCTCCAAAGTAGTTATGCCCTTTAAACTATTTTAATTAAATTGGTTAATTAAAAAAAATTGTGAGTTATGGTTTTTTGGGCATTTGGTATTAATAAGCCATGGTATAGGCCCATGGTACTATGACAAGGTCTATTTACAAATTAAGAATATCCATGGTAAAGTGGGGGTGATTCTTCATGGTTAAGAAGTAATATGTTCAATTTATATATTAATTATTTTTATAACTATTTAAAATAAAGTTATAATTTAGTTTTTTTTTTTTATGATTTTTTAATTTTAGCAATGTGAGATGTATCATGAAGTACATGTTTTGATGCTTATTATGAATTAATGCCTATCAAGATTTAATTTATATGGTTGCACTAGTTTACTATAAAAAAATAACATACTTTATTATAATGAAAGTAAGGTCATTTTAAAGTTATTTACATAGAGTTGACTCGGCATAGAACAAACATTGGTAGGGTGTTATGTTAAGACACTCTGTGGTGTAAAGGTCACCAGTTCTAAAAAATCAAGCCATGCTAAGGGTTGGTGTGGCCCAGGTCGTTTGTGATTCTTAGGTGATTTTGATAGTATAAATGCCCCTAGGTCATGGTTACTCAATCCATAGGTTAGGTGTGCCAATCATATCAAGACTCACATTACTTAGCAAAACAAAAAACAAAAAAGTTATTTTTATAGGTGTAATTGGATGTTATTGTGAATATTATCAATTAATAAATATTGAAAAGTACAATAATCAAAGATAATTGTTTATTATTTACTAAATGTTATTTTTCTATAATTTGATTGTTAAAGTTTATGAAGGTGTATATATTCCACCCCTCTTTAGATTTGAATTTATAATATTTTAAGAGGAAGCACATGTTCTTAACCATTAGGTTCCTTTCTTTTCTTTTCTTTTTCTTTTCCACAGGTACAAAACTATGGAATATACATATATTACTGTCAATATTGTCAACATCCATCATGTCACTTGCGGGAATTGAACTTGGGTGGGGAGGATTTCATTCCTTCCACTCAATCACCTGGGATAACCTCGACTGGCATTGGTTCATTTAGATTATATAAACTTATTATTTTATTAATAATTGTTGGTTTTTAAAAAAAGGAAAAATGAGTTGACAAGATTTCAATATTCTCACAATATATATATATATATATATAACTTAAATTATAGCACTCATCACAAAGGTGTAATAATTAAAGATTAAAAATTTATTATTCACGAAAGAAAATGTTATATTTTAATAAGTGAATATGTCATATTGTTTATAAAAGAAAACATTAACTAAGCACCCCATTGTTATAACCCCAAGGGGACTAGCACGGATCAAGTCGCACTGTGGACTCCCAAGGTGTGTGGCACCAATATCATTCCGCCATATGGGTGACCCAAATTGTTAGTACTATACTTAGACTATACCTCACAATGGTCCTTAGTTAGGTGTATCGTGGAATAATATGTTACTTATCCAATTTCAATTATACAACTGCAATGATCTCTATAAGCATGGACACTTACAATCAAACACATATGCAAGGGAACATTATAGAATGGATGGCTCACTGACCTAGTACCCAAAACATTCTAAAGATGAAAAGTTTTATAATAAACAACCCTCCTAGATCGTAACATCAAGACAAAACCAACCAACATCATGATATGGCGTCTCTAAGCCAACCCTAAATTTTTGGTGTTAAAAAACTCCAAAATACATCCCCAAATTTGGCCTACATCCAATGCAAAATTCAACACCTTTATTTTGTGCAACACTTTGGCACCTTTAGTTCATTCAACGAACATTTTCACCTTCAATTAATTTGGTAAATGCTTCACACATATATTTTTGTGTCCCCAAGAAACCTCAGCCCACATGCCCTTGCCTCACTAGCAGGGCACTCGCAATACCCATCCTATGCCACACTCATCTCCTCCTAACTCTTAATTTTGGTTCCCCTTACTCTTTTGATCTCAATTCAACTCATCATTTGACTATCCATATTGAATTGCTTGTCTCTTCCACTGAAATCTTTCATTTATATATATGGGGTACACTGACACATGACCTCCCCAAATGACATAACAATTGGGAGGTGCATTCCCTCACCTTCCCATGTCATTTCATTTTCCATCTAACATGAAAATATCCTTATAATCATTCCAGTTAATGCATCAAAGGTTTGACCTGTTCAACTTGCTCTTCTCATGTCATTTTGGCCAACATGCCAACTCTTACGATCCACCTTGTGCTTGTCTCGTGTCATTTAGAATGACACATTCATCACACCATGCTAACCCCCATCTTGAAAAAAAACTCATTGCACATCACCAACCAACTGAATTTCATGCTAGTCATGCCCCTCATCGCACGTCTCTTCCCATTCCCACATGATAGTGTGAACCCCAAATTTGGGCATTTCAACCCCACATGCTCTCATATGATGAATTGAACAATGTCCTCATCTTTCCCAACTCATCTCACCAAGTTTTGATTATCGTGTGCGACTCACTTGCTTTCCCAACCATGGGTTTGTTCAAGTCATGTGTCTGCTAATGTGCAATGGCATGTTGTGACATGGTATGTCACCCATGTGGCACCAAGGTAAAGAAACCCTAATATGTGCATGGTTAATTGAACCAAAACAATCATCCCCAATATGCCTAATCATGCTCATGCACCCAATGTTCCCATGAGCATGATGAAGTTGCATCCTCCCCCACTCATAATCATTATTTTTCTTGACAATCCTCTAATCGACAACCTAGCCTCCAATTCACCAATTAAAGTCACATGTGCAATCAAAGTTTCACCCCATGATTTGTCATTATGCATATACTCTAAATAACCCTTGTGCACATCCATTTAATGGATCCCCCTATGTCCCTAGTTAATCAAGTATTTAATCCAACCAACATGTCCAAGTCCACAAGAACTCACTTCCCCATAAAAGTGAATTTATTTCAATCTTAGTGGCCTATCCATGCAACCTCTAATCTCCATCAATAATACTAGGTACCCCTTTTGGCACCTAATAAAAATAACTCTCCATCTCTCCTCATGAAAATGAGTCACACCATAATGGCTCAATGAGAAGAAGAGTGGATTATCCTCATCAAACATTTCCCTGTCTCCAATCAAACTTGACTCTACTAAACTTAGTAAATTCCCTCCATACTTTTGCATCATGTACATTAGTAATGGAACATAGGAACTATTCATGTCTCCAGGCTCTATCGTGAGTCACTCCAACTTTAGATCATAGGGACAGTCCCCCCCTCCAAGTCTCTTTGTGATAGGACCAATATCCTCTCTAACACATATGTAACAAGGAAAGGGTATTAAACCACCTCATCAAAAGTATGAATCATGGGTGAGTCACCCAAGTGACATGACCCCATAATCTCATCTCCACATCTCCTAGAACCTTTTGATTTATAGTACTTTATTGAGTCCTCTCTAGTAGAGTCGCTAATATGTTTGAGTATTGTACCAATACATTCTTCACCCACCAAAATTTTATCCTCTAACTCTCAATCATCTTGCCATCCACTAGAAGGATGTTTATAATGACCTCAACATATCCCATCCCCAAATTAAATCCATCACCCATGTGCATGGAAGTCACTAAATTTCCCAGTCATGCATTAATACTATAAATAGTCACAACCAATGGTTAGGGATAAAAAACTATATCCAAATGATCCAAATGTTAGATCGAGACAACCATAGGTCGCTCCTAAAAACTTCTGAGCCAAAACCACCTCATAGTCATCTAAAGGAACAACAATGAGACTCATATTTCCCTGTCGATCTCCCAACTTTATCAACACACATCGAATAGTATAAACCATCTTATTCTCTCCTGTGACAAACCTTTTTGGTTGCTCCATTCATGTAAATATTTTCATGTGATTGTAGATAATTGTGATAATATGAAAATGAATGGACCAGGACATGGATTCAAATCTAGGAGGAGAAGCTACTTGCGAATGGATTTGGGAAGTAGCCAAGCTTTAAATGTTGAAATTAAAATTTACCCACATCCCTATTGCATTGTACAAGATTTTAGTTTGGCATATGGGTTCTTGAGAGAGAAAAATGACGAGTTAGTCCTGCAAGACGATGAACATTGGTCAACACACAAAGGAAATCAGGGAAGGAATTGAGGAGAAGATAGGGGACACTATCACAAAATGGCATTCAGGAATTCAATCAATTATCTAATAGACGAGAAAAGAAATTGTATATCAGTGAAGAAATGCATGATATTACCCAGGTACGATGATTGCATTGCAGTGAGAGGAATTGTGAAGTAACACTGTGTGAAAGCACTAGATGAGTCTCAGTGTATGCTTAGGATTGGGAGCTAGCTGGGGAACATTGTAGAAAGGTGAAGCTATGGTGTTGGAAAGGTTGGGTGGTATTGAACTCTAGATTCATACGTAGTAGGTGGAGACATTGGTTACTCTCAAACTTCTCTTGGTTTCACGGGTGGAGACACTGATGGTGGAATCTATATTCATGTGAAAGCTAATAGGTGGAGGCATGGTGTGCTATGAATTCCTACCATATTGTAGGTGGAGGAACCATGGGATCTAGATTTATGTAGTGTAATTGGGTGGACAGACTGAGCTCATAATTGTTGTAAGTTATTTTTAGGTGGACATACTGTGTACTCTGGATTACTGCCAGATTGTAGGTGGAGGCATTGTGGCCTCTATGTTCCAAAAAGTGACTATTTGGGTGGAGGCTCTATGTGCTCTAGATTCCTGTTGAATTTCAAGTGGAGGAACTGTGTACTTTGGATTCCTTCCAGATTGTAGGTGGAGGCATTTTGTGCTCTGGATTCCAATGTGTTGTGAATGACCGATGTAGATTTTCCCTTTAGAACCTTACTCATCATGCTTTGAATTTGGATCAGGGGTGCTTAATTGTAAGAAAGGATTGCAGTGCAGTTGGCCTATATTTGGGAGGAGAGTTTAAGTCCCTCTCTAAGTTTCCAATCATCTTGATGATGAAGATAAGTTGTTTACCTGTAACTTGTGTATGTTATAAAATACTAATGATTTTGTTTTTTTTTCTATGGTAATGGGTATGTCAACACTATTGATGAGGAACATGTATTCCTATGTGTTATAATGTGATGGTTTGTGAATGGTTGTCATGGATATATTGTAGATACCTGTGATGTTGATATGCTTTTGTATGGAAATTCATGTTAGATATTAGTATAACTAGTTGATTATTTTCATGTGTGATTTATGTTGTACGTATTGTGTGAATAATGGTTAATGAATCTCATTGTACTATGTGGTGTGCTTAAATCCATGAGTTGTATCTTATCGTTGGAGAGAGAGGTCTCCATGCCTCATAGCTTGTGAGATCTATTGTTCAATTCTATTTATGACCTGTGAAAGGCCATGTAGGACTATGTTATGCATGTTGGCCATAGTACAATACTGGACAAGTGTTGGGAATGGTTGTGTAATTCCATTGAATTCTTATTGCTTCAAGCCTGGGCTTGCTCAATGTAGGCCTGTATCTCAGTGGAATGAGCCTTGATAAATTCCAAAGGAATAATCATGATCTATGAAGGCACCGAGTCCACCAAGTGATTAATGGGAAATTTTGTAACAACCTAGGTCAAAATTCCAAGTGATAAAGTTAATAAAGGAAAAATAAGACCAAGGTCATTAGACACATATTCCAAGCTGAATGGTGGGAAAAACATTCTAGTGGGGTGTTCATTTGGTTTATTATGGCTAAGTAATTTGGAAAAGGCAATGGAAAATTTATTTGAAAAGGAAATATGGCATTGTTGGAAATTTATTTATGAAAATAAAGGAAGTTAGGAGAAAAGGAAGGTGAAAGGCCACAGGTTGCATGTGAGGAGGAAAATGAAGAAAATAGAAGCCTCATTAATAAAAAGGCTTATGAGGATCAATTCATAGACTTTTGTTAGTTCAGTTTTGGAGCTCTCTATCTATTCTCTCTCTCTCACACTTGTGGACACTTAGAGTTTCCTTGGAGCATTTTAGTATTCGATCAAGGAAAGCAAGGGAAGACAAAGGAAATCAAGAATCAAGCAAGGAAGATCAGGATCAAGTAGCTATAGCGAGATTACTTGCATGTATCGATTTGCATGTGTGATTTCCTTACTATATTTGGCATGCATGGTACATGAATGTGTGTATTTGGTTCTCTTGCTCTCACGGGCATGGATTTTTCCAAGTGTGACAATGCTTTCCAGCCTAGCCTTGCATTTCTAGATAGCCATGGTGTAATGGTGATTTATCATGTTTTGGTTGAGATGGATTGTCGGATGGATTCGAAACTGAGTGAGGTGGCCTTTGAAAGAAAAAAAACATGGCCTGGTGATCCCTGAACTAGACTGTGGATTGCGGTAAAACCTTGGCCTAGTAACCCCTTAACCGGACTGTGGGTTATGGTAAAGATAGCTTTTGTGTTACCTCGGTGGGCCTAGGAATACTCGACTAGTGAATGGCAGGATATACAATAAAGCCTAGAGGTGGGTGCTCTCGATCAGGCCTAGGAATCCTTGGCCAGTGAATGGCAGGATATACAATAAATCCTAGAGGGTGGAGTCTCAATTAGGCCTAGGGATCCTCAACCATTGTATGGCGGGATGTATAGTAAATCTTAAAGACTAAGAGACATGAAAATTCCTCATGATGTAGGTGGAGAAATCTGGTGGCATCCATGCTTGTTTAGGGCCTAGTGATCCGATGGGGATTGCAATAAACCCTAGTTCTATTGATGAGGGTGAGGTGGTTTAGCCTCAGGAAGCCTTGGTTGATTTCTGGTTATGAGTCCCACATTCATGCTTGGAATATGGCATGGGGGTGATTGGCTGAAAGAAAGATTTGGTTTAACCAATCTATGGTCAGGTGGTACATGGAAGTCCCAAACCTAGTTAACTTATGCATTCATTAATAAGAGTTCCTTCTCCTTGGTATTTCATGTGTAAATGTATTGGTTTATATGTGGATTTTATGGTTGTTGTATCCTTGTTATTTCTGTTGTTTATATGTTGGTTATGAGTATGTTTTATGACAATGATGATGTATGGCTCTCATCATGTTTTGATTTGTAAATGAATGAAAAATGAATATATGACCTAATATATGATAATGTAGCTAATGTGATAAGGCATCAATGCTTCTTAGCGATTCTCAGATAAGTATGAGACCCCTATGCTTAGATCTGTTGTTATGACCTGTAGAATGCATATTTGTGACATGTTTGATGAAATTCCTGTCATGGCTAGTAGGGGTCCAATCAAGTCATTGGTCAAATTTTTGCATCAATACCTTTGTCTCAGTGTTATTTATCGTTTCTAAAATTTTCATGAAGTTCTAGGCAGTGGCCTGAGTCTTGGGCCTGAAAAAGTGGCACAAAATTTGGGGTCATTGGGCCCACAGAACTAACTAAAAAAGTCCACAGTTGTTGGTTTTCCCTTGCTATGGGAGCGATTGGGGGCCTAAAGTCACATGCATATATTTTCAAGGGAGTGATTGGGGTGTTTTTCAGTGAGGAGTTAATTTTCCTAAGGGGTTGGTCACCTGGAAAGGTTGGTTAGCTCCTCGAGGTTCTGTAGCATGCATGGAAGGTCAGTTTGGGTTTTTTTTTACGGTTCCACTTCCCTAATTGTACATGGGGAGTTGAATCATATCATAGTAGCCTCTCGTTGCATGTTTACCCTAGTGGACCTGATAGCTTGGGTAAATGTGGGAGGAGAGTGTTATAGAGTGGTATCAGAGCATGTTTCGTTCTCTTTGGATGGTGTATGGTTTTCGTTCTTCTTGTGTGATATATGATACCATAGAGTGGTATCAAAGCATGGTTCAACACTTGGACTGGATGTACGAAATGTGTTTGTCATTCATACATGTTGGTTTTATATGTGTTCTTTATGTTTGTGGACTATGTGCTTATTGTGTATGCAAGGTGATGGTCATTGTTACAGTTGTGTCACGATGTGGAAGTTGATGGTGTTGTTGTTAGATGTGATCATCATGAGTACATGTTGTTTATGCATTTGTTATGCATGCCAGTGTCTATATGTTTTTATGCATGAATTTTTATGGTTAAGGTTGTTGTCCATGAGGTCACTGTATGCATTTCAGGTCATCATGATGTTGTTGGTATGCTATGATGCTGATGTGTTGGTTGAGATAGAGCAGGAGATGCGATTCATCAAAGCGAAGTTGTAGCACTGAACCTCGGGGTAAGAACATATCGACATAAAGGTTTATATGTTGGCATGCAAGTATGTTGGTTAATGGTTTTTATAAGCCTCAAAATTATGTACATGTTTGTCGATCTATGGTTGTTATGATTACCTGTATGATAAATGTTAGTTAATCAGCATGATCATATGTAAATGCGTCAGTTAGTCATGAAGGATAATAACTTGTTATATGCATTGTGGGCATACACATGATGGTTATGGTCATTGCAACTAATATCTTGATGTTATATGTATTGTGCTATTCTAGATTGATTGTGAAGACAAGATGGTCACCCATGAGATATATTAAGTTATGAGTTTGCTTATGCCATATACTTGGTGTTTAAATGTTTGATTATGTTGCCTATTTTGTGTTTGTGTGTTTAGTGTCTATTATGTTGTTTATTTTTTGTTTGAATGTTTGATTAATTGCATGATATGAGTATGTGTATATAAGATTTCATGAAGAAATCATCTTGTTTTAATATGATTGTATTAACACTTATGTGTTGAGACAGTTGATATGTACATGAGTGTAAGTGGGTGATAGTTGAAACATTATGTATTATGATTGATGAATGTGAGTTGATTGTTGATTATGACATGGTTGTTAGAATTAGTAAATGTTAATTTCAAATTAATAGATATGATGCCTTGATCTTTGTAACATGTGATTTACATGTGTGAACAGTTGCAGGAAAACATGCTTGGTATTAGCATGACAAGGTAACAATTGATTTGTTTATATAACTAATAGTTGGTTGATGTGACAATACATAGTAAGCTCGATTACAACGAGGAAAAAGGTAAAAGAAAGGAATTGGGTGAGAATTATTTTTGATATGTTTGGAAACCACAATGTCTTCTTAACCTTGATTTTATCTGACATTATGTGGATATATTCTATATTCATGAACATGTATTTGACAGGTATATTAGCTGATTTCTAGTTATAGTTGGATCCATCAAGGGAATTGGAGTCCCTTGAGAGATGGCATGGATATGTTCCACTATAAGGAAACATGCTTGGCACAACAAGGTAAGATAGCTATTATATTGTATATTTATTATGTGTTGACAATTATGTGTTAATGGTAGTATGATGCAGGGGATTGCATGACGAGAGACTACCATGAATTATTGAAGAAGGCTCGGGTTGAGCATTCCTTTGGAAGCACTAGGAGCCATGGGGATTGAGTCATGGTGTTTGTTTCTAGTCTTGTTATTTTGGTATTTTGTGATTTGTTGCACTTGATTTGCAGCTTCTATTATGTTTGGTGCAAGGCCTTGCCACTTTGTTTGTGGTGTCAAATTGCTATGGGTTTTCATGGTTTTCTTACAATTTGTTTCTTTTTCTTGCCTTTTATGTTGTGAGAGTCTTGGGAATTGGTTGGGAAAAGAGGAAATTTAATGGAGATTAGGGAAGATCTGGATGAAACCCAACAAGTAATGTGAGACTCGAATGAAGCCTATGCATGTATAAGGGAAATTGAAGGCAAGAGTATGAAAACTAGTTGAATTGGTGGGTCCATTGGTGTAAATGGATAATGGAAGAGCAGTCATGAGAAAGGTAATCAGGTAAGGTAAAGTGAATAGACTTCTGGTGTCAAAAGCCTTGACTATGTTGGGAACAATTGTTCTTAATATTATGCATGTTGTGCATGGATAAAGGGAGTTCTCTTAACCTTAAACCTTATTATATATGGTAAGTGTGTTGTGACTATATATATATATATATATATATATATATATATATATATATATATATATATATATATATATATATATATATATATGCAGATGTCTGATAGGGTCATCACAGATCATTCTTGTGGAGGAATGATTGCTTATGCAAGTGAATGTCATGAAGAGGTTCCTGGCTTATGAGGAATCAAGTGGGAAGAGTAACCCTGACATATCTACAAGGTTAGTATCATGTGGATATGAATTGATATTATATGCTTGTATTATACCTATGTTTATGTTATGGAAAGGTAATGATGAGGGTTACATCATTGAAATAAAAGCAGTGTAATCTGAGGCACGCTGGGACAAGAATGGATGGTGGAAAGATACTAGAGGCAAGGTTTCCTGGTAGAGACAATGTGGTCTTTGGATGTATACTACTACTATTGTATATATATTATACATGTTGCACCTGTGATGTCATTTGCATGTGGTTTTGTGTATATATGGTGTTGTGTACATGTTATTTATGTAATGCTATGTATATATGGTGTTGTGTGTGGAGCATGATTGTTCAGAGGTCTTTGTTTCAGCCAGATGTATACCCCAGGAAGTTTGTACACCCCTCCACGCGGGGGTGTGCGGGGGGGACTTGTCCCCCCCGCGGGGGTCCAAGGGGGCTGATCCCCCCCGGCTAGGGGGTCCGGGGGCCAACAGTCCCCGAGCCAAAAACAGATGTAAAATTGCCTTGTAAAAGTATAGTAATGTCTAGTCAATCCGGGACATTTATTAGGTAGATGATCTGACAGTAGAAATTATGTTTAGTTTAGGGTTTCTTGCCCTAGAAGGCAACCCCTCTCTTTGTATGAGGGCATTGTATTTGAGGTTGTGTAATAGATGTGTATTCTGTGAGTGAGAAATAGAGAGGTGACACTGTGAGAGAAAATAGAGGATATTATAGCGGATCTGCTGTAGGTTCTGTCTCTTCATTTTGCTGGATAATAGAAAGGAAGGACTGGTTGTTCGGGGTGGACGTAGCCCAAACTGGGTGAACCACGTATATTTGTGTCTCTCTTGTTTTATGTGTTTTCTGTGTTTATATTTCTACAATATTTTATGTGTTCCATTGCTTTGTAATATATAATTGTCTAACAACTGGTATCAGAGCTGAAGGTCTATTTGGATGATAAAATAGCAGGAAAGAAGGGTTCCTCGTTTGAGTGGGAGCAATGGTGGAAGATGGTAAGTTTAGGGTCGAGAAATTTAACAGCCAAAACTTCTCACTGTGGAAGATGCAGATGGAAGATTATTTGTATCAGAAAGATCTATACCTACCATTGGGCGGAAAAGCAAAGATGCCGACGGGTATGAAAGATGAAGAATGGAACCTTCTCGATAGAAAGGCACTCAGAACAATACGGTTGTGCCTCGCAGCGTCGGTCGCCTTCAACATTTCGAAGGAAACAACGATAGAGGGTTTGATTAAGGCGTTGGAGAAACTATATGAAAAACCCTCGGCCTCAAACAAGGTATTTCTTATGAAACGATTATTTAATATGAAGATGTTGAAAGGTGGATCTGTTGCAGACCATTTAAATGATTTTAATACTGTTACAAGTCAGTTATGTTTTGTAGGGGTAAACTTTGATGATGAAGTTAGAGCTTTGTTATTCTTGTGCTCATTGCCAGAAAGTTGGAATGGTTTAGTAATGGCCATTAGTAACTCCGTGTCTGGATCTAGTACTTTAAAGTTTGATGATGTTGTCGCTGCTATCCTTAGCGAGGAAATGCGACGGAAAAGCTCCGGTGAGACATCAAGAAATGCTTTGAGTGCAGAGTCTAGGGGAAGAAAAATGGAAAGAGGAAAGAGCTCAGGATATCGCAGTAAATCAAGGAAAGGAAGATCCAAGTCCAGATCGGGGATAGTGTGCTGGAAATGCAGAAAGAAAGGACACCTAAAGAAAGACAGTATATCTCGGAAGGGAAAAGAAGGAGATGCACATCAAGAAAACAATCATGAAGCAAATGTGATAAGTGAGGTGTTACAAGATGCTTTGATTCTTTCTTTCGAAAATATTAATGATTCATGGGTGGTAGATTCAGGGGCCTCATTCCATGCCACTCCTGATAAGAAATACTTTCATGACTATGTTCAAGGAGATTTTGGACAAGTTTGTTTGGGTGATGATAAACCTTGTAAAATTGTTGGAATGGGTAAGGTTCTTGTAAAATAGCAGAATGGAAACCAATGGCTACTAAAGGAGGTAAGGCATGTTCCAGATCTAAATAAAAATCTGATTTCAACAGGGCAGTTAGGCGGTGAAGGTTGTGTGACAACTTTCACAGCTAAAGCTTGGAAGGTCACCAAAGGAGCCCTGGTAATAGCAAAAGGCGAAAATGTTGGTACATTGTATTTATGCAATGGTATTTCTAACTCTGTTAATGCTTTAACTTCCAAAGGAGCAAATGCAACATTATGGCATCATAGGCTCGGAAACATGAGTGAAAAGGGGATGAATATTCTTCACTCAAGGAATTTGTTGCCGGGTTTGAAGAATGTTGATTTGGACTTTTGTGAGAATTGCATTTATGGAAAACAGAAGAGAGTTAGATTTCTCCGAGTTGGGAAAGAAAATAAGAATGAAAAATTAGAGCTTGTGCATACAGATGTATGGGGACCTGCTCAGGTATCATCTCTCGGTGGCTCTCGTTATTATGTTACTTTTATTGATGATGCAACTAGAAAAACTTGGATTTATTGTATTAAGAATAAATCTGATGTATTTGATACTTTCAAGAAATGGAAAGCTTTGGTTGAGATTGAGATAGGAAAGAAACTGAAGTATCTTAGATCAGACAATGGAGGTGAATATTGCAGCAAAGAGTTTGATAGGTATTGTTCAGAGTATGGAATTCGTAGTGTGAAGACAGTTCCAAGAACACCACAAGAAAATGGTGTGTCAGAAAGGATGAACAGAACAATCATGGAGCATGCAATGTGCATGAGATTGCATGCAGGATTGCCTTTATAGTTTTGGGCAGATGCTGTAGATACTGTTGTTTATCTAATAAATAGAGGGCCTTCAAGTTCCTTGGATGGTGGTGTTCCGGAGGAAGCATGGACAGGTAAAAAGGTAAACTACTCTTTTTTAAAGCCTTTTGGTTGTGAGGCTTTTGTCCATATTGATAAAGAAAATAGAACAAAGCTTGAGGCAAAGTCAAAGAAATGTACCTTTATTGGATATAGTGTTAATTATTTTGGTTATCGCTTATATGATTATGAAAATCACAAAATCATTAGGAGCAGAGATGTAATATTCAATGAAAAGGTCTTGTATAAAAATCAGTTGCAGGAAAAGAAACAGGAAAAAGAAAACAAGGAATACACAGTTCTTGATGAAATCACTGAAAAAGTAAAGGTGCCTGAAAATAATAATAATCAACAACCACAACAGCAGCAACCACCACAACAACAACAGGCACCCCAAACACCTGAAAGTGGTGTTAGAATATCTACCAGGAAAATTAGACCCCCTGAACGATACTCTCCTTCATTATATTATTTATTGTTGACTGATTCTGGTGAACCCGAATGTTATGAAGAAGCAATGCAGGTTGAAAGCAGGAAGAAGTGGGAGGTAGCCATGGAAGAAGAGATGGACTCCTTAATGCATAACCAGACTTGGGACTTAGTCAGGTTGCCTGCAGGAAAAACTACATTGAAGAATAAATGTGTTTACAGGCTGAAGGAAGAAAATGGAGGAAAACAAAGGTACAAAGCTAGACTTGTGGTGAAGGGGTTTTCACAAAAGAAAGGTATTGATTTTGATGAAATATTTTCTCTTGTTGTTAAAATGACTTCAATCAGAACTATTTTAAGTCTAGTAGCAACTGAAGATTTGCATCTTGAGCAGTTACATGTAAAGACAACCTTTCTCCATGGGGATTTGGAGGAAGAGATATATATGTAGCAGCCACAAGGATATGAGGTGAAAGGGAAGGAGAAACTAGTGTGCAGGTTGAAGAAGAGCTTGTATGGCTTAAAACAGGCTCCAAGACAGTGGTATCTAAAATTTGACAAGTTTATGTCTGAACAAGGTTATACTAGATGTCACTCTGATCATTGTGTTTATCTGAAAAAGCAAAATGATGGCAGCTATATTATATTGTTATTGTATGTATATGACATGCTTGTTGCAAACCCCAAGGGTTAGCTCAATCAGTTAAGTTGGGGCCTCGCCAATGGGAGGTCACAGGGTCGAAACCCAAAAGCTCTTGGGGTTAGGTCTGTGGTGATCGAGGGGTGGACCCCCTTCGGGTGGGGTCCACCCAGATTTCTCGAACCTGGAGTAGCGGATCAACTGACCAGGGTCCGTGAACCAGCTGAAAAAAAAAAAAAAAAAAAAAAAAAAAAAAAGAGACATGCTTGTTGCAGGATCTAACATGGAGGAAATAAATGTGCTCAAAAGGAAATTGGCAAATTCATTTGCAATGAAGGATTTGGGAGCTGCAAAACAAATCCTTCGTATGAGAATTAAAAGAGACAGGAAAAATCACAAATTAACATTGTCACAGAATGAATACATACAAAAGGTGTTGAAAAGATTTAATATGCACAATGAAAAACTAGTTAGTACACCTTTTGCTAGCCATTTAAAACTTAGTAAGGAAATGTGTCCAAAGGCCCAAGAAGACATGGATTATATGTCTAAAGTTCCATATGCATCAGCAGTTGGAAGCTTAATGTATGCAATGGTCTGCACAAGGCTTGATATTGCACATGCAGTGGGAGTTTTAAGTAGGTACATGAACAATCCAAGAAAGGAACATTGGATGGAAGTGAAATGGATTCTCAGATATTTGAAAGGTACCACAAATCAAGCATTATGCTTTGGTGGTTCAAACATTTCCCTACAGGGATATGTTGATGCTGATATGGCAGGTGACAGAGATAACAAGAGGAGCACTACAGGATATGTATTTACTGTTGGTGGAATAGCTGTCAGTTGGATTTCAAAAATCCAAAGTGTTGTTGCACTTTCAACAATAGAAGCAGAGTATGTTGCTGCTATAGAGGCTAGTAAAGAAATGATTTGGTTACAAAGGTTTATGGGTGAATTGGGTAAGGAGCATGATATGGGCACGTTATACAGTGATAGCCAAAATTCCATTCATCTTGCAAAGAACTCAACATTTCATTCTAGGACTAAACACATACAACTCAAGTACCATTTCATACGATCAGTGTTGGAAGATGGAGAGTTGAAGCTGGAAAAGATACACACTAGCTAGAATCCTGCAGATATGCTAACAAAAGTTGTAACCAGGGAGAAACTGAGAATATGCTCAGTTTCAATTGGTCTTCAAGGATGACGATGAAGATGAGAAACAACCAAGTCCAAAGAGGAGTCATTGTCTAGCAAATGAAGCAGCGGTGGAGTTGCTACAATCATTCTCCAAGTGGGAGATTGTTGTGTGTGGAGCATGATTGTTCAGAGGTCTTTGTTTCAGCCGGATGTATACCCCAGGAAGTTTGCAAATCCCTCCACGCGGGGGGGGGGGGGGGACTTTTCCCCCCCGCGGGGGTCCGGGGGGGCCGATCCCCCCCGGCTGGGGGGTCTAGGGACCAGTGGTCCCTCGGCGGAGTCTCGGGGGCAATGCCCCCGAAGCCAAAAACAGATGTAAAATTGCCTTGTAAAAGTATAGTAATTTCTAGTTAATCTGGGCCATTCATTAGGCGAATGATTTGATGGTAGAACTTATGTTTAGTTTAGGGTTTTTTGCCCTAGAAGGAAACCCCTCTCTTTGTATGAGGGCATTGTATTTGAGGTTGTGTAATAGATGTGTATTCTATGAGCGAGAAATAGAGAGGTGACATTGTGAGAGAAAACATAGGATATTATAGCGGATCTGTTGTAGGTTGTGTCTCTTCATTTTGCTGGATAATAGAAAGGAAGGACTGGCTGTTCGGGGTGGACGTAGTCCAAACTGGGTGAACCACGTATATTTGTGTCTCTCTTGTTTTATGCGTTTTCTGTGTTTATATTTCTACAATATTTTATGTGTTCCATTGCTCTGTAATATATAATTATCTAACATACATTTTGTTTATGTAGTATTGTGTATAGATGGTGTTGTGTGCACATTAGATATGTGGTGTTGTGTACATATGGTGTTGTGCTCATGTTGGATATGTGGTGCTATGTACATATGGTGTTGTGCACATGTCAGATATGTGGTGTTGTGTACATATAGTGTTTGTGCATGTTGCATATGTGGTGTTATGTACATATGGCATGGTGTGAATGTTGTGCATATGATGCTATGTATATGTCGTTTTGTGTGTATGATTGTACATGTGGTGTTGTGTGCATGTGGTGTTGTGTACATGGGTGTTGTGTGAAGGTGGTGCTATGTACATGTCGTGCATGTGGTGTTGTGTACATGTCATGCATGTGGTGTTGTATACATGTGATGATGTGTACAAGTTGTACAGGTAGTGTTGTGTACATGTTGTATAGGAGGTGTTGTGTATAAGTGGTATTGTGTACATGTTGTACGTGTGGTACTATTGTACATGTGGTATTGTGTGGATGTTGTACATGTTGTGTTGTGCACATGTGGTATTGTGTGCATGCTATACATGTTTTTTTGTGTACGTGTAATACTGTGTTATATGTATTGTGTAGACGTGATATCATGAATAGTGTATCCATTGTGTTGTACACCAGGAGTAGGTGTATGTGTTGTATGTCAAGTGTAAGTGCATGTGTTGTATGTCAAGTGTAAGTGCATGTGTTGTCTAGTGTTGTATGTGTGTGATGCACACTATGTGCATGTGTACATGGTTGAAGAGAAGGTACTGAGTGTTGTCGGGTGTGGCAACTAATCCAGTGTGCGTACGAAAAGGACAAATGATAAAGGTAGAAGCTAAGGATCGATTAAAGGATAAGTATTAGTATTTTATTTCAGTTTTAATATATGATTGTAGTTTATGATGGTTACATGTGATCTATGATTTTTATTTTGATGGTTGCATTGTGAGCTAACCGGATGTGATATGGTATACATGATGATTTGATCAAACAACTAGTTTGACTTGTTTGATAGGAAGTGAAAAAATTTGCAAGTGTACCTATTGACGTGCCACTCATGAGGTATGATGTGAATTTATTTCAGTTTATTTTGAATCTAATGGAAGTTAGGTGCTTGGTATTGGAAAACATGGTTGGAAAATGCCCGGTTTGGGTGAATTGAAGCTGACTACAAGGATTAACATCAACAGTGAAATGAATTGAAATAGATAGCAGTATGCTAGTAAAGAACTTTAGGAGCAGGGTTGTTGTGGGACACTGGTACCCAATAATGTCCATTGATTTCCATGAGCATGTTATGACTGGTATGATGATTATGAGGCGGGTATATGCCTTAGTTGTTTTACCTTTCGATGCAATGAAGCCTTTCCAAGGGATGGATCACTCGGGATAGGGGATGCTGAGAAACTTGGAAGGTGAGTGACTGCATGGAAGAGGGTGATCGGATTTCCCGAGGGACAATGTAGCAGAGAAGGGAATTTCGTGGAATACATTTGTTTTTTGTCATTAACATTTCTAGATGGAATCAGATGCGCAATGGGAGTGTGCACTGGAAAAATGAGTCGGTAATTGTTCACTAAGAAGTCAAGTGGCATGGGAATGTAGTGTTGGACATTGGATGTAGGTTTGAATTTGGAAGTGGATTCTGGACTTCCTGGGAAGGAGGTGAATCCTGGTACTAATTTGAGGGTGGAAGTGTGAGCCTATGGATTCCCTTGTTGCTAATGCAGGAATCATATCCATTTTATTTGTTGGTTGAGAAAATGTGCATATGTGTATATGCGTATATTATTGTAAATATTGTATCAACATGGATTTCTAAAGCTCCATAGACAGTATGATTATGTTTTGGTTGAAGAAAATGTGCATAAGTGTATGTGTTTCTATTGTAAATACCGTAATGAGTTTTGTTATAAAGCTCCAGTAAATGGTATGATTGTCATTATTATCTTCAGCAACGGTCATTGTAAATACTACCATGGGTTGTGTTATAAAGTTCCATAAGAAATATGTTTTGGTTTTCAATGGTCTTGTTGGTTTATAGGTGTCATTGATTACTGAGGATGGTGTTCCCCCAAAGGGAAGGGTTCTATAACAAGCCTGGTTAAAATTCCATGTAATAAAGTTAATAAAGGAAAAATAAGACCAAGGTCGTGGGACACATATTCCAAGCTGACGATGGGAAAAACATCCTAGTGGCGTGTTCATTTGGTTTATTATGGCTGAGAAAATTGGTAAAGGCAATGACAAAGGCATTTGAAAAGGAAAAATGTCATTTTTAGCAATTTATTTGTGAAAATAAAGGAAATTAGGAGAAAATGAAGGTGAAAGGTCACAAGTTGCATGTGAGGAGGAAAATGAAGGGAAGATAATAGAAAATGAAGAAAATAGAGGCCTCATTAATAAAAAGGATCCTGAGGTTCATAGACTTTTGTCAGTTCATTTTTGGAGCTCTCTCTCTATTCTCTCTCTCACACTCTTGGCCACTTAGAGTTTCCTCGGAGAATTTTGGCATTGGATCAAGGAAAGTAAGGGAAGGCAAAGGAAAGCAAGAATCAAGAAAGGAAGAGAAGGATCAAGCAACTACAATGAAATTAATTGCAGGTATCAATTTGCATGTGTGATTTCCTTGCTAGATTTGGCATGCATGGTACGTGAATGTGTGTATTTGGTTCTCTTGCTGTCATGGGCATGGATTTTTCCAAGTGTGACAGTTTTTTTCAGCTTAGCCTTTCCATTTCTAGATAACCATGGTGTAGTGGTGATTTCTCATGTTTTGGGTGAGCTACATTGCCGGATGGATTCAAAGTTGAGTGAGGTGGTCTCTAAAAGAAAGAACTCATGGACTAGTGATCCTTGAACTAGACTATGGATTGTGGTAAATCCTTGGCCTATTAACCCCGAACCAAACTTGGGTTGCAATAAATCTAGATTTTGTGTTACCTCAGTGGGCCTAGGAATCCTTGACCGACGAATGGAGGGATATACGGTAAAGCCTAGAGGTGGGTGCCCTTGATCATGCCTAGGAATCCTTAGTCAATGAATGACAAGATATACAATAAATCCTAGAGGGTGGAGTCTCGATTAGGGCCAGGGATCCTCAAATATTTTCTGGCAGGATGTACTATAAATCCTAGAGACTAGGAGATAGGAAAATTATTCACGGTGTAGGTGGAGAAATCCGGTGGCATCCATTCTTATTTAAGGCCTAGTGATCCAGTAGGGATATCGGTAAAGCCTGGTTCTATTGATGAGGGTGAGGTGGTTTGGCCTCAAGAAGCCCTAGATGATTTCTAGTTATGTGTCCCACATTCATGCATGGAATATGGCACGAGGGTGATTAGCTGAAATAAATATTTGGTTAAGAAAATCTATGGTTAGGTTGTGCATGGAATTCCAAACCTGGTTTTCTTATGCATTCATTAATACGATTTCCTTCTCCTTGGTATTTCATGTGTAAATGTACTGGTTTATATGTGGATTTTATGGTTGTTGTATCCTTGTTATTTCTATTGTTTATATGTTGGTTATGAGTATGTTTTATGACAATGATGGTGTATGGTTCTCATCATGTTTTTATTTGTAACTTTCCGTTCGAGCCCCATATCCTCATTGAGACCCACCCGTATCTAGACCCTCGTGATCGATAGCCGGACCCATGCTTTCAAGACCGAGATCTAGCCCTTCCCGTTGACCCATAAGCACTAGCACCGCCAATAGAATCTTCGCCCGTTCCAAGTGAACAATGAATATATGAGCTAATAGATGATAATGCGGATAATGTAATAAGGCATCAATTCTTCTTAGCAATTATCAGATAAGTAGGAGATCCATATGCTTGGATATGTTGCTATGACTTGTAGAATGGATATTTCTGACATGTTTGACAAAATTCCTGTTATGGATAGTAAGAGTCTAGTCAAGTCATTGATCAGATGTTTGCATCAATACTTTTGTCTCAGTATTATTTATCATTTCTGAAGTTTTCATGAAGTTCTGGGCAGTGGCCTTAGTCTCAGCCTTGAAAAAGTGGCACAAAATCCAAGGTCGTTGGCACGGAACTAGTTGAAAAAATCCATAGTCATTGGATTTCCATTGCTATGGGAGATACTAGAGTCCTAAAGTCGCATGTAAGGATTTTCAATGGAGTGACTGGGGTGTTATATCAGTGAAGAGTTAAGTTGCCTCAGGGGTTGGTCACCTGGAAAGGTTGGTTGGTTCCTAGAGATTCTATAGCGTGTGTGGAAGGACAATTTGGTTTTGTTTTGTCAATTCCACTTCCTTAACTCTACATGGGGAGTCAAATCACATCATATTAGCCTCTCGTCACATGTTTACCCCAGTTGACTGGATAGCTTGGGTGAATGTGGGAGGAGGGTGTTACAGGATTCCTTTAAATCACCATATAATATTCATGTCACCCCACACCAAGAATGCTAGTGTATGGTTAGCGGAAAGGGGCATGGATGATAGAGGCCACAAGAAATGAAACTTCTTGTCACTCACCACCAATATATTCGTTGTGCCACATAGGTGTGACAAGTGGTTATTCCATGTCGAGAATGTTGGTGTTGTAAATGGAGGGTGTGATATAGATCCATCTCTGTTTACAAATAGGAAATCATTGTTTGCATGGAGGTCTAGGATTGTGGTGGGACTAAAGACTTAAGTTGAATTGGTACCTTCAAGGAATGCCACGATATCAGTTGATGTGACCCTGGCATCGACATGACATCAACACGAGGTTGTAAGATTGGGTGACATGGAGGCTAGGTGGTGTGTCTCCAAGAAGATACATGGCTAAGGACTATGGTGACACTTGGCATGGGACTGACATGTATAAGGACATGGTGGTTCACATCGAGATGGGCCTCATCACCATTGAATACAAGACCATGGGGAGAATTAGTGATGCCATTTTGGAGTGGGTTGCAGAGTTAATAGTACCTGCAGATGAGATGAAATGTGTGTTACAGAGAATAACTATGTTACTTAATAGGAATGTTCAAAACGCGCTCTAGAGGTTGGAAGGAATTGGGATGAAGAGAGAAAGGCATTACTTGATGGGAGCGCTAGACAAGGACTTTCCTGTCAGTTGATGGAAATAAGCTCGCCATGGCACGAAGCTTGGGATAGAACATCCTTAGAGAAAATGGCATAGAGCATGGTTGTGTGATGGCATTGTGACATGGCAGTGCCACAATGGACCTAGTGTGAGGTGGAAGTGCCACATGTTTTCCACATGGCTAACCCTTGATGATGTGGTAGGATTGTGAGGACTAGACTTCAATTGGGTGTAACTATCAATGTAGAGGCCGGATTAAGGAAAATTTTATGTCACTGAAAAATTTCTTGATGAGATGAATGTGATGGTGTAGCTCGAAGTTAATTCCACTAAATTCAGTGAAGGGGGACTTTTGTAACCCCATTTCCATGATGAGACAATGGAGGTTGGGTTAATTGAAAGTAACACATCCCATTTAGCCTAGAAAGAGTCTAGGGGGTGGGAGGGGGTGTTATAGAGTGGTATCAAGGCATGGTTCAACATTAGACCTAGACAAGCTTAGACATAAATGGAGTTGGAGCTATGTTACAAAGTGTAGTGATTTCTAGTTATTGCTTGTTGTGTGAAATGTGTGATGCTTGTATCAATTTGATTATGAATTACATATTAATTTGAAATTTAGTGTTTTAGATAACTTCCTAAACATATGCTTATGGTAGATTTACTAAAGTGATGATGAGCATGTTTTATTTGTATTATGGATTAGCTAGGAGTTATGTATTTATGACAACACATAAGAAGACACTAGGAATGAGCAATAAAATGGTGTGGAAAAACCATGATAAATGCCATTAGTGTCAAGAATAAGATTCAGTTCGAAAGAGAATAGAGGAAGAATCCTTTGAATGGATGGAAACAATTAGAAGCATAAGAGATGAGCTTAGAAGTTACAAGGTTGACAATGAAAGGCTTGTAGTGGCTCAAGAGAAGCAAGTAGAAGTAAATGGCATCATTTTGCAGAGACTATCATATCTGCACAGGCAGAGGCAACATGTCTATGTGCCAACCATGTAGGAAAGGATAAAGGTGGACAAAGTCCATAAGGACTTGGAAAGCATGAATTGAGGTTTGTTGTTGCAGAAGGTAGTAAATATAAGAAAATGCATATGAAATAAAGTGAGGATATAGTGAGAGGTGGAACTCCACTAAGTACCCTAGAAAAGGAGTTTACAAAGTTATGAGTAGTTGTCTACTACTACCACTAAAAGATATTACCCACCGAGAAGAAAAGGGAAGGATTTCATGTAAGAATAATCTAAGAAGGAAAAACGTCCTACTTTTGATGGAGAGGTGAAGAAGGTCGAGGAATCAAAGGCATGACTACTAGGAAATAATAAGTATTTGAGGGTACATGATTACTTTGAGAACATGCAGGAAAGAGTATCCATCTTTAACCTGAAGGGAGAAACATATATCTAGTGGAAAGATTTGAAGAATGTAAATTATATCAAAGAGAAGGAGTTTTCCTAGAGGAGATTTGAAATATTCTTCAGGGATAAGTATCTATTTGAAGGATACTATGACAGCAAGGCCAAGGAATTCTATGAGCACAAGCTTAAGCAACTACCACCTAATGAATATAAAACCAAATTTTTGGAGTTGCCAAGATACACACCTTACATTAAGGATGATAAGACAAAGATTTAGATATATCTCAATGGACTACGTCAAACATTTAGGGATACAATATAATTCAATGAGCCTAAAACGTTGGAGGATTCCATTAGGAAAATGAAGTATTTTTGTGAATAATCAAGGCACAAACCTAAATTAGAGTTGATTGGAAAATGAAGCGAGTGATAGTTTGGAAAATCACTACACTAAAATTTAACAAGTGTAGTGGAAAGGGGTGCAAGCTATATATTGTCCAAGTGACACATGAGTTAGAGGTGGAAAAGAGAAGAATTGAAGAGTACCCAGTAATAAAGCAATTCATCATTGTGTTCCCTAAAGATATATCATGATTTCCACCAAGGAGGGAAATCAAATTTTCATTTCAACTACTACCAAGATCAGTGCTAATATCCAAATATCCTTATTGAACGAGTACCCAAGAACTGGTAGATATGAAATTGTAGTTAAAAAGAAATGTCAGAAAAAGGATATATTAGACCTAGTGTGTCACCCTAGGGAGATCCTGTATTATTCTTGAAGAAGAAGGGAAGCACATCAAGGTTGTGTATTGATTATAGATAGCTCAATAAAGCTACAATTAAGAACATATACCCCTTGCCAAGGATTGATGATCTGTTTGTTTAGCACAATGTATTTATAATGAATAACATATACCCCTTCAAAAGGATTGATGATGTATTTGATTAGCTAAGGGGATATGCGGCCTTCTCAAAGATCGATTTTAGGGATGGATACCATCATATGCACATTAAAGATGAGGAAATTCATAAAACAACATTTAAAACCAGGTATGGGCATTATGAATTTGTAGTTGTTCCATTTAGGCTCATAAACACCCCAACAATCTTTATGTGTTTAATGAATAATGTTTTAAGTCCATACTTGGATACGTTCATGTTAGTATTCATGGATTATATATTAGTTTATTCCATAAGAATGAGGAACACTTAGTAGTGGTATTTCAATTGTTTAGAGAGCAAAAGCTGTATGCTAAACTCAACAAGTGTGACATTTCTAGTCACAGGTTTGGTATTTTGGACATATTGTTTCCAAATAAGGAGTAACAGTGGATCCATAGAAGATCAAAACTATTATGGAGTTGCCTACTCCATAGAACATGATAGAAGTCAAATTCTTCATGGGATTGGCTGAGTATTATTGATGATTTATTTAGAATTTCTCTAAGATCAACCACGCAATCATAGCACTATAAAGAAAAGGAGTTAAATTCATAAGGAGCCTGAAATGTGAAGCCATCATTGAGCAATTGAAATATTTTCTCACATTTGCATTGATATTAAGGATAACGGATCCAGAGAAGGACTTTGTAGTGTGCATAGATGCCTGCAAGGAGGGGCTCAGTGGAGTATTGGTGCAAGAAGGACAACCAGTCTACCATGAGTCTAGAAAGTTGAATCAGCATAAGTGGTGTTATGTTCCTATACCAATAGGTGTCATAATTTATGATTGACTTAGTTTATCTCTGAAATATGTACATACCTTTGCTTTCTGCAAATGTTTTCCATATTTGTAAAAAATCAAAAAATTAAAAAATGTAAAGAGGCTATGTCCTAAAAGAAAAATCAAAGGACAAAAAGAATAAAGAAAAGGTCAAAAAAATGAAAGAAAATGAACCCCAAAGAAAAATGAAAAGACCATGAAAGTGTGCAAGCCAAAATGCCACTACTATTTCACTTTTGTATAAATGATTGTGTGCAACTTGTTACTTATGCCACAATCCATGGTAACCAAATAGTTTAATCTTGGTTATTCCATGTTTTGAATTTCATGCTTAGAGATAGAGAATAAAATCTGACCAAACTGTTTAATCTTGGCAGATAAGTAGATAGGTAGAGTGAATAAAAGGAGCTCAACAGTTTAATCTGAGCCCTTGGATGTAATAAGGATAGACTTAGATAGATTTCCATTGTAAAAGAAAAGAAAAATGTTTCATAAGGGTTTGCCAGTTTAAGTGCACCCTAATAAAAAGTAGAAAAATGGTAGGATGTGTAGGTGGGTAAGTAGATGAATGGTTGCAGAATTGTGTATGATAAATGACTAGTCACAACTCATATCATTTAATTTCAACATCATATTACTTTGAAAAACATGGATAAAAGGGAGATATTTACAAAGTCAAGTTATTAATTCCATCATTCATTTTATCCCTATTTCACTAATTTTCCACAAACAACAATCAAAGTACCAAAACCTTAAAGTCAAAGGGGCTTAGAGCATTTCTCTGACTTGTGGAGGGATCAGACCCTTGGCCCAATGACTTACAAGTTCTAAGTGCTAAAACCCCCTCATCAACATTCACCCCCTCTATAATTCATTCATTTTCCCTAAAAATCCCCTTTTTTCCTAAGGTAAAATCATTATTTTCTTGGGAAAAATAATTATCCTCATACAAAACCCCCATATAAAAACCCACAAAATGCACCTAAGCCTAAGTTATAATGTTTAATACGAGGATATGAATATATTTCAAAAGCATTTGACTTAGCGCATTTTTCATCCCCGTTTCCATTTCATATTAACATTAATCTACTATATTTAACTTCCCAAAAATATACCCCTTTCTTGGATATATTATTAAAATTCCTTATGATAATATCCCGCTCCCAAGGTTTGAAATATAAACCATAACAATAAAATGTTTAGATGGATTAATTAATCGTTAGATTAATTAATCTATCTATGATTAATTAAGAATCATAACCTCCACTGCATTAAAAGGGGATTAATTAATCAACCCGTGATTAATTAAGAACCCTCCTCCAATCACTTTTCCCCCGACGTCATTCATTTCCCTAATTAGCAGTTATTATCTCGTGAGGCCCCTCCATAATTCCCGATCAAATCCCTGCCCTGGCCACTGTACGATCTGACCCCTTCAGATCTAGTGGTCGACACTCATATCGGGCGGCCTTCGATGCCGATCTTTATCTGCCTGATGTAATCGGTTTCACTATTTTTCTCCCCGCTACATGTCGCCTGATAAGTGGCATCGGGCGGACCTCTACTAATACCGCCTAACACCCAAAAGCAGTGCGATAAACTCCATTACCGCTTCCGCTTACCACCCTTGCTAAACGACAAAACATCCCCTCTATCAGTTGGTGCCAACTGTCACTTTCATTATACTCGCCAAAACATTGACTTTGCAAATAAAACAAAAATACTCATTATTTTTGTTTTACCAAAACAAAAGGACCTTCTGTTTTCCATGCACACATAGGGTACGTTCAAACTGTCGCCTTGATTCCAACCGTCAACCTCAAGAAGCCGCTGAACTCCAGATTGTTGCTCTAGACCCGTGCACTCCCTCCAAGCAGTACACCAGCACCATTTATCCCTCCATACAACTATAACCAGGTATTTACCCTTTTGGCTAAGAAACCCTACTTTCGTATTGAGCCTAGACTAAATTGCTGAAAAAAATCAAGTAATTTAGTAAAATTAAGCTGTTTGACAGTCTTGAGACTCCCTGAAACGACCCAGTTCTTCATAATTCCCTGAATTTCCCTACCCTTGTCCTTGAATCCACAAGAACTAAGGATGGACACTCCAGTTGCCCTAGATGTCATGGCAGTTATTGCTCCACACATGGATTTAGACCATCTTCCCCTGGCTGACAGAGACTTTCAAATAAAGGACCTCACCTTTGATGAAACCCCTTTGAAATTGCATTGCAAGTACCGAAACAATTACTTGAACCATGCAGATAAGATAGGTCTCTGGGAATCAAACTTGCCCAAGTATGAATTCCCTAGTGTCCATGTCTTCCCGGATATTATCCACCAATGCCATGCAAACTATGACCCTATTATGAGAGTTGTAATGTCCCAGACCAGAAAATCCTATTCACCATTACAGTTGAGTCCATAAATGAGATGTTACAGTTGCAGCCTGGTCAAGACCTCACTCCCCTTTCCATTGTTGATTTACTTGAAAGATCTTCAAAGCTGTCCAGTTCCAAAATTACCCAAATCTGTTAGACTTTCATTGAAGAAAAATACATGCCAAAAGACCCCCCTCCTTACATGTCATGCTTCTTTTCTGATATGGGCAGGGATATTACCACAATGATAGCATGCATTTTGGGTTTTTCCACTAATGAGTATGTCGATGAAATGACCTTTGCCTACATGTCTATTTTTACCCATGGTCAACCTCCTACAGTCAAATTTGATTATGCCAAGTTCATTGCAGATAAAATGCATGATCAATTTATGAGACTAGAGAATGAAAGAGTCTTCAAATATTCATCAGTCCTGTATCACTTGTTTCTTTACTACCAGACTGATAAGTTTCCCTTCCCTGTACAAAAACTTGATACCAGAGGGAATCCTAGATTTGTCATCTTCTAGACTTCTCTTTTCCACAGGTCTTTTTCTTCTCCCTATCCATATACAGATTTTATTGACCAATTTGTACATCCAGTGACTACAATGTTGATAGGAAGTCCCCCTCCCAGAATCAGTGCAGACATTAATAGGGTTCTCCAGCTGTCCAAACAATACAAAGTTGGGGATTGGTATTTGTACCAAAACCATACCGAAATCAGAATTTATGGGTGTGAGCTGCCTCCTTATAAATTACCTAGATACCTCCCCATGTGATTATTTTCTCTGGAGTACTATAGGAAAATGATCAATTCTGATGAGATTCACTTTATCAATACCAAGAAGAAGGCCAAGCTGAGAATAAAGGATCATTTAGGCCCATTTATTTGCAATAACAAAGAAGAAGGAAAGGAGGCAGCTAGAATCCTCCAAAGATCAAAATTAAAAAAGAGTTTCATCTGGGCCTATGACCCTTACAACTTCATTTGTGAAAGAAGGCAGAAACATAAGCTGTCACCTTATATCCACCATAGGATCCTAGAGATTGAAAAATATGCCAATCAATCTGAATGGGTGGAAGGCACTTTAATAGAGCAGGATAGCACACAAGTTGAAGTTGACAATGTATGGGTAGATTTAGAAAGAAGGCTTGATGAAGATTCCTTTGTACATGTTCCAGGAGAGACTTCATCACAAAGACAGTCACAGGAACTCAGTACACAACCATCAGAACATCAAGGTACATCAGAACAGGTAGAAGATTTAGAGCAACCAAAGTCCTTAGAAAAAGTTGAGTCATTAAGACAACAGGAACATTTAGGACAACAAGAAGAATCAGAGCAGCCCGAAATCTCAGAAGATTTGGCTCAACCCCAGCAAATCATGAGTAACCCTCCTGTGTTGCAGACTCCTCTCAATGAGGAAAGAAACCTTAAAAGAGACAGGAAAGAGGCCACTCCCTCCAAGAAGCCTATTGATCAAACGTTTTCTAAAAGGCAAAGGTTAAACCCCTATGCAAAAGAAGAGTATACTGAGGAGACCACAGGCAACATAGTGGCAGAAAGGACCGATAGTAGGTAGACTATCCCAGAAGGTGGAACACCATCCACCTCGCATATACAAGCATTGGAAAGACAAAAAAGCACAGAGGTGTCTTCTCTCAGAGCTTTCTCTGAACATAGCCTAGACATTAAAGGAAAATACAGAGAAATTAAAGCAAAGAATGAGAAATTAAAAGCTCAAACCTATGCACACTATTTCAAAATGGCTCCAACTAATCAGACCAGGATTATGTCAGCTTTTGATAGAAAGGAAGGAAAAATGTAGATGAGCTTCCTCAAACCAACTGTACAGCAGCCAAGATCCATGGCTGACTATTTGAAGACCGATTTTGAAGTTTTGGCAAAGGATATCCATCCTATTGACCAAATAGAACTGCATAAGCAAACTGGTGAGATGGTCTATTCCACCTTGACCAATAAAGCCATCACAGCACATCAATTGCAAAACTCATTGCACAATACCACTGCACAACTGCAATTAGAAAAGGCCTCCTCTTAGGCTAAAGACATCAGAATAAAAACTTTATAAGACTTGGTGATAGAGTTGGGACATGATCCCAAGGATGTCAAAGCAGTTGAACAATTAATTAAAAAGAAAAATGATGATATAGCTGCACTGAAGAAGCAGCTCAAAATCCCTCCTCTCCACCATCCTCAAACTGCAGAAGTTATAGAGAGGCAAAAGGAGGAAGAACTTATGGACCTAGTCCTTAAGTTAAATGAGCAGTTAAAAGAAACTAAGAAGGAATTGGAAAATGCTATATAGTCTAAGCAGAGTGAGCTGGCCACCGCTCCTTAGACTGTCATACCCATAGTTTCTACAGCAGTACCCTCTACTCTGGAAGCTTCCTTGACACCAACACTTCCACCAGTGACAGCATTGCCAATAGCAGGGACTATTTCAACTACAGGTACATCAACCAGTGTAGGATCAACAATAGAAAGAATAGATGAATTGATCAAAGCCATGGAACAGATGAGTATCTAGGCTACAAAATTGAAAAATCTTAAAGAACAAATGTCAAGTTAGGAAACAAACTATGAGCTTGCACAGATTCAGAATAAAGAGGAAGAAAGAAAGAACAAAAGGATGGAGGAAAGAATGAGAGTCCTGGAGAAGGACTTGACATTAGAAAAACTATTGAGAGATATGAAAGATATTTTGTGGGCCAATATCATTGATTCCATCAATGATATTTGGCCTTCTATTCAAGTTGTTTTTGAACAGACTGAATTACTCAAGGTAGCTGTGGAAGCTATATAGAATACCAAAGAAGAAGAGGCAAATCAATTGATTAATTTTTTGAATAGTAGAAACCAGCATCAGCTAGAGCAATTAGAAATTGAGGATCGAACAACTACCATCCTTGAGATTAAGAAAGTTCTTACTAAGAGGAACTTAATGCTTAATCTAGAGAAAAGGTGTCAGAGTATTCAGAGATACATAGATAATTTCATGTTAAAATATGGCATTCTGAGAGAAAAAGGCCTTCCAAGCCCACTGGTCATAAGTGACAAGTTGATGACACATGAAGACTATATTGAGAGACTAAACAAACATGCCAGGAGTCAAGCGAGCTCTTCAAAAGTAAAAGCACTACCTACAAGAAAGGTGCTTTATGATGGTTTGGAGAACCTATTTTACATAGAACATAAAGTGAAGCACCTATTCACCATCAGACCCAATTTTGCTAAGTATGTAGAAGCTAAGGAAGTGTACAGGAAGATGATCAGAATGAAAATACCGGATAACGAATGGTGGACCTGTTAGCACTCCAGGAAACTCTCCCAGGTTGCAGCTTAGAGATGCCTGGTAACATATAATCTTCAGTATTGTTCTCGGAACTACTGGAATGGATGATGGTTTGGATCAAGTTAGATAACCACTTCAACTCTATTCTCTCTCAAGACATGCATGAACACCCCTAACAACACAAGGCTTTAGACCACTAATGCTCAATAGTTTGTAGATTTAATGGATAGATGGAGAATACTGACTATACCAGCAGATTGCATACATGAACACATATGAATGGCTAGCTATAGGTAGCAAATGAAATTACTGACTATACTGGCCGATGCATATATAATAACACATATAAATGGCTAGCTACAGGCAGTAAAGAAGCTTGCAAATCTAATACATCAAAGCAGAGATAAGATGATAGTTATCTAGCCTTAAACACAAAGAAAAGCTGAACAAATTGTTCAAGTGCAAGCATGGAACAGAAGGGAAATGGACATTGAACATATAACAGCAAACGAAGCTTGTATTACTAAAGAATGCAGATGAGAAGCTTGAAGGAACAGAGGAGGAATAATCTCCAAAATTTGAACCCTTGTTACATCTCGTTTTTAGCCTTTTATATGCCCTTTATAATGCTCCTGAGCTCTCTAGGAGGCTTGGAGTCTCAACCTTGTCTAATCTGTCCCTTAACCATTTGATTCCCTCAATAGGCAGGCATGGCTCGGTGGTTTTCCTCTTCTGACAAAGGAATAACCATATTCAGATATTTTAGGCAGCCTATAGTGATGCCTGGGAGCTCTCTTGTGCCAAAGATGCCCCATAATGTTTGTTAAGATGGTTGTTGTGTTGGCAAGACTATTGATGCTCCATGATCTCATTTGATTCAGGTTGCAGCGTGCTGTGGCCCCTCTCTTTCCCTTTCCGGGATCTGTCCGCCGGTCGCTGTATCCTGGCCAAATCCCTCTTCTGGCATGTAAACATTTCTGCACAATGCTTCTAAGGATGGTTGGCCACCTGATCTTGCAAATGGAGTGGCTACCGGGCCTATGAAATCCTTGCAAGAGTCCCTTTCAAATGATAACCATGAATGTTTTCTATTTCATATATAAAATGCTGCAACTGTGTAAATCCCGCCCTTCTCTATTCTTTTTGGACCTCAAAATTCCTTAAACATGGCCTCTTCTCTCATTAGTTCCACCCCCTAGGTCGCTGTCATTTATCATAGCCAGCCTAGTCCCTTTGTTCCCCTTGCATCTTGAAATACCTAAAAACACGGGAAATACATGAAAATTTGCATCCCTCCGAACTTCAAATCTTATGGATTTCATTTCCGAACCCTTTCGGGTCCGGGACTCATCGCAATCGGCTTTACCACTTGTATAGAGACCCTACTCCTTCGCAATATTCCGATGCGATCTGATCACAATTGCATATCGCTCTAGCCAATGGCCTTCATATAACATGGTGTATGTTCCTACCGATTTTGAACCTGCGATGCAATGTGGGCCCTTCGACCCCCGGTAATGTTCCGCTGCAATGTAGCAATGAAATTCGATCGCAATCACTGATCGCTCAACGCCGGGGCTTTATAGATTATGCTCTCCACCGCCGTGACTGCTGATGTGACTCGCCGATTAATTGTCCATTCAGCTTGGCCGATTGCGATTGAGCCGGTTAGATCTGGGCCGTTGATCAGCCAGATCTAACAACAACTGTGTGTTGCTCTGTTCGCGCCTGCAATACTCTGTTTTTTCACTATTTTGGAGTATTTTAGCCTCCCGATAGCGTATTTCCACCCTTCTAAGGGCTTTTGGCATATGATTGTTTCGATCTTGGGAGGATCTTAATCAACTCTTGAAGACTTCAGGAGTGCTTTGGATCCATTTTTTGGGCCAAATGCCAACAAGGCTAATAGGACCAATATGACGGATATACTATAAAGTTACTATAGTAAATCTATGAAGTGAAACATGTTTACTATGATAAAGTTTGGTAAATACAGGTAAAGAGTATCAACATAGGTAAAGAGTATCAATAGGTGAAGATAAGAGTGAAGTCCAACACACAATTACCAAGACAACTACAAAAGGAAAATCCGAGTTCAAGCATCCAGCACGTTCACAAATAGAGGGACAACAAACAATTTGTTTTCCATTTGTCTCTATCTTCGTGTGGAAGATAAATTTTGTTTCCTATAATAAATCTCATATGGTTATGAGATATTTTGTATTAATTTTTGTATAAATACTTCAGAAATTGAAGTAATTAGTGTGGATTAAAAATCATTTCTAGAGACATTTTGTTTGGAACTAAAGGAGCTACTGTAATCAAGGTTGGACTGGTTTACTGGATTAAATAAAGCTGAGGACATTTCACTCGATTGATGTGCACTGTGGGAAACAAATAAGTATCATTTCTCTCATGTTTAAATATCATTTTTCCTTTGTGTTATGAAATATTAGATGTGTTTTCTTATAAATCTTAAAAGCAAACAAGGAATAATACTATCAGAATTAGCTTAAGTGCTCTCTGTTTTAACTATTTGCTTATTTAATGTTTTATGCTAAATTGCTTAAGTCCGGGAATTCTTAATTGCTCCCTCACTTCTGTAATTTATTCCTTCTATTGGCTCGTAGTACATGATTCTTAATTGCCCTTGCTATTTTCCAAACCTCTCTGCTTCATCTTAATCCCTATCAAGGATTCTTCACTACCCTTGGCCCTGGTTGAGATTTCCATCCATCAAAACTTTCATATTTGTCCCCGTTGTGCTAGCTTGCCTTGTGAACTCTTACCTCAGTGTTAATCAAATCCTGTTAAACCTTTCCTACTTGACTCCATAGCCCAATGGCCTGAATACTTGCTCTGCCCATTTATTTCCTTAATTCCACCAAAAAAATCAAAACAAACACTTTGAGCATAAATAAATAGCCTAATATCATATTAAAACAACGATAAATCATAAAGAGAGAGCCCTCTCTGAGTATAGATTGGCTAGGATCTGTACTTAAAAGATTGGTTTGTAGTTACCTTGGATCCTTTCCTTCTTTTAAATAACTTCTAAGGAAAATCTAAGTGATAACATAGTGGCGACCATACTGGGGAAGGACAAATCTTCAGTTGAAATAAACATTTGAGAAACCCAAAAGTTTAATTTAAAGTATCTTAAAGGATTGTTAGAAGTTATTTTGAACATTCATAAAAAAAAAGCATTTAAAGACTTGAAATCTGGCTTCAGGGAGAACTCATTACACCAGGGCTAACCCTGATCCAAATCCTTCCCCTGTGTTTGAAAATCCCAACTTGATTCCGAGAATCATCAGAAGACAAGAGAGTTCAGTCAGCCCTAGACCTTTGTTTAGATCACATTCATGTCCGGTTGAGTGGCTTTTCTTAGAAGACCTTCCTTTTGATGAATACTTTGAAACTTCTCTGTTTAGAACTACATCTGATAGTGAACTATTGGACTTAGTCCAAGATCCAGAATTCATCAGAGAACTTGAGACCCAGCGAGCCAATTTGTCAATTGATCGACATCTATAGAACTCTTCTCAGTCATCCCTTACCACTGAAAGAACCCCTGAACCTTCTGATACAGCTTCACTTTCTTTTAGTTCATCGTTATTCCCTCATTTTTTCGAAGTCCAATCCACCCCTCCATTCATTCCTTCACTTCCTCCTCAGTCAATCACTACTCAGTACATTACCACTACCTCTAGTTCTTCCTCCACAACCCAAGCACCCCCTGTTACCCCAACTCTAGTTCCCACTTCTACCCAACCTAGAATCATGGCCAATAGATGTGCTCCCCTGGTGATGCCTGCTCCCCAAGTGCCATGCCATAGGAATATCGGAGTAAAATTTCTACCTTTGATGGCACTGAAACATACACAACGCTACAACACACTAGGAAAATGACAGATTACTTTGAAATTTATGAGATTGATGTAGCTGATGTCCAAATGAGAATTTTCGTCCAAAGTCTAGCTGGGGAAGTGAGAACATGGTTTAGATCTTTAACCCCTCAGAGCATAGATAGTCTAAGAGTCCTTTACCAACAATTCTTGAATAGGTGGGAGAAGAAAAAGGACCCCCTTCAAATTTTATCTAAATATGAAAACCTGAAAAGGGGGACAAAAGAAATTGTTCAGGACTATTGCACCAGGTTTAATAGTGTATATAATGCCATTCCACTTGACCTTAGACCTCCACCTGGCTTAGCCCTGATCAAATTTCTAGATGGATTTCAAACATGGCTTTTCAATTAAGAGAAATAAATCCTCCCACTCTGGAAGAGATGCAGTGTTACAGTAAGCATTGAAGCTAACCTGCTTTCCAAAAGAGCCAAAGCTAGAAGTGAGAGACAAATACCTTTGAAAGAGGAAAATTCACCCTTTGACCAAAAAATGGATGCTTTAGCCAAAGGAATGGAAAGGTTGATGGACAAAATAGAATTTATAGAAAGGAAACCTCACTGGGATAACCAATAGGTTAATCCAACGAGAAATCCTAACTTTAGGAAAAACCAAAACCAGAATGTTGGAAAGAATATCCTTGACCAGAATATTAGACCACCTTTCCAAGAAAACTATGCAGAGGCCTCACACTTAGAAGACCTTGAACAAGACACTCAGATTAATTTGATGGGCCTAGGTGATGAGGAAGATGTTTTCCTAACTCAGGATGACCAAGAGTCACACGTGCTCCAACAATTCCAAACCCAAACAGGGGAATCATTTGATTTCAAACAGGGGTATGACTCTGCTATTTTTGAAGTACATAAATAGTACAACTTAAGAAGTAGAAGGAATATCGATGCCCCAGAACAAAACAAGAAAACAATGCCTAGTCAGCCTAAGAAAGGAAAAGCTACAAATCAGAATCCTCAAGTTACAAAAACCTTACAAATCCTTTCTAGATCCAACCAAAACCCCCCCAGCCCCACCATTGAAGATGTAACAGATAACCAGCCTTCTAATGAGCAGCCTTCCACTTCAGTTCCCTCAAAGGAACAGTGGAACAACCTCCAGAAATCACATCAGAAAATCCAATTGAAAATACTCTTGACAATGAAAAAGAAAAACACACTACTCAGAACTCTAGCTCTAAACTTCCAAATATTCAAACTGACAAAACCCCTCTACCTTTCAATTTGGGAGCAGAGGTGGCCAAACTCAAAATTTCAGTGCCTTTGACAGAATTGGTTAAGCATGAAACTTACAGATCTCAAATTAGTAAATCTTTGAACCTAATAAAAAATGAAGATTCTGTAAACCTCTTTGATGATCAACCCGAGTTAATTTTTGGCCCTGATGTAAATGGGAAACCAATGGAAGGAGGGATACCTCCCTTCTATGTTAGCCTCAACATCCATGACAAAATCTTGCATAATGCCATGTTTGACTCTGGTGCTTCACATAATCTCATGCCCAAATCTGTTATGGAGAAACTTAACTTAGACATCACTAGGCCTTATAAGGATTTATTTTCCTTTGATTCAAGTCAAGTTAGGTGCTTAGGGCTTATAAAGGATTTGTGTGTTTCTCTGGTTCAATACCCTGCCAAAACTATACTCATGGACATTGTTGTTGCAGACATACCACCCAAGTATGGCATGCTATTGTCTAGATCCTGGGGTGCCAAACTCCAAGGATCTCTGCAATTGGACATGTCCTATGCTACCATATCAGTCTTTGGACAACCCAAGAAACTGTATAGAGAAACTTTAATGAAGTATGTAGTGAGTAGTCAGGAGAAGCCTCAAAACTTTCCCATATACTCCGTACATTCTGACATGGATTCCTTCATTCTATACAATGCTAAAACTCATCAAGAAGATACTTCAAGTGGTATAGCAGCAAAACCAAAAGAAATTGTAAAATCAAGTGGTATAGCAGCAGAACCAAAAGAAATTGAAAAAGAAAATTCAAATGTCCAAATTCATGAGATATCATATGACAAAGAAAATCCAGATGCCATAGTTAAGAAGGATTCCACTACCCCAGATGAAAATTACGAACATGAAATCTTATGGCATTTGGAATTTGATGGTTCAGTAAACAAGCTAGGTGCGGGGGCAGGTGTATGGATTTATAACTTAGAGAATGATCATGCGGAAGGTCATGCCTATAGGTTAAATTTCAAATGCACAAACAATATGGCAGAATATGAAGCACTCCTATTAGGTCTTAAACTGGTTAAAGGATTAGGAGCTATAAGGGTATCAATTATGGGAGATTTTGAATTGATAGTTAAACAAATTAATGGTTCTTATCTAACTAGAGACCCTAGATTAGGATTTTACAGAGGTACAGTTGTAGAAATCCTTAACACTTTTTTAGAAACCAAGCTTGCTACTATCCCCAGAAAACATAACATGCAAGCTCACAGTTTGGCCATGTTTGCTAGTACCTGTAAGTTGCCTTTTCAGCCCAACCATCAGTACACTGCTGAGGTTAGGCACAGACCAGCTATACCTGACAACCTAAAGAACTGGAAAGTATTTGAAAACGATAAGCAAATTAACCATTTTTTGACTTTAGATAATGAATTTGTAAATACTAACATAGACATTGACACAGCAGTAGATTTTGATTGCTCTAATGAAGAAGAGATTAACAAATTAGAAGAAGATTCAATAGACATACTTCATCCAACCAAATTCACAAAATCATATGTCCAAGATTTAAAACAAATGGAAATTGATGATGAAACTGAAATCATAAATCTCAAAGATAATTTCTTACCCAAGGGATTAACTCCTTTGGAGGACTTATTCGACTCAAATGACATTCCTAAAAATCCTAAAATGGAACCTTTGAAATCAGACATTGAGGAATGTAACATAGGATTTGAAGAGGATACCAGGCTAATAAAATTGTTTAAATCATTACCTCCCAATGAAAAACTGAAATATATGGAAATGATGAAAGAATTCCAGGATGTTTTTGCTTGGAGTTATGAGGACCTAAAATCCTATGATACTAGCATTATACAACACACTATCCCTTTAAAAGAAGATCAGAAGCCCTTTAGACAAAATCTTAGAAGAATTAACCCTGTTCTATTACCTTCTATCGAAAAGGAAATCAAACGAATGTATGAAGCAGGAATCATTGTACCCATTAGGTTTTTAGATTGGGTATCTAATCTTGTCCCTACAAGAAAGAAAACAGGAGAAATCAGACTGTGTGTTGACCTTAGAAATTTAAACAAAGTCTCACTCAAAGACAACTATCCCTTACCTAAAATGGATCACATACTGCAAAGGGTAGTAGGTTCCACTAGGATTTCACTATTAGATGGATTCTCTGGTTACAACCAAATTCTAGTCCATCCAGATGACCAAGCAAAAACTGCATTCACAACCCCATGGGGCACCTTCATGTATGTCAAAATGCCTTTTGGATTGAAAAATGCAGGAGCCACCTTTCAAAGGGCAATGGATATTGCCTTTGCAAAAGAAATCCATGATTTCCTGGTTATATACCTTGATGATATCACAGTGTTTTCCAAGTCAGATCAACAACATTTGGATCATCTTAGGTAGGTCTTTATTAAATGCAGGAAATATGGCATCTCTCTAAATCCTAAAAAGTCTTTATTTGGTTTGGAAGAAGGCAAATTATTAGGCCATATTATCTCTAAAGATGGAATCCGGATTGACCCAACCAGGATTGAAGCTATTTTGCAAATACCTCACCCCAAGAACATTAAATAACTTCAGGCATTTTTAGGAAAAATAATTTTTTTAAGAAGATTTATCTCTAACCTAGTTGAACTGATTAGATTATTAAATAACATGTTGAAGAAAGATTCGGCTATTAAATGGACCGTAGAGGTTAAAAAGTCATTTGAAGATATAAAACTAGCCTTGACTCAAACACTAGTCCTCATAAGTCCAACGTTTGACAGAGAATTTATCATTTTTTATTTTGCATCAGAACATAGTATTGTTGTAGTTTTACTACAGAAGAATGATCAGGGATTTGAACAACCAATAACCTTCTTTAGTAAAGCTCTAAGAGATGCATCCTTAAAGTATGACATAATGGAAAAATAGGTCTTTGCTTTGGTACAAGCCATCAAAGATTTCAGAGTCTATATCTTGTATTCTCACATTATAGCTTATGTTCCCAATGCTGTAGTCAAAGACATTCTAACGCAGAATGGAGTTGATGGCAAGAGGGGAAAGTGGATAGCTACCATATTAGAGTATGACATAGAGATTAAACCTACAAAATTAATCAAAGGCCAAGGGCTGGCTAAACTCATGGCTGAAACCAATTGCCAAGCCCTAGGTATAAATTTTATTGCAGAGCTGGATAATGAAGAAGAGATGGCGACTCCATAGATCAGCCAAGCCTTTTTAGACTCACCTTGGTATGCTGATATAATATACGTTCTACAAAATTTACAAGCTCCTCCAGGGTTATCCAGGACTAAAAGTAGGTTTTTGAAAATGAAATCTTTGAAATTCTGCATAATGGATAATACTTTATTTTGGAAAAATCATGAAGGCATTCTGTTAAATTGTTTATTAAAGGAAGAATCTAACAAAGTACTCCAAGAATTTCATGCAGGTGATTGTGGAGGACACCTCTATTGGAAGACAACAACTGACAAAATCCTAAGAGCTAGATTTTACTGGCCAACCTTGTTTTCTGATGTAAAAAAGTTTGTAACATCCTGCCACAAGTGTCAGATCTTTGAAGGAAAAAGAAAGCTTCTGCCTTTACCTTTGAAACCCATTTCTAATGAAAAACCATTTCAACAATGGGGTCTAGACTTCATTGGTGAAATTTACTCCTCTTCTTCTGCTCAACATAGATGGATACTGATTGCCACATATTACTTTACAAAGTGGATAGAAGCCATTCCCTCCAGACAAGCCAATGATACTGTCATCATAGGTTTTCTAGAGGCCAATATTCTGTCAAGATTTGGTTGCCCCACCAAAATTATCACAGATAATGCTGCAGCGTTTAAATAAAAAAGGATGATTGATTTCTACCATAAATTGTTGAAAATAATACTGAGAGGGGGGGGGGGGGGTGAATCAGTATTATTAAGTCAAATTCTTTTTCAATTTATACAAAGATTTGTATACGCTACTTCAGTTAATGAAAATAGCATGTATACGCAACTCTGACTAATTAAACTCGCGTATAACTTCCAGACTTATAATTTATTCTTCAGATGTTGATCATTAATCTGTGTGTCAGAACCATATAACAATAAGCAGGAACAGAAAAGTAGAGTAGACAGTCACACAAAAGAACACAAGATATAAGGTGGAAACCCAATGTGGGTGAAAACCACCTGCTGTAATATGTCTCTATATTCTTTCAATTAGAAACTTCCTTTTACAATGATTATGTACTGGTGCAGTCTTATACCAGCACGCAGGCTTCAACCTGCAGAAGGCTACAACCCTCTCTTGTTCTCCAACTTCTCCTGGAAGGGAGCTACAACCCCCTTAGCTGTTATACTAGCTGAGGTACTAGTACGTAGGTGCTGACCTACAGAAGGCTTCAACCTTCTCTTTTCTTCCAGGGACCATGTTTCATAAATTTTTTGACTGGATCCATGAATATCAATCAAACATCAAGTAGATCTGCAACAACCAATCTCCTTTGTACAAATACTGAATCAACCAATAACTTCTCAGAATGTTGTGATCATAAAACAATACCAGTAACCAGACACCAATTCTCAACCCAGACCACTGCAGCAATAAATAGAAGCAACTAAAACATATTTCAAGAGACGTACGCTACTTCACCAATAGAAAGCTGCATACGTATGCAGCTTATGCCAAGCCAAATAGCGTATACGTAGTCTTCACTTGCTTAACCTGCGTGTATACGTGCCTCCGCTGTGTTGAACCTGCGTACAGATCTATAAAAGATAATTTATCCTTTTACTTAATCAAACATCAGTTATACCCAGATTATCATATTTATAGATCTAATCATGCGCCAAGTATAATAGATCAAAATCACATAATGATACTACTATTCAAGCCTTGAGATCTAGACCCATCAATAGATCTTAACCATCGTGTAATGCTCAGGTTCCTCCTTGATTCAGATCCAACTATAACTCACCAACCAATCACCAGTATTCCATATCTTTCTCCTCTCAAGATATTCAACACATAAGTCAATGCCCTTGCCAAATGATCTCCTTCCCTTTTTATAGTCTTAGGCCTTACTCAAGCCATGGTCCAAAACCATTGAGAACTAATACTAGGGACCCAGTACTTGGGTTCAACACTTTAAATGCAATACCAAGGACCAAAACCATAGGTTCAAATATGTCGGACTAAATACCATGGACCAACCATAAGTTTTCCCACATGTACGTGCTTTTTTTTGCATGAAAGTGCGTGCATATGTATACGCGCCTTCTGATCGGTACACTCGTGTGTATACGCGACTTTGTTACGAGGAACCTGCGTATACCTTATTTTCTTTCATTCTGAGAGCCTGAATTGTGATCTGCCATTTGAGTGAGTTTCCATCAAGGACAACACTTATGTCATAGAGCCAAACCTATGCCATAATGCCAAAAATCTCCCCCTTTGGACTTGATGGCAACCCAAAGTCACTCAAAGTCATTCTCCCCCTTTGACATCAAGGGCAAAAGGTTATGCTCCCCCTGAGTCCATGCTGAAATTTCTGCTCTGCTGTGCTGTCCAAGCTCCCCTTGACTTGTAGGCAAGGTCTACAAGATGATCTATAAAAGAAACATGACTTTATAATGACCTTCCTATCACCAAAGACTCATACATACATCCATCTCCAAACCAAATGGGAATATACTAGTATTGACTCATCCACCCAACCAAGTGGGGATACATGATAAAATAAGAACATTACATCATTCATCCCAAGCATAGTGGGGAAACCAAAATAGGCCATTACATGACCTTGATAAAAGAAATATAAGACATAGAGACAAAATATCTACAGCAAGACTCTGACAGTTATCAACAACAAACATCAGCAGCATTTGTCAATCATTATTCAGACCAGCACCCATGTTCTCCTTCTGCACCTGTTCCACCTGAAATCAAACCAACTGTGAATTTGAACCAAGATCTTCTAAGATAATGCCAACAATGCATTATTAGAAGAATATATGCTCCCCTTGAACCTATGCCAGATGGTCTCTGTTAGACCCATATCAGACTCTTTTCATCCTGAGCCTGGCCCCACTGCTTTTCTTCAAACCAACATATACACAATTGTACCTTAATAAACCGGCGTATGTACGCGGATCCTCCTCATTCAACTCGTGTACCACCACTTTTCTCTGAAACAGACAAGATTCAACAGCAAGATGATGCATCAACTACCCCCAGCTTCTGTCTGAGGTATTCAAATGTCTCCCTGGGTAGTGGTTTGGTGAGGATATCAACAACTTGTTCCTTAGAGGGAACATACTCCAATTTGACCTTTTGTTCAAGCACTTGTTCCCAGAGAAAATGATACTTGATTGGTATGTGCTTAGTCTTTGAATGCATGATATGATTCTTTGAAATGCTGATTGCACTTGTATTATCACAAAAAATGGAGATAGGTGGAGTACAAGTGATTTGAAGGTCTTGCAATGTTTGCATCATCAAAAGGAGTTGTGTGCAGCAAGATACAACAGCTACATATTCTGCTTCAGCTGTAGATAATGCAATAGAACTTTGTTTCTTGTTGAACCAAGATACTAATCTAGGACCCATGAAGAATGCACCACCACTAGAGCTTTTTTTGTCATCCACGCTTCCTTCCCAATCCGCATCTGTATATGCATGAAGTGTGAGATCTGTACCTCTAGGATACCATAAGCCATAGTTTTGAGTTCCTTGAAGATACTTGAAAATTCTCTTAACTGCCTGAAGATGAGTTTCCTTTGGGTTTGCCTGAAACCTCCCAACTATTCCCATTGCATGCATAATGTCTGGTTGGGTACCTGTTAGATAGAGCAGACTACCAATCATGGATCTATAGGTTGGTTGATGTACTGCTGCCGATTCATCATTTGTGCTGAGGCTGCATCCTGTCACCATAGGGGTACATACTGGTTTGGAATCCTCCATCCCATATTTCTTCAAGATCTGCTTGAGATAATTGGTTTGTGATAGAAAAATGCCGTCTTTGTTTTGTTGGACCTGTAAACCAAGAAAATATGTAAGCTCACCAAGCATGGACATCAAACTCTTTCTGCATCACCAAGGCAAAATTTTGACTCATGTCTTCTTCATTGCTACCAAAGATGATATCATCGACATACACAACAAGTATTAGCAACTTATCATTGTCAATCTTTATATATAGATTGTTATCAGTTGATCCTTTTATAAAACCTTGTTGATGGAGGTACTTATCCAACCGATAATACCAAGCCCTTGGAGTCTGTTTAAGACCATAGAGAGCCTTTTTGAGTCTGCATACAAGTTTTGGATCATTTCCAAGAATAAACCCATCTGGTTGTTCAATATATACTTCTTCATCCATGTCTCCATTTAGGAAGGCAGACTTCACGTCCATTTGAAATACTCTGAACTTCTGAAAGCTAGAAAGAGCAAGGAACATTCGTATGGCCTCAAGTCTAGCAACTGGTGCAAAAGTTTCTTCAAAGTCTATCCCTTCTTATTGAGCATATCCTTTGCAAACAAGTCTGGCCTTGTTTCTAATCACATCTCCATTTTCATTTAGCTTATTTTTGAATATCCATTTTGTTCCTATGACATTCTTAGCTTTTGGTCTAGGAACCAACTCCCAAGTGTTATTATTTTCAATCTACTCAAGTTCTCCCTCCATGGCCTTTACCCAACATTCATCTTTGTATGCCTCTCTTACATTTTGTGGTTCAGTGGAGGAGAGCAATGCTAGATAGCTTGAAGCTTTTGAAATGGTTCTTCTTGTTTGTACACCTGCCTCTTTCTGCCCCAAAATTTGAGATTCTGGATGATTCTTCTAAATGTACCTGGATGGAGTCTTTTCTTCTATCCTTATTTGTTCTTCTAGTGCTTCATTGGTTTCTTCTTCATCATGAATCTGATTCGTTGTTGATGGATAGTCCTCATCATCTTCGAAATCTTCAGATTTTACCTTCCTAGGAGTGTTTCCTTCTTCATCAACCACTACATCAATACTTTCAACAATTTTTCCAAGTCTTTTATTGTAACACTTGTATGCTTTGCTGTGGGGAGAGTAACCAAGGAGAATGCCTTCATCTACTCTAGGTTCAAACTTGCCAATATTTTCATTAGTCTTCTTGATGTAGCATTTGCTTCCAAAATTTTTGAAGTATTTTACTGTGGGAGTCTTACCATACCAAAGTTCATGAGGAGTCTGAGTGCTATTTACCTGGATATTTGTCTTGTTGAGAATAGTAACTACAACAAATGTGGCTTCACCCCAGAAGGTTGCGGGAGTTCTAGACTCATCAAGCATAGAACGAGCCATTTGTTGAACCGTTCTGTTCATCCTTTCCACTACTCCATTTTGTTGAGGAGTCCTAGTAGTAGAGAATTCCCTTCTTATTCCATGTTCTTCACAAAAATAAAAAAATTCATCCAAGGTAAATTCTCCTCCTTGATCAGACCTGAGGCATTTGATTCTGCGATCTGATTCGTTCTCCACCAAGGCTTTGAATGATTTGAATTTTTCAAAAGCTTCATCTTTATGCTTCATAAGTACTATCCAACACATCCTGGAAAAGTCCTCAATGAACAATATAAAATATTCTTCTCCTCGAGGTAACCTTTTCCTATATGGACCACATACATCAGTATGGACAAGTTCAAGTGGCCTACTAGCTGATCCTTCCTTCTCAGGGAAATTAGTTCTGGTTTGCTTACCAAATTGACATGATTTTCATATTGTATTGTCTGGAATTCTGATGTTAGGTAGATCACGAACCGCCTGATATTTGCATGCTTTCCTTATCTGTGAGAAGCTTAGATGCCCCAATCTTTTGTGCCATAGCCAGTGTTCATCATTCTTGCTTAGATAGAATTGTTGTTGTCCTCCATTGAGTATATATAAATTATTTGGAGTTCTTATGCCTTTGATCACTGTTTCTCCTGTATCAAGCTCACGAACAATACATCCATTTGATCGAAATATTACTTCATTTCCTTGATCACACATTTGACTGACACTTAATAAATTATGCTTTAAGCCATCAACATATATAACATTTACAGCCTTGACCTTTTCTTTCAAAAGAACAAAACCTTTACCTTTTATGAGTGCAGGGGTGTCATTTCCAAATGAGACCTTCTTTTCCTTTTCTAAGGCACTATATGACTGAAGTTTATCTTTATCACCTGTTTTGAGCATCCACTATCGATGTACCATTGATTTTCCTGTCCTTCTGCATATAAGGCTATCCCACATCTTTCTAGTTGTGATTCTTTCTTTTTCCATGTTTTGGGACTCAATGAAACTTACTCCTTCTGAGTTGTTTGTCGAAACCTGCTCCTGCATTCAGAATCTTCATGACCGAAGTTGTTACAAATAGAACATTATACTTCATTCTCAAGAGTAGAAAAGTTATTGTAGGTCCTTTTCATGATCCCAGTCATACTCCTTTGCTTTTGAGCTTCTCTAGTCATGATTGTCTTGTATGCAACACATTGAGCTGCTTTGTGACCAAAGTTATGACAAGAGAAACATTGGCCATTGAAGAAGCTCCTGCGATTATCAAATCTACCAACCAAATGATTTTAGTTTCTATTGACATCCATTCTTGAGGCAAATTGAGAATGATTTACTTGAGGTTGGTTGTAGCTTCTGTTCATCCTTGAAGTAGATTGCCCCTGATTACCTGGTAGTCTTTGTTCATTCTTGAGGTAAATTGTCCCTGACTTACGTGGTGATACACATTATGCTTTTGCTGAGGATTGTCAACCTGTTCACTTCTCCTTGCTGCATCAGGATAACTTTTGGAGGTGGGTGGATTTTGTGCTTGCTTCTGTGCTTGAGATGCTTCTTCAGTATATCCAAGACCTGTCTTGATTAGAGGAGAATGCTGCACTTTGATAATCTCATCTAAAGTTTTAGATCCTTTAGAAAATTTAAGATTAAGAGCTTTTGTTTTCTCAATATATTTTCTAAGTCCCACAATTTCACATTCTAACTTTTCATTGTGTTTTTCTCTTTCAGCAAGTTGGAATGTCAGAGTATCTATAATCATATTCTTTTCTTCTAAACAAATTTTGAGTTTAGAAATTTCTTCATAGAGACCTTCTTCATCTATAGCATCCAAGAAATCATCATCTTCAAAAGCCATCAAAAGTCTATAATCATTACGTTGTTCATCTTCATCACTAATTGAATATCCATCACTGTCTTCATGTGTATAATAGCTCTTCTTACTTACATTCTATTTTCTGTTCCATCTAACTGGTTCCTTACCTTTGTCAAGTTTGTCTTTATGAGGACATTTGGTAGCATAATGACCGACTCTCCCACAAGAAAAGCATTTGAAAGGCATCTTACCTTTGAATCTTCTAGTTCCCCGTTGAAGATTCTTGACAAAACTAGATTCTTCCTCTTATTCTGACATATGTTCTGACTCATTGTAAACTCCTTTTCCTGAGGCTTTGAATGCAGCTTCTCTTCTGTATGATGGTCCACCTTTTCTCATTTCGTAAGCAGTTAGGATTCCGTGCAGCTGTGACATGGTAAGGCTCTGTAGATTTTGCTTTTCTTCTATGGTAGAGACTTTTGAATCAAACTTAGGAGACAAAGATCTTAGAACCTTTTCAACCAAAATAACTTCTTTTATTTCTTCACCCAAGTTTTTCATACAATTAACAATCTCATCTATACAAAGGAAATATTTAGCCACGCTTTCATCATTGTACATTTTGAGATTTTCATACTGAATTATGAGAGTTTTAAGTTTTGCTCGTTTTACCTAATCATCTCCTTCATACCTCAGAACGATCCTATCCCATATTTCTTTTGCAGTTTTGAGCTACATAACCTTGACGAATTCTGATTGAGATAGACTCCCTAATAGGGTATTGACAACCTTTGCATTTGTTTCATACTGCTTTTTACCAACCGTATCTGTAGGAGTTGCTGAAGGAAATGCGTACCCTATTTCCACAATATCCCAAACTTCTGTACCAAGAGATTGAAGATAGGCAGTGATTCTTACCTTCCAATAGACGAAGTTGCTCCCATCAAAAATTGGTGGCTTGATTGATGCTTCCTTTTTGTAGTTGCTCATGATGATAGATCTTCCTTCAAGCGATCAAGCTTCTCCTGAAGAACCTGGATCTGATACCAATTGTTGAAAATAATACTGAGTGGGGGGGGGTGAATCAGTATTATTAAGTCAAATTCTTTTTTAATTTATACAAAGATTTGTATACACTACTTCAGTTAATGAAAACAGCGTGTATACGCAACTCTGACTAATTAAACTCGCGTATAACTTCCAGACTTATAATTTATTCTTCAGATGTTGATCATTAATCTGTGTGTCAGAACCATATAACAATAAGCAGGAACAGAAAAGTAGAGCAGACAGTCACAAAAAGGAACACAAGATATAAGGTGGAAACCCAATGTGGGTGAAAACCACCTGCTGCAATATGTCTCTATCTTCTTTCAATTAGAAACTTCTTTTTACAATGATTCTGTATTGGTGCAGTCTTATACCAGCACGCAGGCTTCAACTTGCAAAAGGCTACAACCTTCTCTCATTCTCCAGCTTCTCCTGGAAGGGAGCTACAACCCTCTTAGCTCTTGTACTAGCTGAGGTACTAGTACGTAGGTGTTGACCTATAGAAGGCTTCAACCTTCTCTTTTCTTCCAGGGACCACGTTTCATAAATTTTCAGACTGGATCCATGAATATCAATCAAACATCAAGTAGATCTACAACAACCGATCTCCTTTGTACAAATACTGAATCAACCAATAACTTCTTAGAATGCTGTGATTAGAAAATAGTACCAGTAACCAGACACCAATTCTGAACCTAGACCACTACAGTAATAAACAGAAGCAGCTAAAACATATTTCAAGAGACGTACGCTACTTCAGCAATAGAAAACTGCATATGTACGCAGCTTATGCCAAGCCAAATAGCGTATACATACTCTTCACTTGCTTAACGTGCGTGTATATGCGCCTCCACTGTGTCGAACCTGCATACTAATCTATAAAAGATAATTTATCCTTTTACTTAATCAGACATTAGTTATACCCAGATTATCATATTTATAGATCTAATCATGTGCCAAATATAATAGATCAAAATCACACAATGATACTACTATTCAAGCCTTGAGATCTCGACCCATCAATAGATCTTAACCATCGTGTAATGCTCAGGTTCCTCCTTGATTCAGATCTAGTTGTAACTCACCAACCATTCACTAGTATTCCAGATCTTGCTCCTCTCAAGATATTCAACACATAAATCAATGCCCTTGCCAAGTGATCTCCTTCCCTTTTTATAGTCTTAGGCCTTACTGAAACCATGGTCCAAAACCATTGAGAACTAATACTAGGGACCCAATACTTGGGTTCAACACTTTAAATGCATTACCAAGGACCAAAACCATAGGTTCAAATATGTCGGACTAAATACCATGGAACAATTATAAGTTTTCCCACATGTACGCGCTTTTCTTTGCATGAAAGTGCGTGCATACGTATACACACCTTCTGATCGGTACACCCGCGTGTATACGCGACTTTGTTACGAGGAACCTGCATATACCTTATTTTCTTTCATTCTGAGAGCCTGAACTGTGATCTTTCATTTGAGTGAGTTGCCATCAAGGACAACACATATGTCATAGAGCCAAACCTGTTCCAAACCTGTGCCATAATGCCAACATAAATACCATATAACCCTTGGTCGCTCTACAACCTATTATCCACAAGGAAATGGACTTGCAGAATCCTCCAACAAAAGCTTAATTAATATTATTAAAAATTTGCTGGAAGACAATAAGAAAACATTGAACAAGAAACTGATTAATGCTTGGTGGGCAGACATGCTTGCAACTAAGAAATCTATTGGTACCAGTCCCTATCAGTTAGTTTATGGGATGGAAGTAGTTTTCCCTTCATCATTAGGAGTTCTAGTAATGAAACTACTCCAGGAATCCCAAGTCGAGCCAAATGATATTCAGAGGAGAATCAATCAGATCATTCATTTGCAGCAAACCAGGGAGGAAGTATACATCAGAGCCCAAGTACTGCAGGAAAAACTCAAGAAAGTTTTTAATGGTGATGATGGTGGTGGTTAATGTCCATTGAGACCAAATTGGTCTATCGGACCTATAATTTTCTTAGTTTTTAATTCTCTGGCTCCTCGTTTTCTTGGCGAGATTGGTGTTGTAGCTTTCTTTTTTTTCTCTAAGGTCTTCCAACTTCCTTTATCTTGCATCTCCTTCATCTCTTCTGGTTCTTGGGAAATTGGTGTCTTAGCTTCGCGGTATATTGTGTTCATCCTTTTGAAGATAGTCAGAGAAGAAGTTTGGTCTAGGAAATCTGCTTCGCTGTTAAATAAAGATTTATTTTGTGCGGTATTCGAATCCTCATAACTGTTGATTTGTTGGGTGGGACTTTCTCCGTGCTTGTCTTGAGAGTTGTTTCTTTCTTGCCCGATTTCTTGTGATTCAGAGTTTTCTCTAGAGTATTCTTCTTTGATGACAGTGTAGTGTTCTTTTTGTGCTCCTTCCCACCATGTAGATCCGTGGTGGTTTTTTCTAGCAGAATTTTTCTAGGAGGATTTTGGGCAATTTTTGGCTAGATGGCCTATCTCAAAGAAGGATCAACATCTGAAGAGGAAACTTTCATAATCCAGTTTCTGGTTCCACACATAGTCTTTACTTATTAGGTTTATTTCAGCTGGGAATCCAACGCTAAAGTCCATTTCCACACAGATGTGTGCATAGGTGGTTCTAGCATATTCTTCTGTTTCTGGGCACCTGCAGTAAAATTTCCCAATTGCATTTCCAATGGCTTTTAGCGAGGAGAGATTCCAGAGATGCAAGGGTACGCTTGGCAATCTCACCCAAATTGGTGCTGAGGTTATGACTGCTATAGAGGTATCAAATGATGGGTTCCATGGCTTCATGAATAGGCCTGATTTTTCCCAAAACCAAGGGCCGGAATCTAGAATACATTGTCTGCTTTCAGGATTTTCAAAATCTACTATAAAGAAACCCCTAGCACAGGGGTAGATATTAATTTCTATCTTGGTGACAAAGTTTTGAAGTGGGACTCCAGAAGAGAAGACAAAGGGAAACATGGGAAGTTTGACTTCCTGTGGAAAGGTCCATACATTATATATGCCTTTAGAGGGAATAATTCTTATTTTCTCAAAGAATTCAATGGGGAAGAGGTGGAAGGAGGACCAGTCAATGGTCAAATGTTAAAGCACTACATTGATCCAAGCTACTAATTTTACCAATTTCAGTTGTACATACTATATCCTTCATAATGTTTAGTGTTGATTGGATGGTTAAGTTTTGGAGTTGAAGCCCGAAGAGAAGGCCCTAAGCTTCAAGAGTATCACTATCATAGATATCAATAAAGCACCAAAATCAAGGGAAATTGCATAGTAAAATCACAGTCTCTCAGAAGGCCATTGGTCTACAGTTCTTGGCTTTCCACCAGGGAAAGACATCCCCAAGTGGAGCCATTGTTATGTTCCTATACCAATAGGTGTCATAATTTATGATTCACTTAGTTATCTCTAGAATATGTACATACCTTTGCTTTTTGCAAATGTTTTCCATATTTGTAAAAAATTAAAAAATTAAAAAATGTAAAGAGGGTATGTCCTAAAAGAAAAATCAAAGGACAAAAAGAATAAATAAAACGTCAAAAAAATGAAAGAAAATGAACCCCAAAGAAAAATGAAAAATACCATGAAAGTGTGCGAGTCAAAATGCAACTACTATTTCAATTTTTGTATAAATTATTTGTGCAACTTGTTACATATGCCACAATCCATGGTAACCAAATAGTTTAATCTTGGTTATTCTGTGTTTTGAATTTCATGGTTAGAGATAGAGAATAAAATCTGACCAAACTGCTTAATCTTGGTAGATAAGTAGATAGGTAGAGTGAATAAAAGGAGCTCAATAGTTCAATCTGAGCCCTTGGATGTAATAAGGATAGACTTAGATAGATTTCCATTGTAAAAGAAAAGAAAAATGTTTCATAAGGGTTTTCCAGTTTAAGTGCACCCTAATAAAAAGTAGAAAAAATGGTAGGATGTGTAGGTGGGTAAGTAGATGAATGGTTGCAAAATTGTGTATGATAAATGACTAGTCACAACTCATATCATTTACTTTCATCATCATATTACTTTGAAAAACATGGATAACAAGGAGATATTTACAAAGTCAAGTTATTAATTCCCTCATTCATTTTATCCCTATTTCACTAATTTTCCACAAACAACAATCAAAGTACCAAAACCTTAAAGTCAAAGGGCTCATAGAATTTCTCTGACTTCTGGAGGGACTGGACCCTCGGCCCAATGAATTATAGGTTCTAAGTGCTAAAACCCCCTCATCAACATTCACCCCCTCTATAATTCATTCATTTTCCCTAAAACCCCTTTTTTCCTAAGGTAAAATCATTATTTTCTCGGGAAAAATAATTATCCTGAATACAAAACCCCCATATAAAAACCCACAAAATGCACCTAAGCCTAAGTTATAATGTTTAATATGAGGATATGAATATATTTCAAAAGCATTTGACTTAGCGCATTTTTTCATCCCCATTTCTATTTCATATTAACATTAATCTACTATATTTAACTCCCAAAAAATATAACCCTTTCTTGGATATATTATTAAAATTCCTTATGATAATATCCCACTCCCAAGGTTTGAAATATAAACCATAACAATAAAATGTTTAGATGGATTAATTAATCTAGACCGATTAATTAATCTATCTACGATTAATTAAAACCCATAACCTCCACTGCATTAAAAAGGGATTAATTAATCAACATGTGATTAATTAAGAAACCTCCTCCAATCACTTCGCCCTCGACATCATTCATATCCCTAATCATCAGTTATTATCCCGTCAGGCCCCTTCGTTAATTCCCAATCAAATCCCTGCCCCGACCACTGTACGATCTGACCCCTTCAGATCTAACGGTTGACACTCATATTGAGCGGCCTCCAATGCCTATCTTTACCCGCCTAGTGTAAGCAGTTTCACTATTTTTCCCCCAACTACGTGTCGCCTGATAAGTGGCATTGGGCGGACCTCTCAAAATACCTCCTAATGCCCAAAAGTGGTGCGATAAACTCCATTACCGCTTCCACTTACCACCCTCGCTAAATGACAAAACATCTCGTCCGTCAGTTGGTGCCAACTGTCACTTTCATTATACCCGCCAAAACATTGACTTTGCAAATAAAACAAAAATGCTCATTATTTCTGTTTTACCAAAACAAAAGAACCTTCTGTTTTCCATGCACATGCAGAGTACGTTCAAACTGTTACCTTGCTTCCAACTGTCAACCTCAAGAAGCCGCTGAACTCTAGATTGTCGCTGCAGACCCGTGCGCTCCCTCCAAGTAGTAGACCAGCGCCATTTATCCCTTCATACAACTATAACCAAGTATTTACCTGTTTTACTGAGAAACCCTACTTTCATATTGAGCCTGGACTAAATTGTTGAAAAAATCAAGTAATTTAGTAAAATTAAGCTGTTCAATAGTCTTGAGACTCCCTGAAACGACCTAGTTCTTCATAATTCCCTGAATTTCCCTACCCTTGTCCTTGAATCCACAAGAACCAAGGATGGACGCTCTAGTTGCCCTAGATGTCATGCTAGTTACCACTCCCCATAGAGATTTAGACCATCTTCCCCTGGCTGACAGAGACTTTCAAATAAAGGACCTCACCTTTGATGAAACCCCTTTGAAATTGCATTGCAAGTACCGAGACAATTACTTGAACCATGCAGATAAGATAGGTCTATGGGAATCAAACCTTCCCAAGTATCAATTCCCCAGTGTCCATGTCTTCCCGGATATTATCCACCACTGCCATGCAAACTATGACCCTATTATGAGAGATGTAATGTCCCCAGACCAGAAAATCATATTCACCATTACAATCGAGTCCATAAATGAGATGTTATAGTTGCAACCTGGTCAAGACCTCACTCCCCTTTCCATTGTTGATTTACTTGAAAGATCTTCAAAGCTCTCCAGTTCCAGAACTACCCAAATCTGTCAGACTTTCATTGAAGAAAATCACATGCCAAAAGACCCTCCTCCTTACATGTCATGCTTCTTTTCTAATCTGGGCAGGGATATTACCACAATGATGGCATGCATTTTGGGTTTTTCCACTAATGAGTATGTCGATGAGATGACCTTTGCCTACATGTCTATTTTTACCCCTGGTCAACCTCCTGCAATCAAATTTGATTATGCCAAGTTCATTACAGATAAAATGCATGATCAATTTATGAGACTAGAGAATGAAAGAGTCTTCAAATATTCATCAATCCTGTATCACTTGTTTCTTTACTACCAGACTGATAGGTTTCCCTTCCCTGTACAAAAACTTGATACCAGAAGGAATCCTAGATCTTTCATCTTCTGGAATTCTCTTTTCCACAGGTCTTTTTCTTCTCCCTATCCATATACAGATTTTATTGACCAATTTGTACATCCAGTGACTACAATGTTGATAGGAAGTCCCCCTCCCAAAATCAGTTCAGACATTAAGAGGGTTTTATAGCTGTCCAAACAATACAAAGTTGGGGATTGGTATTTGTACCAAAACCATACCGAAATCATAATTTATGGGTGTGGGTTGCCTCCTTATAAATTACCTAGATACCTCCCCATGCGATTATTTGCTCTGGAGTACTACAGGAAAATGATCAATTCTGATGAGATTCACTTTGTCAAGACCAAGAAGAAGGCCCAATTGAGAATAAAAGATCACTTAGGCCCATTTATTTGCAATAACAGAGAAGCAGGAAAGGAGGCAGATGAAATCCTCCAAAGATTAAAATTAAAAAAGAGTTTCATCTGGGCCTATGACCCTCATAGCTTCATTTGTGACAGAAGGTAGAAACATAAGCTGTCACCTTATATCCACCATAGGATCCCAGAGATTGAACAATATGCCAATCAATCTGAATGGGTGGAAGGCACTTTAATAGAGCAGGATAGCACACATGTTGAAGTTGACAATGTATGGGTAGATTTAGAAAGAAGGCTTGATGAAGATTCCTTTGTACATGTGCCAGGAGAGACTTCATCACAAAGACAGTTGCAGGAACTTAGTACACAGCCATCAGAACATCAAGGTACATCAGAATAGGCAGAAGATTCAGAGAAACCAAAGTCCTCAGAACAAGCTGAGCCATCAAGACAATAGGAACATTCAGGACAACAAGAAGAATCAGAGCAATGCAAAATCTCAGAAGAGCTGGCTCAACCCCAACAAATCATGAGAAACCCTCCTGTGTTGTAGACTCCTCTCAATGAGGAAAGAAATCTTAAAAGAGACAGGGAAGAGGCCACTCCTTCCAACATGCCTATTGATCAAATGTTTGCTAAAAGGAAAAGGTTAAACCCCTATGTAGAAGAAGAGTATATTGAGGAGACCACAGGTAACACAGTGGCAGAGAGGACAGATAGTAGGCAGACTATCCTAGCAGGTGGAACACCATCCACCTCCCATATACAAGCATTGGAAAGACAACAAAGCACAAAGGTGTCTTCTCTCATAGGTTTCTCTGAACAGAGCCTAGACATTAAAGGAAAATACAAAGAAATTAATGCAAGGAATGAGAAATTAAAAGCTCAAACCTATGCGCACTATTTCAAAATGGCTCCAACTAATTAGACCAGGCTTATGTAAGCTTTTGACATAAAGGAAGCAAAAATACACGAGCTTCCTCAAACCAACTGTACAACAACCAAGATCCACGACTGACTATTTGAAGACTGATTTTGAAGTTTTGGCAAAGGATATCCATCCTATTGACCAAATAGAACTGCATAAGCAAACTGTTGAGATGGTCTATTCCACCTTGACCAATAAAGCCATCACAACACATCAATTGTAAAACTCATTGCACAATACCACTACACAACTGCAATTAGAAAAGGCCTCCTCTCAGGCTAAAGACATCATAATAAAAACTTTAGAAGACTTGGTGATAGATTTGGGACATGATCCCAAGGATGTCAAAGCAGCTGAACAGTTAATTAAAAAGAAAAATGATGATATAGCTGCACTGAAGAAGCAGCTCAAAATCCCTCCTCTCCACCATCCTCAAACTGTAGAAGTTATAGAGAGGCAAAATGAGGAAGAACTTATGGACCTAGTCCTTAAGTTAAATGAGCAGTTAAAATAAACTGAGAAGGAATTGGAAAATTCTATACAGTCTAAGTAGAGTGAGCTGGCCACCGCTCCTCAGTTTGTCATACCCACAGTTTCTACAGCAGTACCCTCCACTCTGGCAACTTCCTTGGCACCAACACTTCCACCAGTGATAGCATTGCCAATAGCAGGGACTATTTCAACTACAGGTACATCAACTAGTGTAGGATCAACAACAGAAAGAACAGATGAGTATCCAGGCTATAGAATTGAAAAAGCTTAAAGAACAAATGTCAAGTTTGGAAACAAACTATGAGCTTGCACAGATTCAGAATAAAGAGGAAGAAAGAAAGAACAAAAGGATGGAGGAAAGAATCATAGTCCTAGAGAAGGACTTGACATTAGAAAAATCATTGAGAGATATGAAAGATATTTTGTGGGCCAATATCATTGATTCCATCAATGATATTTGGCCTTCTATTCAGGTTATTTTTGAATAGACTGAACTAGTCAAGGTAGCTGTGGAAGCTATACAGAAGACCAAAGAAGAATTGGGAGATAAGCCTGAAGAGGCAAATCAATTGATTAATTTTTTGAACAACAGAAACCGACATCAGCTAGAGCAATTAGAAATTGAGGATCGAATAGCTACCATCCTTGAGATTAAGAAAGTTCTTACTAAGAGGAACTTAATGCTTAATCTAGAGAAAAGGTGTCAGAGTATTCAGACAGACATAGATAATTTCATGTTAAAATATGGCATTCTGAGAGAGAAAGGCCTTCCAAGCCCACTGGTCATAAATGACAAGTTGATGACACATGAAGACTATATTGAGAGACTAAACAAACAGGCCAGGAGCCAAGCCAGCTCTTCAGCAGTAAAAGCACTACCTACAGGAAAGGTGCTTTATGATGGCTTGGAGAACCTATTTTACATAGAACATGAAGTGAAGCACCTATTCACCAGCAGACCCAATTTTTCTAAGTACACAGAAGCTGATGAAGTGTACAGGAAGATGATCAGAATGAAAATACCGGATAACGAATGGTGGACCAATATGATGGATATACTATAAAGTTACTATAGTAAATCTATGGAGTGAAACATGTTTAAAATGTTAAAGTTTGGTAAATATAGGTAAAGAGTATCAACACAGGTAAAGAGTATCAATAGGTGAAGATAAGAGTGAAGTCCAACACACAATTACCAAGACAACTGCAAGAGGCAAATCCGAGTTCAAGAATCTAGCATGTTCACAAATAGAGGGACAACAAACAATCTGTTTTCCATCTGTCTCTATCTTTGTGTGGAAGATAACTTTTGTTTCCTATAATAAATCTCATATGGTTATGAGATATTTTGTATTAATTTTTGTATAAATACTTTAGAAATTGAAGTAATTATTGTGGATTCAAAAAAATTTCTAGAGACATTTTGTTTGGAACTAAAGGAGCTACTATAATCAAGGTTGGACTGGTTTATTGGATTAAATAAAGCCGAGGACATTTCACTCGATTCATGTGCATTGTGGGAAACAAATAAGTATCATTTCTCTCATGTTTAAATGTCATTTTTCCTTTTTGTTATGAAATATCAGATGTGTTTTCTTATAAATCTTAAAAGCAAACAAGGAATAATACTATTAGAATTAGCTTAAGTGCTCTCTGTTTTAACTGTTTGCTTATTTAATGTTTTCTACTAAATTTCTTAAGTCCGTGAATTCTTAATTGCTCCCTCACTTCTGTAATTTATTCCTTCTATTGGCTCGTAGTACAATATTATTAATTGCCCTTGCTATTTGCCAAACCTCCCTGCTTCATCTTAATCCCTGTTAAGGATTCTTCATTTCCCTTGGCCCTGGTTGAGATTTCCATCCATCAAAACTTTCAAATTTGTCCCTGTTGTGCTAGCTTGCCTTGTGAACTCTTACCTCAGTGTTAATCAAATCCTTTTAAACCATTCCTTCTCTGCCCATTTGTTTCCTTAATTCCACCAAACAAATAAAAACAAACACTTTGAGCATAAATAACTAGCCTAATATCATATCAAAACAATCATAAATCATAAAGAGAGAGCCCTCTTTGAGTATAGATTGGCTAGGATCTGTAATTAAGAGATTGGTTTGTAGTTACCTTGGATGCTTTCCTTCTTTTAAATAACTTCTAAGGAAAATCTGAGTGATAACATAGTATCTGAGTGATAACAAGTGGAACTATGCCACTCGTGATGTGGAGTTGACTGCAGTAGTCCATGCATTGGAGATGTGGAGGAATTATCTCCTCAGAAGAAAATTTGTATTAATTTCAAATCATAGAGGATTGAGGTATCTGTTTGATCAAACCAAGATGAATGCGAGACAATCAAGATGATTAGCCCATCTTTGTGAATTTGATTTTGAAATAAAATATATTGAAGGAAAAAAAATTAGAAGATCCACTTAGCAGGAGGTTATAGGAAGCTCATGTGATAGCTATTAGTACTTGTGAGGTTGACATTAATTAAAATATTAAGGAAGGAGTACAACGAGATGAGAATTATCAATAAATAAATGAATGCTTACAACAAGAGCCTGAAGGAGCATTGAGAAAGAACTACTCCCTTATAGAGGAAGGATTGTTGAAGTTCAAAGGCAGGTGGTATATACCTCACATGAGCGACTTGAAGAAGATAATTTTTTATGAGTCCCATAAAAGAGCATATTCTGGTCATCCCGGTTATTAGAAAATGACAAAAACTATGAAAAAGATGTACTATTTTCCAGTCATGAAAATTTACGTGGTTGAGTACATTGCCAAGTGCCTGAAGTGCTAGGAAATAAAGGTAGAGTGTAGACATCCAGTGGGATTTCTACAACCAATCACCATTCTTGAATGGAAGTGGGAAATCATTTCCATGGATTCCATTTCAGATTTTTCAAAGACACCCAGACAACATGATGTCGTAATGGTTGTGGTAGACAAGTTGACCAAGGTAACTCATTTTTTAATAATTAAATCCACTGATAAGGCAAGTGATATTGCCTAGTTTTTTATAAAATAAATAGTGATATTGCATTGTGTACCCAAGAAGATTATTTTGAACAAGCATGGTAAGTTCACCACTAATTTTTGGAAGATGATGTTTGTTGGTTTTGGGATATATTTCGCCTTCAACATAATGTATTGTCATCAAACTGATAGACAAACTGGAAGGACACATACAGAGTTAGAAGACATGTTGAGAATGTATGCCATGCATCAATTGAAGAAGTGGGAAGAGTTTATACCTTTGGTAGAGTTTTTCTAAAAAATGGGGACCAAGAGTCAATATGTGTCCATTTGAGGATCGGTATGGTAGAAAGAGAAATACACCTATCAACTAGAATGATTCAACGAACAAGGTGTACGTTGGGCCTGATATGTTGGAGGAAATGGAATAGAAAGTAATTTCTATCAAGCATCAATTGAAGATAGCTCAAGACAAAAATAAGAGTTATGTAGATCAGTAGAGAAGTCACAATAAGTTCCAAGTGGGGGAACATGTTAACCTCTACATCATACCAAGGAAGAGTTCACTGAAAATTGGGTCTTGTGCAAAGATAACACCCATATTTTGAGGACCATTTCAGATCTTAAAGAGAGTGGCGATAGTGGCCTACAAATTTGCCTTGCCACCCATAGTGAAGGCTCAATATTTTTTCCATATATCTTTGCTTAAAAATTATGTGCATGATGCTAATTATGTTTTTGATTGGTCTATGATATAGGTGGACTCCGAGGGAGAATTATAGCTAGAGCTAATGTGCATTTTGGAATGGAGGTAGATCATACCTCAAAATCGAGTAATCAAGCAGGTCAAGGTGAGGTGGATGCACTTTTGAATAGACAAAAGGCACTTGGAAAATGGTTGAGGAAATGAGGGAATCACACCCATTTTTACTTTCTAAGTTCCCAACCGTATATGTAATTGTAATTATGAAAAAAACTATGTATATAAAGCTCATAGTGATTTATGTGTTCTCTAATGTAGACCACTGAGGAGGGTGTTCCTCTAAGGGGGTGGGGTTTGTGACAACCCATTTTGGTTTCCCCCACTCATGTAAATATTTTCATGTGATTGTAATTAATTGTGATACTATGAAAATGAATAGACTAAGAGAGAGGAAATATATTTAGAGCTGGGAGGAGGAGATGCTTGGGAATGGCTTGAATGATGCAATTAACCCTTAATCACTCCCCTGTTGCATTTTATAAAAATTTACTCTGGATTATAGACATCTGAGAGAGAAAAAAGAATGAGCCAATTCTGCAAGATAACAAATGTTGGTCAACACACAAAGGAAATTAGGGAAGGCATCAGGGAGAAGAGAGGGACATTATCGAAAATTGGAATTTAGGAATTCAAGCAATTGTCATACATATGAGAAAGTGCATATCAATGAAGAAATTCACGAGAAGACCAAGACATGGTGATTGCATTGTAGTGAGAAGAATTGTGCAGTAGCAGTGTGTGAAAGCATTAGAAAAAACTCAATGTATGCTCAATATTGGGAGCTAGCTGGGGAACATTGAAAAAAGGTGAAGTTGTGGTGTTGGGAAGATAGTGTGGCAATGGAATCTAGATTCCTGCATAACAAATGGAGACACTAGTTACTCTAGGACTTCTCTTAGTTTTCACAAGTGGAGACCCTAAGGGTGGGCTTTGGATTCCTATGAAAGTGAACAGGTGGAGGCATGGTGTGAGGCTGGATTCTCTCCATATTGCAAGTGGAGGCACTATGGATCTAGATTCATATAGTGTAATAAGGTGGAGACATCGATATTTGTATTCCTATAAGTTATTGTTGGTTGGAGACACTGTGTACTTTGGATTCATGTCGGATTGTAGGTGCAGGCACTATGGACTCTAGATTCTTGGAAGTGACTATTTTGGTGGAGGCATTGTGTGCCTTGTATTCCTACTAGATTTCAGGTAGAGGCATTTTGTGCTCCTATTCCCACATGTTGTGAATGACTCACGTATATTTTCCCTTGAGGACATTACTCCTTAGGCTCTCAATTTAGCTCGGGGGTGGTTAACTGCAAGAAAGGATTACAACACAGTTAACATATTGTTGGGAGGAAAGTGGAAGTCCCTCTCTCCGTTTCGATTCATCGAGTGACTAATATAAGTTGTTTACTTGTAACTTGTGTATGTTATGCAATATCAATGATAAGTATTGTTATTCTTTGGTAATGGGTATATCAACATTATTGATGTGGAACATGCAATGTGATGGTTTGTGAAAGGTTATCATGGATGCAAGAGACTTGTAGATCCATATGATCCTAATATCCTCCTGAATGGACAGTTATTTACATATTCTCATGTTAATTATTGGTATAACCAATTAACTATGGTTGTGTGTGATTTCCATTGTATGTATTGTGTGAATAATGGTTAATGAATCTAATTGAACTTTGTGGTGTGCTGAAATCCACAGGTTGTATGTTATGAAGGAGAGGGAGACCTCCATGCCTTAGATCTTATGAGATTTGTTGTTCAATGTTGTTTACAACTTGTAAAAGACCATGTGGGAATTTGTTATGCATGTTGGATACAATCCAATATTGGAGATTTACATTACAAGTGCCAAGAATGGTTTTGTAATACCATTGAAATTCTTAAGACTTCAATTATGGTATCACTTAGAATGGGCATGTATCTTGGTGGAATGAGTCTTGATAAATTCCAAAGGAAGAATCACGATTTACAAAGGTTCTGAGTTCACAAAGTGGTTAATGAGCATTAGACGAAATTTCAGCTTAAAAGTACCCATTAAATTTTCATGTAATTTCCATGTCATAATTTCTAAAACAATCAAAATCCTTTAAACTTAAAAAAGGTACATGTCCTAAATAATTTTAAATTGTTTAATTTGGGTATCCGTGAAATATTTTATTATTAATTTGCGTATCAGTGAAATATTTTATTATTGACATGGGTATTCATGAAATATTTTATTAATGTTATTTACCGACCTTGCCCATATGAATTAGAATATGGAAAATATTATTAATGCAATGCAAATATTGATATTAGTGAGAAAACATAAATTAAAAATGCGGGTCCATATACTTCTGGTAAGTTGTGTGTTGTCATTGATATCCCTGGGTGAACACTTCAACCATTTTCAAGGACATTAAGTTTTTTTTTCTTTTGAAAAAGCTTAATGTCCCTAAAAATGGGTGAAGTGTTCACCCAAAACATCGGGCATATCAATCACAACACACAATTTACCAGAAATATTCATCCTCATTAAATATTAAATAGTTAAATAGTTAAAAATATAATATAATTATTGTTAAATATAAAATAGTTAAGTAATTTAAAATTAATTAATATAAAATGTAAAATATTTGAATTTAGGCCTCTCTGATCCATATCATGAAAAGTAAGAAAAATTTCGATAAAAATCACATCAATAGTAAAATAGTTGAAGATAAAATATAATTATAGTTAACCAAAAAATACTTAAATAGTTAAAAAAATATTCCAAAAAGAACAAATTACAGGATTCAGGCAAAAAATATAAAATATATATTTAAATATAATTAATTAAAAACATATTCCAAAAAGGAAAAATTACAAGATTTCAGCCAAAAATGTATAATATACAATCAAATCTAAAATAGTTAAATAGTTAAAAAACATATTCCAAAAATGACAAATTACCTATCGGCGAAATTATGGCTAGAGTAGACAAGGTTGTTAAAAAACACCAAAAAAGGTTAAATATAAAAAATATATAAACAATTAAATATAAAATATAAATATAGATAGATAAATATAAATATAAATATATAAATATATAAATATATATATATATATATATATATATATATATATATATATATATATATATATATATATATATATATATATGTGGTTATTTTAATAAAAGTGTCTTGAAGGATTACTAAATAATTAGAAATAATATGTTAATTTTTTTATTAAATCTCATGCTAATAGATAGTGTGGAAGATATATAAAAGTAAAGTAATATTAAAAAATTGTCTACATGGCGTTTTTATTAATTTCTTGATTTTTCCTCAAGAGGACACTTTTAGGCTGAAATTTCCTGTAATGAAAATTCTCATCATTCATAATATAATATTCATGTCGTGCCACATCGAGAATGTCAACAGATGGTTAGTGGAAAGGGGCACAGATGATAGAGGTCATGGGACGAGAAATTTCCCATCACCTATCACCAATATTTCCATCGTGCCATGGAGGCGTGAGGAGTGGTTCTTGTACATTGGGAATATTGGCTTTGTAGATAGAGGGTGCGACAAAAATCCCACTTTGTCTAAAAGCGGGAAATCACTACTTACATAAACGTCTGGGAACCTAGTCGAACCCAAGATGTAAGTTGAAGTGGCACCTTCGAGGAATGCCACGTGAATGACTGACATCACCCTAGCATCAACATGACATCAACAAGAGGCTATAGGAGTGGGTGACATGGAGGTTGAATGACATGTCTCCATGAAGATACATGGTTGAGGATTGTGGTGACACTTGGTATGGGAATTACACACAACAACAACATGGTGGTTCACGTGGATTAACCATGTCACTGCGAACCTTGGGGAGAATTAGTGATGCCATTTCATAGTGGGTCGCAAAGTTAATAAAACTTACAGATGATACAATAGGCACATAACAAATAATATCTCTGTTACTTAATGGGAATGTTCATGGATCACCACGAAGGTCTGAAGGAAGTGCATTGAAGAGAGAAACGCTTGACCCCATGGGAGCGGTAGATGGGGACCTTCCTATTGGTTTATGGAAATAAGCTCGTCGAGGTGTGAAGCTTGGGATAGAACATCCCTAGAGAAAATGGCGTGGGGCATGGTGGTGTGATGGTATTGTGACATGACAGTGTCACACTCGACCTCGTGTGAGGAGGTAGTGCCATGTGTTTTCCACATGGTTGACCCTTGACAATGTGGCATGATGGTAGGTCCAAACTTCGAATGGGAATAACTATTAATTTGGAGGTCAGACTAAGTAAAAGCTTATATCACCTAAACTTTCTCGACAAGTTGTATGCGATGGTGTAGGCCGAAGTTAATTCCACTAACTTTGGTGAAGGAGGATTTTTGTGACCCAATTTCCATGATGAGACAATGAAGGTTGTCTCAATTGAAAGTAACACCTCGCATTTAGTCTAGAAGGAGTCTATGGGGGAAGGCAGTGTCACATCTCCTAAGTTGATATAATTGATGTATGTGTGGGCTCAACTGCCAATTTGAGTTGTCTTACAACATCCTCGTTAAGGAAGTTATGGGTCAACACATTGTTAAACATCACTATTACCTTTTTCCCATTAATATATGCATGAAAATAGCTCTGATGGGTTCCTCCTAAGTCTTGTGAAGATATAGATTGAACCTCCTTGACCACACCCAACACCTATATCACCCCAATTATCGAATTATCTATTTGCTCCAAAACTAACAACATATGCCTCGAAGGAAAATCCTTTGCATAATCTTCCTTGGCATAAATCAAACATGATATTGGCTTCTTCTCTCTCAACGCATCCAAATTCTTGATCTCTCTATCCTTGGATACCTTTTACTTCCTCTTTTCCTTTATCTTCTTTCCCTTGTCACCATGCTATGTCCAACTGTGCTTTGGACCAAACTTCCCCTCACCCTATCTCCAACAATTTATTGCCAAGAACTATAGTTTTTACAAGATTCTAAATGTTTTTCCATCACAACTCACCCTTTTCCCATGATTGTAGTCCATTCATAAAATGGAACAACTTGTCCTCCTCTAGCATATCCTTAATCTCCAACATAAGCCTAAAAAACTCTTTAATGTACGTATGGATCTTCCTTGAATGCTTCAAGGACATCAACTGGTTCCAACCATCTAAGCTTGGTTTCCAGGCCCAAACTGTACATGTAAAGCAACCTTCAAAGTTTCTCATGTAGTGATCATGTTTAGGATGCAACCTACTACAAAGCCTCTACCAGATTTCTACACCATTGCTTGGTGGTTCTTGTTAGAAACATGGTTGTGGCATTTACCTTGGATTCATTTAAACTCCCACTCATTTGATCCAAGTGTTGTTCCACATCCAAACAATAATTCCTTAATTCCTTTGCACTTCTTATCCTATCATATGGCTTTGGTTCTCTATTTTTTATCATCATAAAAGTGTTGGTTGACCCTTTCCTAATGACCTTATTCAATATTATGATCAGTACATCATCATGATCTCGTAATCTCTTCAAACTATTTCCAACAAGTTCTTTATTTCCTATGACCTATCTATTATGTTAATCTTCCTTCAACTGTATGGTAGCATTTGCAACATCTTGAACCTCTCTTATGGCTTGATTGAAATATTGTTTCATCTATCGCATTTCAATCTCTAATTTATCTAATTTTCTACCATGGCCTCGTAATGCATTTCTCACTTGTCTCACAACCCTCAGGACATTCACCAAACATTCCTTCATCTTGAGGGTCTTTGGGTCCTCCTCCATGTCATCACCTCCCTATTGTGATCCAATCATTTGAACCCATCACTCCAAGAATCCCAGATCCACCTAACTACTATCCCATGATTGTCTCAACTAATACACCAACCTACTACACTTGTAACTATATCCCAACTGCATATCATCCATTGTGGATGTAAAAGTACCCTAAAACCTCCTCTTGCATTGATATACCTTGTCATGGATACGAAAATAATAATAATTGACTTCCTTGACTTCAACCCCCGATATCACCTATCACAAGTGTGAAGAACACCTCTATGTCTTCACCCTATTATGATATCCTCCTTGTCACTACAGTGACAATGGCCTTGCTCTATCATACCACACATTAGTTCATTCTTTGACTCAACTTTAATACCCCTTATCATGGCCCCAAGGAAACTCACACGGATCAAAGTACACCTTGGACTCCCAAGGAGTGTGGCACCAACATTTTTCTACACAATGGATGACCCAAAATGTTAGAACTAGTCTTGGGATACCCCTCACAATGACCCTTAGTTAAGTGTATTGCATAATAATATGTTACTTAATCAATTTCAATTATAAAACTACAAAAATCTCCATTAAACATGTATAATTGCAAATCAAATACATATGCAAAAGATAATTATAGAGTGGGCGGATCACCAACTTAATACCCAAAAAAACATATAGTTAATGAGAAGTTTTTCAATGAACAACCCTCTCGACTCTTTACATCAAGGAAAAACCAGAGAATTCCACCATATTACCTCTCCAATCCAAACCCTAAAATCCTACATCAAGCCCCAAATTTCTAGTGTTTGAAAACCCCAAAGTACATCCCTAATTTATGTCCCCAAAACTCAGCCTATAACTCATGCAACACTTAACATCTTTAGTTCATTTAGGCGGTGCTTCAAACGTATGATTTTATGTCCCTAAGAAACCCCCATCATGCACACCCTTGCCTCATTGGGCAGGGTGTGGACAATGCTCGTTTGTGCTTAATCATGCATTTCATCTCCCACTGCAAACTCATCATATGTCTCTTCACCTTGAATTTCTTGTCTCTTCCATCAAACTATATCGTGTATATATATGGGGTATGCACAACCTCCTCAAATGATGCAATGGTTTTGAGGTGCATCCCCTTGCCTTCCCATCTCATTTCAATTTCTAGTTGACATGAAAATGTTCTTACAATTGTTCCAATTGATGTGCCAAAATTGCTACATGTCTATTGTGCTCATCTTATGTCATTCAAGCCAATGCACTAACTCTTGCAATCCACCCCTTGTTCATGTCATTCCATTTGGGTTGTGCACTTGCCATGCCATGTCAACCCCTACCTTAACTAAACACCCATCACATGTTGCCAACCAACTAAATGTCGTGTTGGATGTGTCCCTAATTACATGTCTTTGCTCATATCTGCACAATAATGTGAACCCTAGATTTGGTCATTCCACCCATGCATGCTCTCGTACAAGGAGTTGATCGATGTCTTGGGCACACCCATGCCGTGTGACCCATCCATTGCAACTAGGTCATGGAAACTTTCATCTTTCCCAATTTGTCTCACTAAGTTATTGCGATGGTGTGCTACTCACTCACTTTCCCACCCATGGTTTTGTCCAAGTAGTGTGATTCCCCAATGGCTAATGACATGCCATGACATGGTATGTCGTCCATGTGGTGCCAAGGTAAGGAAACCCCAAGATATGCATGGTTAACCAAAACCAAGGTGATTGTCTCCAATATGCCCAAGTTCCGTCATGTGTCTGATGTGCCCATGACTAGGAGGGCATTACACCCAACATATAGTCCATAAGTGAGGATGAAATATTCTTAATAAATCAAGGCCATATAACAACAAAACTCAAAGCCATTATAATAATATACTCAAAATGAATTCAACATGCCACTTACAAAATTAAATTTATCTAAGAATGATTATATCCTTCCTCTCAACTACCCAAAATAATCCCAATAAACAATATTATATATATTTATTTATATATATATATATATATATATATATATATATATATATTCTATTTTAAATATTAATAATTTAAAATTATTTTAAAATATAATTTATTTTATATATTAAAAATTTATTAATTTTAATTCAATATAAATTTTAAACAAAACTATAAGTAGTTTTGAGAAAAAGACATACTCTATTTTATATTATCTATTGTTAAAATTAAAGTGCATACATGTTATTATCACACTAATAATAAAATATTTATACAATCGATAACTTTACAATTGATCAGATACCCAAATCGGAGGTGAAGAAAGAGGCCATAATAATTAAATAAAGAAGCTAAAGTCTCTGTGCATTTGACAACTATGTTTTATAACCTATTAAATAAAATAAAATAAGAGAAAGAGAGAGTGTTTTTTTTTAGTTTTTCATTTGACAAAGTGTGATTTGGGAAAAATTCAACGTCCATTTTCTATAAAATATTTTCATGTGGGGGGAGTTTTGCTACTTAATAATTTTATTGAGGATATGCTTTGGTGGTAACTTAGGAGGTATTGAGGATATGCTTTGGTGGTAAATTAGGAGGTTTTGAATGGAAGTTTGCTTGTGCTATAATTTTAATTTTAATTTTAATTTTTATTTATTCATGGTAATAGATTTTTAAAAATGAATGTTTAATTTTTAATTTTTAATATTAAATTTTATGTTTATTATATTTGTGGAGGGGTAAGTTATATGTTTTTTTGTTTTTTAGTAAAAAATAATTGATTTTTAATTATTTTTAAAGTTTTTAATAGATTTTATAAAGTTTATTAAAGTTTTGAAAAAAAATATTAAATTTAATATTTTGAAAATTTAAAATAGATTTTGAAATTTTTTAAATTAAATTTTTTTTTTTTTATTAGTTCATATAGATGAAATGACTAATTTTATGGGGTTATAAAATAGTATTTGTCAAAAAAAATTATATACTACCAAGTGTCATTATAATATAGATATCAATGTCAATATTTATGAGTAAATTTCAATTAAATCTCATGAGTTGTGAATATTTGATTTGACATATTATCCTTCAAATATTTTATAATTAAAATGTGATTAACAACTTTTATTGATTTGACATGTTATCGTTAAACTATTTTATAATTAAAATGAATTAGTTTTCTTTTGTCAAAATGTGTTTTTTACAAATCAATAGGAAAGAGATCTTCAACTCTTACATATAATATTAAAAGAAATTAATAAAAAAGAATATTTCAATATTTATTAAAAGTAAATTATTTTAATATCTATCTCAAATAAAATATTTTAAAATCGACTTTATCTAAATAATATTAAAAAGTAATTGAAAACAACTATTTTTTATTTAAATTTCATTCAAAATTGTTTTTATATCTTAATACTATGGAGATATATCATTTTTTAAATGTTTAATATAGAATTGGAACATGACATTTAAAAAATTGTTTCAATGTCAATCATAAATTAATTATATATATATATATATATATATATATATATATATATATATATATATATAGATATATATATTATTGGTGTGTTGTTTAATATGAGTGAGGTGTAATTTTTATCATGTTCAACAAGGAGTTGGCATGTGTGCACATGCACTTGCACATGTATAGATTCACATACTAAGAATTAATGTAAATCCATTTTAACTTTGATCCATCATGCATTGATTTGTAAACAAGAGACTAGTCTATTAGTTTCACTAACACATTTGTGGAATTAACTTTTGATCTTTGTGAAGGAGAAATCTGAAAGAATATTAAATTTACACAAAATTACTAGACTTCTACGCCCATTAAAATGGTTGAATTCCCAAATAATATTTTAATTTTACACATGTTTCATCCCAAGCATCACGTGGAAACAAGATAAATGCTTTATCACTCAACTTCCACAAGAAGAACACCTTATCACTCAACACAAAAGACCATATGATGCCTGCATATATTTCTTTAGTATATATATTTTATTAATATTATGCATGGTGGTGTAATTTATTTTATTTTGTTTGTATAATACACCAACACACATTTTTGAAGCGAAATATCTTTATAAGGTTGTCAAAGGATTTTAATTTCTAAGATACACTTCCATTGTTGAGTAGATATAAAAGTTACCATATCAATTGTCAAATTTATTATATTTTAATTTCTAAGTTACTCAATATTAACTTTTTCATTTAACCTTTTTCCTTAAACTTATGCATTTGGTTAAAATTATATGTGTTTATTTAAAAAGGATATAAATATGTAAATATTTTTTTCTTTTTTCTAATTAATTAAGTAATTAAAGGTTAATATTTTTTCATTTTAAAATTTATATACAATCATGTTTTAATTTTATAATTAATTATTACTATATATCAAAATCTAATTAAAAAAAATATATATTTCTAAAATATATTTATCATCAAAATAAATGAATTATATGAATTATATAATTAGTAATCATATAGAAAGTTGTTATTACAAATGAATGCAATCTTTTTTATGATATTTAAAAAAAACATATTTAATATAATAAAAACAATTGCATTATTAAGTACTCAATCACATATTAAATTGGTTAATCAAATTCACTTGTTGATATTTCCAATGGAGTTTATATTATTTTGATTACAATTACCTGCTAGATATAAGACAAAATTGATCGAGAAATATACCTCTAAAGGGTCAAAACATCCAATAATTCAACTAAACTTTCTCTATTTATTTATTACTATAGATATCCCATATACACCCATATTAAATCACAATTTAAAAATATTTGTTACAATACCAACTTCTAAACCTTTAAGCTCATAATAATTCAAAATTATTTATGATTGGATTTATTAAAAAAATTCAAATATATAATTTTTTCTAAAGCAAATCAAACAAATTCTTTTACCTTTTAAAAAAATGCATCAACCAAATTTAATCTTATTAACCATTATTGTATGTGTGAACTAGCAAAATTGGCAACTAGGACAACCCTTAAACTACAAGTAATAAAAAAAATACAAACAATTTTAATGTTTCCTCGAGGCATCCAATATCTTTATGAGACCAATAATTTAAAAAAATAATAATATTATTTGTTCTTATTTATAACCTAATAATTTTTTTGAAATATCGTAGTATTCCTTTTATCTTAGTTATAATAACTTCTTACTTTTTTGTATAAGAGGCAGGTACTAAGCAACAATGGTGCATATTACACTTGTTTTATTTCTATTTTCTATTTTTTATATATAATTTTGGAAAATATTATCATATTAATACAAAGTAAAATTGCATGTGTCCATCTTTTTTTCTCTCTATATATACACACACTCATAAGATGTAGAATAGTTTGTGACAACTTATTTTGTTAAGGCAATCCTTGCATTAAGGTTGTCAATTCAAAACTTTGTGGGTACAAAAAAAATCCACCTATTTCAAGGGTTCATAGGACCTAGGCAAGGGGCAATCTCCAAATTCCCTAGATGATTTTGACTGCTTAGATAAATCTACCCATATTCAGAGTTGGTGTAGCCCAAGCCAAGTGGGATTCTCTAATGATTTTGACATCTCAATTGTCCCTTGATTACACTTTCTTAGCCAAAATATGGCCTTGGGTCACCCTTTCTTAACCAAATTATAATCCCACAAATTCTAGACAAACTAGCAAACAAAAAAAAGAAAAGAAAGTTTACACCTATACCTATATATATATATATATATATATATATATATATATATATATATATATATAAAAGGCCACATAACAAAGAAAGTATGAAACATATATAAAATGGGAGGGTCCTATCCTCATCCATCACATACACAAGCTCTTCAATTTGGAAGTAAAAAAATCTTCCTAAGCTCTCAAACACATGGCCTCATTATACCTGTCTTTAAAAGTGGGGATAAAAAAATTCCCTCTAATTACAGGACCATTATTGTTATAGGCCATTTTTTCACATCTGGTCAATAGGCCTACAAACCGGATCAACCCACATCTGTGAACATGTTGTCATCATCCCTACACAAAGTCCTAAACATGACCATTCCAAAATGTCTGCGTGTCTAGGTCTAACAGCTTAAAATCAAGCTTTTGAGCCCCAATGCACTTTGCCTCTTTAGAGAGATACGTTCAGCGTTGATTGCTTCCTTCCATACTAGCACTAATAGGCATCAACTTGCTCCTTGCTAGGGGTGCGCCAATTCTAGAAATTTGGGAAGCTTCTAAGGGTTGTTTTAACCATTCACTATGGATAAGAAGCTCGAGTCCTATCTAATCCTACCTTCGAGACTTCACCTCTTATCCCTTGAGCTAATCTTCCCCTCTTTAATGGATCTCAAGCCTAGATTTGTAAATGGATAACAATTCCTAAATTACCACACCCTCCTATAAATTTACTGCCATCCAAAACATTAGGGTTGAATTTTGGAGATTGATTATGCCCTCATGCTTCTGCCTTCAACCGAAAGGAGACATCATCTTCATGCATTAGGGTGACATTGAGGTGTGCTTTGTGACAAGGAAGGTCAAATCAAATTGGGGAGATCCTTACAAGATCAACTACTATTCTTGGTTGTAAAATTTCTCCCATTTCTATTAATACAAAGAGTATCTTGTTTTCTAATATGTGTTGTACTATGCTTTCCTTCATGTATTTCAATGCCTCATTGATTCATTAAATAGAGTAATTCAATTATTCTATGTAGATGTTGTAGGTCCTTATCTTGGTTTGCTTGTATGTGCATGTTCTAATTACGCCGTAAGGCGTTTCCCTTTGAAATGAATTGCCCTAGCCGCCGTCGTGTCTTATTGTAGACCGTAGATTTGTGGTGTTAGACGATTCAATGAAGTGTGATCGTTGATCCAAAACTTAACTGTTAATGAAGAAGCGGGTTAACGACGAAGCGGGACGGGCGCACCGCCAGCGAGCGATTCGTTTCGCAGCTGACATGTGCTTGTTATATTATTTTTCCATGACGCGTGATTTGTCCGTTGGTCCTCCGAGGCGCAGACGATTATTAATACGCGACACTCTCAACCATTGCATTGCAAATCCTGTTATCTCACATTTCTCGGTCCATTCTGGTCGATTGCTCGAACCTCGAGTAGGGAGATTTCTGCTTCGAATTTGTAGTGGCCTGTCTGAGATTCACATTTTCTCAGAAGGAATTGCGCTTAGGATTTTTGATTTTCCACATCAATTCGCAGTAACAGGCGCGTTGTGAGCGTGAGCGAGAATGGCAGGTGTAGGAAACTACGCATCTGCGGCTCTCTTGGCTGTTGTGTTGATAATGATGGGAGAGGGAGTAGCTACAACAACAACAGAGGTGACGGCAGCATCTCCCAGTCCAACAATGTAGGCAGGTGCTGATTCCATGGCCTTCGTTCCCTCTCTATTCTTCGCCATCATGGCCTCATTCATACCCTTCTTGGCCTCTCGATTTTACTGAGATCTGTTGCCGTTGCTCTTGGTCATTTTTAATGATCAGGGAGGGGTGGCTTTTATTATCCTATTTTATGTATATTTCTGATATGTATACGACATTATCCCCCGGGCGTCCACAACCATCATCCCCCTAATTTATTCCACACAAATTTTATATTTTGCAGAGCGCATTTCTATATCAGCCCCGGGCGGATCAATTCCCATCTAGTGACATATTTTTTGCCTACCTTGGTTGTTTTGCAGGAAAGTGACTGATGGTTACAAAGAATGTATCCACAAACGTTTGCAGCGAACTTATGGGCAAACATTTTCCCTCCTCAAATGCTTGGCTTAAGGTTCAGGGCACTTCTCTCCTCAAATGCTTGCCTTGAGGTTCAGGGCACTTAAACTTAAGGTAAAATCGAAATGACATATCGACTGTGTATTTCCCCATGCAGTTGATGCCACCTTCAATTCATTCATGCATGTGGGCGTCCATATGTGAATTGGTTTTCTGCGTGTTACCTGCCCGACATTACAATCAACTTTGGCGCCGATGGAATTGATTGCAGATTGGCATGCAATGACCTCAATACATATCTCAATAAAGCGTGCAAATATTGTCTCTTCTACAATGTACCAATAACCGAAGTCACATTTCAGAGTGTCCTTTACGATTTTCAATGGCGTATCTAAAAATTTGATCTGTGAAATATTGTATTTATTAGTCTTTCATTGTTTTAGCTTTCGAGGGACTTTGTTTTTATAGGTTAGCCTATTCAATCCCGATTTATTTGAGTTTCCTTTATTCTAAAAGAACTATTTTCATAAAATTGTGAAGCTTTCAACTATTTTTTTTAATGAAGCTTGGAAGTTTTCTTTATTGTTTTACAGGTGATAAAAATGCCTCAATATTGTGAGAAATACTATGACGAATCTATGAGTACAGGTACTTCCACTGTTTAAAATTTAGAGTTTGAATTAAAAAAAATACTTTCCCTCGGGTCTTCTTATTGGCGTTTCGGTTAATGTTTGTTAATCCTCTCATATTACTGTAATATATTTGCTTCTATTTTGTATTATGACTCGTGACAACGATTTGATTTTATTTTGTAACACTCCATTTGGGTTTTTTTCAGAGGAAAAAAAACAGAACCATTCTTTATTAAAAATGAGGAAGAGTTTTACATCTGCTTGGATTAAATGCAGTTCATTAGTACTGCTCAACAATGAATCTTGAAGACCAAAATCCATCCAAAAAACAAAACCCTGAAAGAGCATGGCAGCAAGCATATTTAGATGGTATCAAAACTAAAAAGGAAAACAAAGATAGCCATCGAACCATACAAAGGGCCTAGGAGAGACCACCAGAGATAGAAAAAACCTGCAAAAACCACCTATGAAAATTTGAAAAAGCCCTGCCCACATAATGAACCATCAACAAAGTACTCAAAATAGAAAAAATTAGGAGAAAGAGACAGGGCTTGCTTGGAGAGGGTGTCAGCAACGAGATTCTGTTCATAGTAGATATGCTGAAAGGAGATGTCAGAAAAGGTTGCCTTCAGATCCCTGATACAGATCATGCAATTATCATCCAATTGCAGAGGGAGGAGACCCCAAGGGTGGAGTCGCCCGAAATCCATTGAATCAAAGTAAGGCAATCCCAAAATATTGAAATCCGCTAGATGCCCAACCATAAGGAACACTGTAAGGCACCCCATAAAGCCATCATCTCAGCCCTGATATTGTCTCCCCTACCAACAGACCAGCAGGACCTATAATGTGAAGAGGGGTCAATTCTCAGGAAAGCACCACAACCACATATGCCTCCCGAGGAAGCCCCATCAAAAACAAATATGGGAAAGATGCTGGACATATCAAGCATGGAAATAAAATGGAAGGATGCCTTTGGCAACCAAGGACCGATTTCCATGACGAAGGCAACAATTTTTAAGGCAACCTGATATGAGTCAGAGAGTTTTCCTTTGAAGGTAAGATCATTCCAAGCCCTCCATATTCCCCGTAGTACATATAATGGAACAAACCTGTAAGCAGGTGCGTTTTGAGTCCAATTCATAAGGCATGCCACAATTGAAGAGTCATCTCGAGTGACGAAAACACCCAGCAAAAGAGAAACCTCCAGCCAAACAACAAAAAGCAAAGGGACAATGTAAAAATAAGTGGGAGTAGTCCTCAGAAGCTGATTTGCATAGAATGCACCTGTCAGGGCCAATGAAACCCTTCTTCAACAAGATATCCTAGGTGAGAATGCGGTTATACACTCTAAACCAAGAAAAGCATTTGATCTTCAATGGAGTGTCCCAACCCCACATGTTAGCAGACCAATCAGAATAAGGTAAAGAGTGAATGGAGGAGGAAATGTAATAATTACGCCGTAAGGCGTTTCCCTTTGAAATGAATTGCCCCAGCCGCCGCCGTGTCTTATTGTTGACCGTAGATTTGTGGTGTTAGACGATTCAATGAAGTGTGATCGTTGATCCAAAACTGAACTGTTAATGAAGAAGCAGGACAGACGCACCGCCAGCGAGAGATTCGTTTCGCAGCTGACATGTGCTTGTTATATTATTTTTCCATGACGCTTGTTATATTATTTTTCCATGACGCGTGATTTGTCCGTTGGTCCTCCGAGGCGCAGACGATTATTAATACGCGACACTCTCAACCATTGCATTGCAAATCCTGTTATCTCACATTTCTCGGTCCATTCTGGTCGACTGCTCGAACCTCGAGCAGGGAGATTTCCGCTTCAAATTTGTAGTGGCCTGTCTGAGATTCACATTTGCTCAGCAGGAATTGCGCTTAGGATTTGGGCTTTTCCACATCAATTCGCAGTAACAGGCGCATTGTGAGCCTGAGCGAGAATGGCAGGTGCAGGCAACTACGCATCTGCGGCTCTCTTGGCCGTTATGTTGATAATGGTGGGAGCGGGAGTAGCTACAGCAGCAACAGAGGTGACGGCAGCATCTCCCAGTCCAACAATGTAGGCAGGTGCTGCTTCCATGGCCTTCGTTCCCTCTCTATTCTTCGCCATCATGGCCTCATTTATACCCTTCTTGGCCTCTTGATTTTACTGAGATCTGTTGCCGTTGCTGTTGGTCATTTTTAATGATCAGGGAGGGGTGGCTTTTATTATCCTATTTTATGTATATTTCTGATATGTATACGACATTATAGGTCTAGGTTTTGTGGAGGCCATTCTTTTCTGGACGAGTGCCAGAGTATTTTGCATCTGCTACACGCTTTTCTTCCTTCATTGTTTATCCATTTACCCATTATAGGTCTAGGTTTTGTGGAGGCCATTCTTTTCTGGATGAGTGCCAGAGTATTTTGCATCTGCTACACGCTTTTCTTCCTTCATTCTTTTCACGGCCCTTTCTACTGAATATGATTTGAGTTAATAAATTTTGTTTGATAATCTTGGACTTAGCAGATTACAATTGCTTGGCAGATTTTGAGTTTTTTTTTTGTTGTTTTAGGGTTTTTTTATGAATCCCTTTGAATGTTATGATGTTGTTTGTCGAGAGTACTTTACAATGGGATGAGTTTAAATATGCTATCTAGTATGAGGGTAATGCACTAGAAGCATTGGTTTGCATGAAATCCTTTCCAACATAGGGTCATGTTCCATCTTTTTATGTTAGGGGAGTGACTGCATACTGTCATAAATGCTCTGGTATTGTATTCTATTGTATGGTTGAGTCTGCAAGAGGGCTTCTGCAGTTGAATGGTCAGTGGAGGGCTACATTAGAAATTAAATTCATGTCAGTTCAATTGAAGCAACCGTTTAATTGATGATAATTGTCCAGGCCCATTCTGCTTGAACGAATTCTTTTTCATGGATATTTTAATCGACAGCTGATGGCCTTATTCCTCTCCAGATGACTCTTGTTTTTACATAGTGACAAAGAAGGAAGCAGAGACTGTAAAGGGACCAGAAATAGCTGCTATAATTAATTGAATACCATATATTCATTATTCTTCGAGTAGCGTAAACTATTGTCAGATACGGTGTGTATATATATAAATATATGTCGGAGGATAAGAATACGCAGGATATCCATCCCCTTTCACCATTTACATCTCTTACGCTAACAAAGTTTGATATCAATGAGCCATGATAAGCTTTCCAGCTCTGTATGACCATAAATTCTTTTAATAGTGCATTATAGTATCTTTCCATCTGTGCATGTGATCATAAATTCTTTTAATAGTACATTATAGTATCTTTCCATCTGTGCATGTGATCATTCAAAATTTTCGATGTGCAGAGAGTCATTCATTTTAGGATTAAAAAAGTAGGAAGCATTTGATACCGTGGCATGCGAAAATTAAAAGTGCCACACTCATCTTTTGACATCGGACCAAAAGGGTACAAAGCATATTATAACCTGACATACTCATCTTCTGACATCAGACCAAAAGGGTACAAAAGCATATTATAACCTGACATACAAATCACAAATTCATTTGCTGACATATCCTGATAAAAGGGCAGAAAGCATAAAAATAATGGCATATAAGAAGAGTTGAAGATTTGGTAAGCCGGTGCAATTTGTTCTTGCGTTTTTCATCTTGTGTGTTGAAGATTTGGAAAGCTAATGTTATGGTGCAATTTGCTTTTAATCTTGTAAAATTAAATGATCCAAAATGACATTAATCATTTAAAGGGGCTTGGTGGATAAGGTATCACTCAAATGGCTATAAAAATGTTCTATGTTACACTTCACTTTATTTGCACCTAGATTCAAAATTGTGTTTGAACCTTTCAGTTATGTAGGTCGTGTGGTCGAGTCCGCCCCGCTACAGGACCGATCAGCATCCTGCGCTGCACAGGTCTGATATGGTAGATACGCGAGCTTGCTTGCTTGTCTGTATAATTTTAACTATGCAATGTGTATATGAAGGCAACGAGGATGTAGCTGGTTGTTACCTCGAAATGTTTCTCACTGTATGGTATGGTTGTATAAGGCTGATAAATTTACTCTCTGTAAACGTACGGCTCCTATTTCTTAATATCTAAAAGGGGTGAGGATTAAATATGGAAAAATGGCCTGCTATTTTACTGAACACCACACAAATAAGAGTATTAAAATATGAAAAGAAAGGGATCTGAGACGAGTAGAGAAAGAGGAGCACAGAAGAGCTAGAGGTAGACTGAGAAGTCAATCAACATTGTTAGAGTGGCTCCTCGTTGCTGTTCCATGAATGACGCCGAAGAATAAAACTCGCTCCCACACAGAACACCAATTTTTTCAGTCCGCCTCTTGTCCTCCTCAGCCCTTATGACGGCATGTCAGCCCTTATATATAAAGGTGCGACGATGTTTACACTGCAAACTGCATATTGATTTTCACATTTGTGTGTTTTTGAAATTTGTCCTTTGTGCTCGTAGAAGCGAGATATTCTATAAGATGTGTACTTCGTGCTCGTAGAAGTGAGGTATCTACTTAATGCTGTTTGTTTTCCAAGTTTGTTTATCAGAATGTTTCAATAGATAAATGTGAATCTAATTTGGTATCTATTTATCAATAGATACATGTGAATCTAATTTGGGATGTATTTATGGGGAGATCAAAAATAGGGTTTATAGATGTATTTTTTTTAAATTTTATTTATATTGGATTTCTTTTTGTAATGAGAATTTTTGTATTAAAAAAAAAATTCTACTGGAACATGCTGCTAAAGCAGTATATAGGAATGAAGGTTACAATTTTTGTATTAAAAAAGTTGTTATTAGAACATGTTGTTAAAAATTCTTCAATAAATGTAAAAGGAAGAGGACAAAAAAACCATACTTTTCTTGACAAAAAGAGAGCAGCGGATTCAAGACTAGATCTACTGAAAATTAAATACATTGTTTTTTGCGTACATGAATAGATTCTTACAAATTGCTTGCACAAGGTAATATAAAAATAAAACATCTCTAGAATTTAAGTGAAACCATCTTTTTACTAGATCTGTAGGAAGATCAAGACACCAGATTTTGGAGATTTCTTGCTTTGATATTTTCTATATTTTATTAATGGTTAATAACATTGATTAATTTTTAGAACATTTGAAAAAAAGAAGATTACATATTTTTCTTCTTTGCTTCTTACTTCTTTTCTAAAAGACTGTTTTTGTCCTTTCCTTAGGTGAAACCCCTTCCTCAACAGGTGAGTTGATGATCTCTGATTGCACTAGATCTGGAACTGCCTGATCAAAATGGGATATTGAATTAATCATTCAACCTTGACTTCTGCTTCTGTAGAGTGCAGAATTCCAAATCTATTTCTAGAGGGAGAATGGACCTGTGTGATCGAAATGAGGTATTGAATTAATCATTCAACCTTGACCTCTGCTTCTGTAGAGTGCAAAATTCCAAATTTATTACTGGAGGGAGAATATTGGTGAGACTCAAATCTATTAGAATGAGGCCTTTTGTGTTTCCTTGGAATTTGTTTGAATGTTCATTGCTATTTATTAATTTGAGAAGATGACGATGAAATAGAAAGAAGTTGAGATATTATAGTATTTGGACAAATTTTTGTAAAACACATACTTATCGCAAAAATTACATTTGAAAGGAACTAACTCATAATCTAGAACCTGAAGATGACTTGGACCCTCCAAGTCAGCTAAATTACCTTTGGGAGTTTTGCAAAATACATTTCAACACAAATTTTGACATGCTAGAAGTTGTATTCCTTGGACTGTAAACTAGTAATATAGCAGGTCAAATTACTTTTGGGAGTTTTGCAAAATACATTTCTAACACAAATTTTGGCACATGAGAAGTTGTATTCCTTAGAATGTAAACTAGTAATATAGCGGGCAAATTTTTTGATAGATTTAAAAATACCAAAAATTCTGATTTGTGGGTGAATTCTTAAAACTCGGTCATCAAATAGTAAGGACATAACAGAAAACACAAATAAAAAAAAAAGAAACTCGCAAACATAATAAATCCTCAGTCATGGAAAAGGAGTCCTGGAATGAGCGGAAGGCAGCAGCTGAGCTAGCGAACGGAAATTGCAAATTCCTGCAGCAGCTGAGCTAGCGAACGGAAATTGCAAATTCCTGCAGCAGCTGAGGGCGACAGCTAGGATTACCCTAGCCACTCCGTTCTCAGATCCTCCCCAGGTTAACATGGATGTATTCTAATGGATTTTAATGATGTAGTTGGAACTGTAATTAACTTTTTTATGTGCAATAAGTAAAATGAGAAAAGTAAGCGTCTTCATATGGCCACCTTTGTTGAAGCGAGCACAAGTAGAACAATCCTTTAACGAGACTCGTTGATTAACCTACCGGGCTATTCATTTTTCCCCTTTAATCACATCAACAAACTTTCTCCATAAACTTGTCGGCTTTAAGAGATTTTTGAGCAGAATTTCGCCCTTTTTTTAATAATTTAAATTTAAAAGAATCACAATTATAGATGAAAATGAAAACAATTGCAGCCTGCTGCTCATAGAATCTTTTTATTGAAAAATTGTTATGCCCAACTTACTCATACCTATTCCTATAGACTTGGCGTGTGTATTGCCTAAAATACTTGTTTAACCAAAAAGCTACCACAACATAACTAGCACAAAAGATTACAGAGAATTTGGCCCTCGAGGGGCTTCTTCATTCGTGCAACGTAAGAGTCTGCACCGCATGCTTGACTGAGCTCATATTCACATCGAACGAGTCCATTTATTGGCCTCGAACAGGGAAAACTCTGCAGATGGCTTGTAGGGGTGCTGAATCTCTGAAGTCGCTCCTTTGCACATGTTGGACCAAAATGAGAAGAGGTATGAAGATTTTCCGTAATTCGGTGACCAGAGTATACAGGAAACCCAATTTGTCTCCACCCGTTTATATTTCCTCTTGTGAGCATGCATACAAACTCCAAAAACATGCTCCCATTCATTAGATGCCAACATTTGGATGGCAGATTCAATTGCACATTGATCCCTAACACAACGTTCTGTCGTTGCTTTGTATTTCCAATCTCCCTGCCATCTGGTCCATTTGCAGGATGCATTTTCCAATTCGCGTTGAGCCTTATAAACATCACATTCACACAGGACACCACACCCTGCTAGACTGGCAATGAACCATGATGGCACCTAAGTCACAGCAGCACTGAGATAGTTCTTCTTCAACTTGTGACCCCTAGAGTGCAATCTGAAACTGATGCCCTTTGCTGGCTGAATCAATAATGTAATGACTGGTGAATTCACCAGACTTCTAGCTTGCTTGACATAGATCATCAATGCAAAACCCCAAACTCCTAATATCAGAGGAATCCGACTTGAAGGGCTAGCTAATACAATAAACCCAACACCCAAGAACTGGGCAATAAAACCACATGCACCAGTCTTCCTCATTATTATACAGTTAATAAATCCTATTGTTAGTAAGTATGAATGTTGAAGTAAAGGTCTCTGCAGTGGCTTTAACTCCCATTTCTCACTTGCGTACTTGAACTAACAGTATAACACTTGTGGCAACAAGACGTACTTGTGTATATAGTAAGGTTATATCATGGGACGGGAGAGAAGGCCGAGTAGCCCTCGTTGCCGTTTCTATGAAATACTCTTCTTAAAATGACCGACGTACTTGTGTATATAGTAAGGTTATATCATGGGATGGGAGAAAAGGCCGAGCAGCCCTCGCTACCGTTTATATGAAATACTCTTCTTAAAATGACCCCCAAATTAGTCCCCGACTCCGCCCTTGAATTGAGACCCCCATATTGGCCCCGAAACATTTATATCGATGTGGAAAAAGTTGAAGTCGGAATTACAGCAAGGGTCCAAAAGTTTATATCAATGTGGAAAAAGATCAATGTAGAAAAAGTCGAAGTCAGAATTATCAATGTGGAAAAAGTCGAAGTCGGAATTACGGCAAGGGTCCAAAAGTTGAAAAACTCTGTTAAAGTCGAGTGTTGTTCTTGCCCCACCATTGTTTGATTCTGCCAAGTGACATGTTTGCTGATTCCTTAAGTAATCACAACTTCTCTTATTTTCAGTGTGTTGTGTTGTCTTAAATGTGTACCATTCAGTATGGTTCCATATGTCACAAAAACGTGTATTTTTACTGTGTTCTCTTGTTTTAAATGTGTACTATTCAGTACGTTTCCATATATCGCAAACACAGCTCACAACAAAAAGGTCTAGATTTGTGTAGATCTTCTAATTTCAGACTAATTTCTGAACTTTAATTAGGAATTTTGCAACGATGTTTATATTATCATGCACCTCCTACACATCAAATCTAAGGTCAGTATTTATATTATCAAGAACCAAGAATGGTGAAGATTATGGCAGTCTATTTTGAGGTTTCCGCTACAGTCCAATTTACCCATTGTAATCTCATTATGATAGCAATTAGCCAGAAGTTTAGTCCTGAAACCCAATACGACAAAGCTTAAGTTTGTCCAATAATGATTGTACATACTGGGATAAGAACACTACTGCCTACTAGCCTTGTTGGTTTCTTAAAACTGAATAAATACTCGAATACAATTGAATCTTATTTGGAAACTGATTGATTCTTTGGTAGGAATTTGGAAGTCTGTCTTTACGCTGGTGACGCACCAGGGATGAGCTGGTTGGAAATCTGAATATGTTTGCTTGTTGGCACCTGAAGGCAAGGTTTGGAGTTCTTTTCCCTTTGGTGATAGTAGTTAATATTGTTTGCACATATTCCCCTCAGTGATATCAGAATTACTACTATTTACATCTTTTTTTATTGCTATCACCTAAAGGCAAGGTTGGAGTTCTTTTCCCCTCAGTGATGGCAGTTTTAATATTGTTTTACATGCCTTCCCTATTAGTGATGGTAGATTTATTCATCCTTCGGCTAGGGATTGAAGATCTATCCTGCTCCATAGTACTCACTTTGAATGGGGAGATACATGAACCTTGTACCTCATAAACTTGACCAATTAATGACTCTGTGGTGATCAAATTCTGGTAAGCCTCTAACATAGGGTGGAGTCTGGACTCTGGAAGACATATGTATGCATGCTTTATACATTTACCATTACTTCCAGTGCTTCTATGGCTTCTTTGCTTAATAAATGTCATTTTGACCATCCTTAGGGAGAACTTAGCACTTAATTTTAATAAAAAGTGTAATTTATAATTTGGATTTTTGGGTTTATATAGAGGATATATCCTAAAAATACTAAAATGGTAACACTTTCTAAACTCTTCAACACTTTCCAAACACTTCAACTTTTGGCTCTCATGGACTTGAGTATACAATTCGCACAATGTTGCATGTTGTCAGCTAAGTTTGCAGGTTGATACATGTTTGGTGATCTAGTTGCATGTTTTTTTGAAGTTTTACATCTTTTTATCCTTTTTTTTTCAAAAGAAAATACTTCACGGAAAACCTTCTAAGTTCTAGGTACTTTCTTATGATCTGTGAATGGAAAATGAGGTAAACGTTGATCCTGATTCTGGAGTGATTCTGGAGCGTAATATAAAGAGGATCAAGAAAGTCGAACTTGTAACCTCTCAAATTTGGGAAAAGATCTCATGTCTGGTTCATCTTGAACTAACCCCTGAGGCTCTACATTCTTCTACTCGTACAACAAGCATTCACAAATTTAGCTTTTCAGGTTTTTCAATTTTCATATCTTCATTTTTTGGTTTATCAATTTATGTTAAACTGCTCTCATTGTGTTTCATCATTTTTTTTTCTATTTGTCAGTGTGGCATGAAACTGGTAAACCTTTCCACTTGACTAAATAGAGTTTATAAATTGATGGACATGTAATTGGTCATTCAACGTGGCCTTGGTTCATCATTTGACCTTGTGTTAGATATATAAATGTTTGAAACATTGAAATTTTAAGTGATGTATATCGATGATTGCCTTGTCATTAGAATTTGACATGGTTCAATTTTATTTTGATTTTAAGTTTTAACTTATCTCTTTTGTTTTTGACTTTACTTTGTTGCAGAAACCTTTAGGAAATCACTCCTCTTAGATGTACCATCACTTACTTTAATGGGAATACCTTTTTATTTTTATGAAAGGCTACCTATTTATTGTGCTTGAACTATTTGACACCTTTGCTGACCTATTCATATTGGTAATTCCACTAAGTTCACAACTCTGGACGATAAGGAGGGGTGGTTTTCTTGTACTTTGTTGACACCAGTTAAATTTCATTTTGTCTATATGCTCTCCAGAATTTATCTGCAACATGTTTTCAGAACTTTATTTACCATGTTTGTTGTACCATCGATTTGCAAATGGGAAAAAATGTACCAATCACTTTGAAAATAAATATACTTATCACTTGTAATTGTTTTGTGCACTCCATGCAAATGCACACTATCCTTGACCGAAGAAAATGAGTCATTACCTGTATGTTTTGAGATTGTTCCGATATAAAATTTTCGAAGATTTCCAACAAACATTTGTCTCCTATTTAAATGGGTGGTTGAAATTATTTTATGCAACACTCCCCTTTAATTACAAAAAACAAAAATTTAAACTAAGATATTTTCTGGTCCGAGTCTAAGCTATGCTTACAAATTTTTTTTTTTTGACATCAGTTGGATTTCCTTTTCTTTTCTTCATTGCTTTAGCCTTGTCTTTTTGTTGTAAGCTTCAGATTTCAGTGTCTTTATTGGCTAGTGCAACTGTTCCATTGTTCCAAGTTGTCCATGCATGTCCTCTATTTCTTCAAAAATTGGCTTGTATGTAAACGACTACCACATGTCACCTTCCATAGCTTTCTCTTCATCAATTTGTTCCAAAATAAATCATAAAAATATTTTGTCTCTCAAGGACACTATTGCATGGAAATTTCATTAACATTTTTATTTTCTATAACATCCATGTTGCCTTCAACATTCATTGTTGCAACTTCTATGAAAACATCATTAACACATGGTGTTTCAAGCCATGTTTCAAGAAGTTTTAGTGTGAGAGATTCTCAATGAATACATCAACCTCTTTTTCAATGAAGATAAGTTATTGTAGCATATGCCGCTAATCTATGCCAATGGCATGTCCGTGTTTATTTCAAAATGATTTAATGTATCTAACATCATCTACAATATAATCTGAAAGATAACCCATCGATCATAACAAACCATAGCAGCTAGATTCTTTTAATGTCTTAAAAAAAACCAATGGATGCCAATTTGCGAGAGAAAAATGGTATTGCCACAGTAATATAAATCATAGCAGAGATCTTCATTCATATATATATATATATATATATATAGATAATGAGTATGTACTATAGAGATTTATTTATCTCAATGATAACTTGAGATTCTTCCAGTTATGACAAAAGAGTAAAATATTTAAAATAGAGCATGGACTATAGAAAGTAATATAAATCATAGCAGAGATCTTCATTCATATATATATATAACGAGTATGTACTATAGAGATTTATTTATCTCAATGATAACTTGAGATTCTTGAGATTCTTATCCCACGTTGCATATGATTTCAGTGTATGTAAATGAAAAATTAATAGATCAATTTAATCTTAATTTTGACGGATTTGATTAACTATTCTTCCCCACTCTATGCTATTCTTCCCCACTCTATGCCTTATGGCGTTTCCTTTGCAACATAAGGTGCAAATGCTAGTTATATCATATGGAGCTACAATTGTGTTACACATCATTTTGTCACCATGACATTGATATAAATGGATTTCTTACCATTCATGAACATGTTCCATTGAACTCCCTTAGAGGTCAAACAACCAAAAATCCCTTGAATAAGATGATAATTTTGGGAAAATTGTCTTGTATACCTTGTTAAGTATGACATGTGCACTTTTCCTAGAAGTTTTTGTGCATTCGCTATACTTATCGCTGAGAACGGAGCATAACTACACTCTGTCTTCCATTGTAGACCACGCAAGTGAATCAAAGAAAATTAAAAATAAAAAGTGAGATCTAGAAGCATCGTTGGGCGAATACATCCCAAATAAAATCTCCCAGGTCATATCTGTTCAAGCCAAACCCCTCAAATGATGTACCTAATTCCCTTTCCTAAAGGAACCCTAATACTCCAATTAAGGGATCTCATCCTCCTCTTTTGGATCTGAAACTTCTTCCTCTTGGCCTATAAATTGACCAGAGGGTAGAGGGATTGAGGAGGTCAGAAAAGATAGACTTATGTTGTTGAATTGAGATTGAAAGGATTATCATCTAAGGAAAGGGTTGGAGGCATTTTGGAGGAACCTCATGACATCAAGGCAAAGGTTGTAAGGATCTTCTTTATCCTTGAATTAATACAAATGAATTATTTTTTCCATTGTATTGTCTTACTGAAATGATGAATGGTTTATAGTTCTTTAGATATTCATTAAGGAAATTTCAATTTCTAATCTCCTTGATCATTAGATTAAGATTGTTTGAATTGTTATGTTGCATATGCCTTTGATATTTCTTATGTTTGTGGTTGCAGGTCTTTTCAAGCATTAAGAAGCTACATCAAGACAAGCGGGGATCTTCATCAAGCATTTTGCAAATAGGTGAGAGGCTTATTCATCGTCTTTTATACTCATAATTCAAACAAAGTAAGCTTAGGGAAAGATTTATTCAATTGTTTGTTTGTTTCTAGTTTCCTTTAGGATCTAGGGAGATCAATCTTGTCAGAAAGAGGGGTTTATATGCCTAAAACATTGGCGACCATATTTGGGAATGTTCAAGGAAAATTTTAAGAACCCCCCTAAATTTATATGTATAATAAATGGGCAAATCCCCATGATACATAAGAAAAATGGAGGGCGATTTTATGAATAATTTAATATGTGTATATAATTTTTTTGGCGAATCTCTCACTAGATTATATTATCTTATAAAATCATGGCGAATATTTCATCGAACTATAATATCTTGTAAGATCTTGGCGAATATTTCCCTGAATAATAAAAATTTGTAAAGTCTTGGTGATTCTTTTACTAAGTTATAAAACACTGTGAAGTCTTGGCAATTTTTTGATAAAATATAAAACCATATATGATAATAGGAAAACATATTCATTAAATTGTAATATACTAACTTACATGTTCAGAAAAAAGAAACATAATTTGTTCTTCCTATAAACAATGTTGCAAGCTTCAATGGGCGTGTTTGTCAAGGTTCTTACTGTACACTCTTGCATATCCCTCTATCAGTTTTGATAATATTCCACCACAAAGTTCTTGTATGTGTTGATATTGACCACCACTTCTATCGAGGTAGGAGAGATTAATATTTTCTCTACCACTTTTGTCAAGCTATGAGAGATTAATGTTTGCACAAATCATGGCATAAAAACACCTATTGAGTCTAAATATTTTGTTTACTAAAAAGACATAGGGACTTTCTATTGTTGAGAACTTTAGATTACATAACTCCAACGTTGCATATAGCATGTGCATATGTAAAGACAATCTTCTGCCAGAATATGAATGCTTTTCTAGAAAATGGTAGGACATCTCAAAATTCAAACAAATACAAAGAAAGGTATAGAGTCACAGAGCTCCATTCTCGATGATATAGTGCAACCATGCAATTATGCATGTATGAAATGCATCTAGTACACAACATGTGGCTCAAAATCAGCGTAATCCAAAGAACCAGAATCCACGGGTGGCATCAAATAAGTTGTTATTAATTTTGACACCAAAACATCTATAAGAGGAATTCTTTGGAGATTCTTCACAAATCTAGGAGCTTGGATTTCTCCAATTGCTATTATTTGTTGGTTGATGTCTACCATCCTATCAAGTTTCTTTTTAATTCTAGATTCTCAACATCCAAGACAACAAGAAAAATAATTGTTGTAGTTTGGTTTGTAATTTGGTCTAGGAACACTCAAAACAGAAGCTGCGTGGTCCCATGTCATTGCTATTGCAGTTATACGATACCCATGATCCCACTACCTATGGATGCCCTCACTAGGATATAGAAAATCAAGTTCAATGATCTAAGGTACAAATAAAATCCATTACTACAATTAGCTACATGAATCCAAAAAAGGCAACAAAACTATATGCATTGTTGGCACATTTGCATTACTTACCTAATCTGTAAAACCTGCATTTTGGGACATGACAACACCCCATCTACTTCCTGTAGAAGCCATAGAAGTAACATATAATCCCTTTCTCCACTTTTTTCTTATCCATTTGAATGGAAAAGAATCACTAACATTATAAGACTGTTGTGTGTACTGTGTGCCTGGAATACACAAAAGCTTAACAATTAATAGACCCTCTATCTATTGACCCATCAAAATTTGACAAGGGAAAACACCTACAGAAGCTTACCTTTAGACATTACTACCAGGGAGCTCCCACTGTTGGCCCCCACAATTGCACTTATGTAATAGTTTTTATCCCATTGTTCCATGATCCATTCTTACAAAAAAAAAGAAGAAGTAATAAGTACCACCATAATGTGAAGACCACTAATGATGCTTAGTACATGCATGTACACATCTTATATAAAGCGCGTAAAAATATAAACTTGTGAAGAAAGCGCCGAGAAAGCTCATAAACTTGTGCAATGAATCTAGTTCCTGCATCCATAATAACAGCCCGCAGATTTGAGAAATAAGCTACACTACTTATAAAAATACCATCTTAATTTTCTTTCTCAACATGTTGTGCAAGTCTTGTATCAGCCACATTATAGCGGTATCTGGCCACAAAATAGAGATAAATGTAATTTTAGAACTTAACAATAAGAGAAATGAATATAAATAGTGTAATATTCACAACCTGAAGTATCATCTCATATACAAATTTAATGCAAACCAAAATTATTCAACATTTTCAACCAATACAGAAAGGAAAGAATATTGTTGTCCAATGAAATCACATCAAATAATGAGTACAAACATAAGTATCAAAAGTGAAGAAAATATTGTTAAACTAACAATTCCAGGCACGATACCTCTATTTCATTGGTCATCGAGCATTATAAACACTGATCCATTGTGTAGTAGGCATAGCAAGCCGGACCTTTTACTTGGGTTGCTCATCAACATCTTCCTCCATAGTCAACCTACCTCTCTTTTGACCAACTTGGTAGACTAGCTTCACCAAATTGAAAACGCATTAGAGAGATTCCTACTTTCATTTCAGAGATGGGATTTCTTAAGAAAACCAACAGTACCTTTAGAGCTCCATCAATGTTTATTGGCCTAACAACTAGATTTGGACCAATGATTCCATCAAAAAGTGAAGTATATTTTTCATAATATGGCTCTTCATCAAATTTCAAATTCACCACATATTCCAGAAATAGTTTAAAGGGTAGTGGGAAAAAGCAGCACAACATCTCTGGTGATGTGGCCACTTTTTTCTTGCAAACCAGGCAACCCTTTAATTTGGGTTTTTTCCTTTAATTTTTACCCAATTTCATCCAAGTACTTTCCTCCAATGTTTTGCAAGCATACTCTCCATTCCTTCTCCTTATTCTATAATTTTAAATTCGACCAATTCTAGGCTTGTAATCACTCAAGCAGAGATTAAAAACAAATATTTTAACCCTTGAACTCCATTTCCTCTGATTTCATAGAAATTTCCCCCAATTTTCTCACAAGAAACTTTGACAAATGATTTCCAAGTAGGTCCACTATTGTAGCTTGACTTTGATACCACATTGTAATACACCCCAAACTCACTTCCAGGCATATGTCACAAAATTTCAACCTCTATAAAAGCTGAATTTTTAATATTCCTTTTTAATATGGCTTTGCCATACTTTGCCATACTTTGACACTATAATTACTTATGCCCAACAGGGCTTTGATACCACTTTGTGACATGCATGTCCACCATTATGCCTACTGGGATGGAGAGGTAATAAAAATTTCTCACAAATTTCCGTCATTGCAACATACTATAAATCTCTAATATCATAATTGTTTTTCCTTTACAAATAATAAAACATTACACTTACAAATATACGAACAATTACTTGCAATTCCTAAGAAAATGTTGCAGATTTGTAATAACTCATAAATATTAAATATTTATAGAATTTTCAACAATAATTATACAATAATTTAACACATCATAAAATCCATAACCAAAACACTTATCTTTTATAAATAATGTACAATAACTTGCTAGGGACATGGGACATTCCTCTCAGCCATAGGCACTATTGAACCGAGTCTTTCTGCAGCAGGCCATCCTTGTATTGAGGCTATGAGTTCACAATTGATCCTTTGATCGGAAAGGAACCATGTTCTCTTCTATGTGCTTGATTGTTGTATTGTGTGCTTGATTTGAGATAGTATCCCTATATTGTGTGCTTGATTTGAGACAATATCAGCTTCTTGGTTATACTATAGATGTGGTGAAAGGATTAAAAATTGAAGGTGTTCTTTAGTTCTTCTGCAAACTCGAGGCACCCCTATAATTGAACACTTTCTAATTTTTGGAGGCTCGAGCCTTGCATCCAGTCAATAACCAGTTTGGAGTCCCATATATATTTAGGCTTCTGAGACCTCCTCCTCTTGCTAAGTTCATTAGGATGGTGGTAGCCTCTACTTTTGTAAAAATATTTGTGGCAACACCTAATCCACATTCAAAGTTCATTACAATGGTGGTAGCCTTTACTTCTACAAAAATATATGTGGAAACACCTAATCCACATTGAAAGGAGATTGGCTTTGTGTTCAGATTATCTGGAATAATAAGGATCCATCCACCTCCACTTTGTTTTGAGTCTCTTCTTACTGCCTCATCGGAGAATCCTTGAGGAGTATTAAAAGTTTAGGAGAGATGTCAAGGGTTACTAGATTTATTTAGTTTTTCTTGATTTGATACTTTTTGGTAGAAAAAGGTAGTCTCTCTTGAATTTATGGAAGGTTCTCAGCATAGACTACTTTGTCTGGAACAAGGTCTCATTCCTTGTGAGCCAGAGTTCACAAAGGACAAAAGCTGGTAGGGAATGGTGGCTCTTTCTAGCTTCATTATTTTTGAACCAGGTTTCCAGGGTTGCTTCAATTTATTCTTCTTCCCATCTTGATTCCTTTTCCACTAGTGTGAGATTTTAAGGTTGTCCAAACTCCAAACTTCCTTAGTAAAGGGTCAGTTCAAGAAGAGATGCATCACACTTTCAGAGCTTTTCTTACATAAACAGTTTCATATTTTAATTTCATGAAAAGGATCTATAAAAACTCATTAGATGTACATTTATGTGGATTTTAGTCACCAAGTTTCAGATTTAAATTTCATGAAAAGGATCTATGTCACATTGTAGTAGGAGGTTCACCTTTCTGGTGAAGATAAGAATAGTCTTGCATTAAAGATGAAGTATGTAATAAAACATCCCATATAGAAATAATATTTAGTGACAAAACTCAACGTTATTCTACTTCATACAACCCTTGGAGGTATCTTCACACTCTAGTAGGCTATTCGTATATCCTCCTTTGATAGCTACTACTTTTTGTGGTTACAATTATTCATCTGTAGATGCCTAATTAAAGGGTAAAATACACTACAATTATTAATGCAATAACCAAACAGTAAAGCCTCATGACTTCCTTTAAATGGTAGAAGAGATTCAACAAAGTTACTATCCCCTATTCATATGCTAAGGTGACAGGCAAGGCCAATTGCACATCCTTTTGGCACATAACTTACCCTTGCACTTTATCAAATGATGGATATTGAGTGAAAATTGATGGTTGTGAAGCATCACAAGGGATTGAGTTGCATGGAGGTTATATTGTCCTCCAAGTTCTAATACCACTTACCACGATGGTATCATACATCACCATCTAATTAGTCATACAGTTTTGTTTATTTTTTTCAAAACGATCACTTATGCTATGTGACCCCTATAACATCTCTTGGCCCCACTAGCATGCACCAGAACTTAATTGTTCTACCTTTGTGGCCTTTGCCACATGTACCCTACCATTTCCATCTGCCATTGTGGTTGTCCACATCACTTGGTGCATCTCCCTCAGCCACCATGGAACTTTGTAATTTGGCTTCCCTAGACAAATATAATTTTTGCTAATTTACCCAAATTCATCAACAATTTGGGGTTTTTCCTTTAATTTTTACCCAATTTCATTCAAGGACTTTCCTCCAATGTTTTGCAAGCACACTCTCCATTCCTTCTCCTTGTTCTATAATTTTAAATGCGGCAAATTCTAGGCTTGTAGTCACTCAAGAAGATATTAACAACAAATGTTTTAACCCTTGAATTCCATTTCCTCTAATTTCATAGAAATTTCCCCCAATTTTCTCACAAGAAACTTTGACAAATCATTTCCAAGTATCCTCGAAATATTTCATCTATGTAATTATTTTTTTCACATATTGATTTTTCCCTATGTAGGTCCATTGTTGTAGCTTGACTTTGATACCACATTGTAATACACCCCAAAATCACTTCCACACATATGTCACAAAATTTCAACCTCTATAAAAGATGAATTTTTAAAATTCCTTTTTTAATATGGCTTTGCCATACTTTGACACTATAATTATTTATGCCCAACAGGGCTTCGATACCATCTTTTGACATGCATGTCCACCACTGTGCCTACTAGCATGGAGAGGCATTACAAATTTCTCAGAAATTTCTGTCATTGAAACATACTATACATCTCCAATACCAATTGTTTTTCCTTCACAAATAATAAAACATTACATATACAAATAGACAAACAATTACTTGCAATTCCTAAGAAAACATTGCAGATTTGTAATAACTCATAAATATTAAATATTTATAGCATTTTCAACAATACTTATAGAATAATTTAACACATCATAAAATCCATAACCAAAACACTTATCTTTTATAAAGAATGTACAATAACTTGCTAGGGTCGTGGGGCATTCCTCTTAGCCATAGACACTATTGAACCGAGTCTTTCTATAGCAAATCATCCTTGTATTAAGGCTATGAGTTCACAATTGATCCTTTGATTGGCAGGAACCATGTTCTCTTCTGTGTGCTTGATTATTGTTCAAGTTGTTAGAAACTACTCCAAAAATGAACATTTGTAATGGGATAGGGTAATTCTGCCCTAGGGTTTGAAATTTCCTGTAGAGACACTCTTTTATGTCCTAATACATTAGTGAAATTTAACACAATAATCATTTTGTCCTTTCTTTTTCTAGTTATATGAAGAATAAGAAATTCAACCTTTTGCAAAGAACAATGCGATATTTTTGACAGAATCGATTATTGTTGATAGTGAAATCCTTCTTGATGAAATTTAATTTTATCCTAGGTCATCTTCACAACTAGAGTGGCAATTTTGTTCACAACATAAAATTTTTGAACATGTGATATTTTCTAGAAGATAAAGATTGAAACAACGTTTGTAATAACTTCAAAAAATAATTTTTATGCATTTAGAGCAGTAACTATAAGTATGAGAACGTCACCTTGGGTTCCAGAAGCTATGAAACATGTGAAGCAAGATGCATATCTTCAGTCAAACAAAGTTGATTTCCATGGTATAGGAATAAATTAGACAAAATGATAAAAGGCTTCAAAGTCAGCAACTGACAAGGTTATTCCTAGCATAAAACCTGATAGAGGTAGAAAGTGCAACTATCAATCCCATGTTGGAGATTGTAACATCATTGGTTAGATATTCAATCAACCTATCCAGACTCTAGTATACAAGAGTCATCATATCAACAATGATTTTCAACATTTGAGTATGTTCTAATGATAAAATCTAAAGGCAGGAAAGGAATCAAAGAAATTGATAGAAAATGGTCTCAAGTATAGATGACAAAGGGAAACATGGGAATATTTTTAGCATACAACCTATGATCTGATTTAGAATATTAATTTGTAGTGCTAAGATCTTCCTCAGATTATAAACAAAATGCTTTCATTGTGCTTAAGGATTCATCAATTTTTGCAAGTGAAATGGAGAGTTTTTATGTTAATTTCATGAGAAATTAAACATAAACTAGAAACTGAACAACAACATAAACATGTACAGAACGTCATCAAAAACACATTACAACAAGCACATGATAAACAAGTTCACCCCTCTTGGGCTACGCCTCCTTGGTCCAGCTTTTGATGGCTTGGGCCTCTCTATTATGCTCAAAAGTGTAAAAATATGTGTTTACAATGCTCAAATGCTTCTAAAACCTACTCCAATCAATTCAGAATACTAAAAAATGGCTATCTAGCCTCTTTTTGCAACCAATTTGGTGGAAAAATGAAGAAGTTATTACTTCTTCTAGTTTTCCCACTATTCGTTCCATAAATTGCTCCAAACCTGACATGTTCCTACAAATTATCCCCAAAAACGCGCTAACTGGGCGAAAATTTCACTGTGCGAGGGGCCATAATATATTGACACCGAATGTCTTATCTCAAATCAAAATTGGCGAGGAAACCAACGGTCTTATGGTCTATGATTGTAGTGGGTCAATGTGCGATTGCGATCTTGTAGACCTTGGACTATTCTGAGAGTTGCTGGAGCAACCACAATTGGTAGATGTGTTGCATGCAGAACATTCTTGAGGTACGGGATCGGGTTCGAGAGGAAGCCTTTCTTGTTGAGAGGGATTGTTGAAAATTGGCAACAAGAAATTGCTAAATATAGAAGTGCTAAAATAGCACTGCTAAAAATGGCTGTTTGGGCATCAGTGCTAGATTGGGCAATAGGGAATGAAAAATGGAAGTGCTAAAAATAGAAGTTCTATTTTATCAGTTCAAGTTGGATCCCTATTTTTAGACAGTCCCTGGTCTAAAATAGTAAGTAAAATTCGAATTTGGTCTTAGCAGCATTTTGAATATTAATTAGTTAATTCTCCGTGAGTTAATTAGTTAAGGAAAGTCAAACTTGAAGTCTTTGTGAGAACATGCAATAATTTCTCCACTGATTGAGGAATAAAGGATGAGTTCTATATTGAGAGGATCAGTTGACTTAGTTTAACTTAGTCAAATTCAGTTAGATTAATTTAACAAGTTGTTAAATTAATGAGATACAGTTTGTTGATGCTTGCATGCATGTGACAACTGTTATTTTCAGATAACTATGTATTCACTCATGGATAACTGATGCATTTCAGTTCTGTCAAAGACCCAGTTGAGATCAGATGCGGACAATGTACTATTAGTTGGATGAATATTTTTCCTATAAAGGAAGCTCATCCATGATGAGGATTTATCTCCTTTAGGGTTGTGCAGTTAGATCAGAGGTTAGTGAGTGTGTGAAGAGGCCAATTCACACAGGTGGCAGCACTAGACCCCAAGGAAAACTGCAAAAGGAAATAGGAGGTTTGGAGGGCAGAGGAGAAGGTTTGTGAGAAGCCTTTGACTGTCTATGAGCAACAAAGGGATTGTACTGAGAGCTGGATAGCTTCCGAGCTAAGGCTTTGTGTAATCCAGACTATATTTCCACTTGTATGATAATACAGAGATGGGGTTTTAGGCAGGTGCTTTCCCTGGGTAAATTCTTCTGTGTTATGTGTGATTGATTCCTTCTTATTAGTTATATGTGTTCTTATTGATGTTTCTCATGGTTGATTAAGCTTCCACTAAATTGTTTGTAGAAGTAGATCAAGTGTTTTGCTTTAGTACATTGCATTACCAGGTGATCTACATGTGGGAAATTTCTACATGGTATCGGAGCTAGCTGATTTGTAGAAAAAGATCTACATGGTATCAGAGCTAGCTGATTTGTAAAAAAATTCTACATATACTAATATTTTTTTTTAAAGCATCAAATGCATCTCATTGTTTGCCTCCCCACTGGAAAACCTTTTTCACAACTTACAACAAACGAAAATGAACTACAATAGAAGAAAATTAACAAAATTTCTCCTCCAACATTGCTGCTCCCAGAAAACCTCTTATCCAAATGACTATCTTGAGCCTGCCTGCATAAATTAAAAGTAGAGAAAAGGCATCTATGACTTCATGGGGATGTATGATTCTTTCACCTGTGTCTACAAGAATGGGGTCAATGGCACCACAAACTATTACGACATCAATCTTGGAGAGGTCTAACTTCATCTCACCTTCTCCACATCCCACGCGGACGACCAAAAAGCAATTGGCAACCTGAACATGCTTGGAAGAACCAATTTCATGGCTCAAGTACATCAAAGAAGTTATATCCAACATATACTTTGACATCTTCAGAAAAAAACGTTCTTGACATACGTCATCAAGTATTTTTTCCTCACACATGACATGTTCATAATGAAATTTTCTGAAAATGAAAATGTCATCAAATAGACTATCATGTCCAGAAATGGCTTCAGCACATCTTTCTTCATATGCGTAAAAGTAGTAGGAGCATAGCAAAGACCGAAAAGCATAACAAGTCATTCAAACAAACCTTGTTTGGTTTTGAATGTCGTCTTCCCTATATATTTTGCAACAACTCTACTTTGATGAAAACCATTTCTTGAATCCCATTCAAGGAAATTCTTACCATTCTTCTCAGGCGCCAAAACAAGAGGTGCACCACACGGTAAAGGAGTAGGCCGAATGATCCTTTTTTTCAACAATACATGGATTTGCGTCTTAATTTCTACGCTTTCCATCACTAACATCCTGTACATTCCAATGTTAGGAAGAATACACTTTTGTTGCAACTATAAATCAGGTTGGATTCCCCTATTGGGAAGTAATCCCTTTGGTTCCTGAAACATTTCATCAGATTGGTTAACAATGTCAACCAAATCAATTTTCAAATTTGAATTACAACCATCAAACGCTTCATAATCAATATCATTTTTGGGTTTGATAATGAGAAGCACAAAATTCTTGCTCAAATTCACCAGTCTTTTCATCTACCCTGTAGTAACAATCGAAAGATTTGTTTTCTTGCTGTGAGTTCTCACAATATTTTCTACTTCACCTTTGAATAAATGGTATTTGTTTTCATGTCGATGGAAAATAGCTTTTCTGTCATAAAGGTACGAGCGGCACAATGTCAAGCTCCACTTCCTCTTTGAATTTTGCAGTGATTGCGAATTTCAGTTTACACTTTCTTGTAACCTATAATTGTGCATTTTCACACACCCATCCAAGTGTATATGGTTTATGATGTGGAATGGTTTCCAAATTTAAACTTTTGACAATGTTTTCTAAGACAAGATTGGCTTTAGAGCGATTATCAAATAGTGTATCAATCTTCTTATGTTTTGAGATCACCCTTATGTGAAATAATTCTATTCTCCTCTTTTCATTTGGAGTTTCATTTTGCGAGCCTGAAGAACTAGTGTTGGAAATGGATTCCTTTCCTTGAAACCCCATGATTTTGATTTTTGTTTCATCACCCGATTCGGATCCCAAATCCTCTTCTTGAGTGATTGCAGCTGCCTTTTCTTTTCCTTTGCTGTTGAATTTTTTTGGTTTCATTTCGGAATGAAGCTTCCAACAGTGAACTTCATCGTGACCCTCTCTGGAACAATGTTTACTGAATGTTTTCTCTCCTTCCTTTTTAATGGATGCATTTTTCTTCCCCTTGAAACCCTTTTCTTTCTATTTACCCTTAAACGACTTTTTACTATATTCTTCTGGGGTGTTTTTTCCTCTTGCCTCAAGATGAGTGGCTTTCACACACACATCATCTAGATTATTGGTATTAAACATTAAGATAGTATGCCTAAGGTAACTGTGTAAAACCCCTATGTACCTTAGCAAAGTGTCCTGTGATTGCAAATCTACACCTAACATCAAAGACCTTTTTTCTAAATTCTTGGGTGTAATCTTGCACATTTTGACCTTTAAGCTATCTAAAGTTCTGTCAATTCATGATGGTTTTCTGCATATAAGCTAGAGGGTAGAATTGTATTTTGATTGCAATAATGAAATCATTCTAAGAAATAGAGATTTTACCATGTTTTTTAATCTCCTCTTGGGTCTTTGATTTCCGCCATACTAGTGTTTCACCCTCCATTCTCAAGGAAGATAACTGAATCTTTATGTCATCCTCTTGAAGGTTTTGAATGCTGTAATAGACGTCTAGTTGTCGAATCCAATTATCAAGCTTCTCTACATTCACTTCACCATTATACATGGGCAACTCGAATTTAACATCAAGTTTCAAAAAAGGTGATTTACTAGTTCCTTTTGAAGAATGATGATGAGTATGAGTAAGGGTTGTGTTAGTGGAAGAGGGTGAATATGCTTGTGAAAAATAATATGAAGAATATGGTGGAGAGGGTGGAGTTTTATCTCCATTCCCATTACCTCCTTTTCCATTACCTCCTTCTGAAGAGCCTTCTCTTTTGGGAGGTTTGGATCTTTCTCCTTGCAACCAGCTATTCCTCTCTTCATAGAGGACCTTCGCCATCTCTGTCATATCAAAGAAAACATTTCTGAAGGCGTTCTCATCTTCTGTCATGTTTGTAGGTTCTCCTTCATGAGAAATTATCTCTGGATTCTCAACTACAACTTGAGGCTGAACTAGCGTTGGAGATTGTGGCAACCTTGTTCTTCTTCCCCTTGACCCAACTTCATGGCTTCCAACCAGCTTTCCTTCACCTCTTTTGAGTTTTGACCTTGTAAGCATGACATAAACTTGCAAACAATTAAATACTTCTTTCACAAAGAAAATTTAGTTCTCTAATACCAAATTTATCTGATTTAGAAAATTAGTTTGCAGTGCTAAGATATTCCTCGGATTATAAACAAAATGCTTTCATTGTGCTTAAGGATTTATCAATTTTTGCAAGTGAAATGGAGAGTTTTTATGTTAGTTTTATGAGAAATTAATCATAAACTGTAAACTGGACAATAGCATAAACATGTAAAGAACATCATCAAAAACACATTACATCAAGCACATGATAAATGAGTTCACCCCTCTTGGGTTATGTCTCCTTGGTCCAGCTTCCAATGGCTTGGGCCTCTCTATTATGCTCAAAAGTGTAAAAATATGTGTTTACAATACTCAAATGCTTCTAAAACATGCTACGATCAGTTCAGAATACTAAAAAATGGCTATCTAGCCTCTTTTTGCAACCAATTTGGTGGAGAACTGAAGAAGTTATGACTTCTCCTAGTTCTCCCACTATTCGTTCCACAAATTGTTCCAAACTCGACATGATCCTACAAATCAGCCCCAAAAACACTCTAATTGGGCGAAAATTTCACCGTGCAGCGGGTCATAATTTTCCAGCACCAACTGTCTTATCGCAAATTGCAATTGGCAAGGAAACCAATAGTCTTATGGTTTGCGATCACAGTGGGGCGATGTGTGATTGCGATCTGGTGGACCCGAAGAAACAATTAACCAGAACCTATAGTCACATCGCATCCGAGAACCTGTCACATTTCCTAATCGACAGAGAAACGTCTAGTAATATAATGCGAGACTCTGCTTTCTACGAAGTGTAATTACTATCTGTGATCCATCACATCAAAACTCCAACCGATCCATTGCATCGCAACTCTCGCTGATCCATTGCATCACAACTTCGGGGTCGATCCTTTAACACATTTCCGCCTGTCTTTTGTGAAGTGCGATTATGATTTATTGCATCGCAACCCTGGATGTTCTGGGGCTTTTTTTTAACACGATTTTCCCATGACATGAAATTTGCGATATGCGGGTGCCAATGGCGTCCTGACACTTGACACTTGCCCATTTGTTGAAGGGCTTTGTTACATCATATTTTCCTTCCATTTGTCCAATTCAAACTTGAACTTTGACTTGTTCTAACGTCTTCATATGAGCTCAGATTTGAGTGTCCTTCACACCGTTGGAATTAGAATCAAGGATAATTTTAGGGGCGAATGTTCGCCCTTTGGCGAAATTAAGGGGTTTTAAATTTTTAGTGGGCGAATATTTTGTATCATAGTACATTTTTACAAATCACCTCAAATAGCCCACCTTATTTTAAGGGAGAGGGTAAAAAAGGTAAATTTAGCCCTTGAAATTAGGACTTACAACCTTCCATTCGCCCATTTTCAAGAATAGGTTTTATTTAAGTGAATCCTATGGGCCAAATACCATATTTATAAAGGAGGTATGGTAAATTAATAAAAATATAAATAAATGAGAGGTATGGTAAATAAATAAAACATTTTTTATATTTACTCCATAAGTCACCTTACATACATGTAAGGGTGTAAACAAATAAAAATATAGGTAAAGTGGAGGTATGGTAAATAAATAAAAATATAAATAAACTAGACATATCGTAAATAAATAAAACCTCTTTTTATATTTAGTCCATAACCCTCATTCTATTTATGAAGGCTCAAGAAAGAGGTTTTATTTAAGTGAATCCTATGGGCCAAATACCATATTTGTAAAAGAGGTATGGTAAATTAATAAAAATATAAATAATCGAGAGGTATGGTAAAAAAATAAAACATTTTTTTATATTTACTCCATAAGTCACCTTATATTTACTAACACTCAAAAAATGGGTTATATTTAGGTGAAACCTATGGCCAAAATACTATGGGACAAATACCATGGACTAGATTGTTATTAATACTATGCAAAAAACCATTATTAACCCTAATATTAGAATTAATAAAAACAAAAATGGCACATGGTATTGACCCATGGTATTCACCAAAATGGCACATGGTATTGACCCATGGTATTCACCTGGAATGTTGCCTATTTAAATGGGGGGATTAAACCAGCATGTAGCCTATGCTAAGATTCACTAGGACTTTACAAATTTTTATTATTTAGTGAAAGACTCGCCAAGATCTTACAATATTTTATAATTGAGTAAAATATTCGCCATTCCTGGTGAGAGATTCGCCAAAAAAGTATATATACATATTATATTATTGATAAAATCGCCTTCCATTTTTCCTATATACCATGGAGATTCGCCCATTTATTATATTTATAAATTTAGGGGGGGTTCTTAAAATTTTCCCTGATTAGAATGACGAGCTCTTCAATCTGAAGCTAAGTTTATCAAGATTCTGACACTTTGATTGTTGAGCCTAACTTTGAGCACTTGAACAACCTATGAACCCTTCTAGATCACATAAATATCTTTAAATGATCAAGTTCCTAGAAATATGGATAAATTTTCAAATAAGGGTTACGTTCATTACAATTCATTGTAGGATGAATTAAGCCATTTTTATGGAGAACCCAAAATTATAGAGCCATCAAGATCAGACAAACCACAATTCAATGGTTTAGTGCAACAAGCTATCGTTATTGCCCCTTTCTCTTCATTGGGAGGAAATGTAGGTGCAAGCTTCCTTTGTAAAACAATGATCAATTCCTATTACAAAACTTAGAGCCATTTGTACCCATAAAGTCAAGCGAATCAATTGGAAATGAAGAGATTAGATCATATGTCATGTAAGATGGATCATTAGAAATGTGGTTCACAACTTCCTTAGAAATTTGGTCTTCAACAAACACAACAAAATTCTGGTTCCAAACATAAAATAATAATGCTTGGAGTAGACAGAGGCACTATTAGTAATGCTGAATGATTCATAGGAAACTGTATCAGACCTATATAAACATAAATACACAATGGTGTCCAATATCAATGCTCTTCAAGTGACTTCAACTTTAAACCAACACCCCACCAATTGTGTTCTAAGAATGGTATGGTAGGTGTGCAATCAAATATGTCTTCAAGGGAAGTGTTGATATGAAATCTTTTGTCATGGGAAAACAACCAATTTTAATGAGTTGTAATGGGCACTTTCAAGAATTTGTACTCCCTACAATGCTTAACATACATGAGGGCTTGGAAAAGTAAAACCTTTCTCGCAATACTTACTGATATAAGGAAGTTTAATGAGGTAGTTCAGCCATGCAATAGAAATTTTCTACAGAAATGGTAGTTTTTCTATTTGTTCCTAATGAAGAAATGGATGATTGACATGTCTTAGTTGCTCATAGGAACCAATTTTTCTCCTAAGACTTAAACCCAACTACACCATGGAATTTACAAATAAATACCTTTGGCTGTTAAGGTGATAAGCATGTGGTGTAAAGTTGTTTGTTACCAATAAGAGGAGGGCCTATTTCAACATTATTTTAAGGATCTACTTGCTCACCTTTCTCTTAGTTGATCATAATGGTACATGCTCAGCTGATCATTTCTCTCCTTCAAGTTGTGAGGAGATTAGTAAAGAGGATCAAATTAAGTGATGTTATGGCCATACCATTGTATTCGTTGATGCTTCAAGCGAAGAGACTCGGAAACACCAAGAACATTGAGTGCCCTCCAAGCATTGGTCATCTGAGCCAATGTAGTCCTTGTGGTTTGTAGAGAGTTTTCTCACTCTAACATCGGCCTCTTCAAACCAACTCTGCACAAGGTCATTACGAATGTAAAAAATCAGCAAGACACAAATTTAGTAGTAAATATGACCAAAATAAGAACTAGTTCAAACAATTTTCACAATCCTACTTTTGAAACCAACATTCTAATCTCCTTAGCATTATGATCAACTTCTATTGTTCTTCCTAGGCCAACAAACTCAACTCCGCCTTGGCATCAAAAGTGTAATTGCATAAAAGGAATGTTGGTCTCCTATGATGAATGCACAAGAACCTAGTACATAGACCATTTTTCTCTTCGATTAGCTACCCAAGGATTATTTCCCTTTCCAAATATCAATAATTATTTTCCAAGAAAATATGAAATAATTATAATATTTATTATATTCTAAAAGGTGAAGATGTTGAAATCATGTCACAAAGTGAAAGGAAATCAAATATCTTTCCTCAAACCACCAAATAGATAAAGAAAATAATAATAATTATAAAAATAAAACTAGATCTAACAATCTATGCATGAAATGAGAACTATAAGAATTCAAGGGACTAAAAAATATGACCAAAACAAACCAAAAATTTCAAACTTGACAAAATCCTCTAAACAAACAGCAAACAAACTGCTAAAATTTTCTAAGATATCAAAGCTAGACATCAACGCAATTTCATGTACTTGAATAAGCCCGTTGTTGCTTAGCGTTAGACTTCTTAAATTATTTATTTATCATTTAATACTAGGAAATTATCTATGTGAAAAGAAATAGGTCCCTTCTTCATCAAATCCGACTTTATTTCTAGTCAAAGATCAGATCCAACTTCATTTCCAGTACCAATATAAAATCACACCCTTTATCAATCTTACCACCTAACCACTTAGAACCCTCATATAATCCTTTTCATATCCCAAAAGGAAGATATCCCTAACAAAAATTAAACTTTTTAAAAATATAACTCGATCATGTAAGACACTAAATACTAAATATGAACACTACTAGATAGGTAACAATTCAATGTCAGTTCAATCAACCTTCATGCAACGAAGAAAAATCACTAACTCCTTTTGCGATATTGAATGCCACATCCTTGTAACCAATAATTATCCTGACACTTGAGTTGTTATTGTTGTGTCAAAGTAACCATTGCTCACTACCTACAAATGTTGAAATATAGGATGGTGCTAAAGTTAAAGACACAAAATAACAAAAAATAAAGATATGATAAAAAAATAGACCTGCAAGACTGTATTGGTCGAGTGTGACAAGGACACCAATAACTAAGACTAGAGAGATTTATAGAATGTGGTAGTTACTAGTGTGTATCTATTGTGCGATTAGTGGTATGGTCAAAGGACCTACCATTAAGGGACGTTGGTCTCAGGAAAGTATAGTAGTGAGATCCATAGAGCATTTATGTGAAAGGAAGATGAGAAGTGTTGTCTTGAAGTTGGGTTATGTTATGGTATAATTTTGATGGTGATAAGTGGTAACAAAACACTTACATCAATAGGTAAAAGGTAGATTCAGGGCATGGGTTGGACTGACTCATGTTATCTCATCCCTTAATGGTCCTAAGGACATGTGGGGACCCGAACAACTTAGTACCTGAAAGACCTGAAAGCATGGCTGACAAATGACTGACAAGACTACGAAAGAATGTCGGTCTCATGTCAATAGGTCTCCTATGATGAATGCGTGGGAACCTAGTACATAAACCATTTTTCTTTTCGCTTATCTACCCATGTCTCATTTTCCTTTCCAAATATCAGTAATTACTTTCCAAGAAAATATAAAATAAGTATAGTAGTCTAAAAAGTAATGCCACAAAATGAAAGGAAATAAAATCAACTTTCTTCAAACCACAAAATATATAAAGAAAACAATAATGATTATAAAACTATATCTATGAATCTAAGCATGAAGTAAGAACTAAAATAATTTAAGGGACTAACATAATCTTTGACCAAAACAAAACTCAAAACTCAACAAAATGCCCCAAACACAAGCAACATATAAACCATTAAAATTTTCCAAGATATCAGAGTTAGACATCAAGGTAGTTTCATGTACTTGAATGAGCCCATTGATGCTTTGCGTTAGTCTTGTTAAACTAGTTATTTATCATTTAATATTAGTAGGACATTATCTATGTTAAAAGAAATAGGTCCCAACCTCATCAAATCTAGCTTTATTTCCTATCATAGATTGGAAACAAACAATAAAATGATTAAATATGAAACATCAATCTTAAAATAACACACATCAAAGAAATGTCGATGTAATTTTACAATGAAAAATACAAATATAGAACCTATTTTTACCTGAATTTGACATATAGTAATCTTGCATGATCAATGGAACATGTATACCAAAATAAGAGTCCTAGGGAATTTCAATTTCCTAGTTCTCATCTTGGTGCTCATTTTCTAAATTTTGAACATGATATTCTCTAAATGAATTGTCATTATGAGCCTCCAAAACATTATGTTCTATATCAAGTTCATTAGAGAAATTTTTTATATTGTATTCTCCCCTTCTATCACAATTTGATCACCAAAGAGTCAGTGCTCTTTCATATGGAAAATTGTTAATGTCATACTTTGTTACATATAATCTTAAACATGTATCCACATGTTTATAAAGCTTGTTCCTCAATTTTGACGTCAAGAATGATAATGTACTAAACATTCTCTCATCTTCCACTGATCCCAAAATCATGGTTTGACAAAAATCTCTTAATTTGAAATATTCTGATATGTTTCTTGCAAGTATTGGCTAACACTTAAAGTAGTCCATAATCTTTTTATAGAACCATTTTCATTAGGATTCTCCAAAAACAAAGATTTATTCCACATTGTTTCAGCAAAGCATACACTTTGTTGATACAATTTTGATGAATCTAAAATACCTTCACTTTGTTCTCCATGTATCGAGACTTTCTTGCAAAAGTGGTCTACTAAATATTTTAATCTTTTTTGAAAATCGGCTTTTAAAGTTCTTGGACATTAGCAATTGTTCCAATATTGAGGGTATACGACATACATGGCCTCCAACAATTCATCTTGAGGAAATCATTCTCTTATCTCTAATGATAGTGATCTTGCAATTTCTATCAAATTCTGTCTCACTGAAATCACAGTATTATCAAATTGGTCTCTTGACATGGGGAAATCTTTGGTGATTTGTCCGTATTACTAATATAATGAAAGGGAACCATATATCCACACACTGCGATACATAGTATCCATTTTTCATTAAACGTCAAAATTTTTTCAGTATTTTCTATATTGATGATTTTAGTCCAACTTTTAAACTTTGGACCAGTAAAAGAGTCTGGCATCATATACAAATTATTCAATGTAAGGCATGTTGAATTTCTCGCATTTGTGTATTTTGCAATATACATTGTGCTATTTTGAGACATTTTCATGAGGACATTCATTTCTTGTAGCATAGGAAGAATTCGCGCCAATGTCAATAATGTCTCTATATCAGTTAGTCGAGAAAGAATATCTTGAGCTTTGTATACATTGTAGCGATTTTCATACATTAACCCTACCAAAGATTTGAACTCACTAAATAGTCTTTGAGCTGGTCCATTTAATGAGATCCATCTTGTATCAACATCTTTCAATAGTTTTTTTCCATTCGTAACACCATATGCAAATTGTTGAAACTCTAAATATCATTTGGGACTATGAGAAAAGTATGCATGAGTCTCATGTACAATATCTTCAACTTTTGAAAATGATGGAAACTTTCTTACTATTTTAAATGAAATATTCATCTTATGAGCCATACAATTAATATTAAGCATATATGGTGAAGTTGATAGTTTTATTCTAACAAAAAGGCCATTCCTTTGTCCTTGCATTACCGATGCTCCATCTGCTCCAACACATACCAACTTTTTTGCAATCATTAAATGATCCATATCACTTTCCTTCAAACTATTAAGAACAAGTTCATAAATATTTTCAGTTGTAGAATTCCCTCTCATCTTTTTAATCCCAAGTAGATATGAATTCCTAATATGGTCATTAACCATATAAACACTCATGAAAATCCATGAAGTATTATCTATAGCTCTAACCTCATCCAAAGACAATTCCAAAAACCTAGCATTTTCAATCCCTCTTTCAAATCATCCTTTTCTACTTGAGCTAGATATCTTGCCCATTCCCAACCACTGGTTACAGACCAATGAGAAGATGGAAAGTTTGACACTTGAAGAAAAGATAGAAATTTCATATGATCAGGATAATCTATCATAGGACAAACTTTAGATAAGATGTGAAGTACAATGGTCAATTGTATCGTCGTGGATAACAAACTTCTTTCCATCGTCTTTTCAAATAGAGATATGATGGTTCCTCCACTTGCCTCAAGTTTCCTCTTATTAAATATTTTTTATATTCTTCTACATATTCGATATGTTGACATTCTTCAAAAGATTTCCATCTAACAATAGATTTCTCTTTACAAGTTACAATTTTAGTTTCATACACCTTTCCTGCATGCTTCTGTACTATATTTAGCTTCATCTGAAATTTTACTACCTTTTGAGTTTTCCAACTACACGCATTACATCTAACTTGTCGGAAAACCTTGTTCGCATTTGTAGGAGGTATTTCTTCAATAAATGGAAAACTTGAGACCAATTCTTCTTGGAACCGTCTCCCTATCATCCACTAGCCTTTTTTCCTTTTCTGTGAATGGATTGTGTCACCTTCCAAGAAAAAATCTTTAACATTTTCATCACCAATTTCTATTGAAATTGCATTTATCTCACCCTGATCACTTGAGGAACCTATTATTTCATCCATCATAGGGATATCAAATGCATTTCCACAAGAGTTAACCTCTCTCCCAATAAATGATTATTCAAATGAGTTTGAAGAATGAAGAGAATGTGTATTTTTGGATGGAACCTTTTGAAAGTATGATAATACATCCATTTGCCTTGATGGCTTTTTCCCACGATTATCTTTTGACATCTTATTAAATATTCCACAAGTAAAATTTCAAATCGATTTACAAACTTGCATCAATAGTTTCCAAGAGTTGATAATTACTATATTTGTGGGTAATATTCAAAGTATACTATATGTCCTAGCTCAAAAATACATATGAATCAAAAAGGATTTCATCATACCCAATAAAAACAAACATCAATTAAAGAGGCAATAAACATTCTATGCCTTGTTTTCTTTTTTTGTCTTGAGCTCACATAGGGTACAACAATCTTTTACTATTTCAAAGATTTTAGAGAAAAATATTTACATTTTCCTTTCATAATTATGTGTACCCATTTGTACCCAAATTGCTTCAATGAGATATGCTTCATATAAATTCAGTTGTTCACAGAAAAATTGTACTTTGTGTTAGAGTCGGTCTTGTCAGTCCTCCCTTAGAGATCAAAACTCTTTTTGCATTTCATTTTTAGGTGTCTCGCTCCATTCACTCAGCTACATTCTGCTAGGGGCATGCCATAATCTGTCGGAAAGGTCATGTCAGTCATTTACCCTCATGTCTGGCACCTGCTGGCTTAGGTCTTTTCGTCAATGTTCACTAAAGTCCATGACAGTCAATGTTTGATCTTTTAATGGACGACAGTCATTTTCACTCATTAGGTCTATGGATCAGATAAATTGGTCTTTAAACATGTCCAATAAAGCCATGCAGGCCAGAGGGAGGCCCTTACAAAGTTATGATTTAAAGAATTTCATCGTCATGTTGACAGATTACGACTGTTCTTCAAAACTCTGTTTTGAAGAAAAGTCAAACAGTGTGTCATTTGTGATAATTTTCAAAAAAGTTTCTGGTTGATCTCTTCAGGCGCAGTCATGGTTTCCTTGGCCAAATGCCATGTCAACAACCCCTGCAAAAAGTGCCAAAAATTGCATCATTTTAGCTAAAAATTCAAAGGGAAAAGTGAAATACAGAGTTGAATTAAATCAGGAAAAAGTGCCAAAATAAAACATTATCAAAGGGGGTTTTGAAGAAACAAAAATTAAAGCCATGACTCCAAAGTCTTTATATAAGATTCCCACAAGAAACAAAGTCATTATGCATACCAAGGTTATAGAGAAAGCATTGCAAAGTCATTGTGAAGAGTTAGCACGCGTTTTAGGAGAGGTTGGAGGTGTTTTCCAGAGCGCGACACACACACAGAGGGGCGCGACGCACAAGGTGCGACCCACAGTGGTGAAACTACACGGGCGCGACACACAGGGCGCGACCCCATAGTGGTGAAACTACACGGGCGCGGCGCACACACAGAGCGCGACACACTGGGTTTGCTGCGTGGCGCACACCCACAAAGGCCCGAAATTGTGCCAAACTTGCAACAAATCACTTTGAAACCCTTCAAATTGATAGGTAGGGTCTACATCTTGCTTTCTCATCAAATTTTGTGGAAATGATGATGGTTTATGGCAGTGCATAGTTGCAATAAAAATGCCTAAACCCTACCTCTTGAAATAATTAAAGCCATTGCTCTTAGGGTTGCAAATTTGTTGTGTTGAGGCCAAGGTTCCTCCTCCCTTTCATTTTTCCCCTTCTTTCAATTTTTCCCTTTCCCCCTATTCCATTTTTCCCATCCTTCCCTACCCTAAAACAGTACTAAACCTCTATTCCCTATCCCCTCCACTCATTTGTCAATGTAAAACCCCAAAACCCTTCCTTATAAAATCCCCAAACCCTCCTACATGTCCCTAAAACAAAACTTCTCCCCATAATCCCTAATCCCATCATATTAATCCCCTTCCTAGCATTCCCTTTTTGCATTGTTCCCCTTGGTGGCAGAGTTCATAACAACACATAGTTTCACTACCATCATCAAAGGGCAGTCCAAGCACAGTCCATATACAACAGTCATGGCATTTGAGCATTCATCAGAGTACGAGGTGGAAACTCAAAGTGATTCATCCTTAGAAGAACAGGCTCCCCGGAGACATCATAAAAGTGGAAAACATGTTAGGGATGAGACAACCACCCTCACAGAATTGCAGGCATGCCCTCTTGCTATGTCATGTTTCCAGCATCTATCATGTTTTCCGTTTTGTCAAAGAGTGGCTAATGTTCGAGTTCATCATGAGTTGGCCCATATTTTTGTGCTTCACCTACATGGAGATCACTCTATCTTGGCCGGTGTCACCTTCACACTGACACCTGAAACTGTCTCATTAGCAACCAGCATACTGAATGTTGGAGAACCATGGCACAAGAAACAGAAGGTTGATCGACAGCATTATGAGCCTTACATTAAGGCCAGTTTCTTGAGGCAACTCACAAGAGTCTTTCCATTCCGATATTTGAAAGATGAATATGCTCCACTCATGAAGTTGATCATGAAGTACTTTAGCTGTGAGGGGAGGTTCTCTCGTCTATATCCGTATCGCATCAGGTTTCTCATGCACTTTACCAAGGTACGGATGATGAACATCCCATATTTCATTTTGCAGGAACATAGAGAGGATGAACACCTTCATGCAGCACAAAACCCCTCAGCAACAACTTAACAATGTTTATCACTTTGCTCTTATTAAGATTTTGGTGGTTCATCAGCTGGGATTGCAGGGCATTACTTGGGATGATTTCATCTCCCGTGACCACTTCACAGGTATTATCAGAGGTTAAGCATGAGGGTGAACCTTCTCATCGGTATGAGCGCCATGAGACTGCTTGTGTGTCGGTTTTCATCACATATCAGAAAGGCACCAGATGTTTGTTTGTAGCGGCAAAGCGAGTGTTATCTCCACCCGGGGTGGAAGGGACCTCGCTTCCTCCATTAGCATCATAGGAACAGAACAAAGGCAAGGAGCCAATGCAGGATGAGGGGCCTTCAGGTGAGCCATTAGGTGAACGAGAGACCGAATTCGTTCTCCTTCATTATGATGATACAGATACAGAACCGATAAGGGCACAGCTTAAAGAGATCATCCAGGAGCAGCAAGCAGAAATTCAAGCCTTGTCCCTTGATTTGGAAAGAGCCAAATGGAACATGAAATATCTGGAGCAGAGGAACAAACAGCTAGAGTATCAGCAAGCGATCATGGAGCTACAAAACATTCGTGAGCATCGCCAAGCTGCACAAAAGAGAAGAGTTGAGCTCATGTCATTGGAGCAAGAGATTAATGAGGATCAAGAGGCCAATCTCGAGAGAGTTAACATGCACTTGGAGAGGCTGCTAGACAAGGCCAACAAGGACCATGCATTGTTGAGACACATGGCTTTACACTACATGGCACGAAACAAAGTGTGCAAGGCCCGAATCAGGAATTTGAAGGCGAAATTGAGGAAGACAATCAAGAAGCAAAAGAGGCAAAGGGAGATCGATCGACTTCAGATATTGGCCAAAACCTCTTTGGCTCAGCATAAAACTTGATAAGGAAGCTCTAGCCCAAATTTCAAGAAATTTCGGGTCTTTTTGGTGTTTTTGGAAATTTTTGTGCAAAAAACAGGGTTTTTCTCCCTGTGCACCGCGCCATTGGCGCGAAACACAGGATTGGGAGCTCCAAATCACAAATGGTTTGAATTTTTGGATTCAGCATAAAACATCATGACTGTTGGTGCATGGACAAGAAGTTTGGGCAAGTTTTGAGTCCCCAGGAGGTCAAAAACACTCAAAAAATGACCTCTCTGCCCCTATTTTGACACACAGGAAGCAGTCTTGGGAGAATGAAGTTTTGGAGGGGAAAATGAGCACCAAATTCAGAAATTCCACTTGGGTTGGAAATTCGACAAGTAGGGATTTCCAGCAAGCACACTTGGGCACAATTTGGACTCCAGCAGGTACCTCAAAATCACCTCCAAATTGGTGCAGCGCATATAGATTTTAGCGTTGCGCACAGGGACCCAAATGCCAAAATCACTTCCGCTCCACGACATTTCAATTCGCGACTTTCTCCAAGTGGGCCCGCCCATTTACACTATATTTTTCTCGAAAACTAAGGCAATGTTTACAAAGTATTTTCACTAAAGGTGGGCTCCTATCCAAGTGGCAAAGGAAGGCAAGCAATCACCCAAGGCATTTGTCATTTCTGTAACACTACACCTGTAACTAATGGTTGGCTTTCCATTTCCAGTTTGTAATCATTTGAAAAACTCCCCAACTATGGGTCATTCTATTTCCCAATGGCATAGTCTATTTATTGTATGCAACACTATTTATAAAGGGTTGGAATTTCTGGGAAACTGTGGGAGAGAAACCCAGTCACTCATTGTACATTTTGACAGAGAATTAATGAAAGATTGCAGCTCTGGTTCATGAGATTCCTATGGTGTGAGTTTAGCAAATGTATCTTCTTTATGTTTCATATGTATTTCATTATGTTTCGTATTTTCATTCATATTCATTTCCAGTGAAAGCTTTCTAAGTAAAAAGGTAGAATTTAGCGTGCTTCTCTGCCTTGGGATAGTTTTCACGTTCTATGTTTTCTTCTGTTGAAAAGGATTCATGTATTTATGCCATTTTCACACTCTTAAACAATCTCTCCACTTCATGTTATTTTGAATCTAAATGCTAGAATTTCCGACTGTCTTGCCTCATGAAATAATCTGCGTCTTTGAGTTAAATTCTCTACTCATGTTGTTCCTTGGCCCCACACATCCCAGAAAACTCAGTCATTTGTCAAAATATCTTTATCACATCCATTTACCTAGCCTAAAATCAGTATTCATTTTTGAGTCATCTCAGACCCTATTGTTTATTTTCCTGAGTGTGACCCGGAGAGAGCCCTCTCCTATTCTGGTAGGGCTAGCTACCAGACTGAGCGTGGTTTGTGGTTACCCTGAATGTTTCCTTCCTTCAGCCTAAGGCAAATTTAGGTGCTAACATAGTGGCGACTCCACTGGGGAAGAAATTCTTTGTTTGTTAGTCTTCTCCATTGCGTAAACGGCAGGCTTGACCTACGAACACCCCATACTTCTGATAATTCTAAGCTTCCGAATGATAAGTTTAGGATTTGATAGGCTAAGTAAGTTGTTCATGTCCTTCTGATTTTTTCGAAAATAGCACGTTGGCTTGAAGACGATATACCAGAGCTAATCCAGATCTGGATCCTCCTCATATCTACGAAAACTCCAACTTGATTCCAAGACTCCTTCATCAAGAGAGCTCTGTAACTCCCGTGTTCAAATCCCATTCATGTCATGACATTTTTGAGTATCTTGAAGAGCTTGAATTTGATGAGCGGTTTGAAATATCATTGTTCGAGACCAAATCTGAAAGGGTTGTTGACTATACTGTCCCAAATCCACAATTTCTTGTAGACCTAGAAACTGAAAGGGATAACCGGTCAATTGATAATTATATTGAGACACAGCTTCAAACTAAAATTGTTAATTCCATACAAACTGCACACACTCATCCAACACCTCCAAGACCAAATCCACCAAGAATGATGGCTGCCCGTTTTGCGCCTCTTGTGCTGCCTCAAGTTCTAGATGATATGCTCGCAGATTATCAAAGCAAAATCCCTTTGTTTGATGGTGCCCCTCACAGCGTTACTGCTCAGCAACATGTGGACAGAATGGCAGATTTCTATGACCTTCATGAGATCGATGCAGAAAATGTAGCAATGAGACTCTTTGTACATACATTTGCAGGTGAAGTTAGGAAATGGTTCAGAGGTTTTCCGGTTGCACGTATCGCTACCTTGGTTGAACTGCAAAGACAATTTTTAGACCGCTGGGAAGTGAAAAAGAATCCTCTTCAAATTCTTGTTGAGTATGAGCAGATCAAACGAAATGCTGGTGAGTCGGTCCAAGACTACTGCATTAGATTCAATTCCATTTATAATTAAATTCCTGATCATCGAAGGCCACCTGTGGGACTAGCTATGATGAAATTTCTGAATGGTTTTGATGCTGACATGGCTTATCAACTGAGAGAGAGAGAGTTGGCTACAATGGAAGGCATGCAAAAAATCGCGGTCAGCGTGGAAGCAAATCTGTTGTCCAAGAGAGCTAGAGCAAAAGCAGAAAAGAAACAGTTAAGGAAGAGTCTTCCTCGATGGATCAATTACTCAAGAAGGTAGAGCAAATTCTTGAAAGGGTGAAACTCGAAAAACCTGAGCCACAAGTTAGAAATCCTAACTTCCGTGGCCAGCAGTAGCCACAATATAGGATAAGGCAGAGAGATCAGTGAGCCCAAGATCAAACAGCACATCAGCCAGTACAAACACCTCTTCAGCAAAATTTTGTGAATGGACCGGACTCTCATGAGGAAAGGAAAGTAATAGGGGAAGAGAACCACTTATTTACTCCGGATGATCTGCCTACTTACATTACTGAAGAGGAGGAGTATGTGGAAAGTTCAGCTGCACACAAAGATGCAGATTTCATTCTAGCAAGTGACACAGTTTTTGAAGAAGAATTAGAGGAGTATCAAAGGGGCTATATGAATGCTCTGTCCGCTCAACAACGGCAATATTCACTTAGAAACAGAGATGTGCTAGTTAACCCAATTCAAAAGAGGAAGGAAGTTTCGGCATCAAAGAATGATTCATCAATTGCATAAAAGAAAGGCAAAGAGGCCCTTGGACCTGACAGCAGCAATTCACCATCAGCAGAAAAGTCAAATCAACGAATTGTATCGAGAGAAAAGGAAAAGAAAGAAGCCCCAGTCAAAGAGGTAGAAAAGACTTCCGCTTTTAGCTTAGAGAATGAAATTTCTAAATTAAAGGTATCCATTCCCTTGACTGAAATAATGAAGAACAATAGTTATAGAGGGCAAGTTTCTAAAATTTTAAATTGTGATCCAATGTCTGATATGGTGAATGTCAAAGATGATCAACCTGAAATGATTTTTGGACCAGCATTGAATGATGAGTCTCCAGATGATGATGTGCCACCCTTTTATATCAGTTTGAGATTGCATGATTTTGTGTTACATAATGCCATGTTTGATTCCGGAGCTTCTCACAATCTCATGCCCAAGGCTATCATGGATAAGCTGGGTTTGGACATCACCCAGAAATACCATGATCTCTATTCATTTGATTCCAGCAGAGTAAGATGTATCGGGCTCATCAAAGACTTGGTTGTAAGTCTGGATCAAATCCCAGTGAAGAATGTTTTGATGGATATTGTGGTAGCAGATATACCTCCCAGGTTCGGCATGCTTCTTTCCAGGTCTTGGGCAGCGAAGTTGAAAGGGACACTACAACTTGATTTCTCCTATGCAACAATTCCAGTGTTTAGTCAGATGAGAAAATTGTATCGGGAACAAAAAATGAAATACATGATTACAAGCAAGGAGAAACCCATTAATCATCCAATTAATTATGTACATACAGATCTAGAGTCTTTTGTTTTGTATTCAGATAGTTTTAATGATGTAGATAGTTAGTTAGTTGAAGTAGAAAGTATTCCAGAAATAGTAGAAAATTTCAAAGAAGTTTTGAAGAAAGAAGGACGAGAACAACAAAACACCATTGAGAAATCAGCTGAAGATAATGGACAGCAAGCAGGAAAAACAGAGCCAGCAGAATTTCAACACTTGGAAGGAGAAGAAGAAGGTTTTGTGGACCATGGATTTCGACGGTGCAGTGAGAAATGATGGTGCTGGAATTGGTATTTGGGTACGCAGTCCTTTCTCCGCCCCGAACAAGGTGCCTAGTAATGTGCGGGTATGCTCTTACAAATTGGCTTTTGATTGTTCTAAAAATGAGGCTGAGTATGAAGCTATGATTGCTGGCCTAAAGATTATAAGAAAGCTGAATGCTAAGAGGATTGTAGTCTATGGCGACTCCGAGTTGGTGATTAAGCAGGTCAGAGGCGAATATCAAGCAAAGCATCCTCGGATGCGGGCTTACCGGAATGCAGTCCTAGACATCCTGAAATTATTTTCAGAATATACCTTGACATGTGTGCCTCGTGTTCAAAACAGCAACGCTGATGCTCTTGCTAAGGCAGCGAGTAGTTTGAAGATTCCAATGAACTCCAGTACTAAATTCAAAATCCATGTCAAGCATCGTCTGACTGTCCCCGACAATCAGAGGTATTGGCAAGTCTTCCAAGATGATGAGGAGATTGATGATTTTCTGCAAAACAAAGGTAAGTTCAAAGATACCTCAATTGATGAAGAAAATGATGATGGCAAAGATGAGGTGCAGATCAATCAAATGGATGTATTGCAGCTGAAGGATAACATCATCCCTAAAGGCTTGATACCTTTAGAAGAACTCTTTGATCAAGATGACGTAGCCTGCAAACCAACATTGCAACCAACAGAGAAGGGTGTTGAAGAGGTCAATATCGGAACAGCTACTAATCCTAAAATGGTAAAACTGTATAAAGCATTGCCACAAAAGATGAAAGCCAAATATATCAGTTTGCTGTCTTCATTTGCTGACGTGTTTGCTTGGGATTATTCTGACTTGAAGACATACGATACTAATATCATTCAGCACACTATACCCATTAAGCCTAATCAGAAACCTTTTAGACAGAAGTTGAGAAGACTAAATCCAAAACTGCTGCCATCAATTGAAAAGGAGATAAACAGGTTGTACAAATCAGGAATCATCGTTCCCATTAGATTTTCAGATTGGATCTCCAATTTGGTGCCCATGCGGAAGAAGACAGGTGAGATTCGCTTGTGCATTGATTTTAGGAATCTCAATAAAGTTTCATTGAAAGATAACTATCCATTGCCCAAAATGGATCATATACTTCAGCGAGTAGTTGGGGCATCTCGTATGTCACTACTTGACGGTTATTCTGGATATAACCAAATTTCAGTCCATGAAGATGACCGAGACAAGACAACATTCACTACTCCATGGGGAAATTTTCATTATGCTAAAATGCCTTTCGGTTTGAAGAACGCGGGTGCCACCTTTCAGCGGGAAATGGACTTGGCTTTCGAAAATGAGAAGGATGTATTTTTGGTTGTATACCTTGATGATCTGACGGTGTTTTCCAAATCTAATGAAGAACACATGTATCATCTGAAAACTGTCTTTCAAAAGTGTAGAAAATATGGTCTATCGCTGAATCCGAAAAAGAGCTTGTTTGCCATGGAGGAGGGAAAAATAATTGGGCACATCATCTCAAAAGACAGTATTCGTATTGATCCTGCACGTGTACAAGAAATTCAACAAATCGATCTGCCCCGGAATAAGAAGGAGATTCAATCTTTCAATGGTAAGATGAATTTTATATGTCGCTTTGTACCTAATCTTGTTGAACACTTAAGAGAGATTACCAACATGCTTAAAAAGGACAGCCAAGTGAAGTGGATAGAAGAGGCGGTCAAATCTTTCAACTTAGTCAAATTGGCTCCTTCTTCAACTCCAATTCTAATCAGCCCGGAATACACTCAGGATTTTATATTGTTTTCATTCGCTTCAGAGCATACTATGGCAGCGGTGTTGATGCAGAAAAGAGATGATCACGAAAGACTAATTGCTTTCTTCAGTCGGACTATAAGAGATGCAGCCTTAAAGTACAACATCATTGAGAAGCAAGCCCTCGCACTAGTGAAAGCATTGAAAGATTTTCGGGTATACATTCTGCATTCTCATATTTTGGCTTATGTTCCTAACGATGCTGTCAAATATGTTTTAGTGCAGACCGATCCGGAAGGAAGATGAGGCAAGTGGATTGCAGCTTTGCTGGAATATGATGTGGAAATAAAGCCCACAAAGCTTGTTAAAGGACAGGGATTGGCAAAGTTAATGGCCGAATCAAACTTGCACACATTAGACATAAATCTGATCGTTGCTATGTCCGATGAGAATGAGGAAGGTTCGTCAATTGAGGTATCTAAAATGTTTGCTCTTTCTCCGTGGTATTCAGACATCATATATGCGCTTCAAAATTTATCACCACCTCCCGGCATGACTAAAAACAAAGCTAGAACTCTCAAATTAAAGGCTGCCAAGTTTTGCATTCTAAATTCTGCACTTTATTGGAAAGATCCCGGTGGAGTCCTCTTGAATTGTTTGGTGGAAGAAGAAGCAAAGAAGGTCACGGAGGAATTCCACAAAGGAGATTTTGGCAGTCACCTTTTTTGGAAAACAACAGAAAATAAAGTTCTGAGGGCGGGATACTATTGGCCAACATTGTTTGCTGATGTATATAAGATTGTCAAAGGTTGTCATAAATGTCAGATTTTTGAAGGAAAGCAGAAATTACAGCCTTTTCCGCTTAAGACATTGAGGTGAGTGCCCCTTTTCAGCAATGGGGGTTGGATTTCATTGGTGAAATTCATCCCGCTTCTTCTAGTCAGCATCGATGGATTCTCACAGCAACAAATTATTTCACGAAATGGATCGAAGCAATTCCCACCAGACAAGCTACAGATGTGGTAATTATTTCATTCCTTGAAAATAACATCTTGTCTCGCTTTGGTTGCCCGAATAAGTTAATCATTGATAACGCAGCAGCTTTCAAATCAAAAAGGATGGTAGAGTTTTGTCATAAATATCACATCATTTTGGGTCACTCAACTGCCTATCATCCGCAAGGCAATGGATTGGCAGAGTCCTCTAACAAATCTTTGGTCAACATCATTAAGAAGCTGCTGGAAATCAACAAGAAGAGCTGGCATAAGAAGTTGGTCAATGCACTTTGGGCAGATTGGGTCAGTCAGAAGAAATCCATTGGTATGTCCCCCTTTGAGCTTGTGTATGGAGTTGATGCCTTGTTTCCTACCTCTCTTGCAGCCCCAGTAGTCAAACTCCTTCAGGAAGCCGGCAGTGAAGATGATACTATGCAGAGAAGATTGAATCAGATGATCCATTTGCAACAGACCTGAGAAGAAGTTTTCCAAAACACATCCAATTTGCAGGATAAAATTAAGAAAATTTATGATAGAAAAGCAAAGGCGGACAAATTTCAATTGGATGATGTAGTACTGAGGTGGGATGCAAGGAATGAGGAGAAGGGTAAGCACGGTAAATTCGAGAATCTCTGGAAAGGTCCCTTCAAGATTGCAGCATATTGGGGTCAGAATGCCTTTCTTATGATGGAAATGAATGGTGAAGATTGTCCAGGAGGGCCGATCAATGGTCGGCTGCTCAAGCGGTACCACTTCTGAGTTGTTTCTATTATTTCCATTGTCACTGTAAATACCATTTTATTTCAGTTTTGGTTTGAGTTTGTTTAGTCATTCGTTGAGTCATTTTAAGTCCAAATTTGAGTCAGTCTGAGTCAAGAGTTGCATGTCATTTGTCGAAATGATGACTCCATAGCCCAATGGATGAAGGCACTGTCTACTCTCCCAAAGATCTGCCGTTCTTGGCACCTCCAAGGAGCTACCATCCCCCATTGGAGCCAATGTTAGAGTCGGTCTTGTCAGTGCTCCGTCAGAGATCAAAACTCTTTCTACATTTCATTTTTAGGCGTCTCGCTCCATTCACTCAACTGCATTCCGCTAGGGGCATGCCATAATCTGTCGGAAAGGTCATGTTAGTCATTTCCCCTCATGTCTGGCACCTGCTGGCTTAAGTATTTTTGTCAATGTTCCCTAAAGTCCATGACAGTCAATGTTTGATCTTTTAATGGACGAGAGTCATTTTCACTCATTATGTCTATGGATCAGATAAATTGGTCTTCAAACATGTCCAATAAAGCCATGAAGGCCAGAGGGAGGCCCTTACAAAGTTATTATTTAAATAATTTCATCGTCATGTTGACAGATTACAACTGTTCTTCAAAACTCTGTTTTGAAGAAAAATCAAACAATGTGTCATTTGTGATAATTTTCAAAAAAGTTTCCGGTTGATCTCTTCAAGTGCAGTCATGGTTTCCTTGGCCAAATGCCATGTCAACAACCCCTGCAAAAAGTGCCAAAAATTGCATCATTTTAGCTAAAAATTCAAATGGAAAAGTGAAATACAGAGTTGAATTAAATAAGGAAAAAGTGCCAAAATAAAACATTATCAAAGGGGGTTTTTAAGAAACAAAAATTAAAGCCATGACTCCAAAGTCTTTATATAAGATTCCCACAAGAAACAAAGTCATTATGCATACCAAGGTTATAGAGAAAGCATTACAAAGCAATTTTGAAGAGTTAGCACGCGTTTTAAGAGAGGTCGGAGGTGTTTTCCAGAGCGCAGCGCACACACAGAGGGGCGCGGCGCACAGGGCGCGACCCCATAGTGGTGAAACTACACGGGCGCGGCGCACACACAGAGCGCGACGCACTGGGTTTTCTGTGCGGCACACACCCACAAAGGCCCGAAATTGTGCCAAACTTGCAACAAATCACTTTGAAACCCTTCAAATTGATAGGTAGGGTCTACATCTTGCTTGCTCATCAAATTTTGTGGATATGATGATGTTTTATGGTCGTGTATAGTTGCAATAAAAACGCCTAAACCCTACCTCTTGAAATCATCAAAGCCATTGCTGTTAGGGTTGCAAATTTGTTGTGTTGAGGCCAAGGTTCCCCCTCCCTTTCATTTTTCCCCTTCTTTCCATTTTTCCCTTTCCCCCTATTCCATTTTTCCCATCTTTCCCTACCCTAAAACAGTACTAAACCTCTATTCCCTATCCCCTCCACTCATTTGTCAATGTAAAACCCCAAAACCCTTCCTTATAAAATCCCCAAACCCTCCTACATGTCCCTAAAACAAAACTTCTCCCCATAATACCTAATCCCATGATATTAATTCCCTTCCTAACATTCCCTTTTTGCATTGTTCCCCTTGGTGGTAGAGTTCATAACAATACATAGTTTCACTACCATCATCAAAGGGCAATCCAAGCACAATCCATATACAACAGTCATGGCATATGAGCATTCATCGGAGTACGAGGTGGAAACTCAAAGTGATTCATCCTCGAAAGAACAGGCTCCCCAGAGACATCATAAAAGTGGAAAACATGTTAGGGATGAGCCAACCACCCTCACAGAATTGCAGGCATGCCCTCTTGCTATGTCATGTTTCCAGCATCTATCATGTTTTGAGTTTTGTCAAAGAGTGGCTAATGTTCGAGTTCATCATGAGTTGGCCCATCTTTTTGTGCTTCACCTACATGGAGATCACTCTATCTTGGCCGGTGTCACCTTCACACTGACACCTAAAACTGTCTCATTAGCAACCGGCATACCGAATGTTGGAGAACCATGGCACAAGAAACAGAAGGTTGATCGACAGCATTATGAGCCTTACATTAAGGCCAATTTCTTGAGGCAGCTCACAAGAGTCTTTCCATTTCGATATTTGAGAGATGAATATGCTCCACCCAGGAAGTTGATCATGAAGTACTTCAGCTGTGAGGGGAGGTTCTCTCGTCTATATGCCTATCACATCAGGTTGCTCATGCACTTTACCAGGGTACAGATGATGAACATCCCATATTTCATTTGCGGGAACATAGAGAGGATGAACACCTTCATGAAGCACAAGACCCCTCAGTAGCAACTTAACAATGTTTATCACTTTGCTCTTATTAAGATTTTGGTGGTTCATCAGCTGGGATTGCAGGGTATTACTTGGGATGATTTCATCTCCCGTGACCTCTTCAGCACTTCACAAGTATTATCAGAGGTTAAGCATGAGGGTGAACCTTCTCGTCGGTATAAACGCCATGCGACTGCTAGTGTTCCGGTTTCAATCACATATCAGAAAGGCACCAGACGTTTGTTTGCAGCGGCAAAGCGAGTGTTATCTCCACCCGGGGTGGAAGAGGCCTTGCTTCCTCCATCAGCATCATAGGAACAGAACAAAGGAAAGGAGCCAATGCTGGATGAGGGGCCTTCAAGTGAGCCATCAGGTGAATGAGAGACCGAATTCGTTCTCCTTCATGATGATGATACAGATACAGAACCGACAAGGGCACAGCTTAAAGAGATCATCTAGGAGCAGCAAGCAGAAATTCGAGCCTTGTCCCTTGATTTGGAAAGATACAAATGGAAAATGAAATATCTGGAGCAGAGGAACAAACATCTGGAGGATCAGCAAGTGATCATGGAGCTACAAAACATTCGTGAGCATCGCCACGCTGCACAAAGGAGAAGAGTTGAGCTCACGTCATTGGAGCAAGAGATTAATGAGGATCGGGAGGCTAATCTCGAGAGAGTTAACATGCACTTAGAGAGGCTACTGGACAAGGCCGACAAGGACCATGCATTGCTGAGACACATGGCTTTCCACTACATGGCGCGAAACAAAGTGTGCAAGGCCCGAATCAGGAATTTGAAGGCGAAATTGAGGAAGTCAATCATGAAGCAAAAGAGGCAAAGGGAGCTCGATCGACTTCAGATATTGGCCGAAGCCTCTTTGGCCCAGAATAACACTTGATAAGGAAGCTCCAGCCCAAATTTCAAGAAATTTGGGGCATTTTTGGTGTTTTTGGAAATTTTTGTGCAAAAAACAGGGTTTTTCTCCCTGTGCGGCGCGGCTTAGGATTGGGAGCTCCAAATCACAAATGGTTTGCATTTTTGGATTCAGAATGAAAAATCATGAGTGCTGGTGCATGGGCAAGAATTTTTGGCAAGTTTTGAGTCCCCAAGAGGTCAAAAACACTCAAAAAATGACCTCTCTGCCCCTATTTTGACACACAAGAAGCAGTCTTGGGAGAATGAAGTTTTGGAGGGGCAAATGAGCACCAAATTCAGAAATTCCACTTGGGTTGGAAAGTAGACAGGTAGGGATTTCCAACAAGCACACTTGGGCACAATTTGGACTCTAGAAGGTACCTCAAAATTGCCTCCAAAGTGGCGCGGCGCATATAGCTTTTGGCACGGCGCACAGGGACCCAAAGGCCAAAATCACTTCCGCTCCGCGACATTTCGATTCGCGACTTTCTCCAAGTGGGCCCGCTAATTTAAACTATATTTTTCTTGGCAACTAAGGCAATGTTTAAAAATTATTTTCACTAAAGTTGGGCTCCTATCCAAGTGGCAAAGGAAGGCGAGCAGTCACCCAAGCCATTTGTCATTTATGTAACACTGCACCTGTAACTAATGGTTGGCTTTCCATTTCCAGTTTGTAATCATTTGAAAAAATCCCCAACTATGGGTCGTTCTATTTCCCAATGGCATAGTATATTTATTGTATGCCACACTATTTGCAAAGGGTTGGAATTTCTAGGAAACTGTGGGAGAGAAACCCAGTCACTCACTGTACATTTTGACAGAGAATTAATGAAAGATTGCAGCTCTGGTTCATGAGATTCCTGTGGCGTGATTTTAGCAAATGTATCTTCTTTATGTTTCATGTGTATTTCGTTATGTTTCGTATTTTCATTCATATTCATTTCCAGTGAAAGCTTTCTAAGTAAAAAGGTAGAATTCAACGTGCTGCTCTGCCTTGGGATAGTTTTCACGTTCTATGTTTTCTTCTGTTGAAAAGGATTCATGTATTTATGCCCTTTTCACACTCTTAAACAATCTCTCCACTTCATGTTATTTTGAATCTGATTTCTAGACTTTCCGCCTATCTTGCCTCACGAAATAATCTTTGTCTTTGAGTTAAATTCTCTGCTCATGTTGTTCCTTGGCCCCACACATCCCAGAAAACTCAGTCATTTGTCAAAATACCTTTATCACATCCATTTACCTAGCCTAAAATCAGTATTCATTTTTGAGTCATCTCAGACCCTATTTTTTATTTTCCTGAGTGTGACCCGGAGAGAGCCGTCTCCTATTCTGGTAGGGCTAGCTACCAGACTGAGCGTGGTTTTTGGTTACCCTGAATGTTGCCTTCCTTCAGCCTAAGGCAAATTTAGGTGCTAACACTTTGCAAAAGAATTGTTGAGTCAACATTGAAAGAACATATATTAGAAATTGAATTTTGAGGCAAAATGGAATTTCACAAAAAATTATTTAACAACGATAATGGGAAACTATTAACTTTTAAGACATAAAATATAATAATTCATTTGTATAACATTGAAACAACATCATCTGTGCAGGTCTATCTTAGTCCTTTTGGTTTACTAGTTTTGCTTGGGTCGATATCCATGCTAGATATCTATGGATGGAATTTGAATCATTCCCATTCCCATGCAGTCAGTTTTTTGGACAAATTCTATTAGAAAGATTAGTGAATCTTTGAATTTTGTGCAGAAAATAGAATATTAATCCTCTTGGATTTGAATTTAGGCATGATCTAGCATGAAATCCATTGTTAAATGAGTACATTTCATATGGATTTGTTGTAGAATTCCTTGGTTGTTTTACATTTGTGTATCCATCAATCATGCTAAGAAGTGGGTGAATCATTGAAATTTGCATGTGTTAAATGGGAATTATATGTGATAATTTGTAATTCCATCTACAATTTGCATTAGAATTTTAATGAATGTTGTTAAACAACTGCAAATTTTTTCATAACCGGGAATCCTGACTAGGTCTGGATCTTGGGGAAATCCTAGAGATAAGGTAAAGTGGATATCTAGTTACCACTGTGGGAGCAAGGTTGGGTGCACCATTTGGGAGTACAAAGTTGAAAATTTCATCTCCCAAGAGTACAAAAGAAAATCTAGACATATAACAACCATAAGAAATGCCTTAATTATTGTAGTTTCTAATTTCAGAACAACACAACATCAAACATATCAATCACCAACTCACCAGTATGAAGTTGGTTTAAATCAATATGCATGAAAAATTTTCCGTATTGATTGCACATTTCATATTAAGGTTAGGGTAATTGATTTTACATCCATTCAAAGAAGAAGCTGGAAGGATACGAACTAGTAGTTTGGATGGAGGCCACCCCACATCTTGTTGTCATATTTTTCTGAGCCCCTCAACCTCAAACCTGATAAGGAGAAGTCAGAGTGAAGCCTATATCATGATTATATATGGTTGGTACTCATCAACAAAGTGTGAACTATATTATAATATCAACTTCACCTTCTAGGATGTCTAGGTTTTAGAAATTGATTTGGGGTACAAGTCATTACCTAATTCCACATCTCATAATTTTTTAAGCACAGTTTTGTCTGTTAGAAATTTTGTTTGGAGGTTTTCTATGTGAAATTATGTTTCACTGCAGTTAGAGGATGGTCAGATAAGGGACAATAGAATAGGTTTCAGGGGATTCCTAGAGATACCATCACACTTTAAGGTGGCAGTACAAGGGATGGCAAAGTCTGGGACACAAGGGACCCCTTCAAACCCTCTTTGCTAAATATAGAAACAATATTGGAAAACTTAAAATAATTTTAAAAAATGCAAATGTGTTGAGTGTAGGCCTTTCTCCTTTGGATTCTCAATTGTTGACGATAGTATATTTTTGCACCACTATCAAGGTGTGATTAGTTTCATGTTGTGCCATTAATAAGGTGTTACCAATTTTTCACTACACCGATTGTAGCATGTGACTACCCCTAGATCCTTTTAGAGTCAACCATTTTGGAGGATATCAATATTGTGTTTTGGATACTCCACATCATGAACTTGGAAACTTGTATTAGACTTAAATTCCACTAAGTTGTAGGTGTATAGAGACATTCCCTAGCCTCCTCTATTGATCTATATAAGGAAGGCATACCAAGGGAGAAAGGAGGAAAAGTTTAAGATAAACTTGTGTTTGGCATCCCGAGGGAGAAATGAGGAAAATTTTATGATAAACTTATGTTTTCTACAATTGAAAGAAGTTCTTCTACACGAGGCTTGATCTATCAAAGTGTTCATGCTTGTGTGAGAGTCAAGGAGGCGTTGGAGCAAGGGATTAAGAGGAACCTTCAACTAGTAACTCAAGGTAAAAGCTTGGTGGTTGTAATGTTTCTCATTTATGAATATAGATCTATATTATTTCCCCCTCCATTATCATTTGTGCTTGGTATTGTATGAAATTAAATGGTAGATATGTTCTTCCTTGAGTAGATTAGGTTAGATCTAGGGGTATTTGACATTCCTCTTTCTTAAGAAGGTTTCAGGTTGGTCTTGTTGTCTTATTATGTGTATGAAGTAGATGTTAGTAGTTGGAGTTGAATCTCTAGAGCTACATCAACTAGGATTATACATGGAAAACCATTAGGTGAAAGGTATGGGCCATGTTCTTGTTTATCATAGTTTATGATAGGATCAATTAGAATAGATCTAGAGGAGATCCATCTTATAATTTATCCCATGGTCTATCTTGGATCAACAACAAATTTAAGGGTGCACTCACCTATTCATAGGGGGAATTTTTCCATAATAGAATCTATGACTCTATAGAGGAAGGATCTAGTGATTCTTACTTAGATTTGGAATTGCCTTGTCCCTTTCAATTTCTGTGAGTGTGTTGTAGTGTTTTTGTTTTTTATTTATGATGTTGGTGGTTGTATTCCTAATATGTCTCAAATATAGCTCAAATTTAAGAAAAAAATCTCACTTTTAGAGCATGATTTCACCCTCTTTTTAAGAGATAGGGTGATCAATAACCAATTGTTGCACTATAAAGGTGTGATTATAACTTTCTAGTTGCATGGTGTGATCCTACAAGGAATAAACACATTTAATAGGTGGAATTTTGGGAATTTTTGCATCTTTTCTCTTCATATTTGTTCTTGGATTTCATTTTGGAGATTGCCTATGATTTATAGATTATGAATTGACACCTAGATAAGCCTCTCACTTATTATTTTGGTGTTTTAAGTGAATACGAGGTTTTCATTCTGTGAGTGTATTTTTGTGATTCAAGCTTCTTTGAGCTTGGTACCTAGTGGATAATGACCTAGGTAGTACCTATGGCAAGCGTCTTTAGATCTAGTTGTTCCTTTTATTTCATACTCTAAATTGTAATTATTGCATTACACTACTATATCTTTTGTGAAGTTTTGGGTCTTTTCCTCGATTATAAACATTAAAGTGTGCTTGTGAATATCTATACCAATACCATCGAACTCTAAAACTTCAAGTTCCTGGTTTGTTTTTCATTTTTCTTTTCTTTACTATACTAAATAACATTTGTGTTTCATAAGGAAAAAGAGCCAAAATCATTTGAGATATATCAGAATCACTATACATGAGTTAGTACCATTGAATACATAGTTGTGAAACACTGATTGTAGGGTAGTATAATGCACATCAAGGTTGAGATTTGATGTTCTTGGTGCTACCTAGGATTTGACTTTGAGCAGGATTTGTCAAAATTCTGTTTAGCTGATTTAAAGTGTTGATAACTCATATGGAAAGATGCATGTGGCAAAAGATGAAAGATAGAAGACTTGATGATCAAAAGTTTGAAGGCTTGCTTGATAGCTTAAGCAAAGTTACTAAGGTTTTCATATTATTTTCCATATTTCTACATTTGTATAGAATATTAAAGTAGTTTCTTTGATATGTTAGGAAGTCATAATCTGTTACTATTAGTATGATTATGTATGACAATTAGGGTACATCTTGATGATGTATGAGATTCATTTTTCCAGGAGTACAGTACCTTCATATGACATATTGAACCTTGAATAAAATCTAGTATTGAGATTTAGAATATGTTGAGCAGCCAATATATCTCAAGGTCTATATTTGATGATAGGTTAATCTGATTTGAGCAGACCTACTCAGATAAATGATGTCTGCTAGGATTTGTTGAAGACCTGGGTTATATAACTGGGTTGTTCATCTAACAGTATGTAAAATGGTAAAAGAACATGTATATTTCTTAAGGTCCACCTTTATCTATAAATCAAAAGACTAAAGCTTGTTTGCTCAAAGTAGTAATATTATCTTCTATGAAGCCATTTCAATTAGTTATTTAGTAAGCAAAGAGTAAGATTCAGAGAATTCGCTAAAAAATTAGTGTTTATGATTCTCATTGTCTTAAGGAAAGATATGTGCCCTAACTAAGAAATATTTTGGTATTGTTGTCTGAAGCTATACTTACGTGGCAATATTTATAAACATTCTATGGCTCTTAAGGCTCAAATCAAAGGTAGAATTGTGCCAAGTCTTCAAGCAAACTACTGTGGTCGATTTGAGGGTTTCATTTTCCAGGTCTCTAACATAAGTGAAACCTTCTTTCTGGAAGGATTTCATCCTTCTTGCATCTAACTAAGAAAAAAATTCATATTATATATGTTATCGGACTCCTTGGATCTATATGTACAAATTTGAATTGAATTTGTTGTATGATTTTTCAACCCTCTTAACAGTAGCACATTTTGGGACATAACTTGGCTTTCTGAAGCAGACCATTGATAAAAGATAATTGCGCATATTTGGGAACTTAATGAGAGGAATGATTTCTAAAGTGTTTTTTGTGGGAGTACCTATGTAATCTAGGCCCTAATATAAGCCCTAATAAGAAATACAATTATGATTTGGATACTTTGATTTCCATCATCAGTAATTTTCAGCTACTCTTATAATTAATTATGATTGATTTGACAGTATGGACAATGAAAGTCTCCTACTTGTAATGTCAGTTTCTGAACAGTGAACAACAACAAAAAGTAGAAGGAATTAGTAGCAAATAAGTGGCACATTTGACATTAGTGCAGTTACAACAATGGGACTTTGTGTTCCATTATACCTAAGGTAATTTCAATCTATTTGTGAGACGTGGTTTGATGCAATGTAGAGGAATGTGTCTAGGCTTTTCTAGAACTGTTTGAGCTTGTGTGGGCATGTAGTTGAAAGAAATTCATACTACCATAATCTAGAAATAACTATACAAATATTGTTACACAACATTCAAAGAATTGGAGTGACAAATAACCATAATGCACCAACCTCGAGCCCACCTAATGCAATACCCTAGTGCTGTTGGTGAAGCCTCTGCCTCTGCCACTATTGGTAGTAGATTGATGAATCGTAGCTAATAGATATTGGTGTTGCAATCAAGACTCATAAATGAGTCACGACCTGCATGAATGGTAATATGCCCACTACTGGTGAAGCCTCTACCTCTGCCTATGAGACTACATCAACAGTCAAATATAGCTATTTCTGCTAGAACAAAGGCTTGAAAATGAGTTGCTAAGTTAAATTTTGTCTTCCATTAGGTTATTAATGTCTTTAGCTACAACATTCGATCTGGAGATAGAGAAAATTCATGTAAAGACTATTTCTTGCAATAATGGAGTCTGCGGAGTCTGAGAATGAGTCTTGGAGTCATGAACTGCTTGCAATGAGTCACCAACTGAGGAATGGAGATGAATCATGATTCATGAACTGAGGAATGTTCAATGGTGACTATAAAATTTATAGAGGCGTTCAACCTTGCCCTCGATTTGAAAACTAGGAAATCAGGGAAATTGGGACCAAATCCAACCTCCCAAACCAGAAAATGGGTGATTGTAAACAAATCTAACCTCACAAAGTAGAAAATCAGAAGATTGCAAGCAAATCTAACCTCCCAAACCAGGCGAATCGGGCTTTGCATGGTTTATCCGCCTTTTTATTTGGGCTAAAATGTAATAAATAATTATTTTTTAAATAAATGTTGGGCTAACTATAGAAATTCAGTGTTTTATAAAAAATTCGCCCCTCTAAAATATAAAACCCCTTAAATTTATCCCTTGGGCTAAGATTTGCCCCTTAAATTTACATTGGGAATGTTACTGTTCTCTTCTCTTTTCTTAGTTTTTCTTTTTGGTCTTTTTTGTTAAATTGGACTTGAGTCTTAGAAAATTTATGATCTTTTAGATCCTTTTGGTTCGATTTTATTTTTATTTTTTCTTGGATTTCCCATACCTGTGCAATTTTTGTTCATACATAGAGCGTAGATATGCACAATTTGTGTGTTAAGCAACTTGCGCATGCGCACTGGTTTACACTGCTTACCTGCACAGTTCCTAGAATTTAAAAAGAAAGATTAAGTTTTCTTCTACCCAAAATCTGAATTTTGGTTTCTGAAAGTGTCATCATATTTGTTTCAGTTGTCCCATATCTTTTTGAACTTGTTTGAGTGCTTTATTAAGTCTTTCTGAGAAATTGGTCCCTTTTGCAAAATTGGTTAAGGTTTTGTTTGGCTTGTTTGTTGATTGATAAAAAAGAGATAGGTTGTCTTCAAGATTACTATATTCCTGTCTTTTTCTGTCAAATATACCAAATCCATTATCAATCTTTCTTATTTATGAAGAAATTCTTTGTTTAATTGCAAATTAGGGTTTCTCATAAATTAGTGTGTTTTATGAAGAATGACTGTCATTTCTAAATGATTAAAAAGAATTTGTTTCTTTTCAGTTTTGAATTCCTTCATAATTGCACTTTTGGCACCATTAGTTAAAAGCATTCATTAGGAAAACTGCATTTTTCGACTCTTGTTTGATTCCTTTGTGTTTTGAAAATTTCGAGTTATCAGTGATAAAGGATGTTTTGAGTTTGTTTGTTCTTTAGGCGAATTTGAAATCTTAGTTTATTTCTGCATCTGGATTGCATTCAAAGTGGAATTGGCTTGCTGGTGAAAATAATTTTAAGTTAAGTTTTGAGTTTTGCATTTTTTATTTGAAACGAAAATCAAAGAAACTCTCACTTTTTCGTATATAGGATTTCATTGAACAATAGATTACAAATTGCATGTTTGATTGCATTAGAATTTCGAGTCGAGTCATAATATCATTAGTTTCACTCTCATTACCTATTGAGTAAATAACATCTTAATAACACAACGTTAAATAAAATCAATTAGTATTTTACATTTTTTAGGGCTCTTACCACCTACAGTAGCTTAAGTGTAGGGATTTGGAATAGGGAAGGAAGTAAACTTTCCAAAGCTACAAACAAATAATAGTATCTTGAGTTAGGGAGAGAAATCCAATTATTTCAGTTTTGCTCTAGGAAGCTCTTCTTATACATGAGTTAAGCACGATATCATGTCAGATTTGGTGAAGTGATCATACTAACTTCATTGGCTATGATAGAGTGATTTTCCCATATTACAACGATGCCGAAAGGTACTTGGGGTCACTTGAAAATAAACCTCCAATTAACCATGTTGATAATATTTCAAGGGGATTGAGCTTTGTTACTCTGCCCTTTGGTGTATACAATTGTCCCCCTAGGTGAAATTGTTGTAGTTGGTAAACTTAGTGACCACAATCCTATGGCTCTACCTAAGGTGATGACAGAGAGAAGGTCGTGTTGTACCTAAAACAAATGTTGACTAGACTCACTTGGACTTTTTGGGGGGTAATATTTTCTCAATATGACATAAGCAGAGTTACTTGGACTGGATTGTTTCATTAAGCAGATTGTCAGGGTAATTGGTTCCAAACGCTCATATCTATAAAAAAATTCACTTTGATCTCTATGACGTTGGATTTCATCACCAACTAGTAAATATTGATCTCTGTGAAAGGTGAGTTTGTATGGTTTGAATTCCTAGATTTATTAGCGCATGTTACTTTGTTTGTTTTTCACTTTCTAGAGACTTTAGGTGTAATTTTGATATTGTGTCAATTATTAATTCAAAAATTCATCGTGGCTGAATTACCAAGACAATCATGTAGAATGTTGGGTCAACCCCCTAAATATATGTTGAGTCAGCTAGAAAAGATTAAAACTAAAAAATCAAAATCAAAAGGATCCGGGACTATAGATGAACCTAAAACTTCTACTATTATAGAATCTGATGTAACAAGAACTGAAGTAAATCAACCAGAAACATCTACTATTCTAGGATCTAAAGTAATAGAATATGAATACGATCAACCTCAAACACTAGAATCACACTCAGAAGTAACTGATCCAATAGTTACCAAAATTATTCAATCAAAATCAGATACTGGTGAAACTATGGACTCCCAATTGGCTGAATCAGATATTGAAGAACTAGAATCTAACGTTTCTGGAATTGAATCACCTTCAGCTGCTTTAGCCCCTACTCCTCCACGATCACCATGAGTAAAACTCCTTATTACCGATAGTCTACCTCCTAGTCTTATTAGTATCGAAGAAATTTCTTTTGATGAAGAGGAAGAATCGCTTAATACGCTAGTTTTTACTAGTGACCAGACTAATTTTCAGGAACTTCTCTTTTCCTCTTTTCGACTCGACCCTTGGTATTTTACACCTTTGAACTTTTTAGGTCAAGGAATTCCATGATACACTACTCCTTATTCTATTGTACCAGGTTTTGATTATTCTAGAATGATTTCTGGAGCCATGTCATTAGATACTTCTATGTTTTCTACTCCTCCATAATCAACTTTATATGGTGGCCCATCAATGCCCCCTGGATATCAATCTCTTTCTGGGACATATTCAGGAGCTTCTCCCTCAAATCAACCTTTAACTATGTCAATTGGGTTAATTGATCCTACACTTCAGGGCTTGACATCTGATCAATATATAAACATGATTTCTGACAATGTAGGTAATCCTCAAACAAACCCAACAGGCGGTTATTACCCACCTAGGGGGAAACCATCATATCCTCCCCCAGGAGGACAACCTTTAGTTGGAACTTATCCTATAGGTGGAGGGAAACCTCCTACCAGAAATTATCCACTTTATGGTCAGGTCCCTCAAGCCGGTTTGGGTCAACCTGTTGTATCTCAACCCATTGTTGGTACTTCATTCCCTGGGATGAACACTATCTGGAATTCATCATATAACCAACAGCCATTGCTAGTTTCTCCTCAAGTGCCCAATTATCAACCTGTTCAGTTGGTCAGAAAATCTATCCATCAAATTCTTGTTCAAGGCATTCATGTTCAACAGCCTTTTCAGGATAATCCATTGACACTTGTTCAACAACCATTGCAGCAACATGTCATGAGTACTCCACAAACCTCAGTTCAGTTTGTTGTGTAAACATCTGTTCATAGGTAATTTTTCCCATTACTTCTCAAGTAACGATACAACCAACTACTCAGACTATTCCTCAGGTATCTTCTTATCAAACTCTTTCTACAATTCAGTCTATACCCCAAATACCTATGGTGCAGTCTAATATACCGTATGTGCAAACTTCGTTTCAAGGGAATGTTTTGCAAGGTCAACCTCAGAGTCAATTTTTTCAAGGCCATTCTTTACAAGAACAACATTTTCAAATTCATTTCTTCCAGGGTCAACCTTACCAGAATCAACCCTTTCAAGGATATTTTATCCAGGGTCAAATGGGTTAGGGTCCTCCTTTCCAGAATCAATCGTACCCCGATCATACTTTTCAAGTACCTATTCAACCGCAATATGGTATGGCTCATCCTAGATATCTGGGAGGTATGAAAATTCCAACTTCTTAGGCTATTCTAGGATATCCTGGGTATCCTCCTCTAGGAACAGGACTCGTCCCTCAAGGTTATCAATACCCACAGCAAGATCCTAACTATCAGTTACCATTCATTGCAACTTTGGATTTACCAGACCTATCTTAGTTAACAAATGATCCCATTTTTTATCTACCATTTTGGTCACCAATCCCTACAAAGTTACCCAGTGACATTCCAAAATTTGAAGGTAAATCAGGAGAAGACCCGTCAAACCATGTCATGACTTATCATCTTTGGTGTGTCAAACTCGTTAATCAATGATTCCATTAGATTACATCTTTTCCAACGAACCTTAACTGGTTTGGCAACCAAGTGGTATGTTGAGTTACTGCGAGGTTCTTTTAGTACTTTCAATGCCATAGCCACTTCCTTTTTGACACATTTTTAGTTACCCATTCGTTATGATAATGGTACCGAACTTTTAACTTCTTTAAAACAGTCAACGTCAACCCATATTTCAGATCATATTCATGAATGGAGGTGAAGATGTCATTTGGTTAAAGTTTATATTCTAGACCAGATTTTGGCCGAATGGTTCATAAAATCACTTTTACCAGTAATTACTGAAGATGTTTCCAAGGGTGGTGTTGTAACTGAAGAACAAGTTATCGCTCGTGCCCAGTACTTAGATCTCGTTTATACTCAATCTGGCACTTTGTATGAAAAATTCCAGATCTACCTCGTCTAGGTCAAACCAATCTAGCCTTTACAAGATCACACATTGCTGATGGTGTGATTGGTTATGTTAGCCAACAATCTAAGCCTAAAAATAAAAATTCTAAGAAAACTCAGATTTTGGCTTTACCTGATTCACCCGAAGAAGATCCTTCTCCTGAAATTACTTCTGAAATTAATGCCATAGATTCATCTACTGGAAAGAACAAGAAATATGGAGGTAAAAAGAAAGGAAAAGGTAAAATGAAAGAAAACACTACCCCTAAGGAGAAATCAAACAAGAAAGAACCCTCTGACAAAAAGAAGAAACCTCGTTATCCTTGTTTAATCTGTGATGAAGATCATTACACCAAGGAGTGCCCTCATCATGCTGAAGTTTCTAAATTCATTAAGGGTTCACCTACTCCCATTATTTTGAAGGATCCTTTTCCTCCTTCAGACATTAAGATGGTCTCCCATATACCATATTCCTCTTCCACATCAGTAGACATCATGATGATGTCTTCACCAGTTATGGTAGCTATGAGATCCAAAGACTATGGATCAAAAAGTCCTATTGTAGATGGAGATGATTCTAGTTTACCTTATCTAAACTCCACATCCGCTCCTCCTACTTTTGAACCTTTACATATTGAGAAAATCCAATCTTGATATGATAATTTGATTGCCTGCCAAAAGTTTTTCTTCATAAGTCAACTTTTAATCCTCATGCTAGAGCTGCTCATAATTACAACATTGTTGAAGATCTAGCTATGTCACCTTCAACAATGTCAGCTCTTGAAGTGCTTCAAACTTTTCCAACACAAAGGAAATTACTATTATCATCTATAGGAGAAGTAGATCCTTAGGACTCAAATATACTTATTTTTTATCTAAAAAATCATGTACCATGACTACCACATCAACTGGAAATTTAGTTACGAGTTTTTGTCAAAGCTAGATGAGTTTTTTGAATAGTAATTGATGAAGGAGTGTGTACATGCATTATGTTTGTTGCTTGTTGGAAAGCTTTAGGTTCTACAAAAATCAATCAGTCTCCTTATAATACTAGTGTATTCCCTTATTATTATTGTCAGTGTAGCCCCTTATTATTACTGGTGTGCCCATGTTGTCCCCATATTGTTATTATTGTGCCCCATAGAAGCCCACTATTGTTATTTTTGTGACCTTATATTAGTATTGTTATGTCGGCTCCAGTTATATTGTGACCCCTTAGACTCCTATATATAGAAAGGAGGTCTTGTCATTTGTATCATCCAAGAATTGTTAATTTGTGTAATGTAAAGAGGTTTCCCCTTCGAAGGCGTTGATTTTGAAGTCATTGATCTATCTTTTCTTCTATTTTGTGAGCTAGTTGCATAACAATTGATATCAGAGCTTTGGTTTCTAGAGTCTCGCTGCTTCAAACTGGTCATCGTAGAATTTTCTCTATAGCATTTTTTATATGAGGTGTCAGAACTTAAAATTAAAACCCATTTGCGGAAAAATATTGATGAACCTCGTGTATGAATTTCAGATCTTGTTTCGTTATATTTTAGGATATATGATCCAAAGAAGTTAGGTTTTTTGAAGGCTCCTGAATTATATCTCAAACAGGTGACCTGGGGAAAATCGTCATAACATTCTTTCCAAGAATCAGATTGAAATTTAGAAAAAAGATACATAAAGAGGATGGACTATAGCTTTCTGTGTATACTTTTCAGGTTTTAAGGGCAAAACAATGACACATGGCACTTCTTACAAATTCGTTCTACTGAACTAGTGTATAATCAGGTCATCATGGGAGATTTGGACTAACTCTTTCTTGGATAATCCAATATTGATCAGACTAGTGGGGTTGGAACAAGGACACAGAGGGCTACCACAAGACGAAACTTTAGGACTTGTAGATTTGCAATTATAGAGATACAATAGATTCAATATCGAGCTCCTACAAAGAGAAAAAAGGTGTGTAGTCTTTTGAAAATTTTGCATAAGTTTGGTTTGAAAAAATTAGTTTGAAGGAATTCAAAGGACATAGTGAAGCATAATTATCATTAAATGATGCCCCGAAGAAAGAAAATGGAAACACCTAGTAAGAAACCTGAAATCTCTACCATGACTCATGAAGAAGAGGAAGAAATGCAAGATGATATATCAAAATTACGAGACCAAGTGCAACAAATTTCACTCTCAGAAAAAGTAACGAAAGCTAAGATGGATGGTTTAAAGAAAGGCACAGAAGCTAATATGAATGGTGTGGAAGCTAAGATGGATGGAATGGAAGCTAAGATGGATGGTATAGAAGCAAAACTTAAAGGCAACATGGAAGATTTGAAGATATATTTGACAAAGTTTTTGCAAGAAATGCTTACTAATGGAGAAAGGGTAGTAAAGGAAACTCATTATGAGAACAAAATAAATGTTCATTATGATTTCATAAACTCTAATGTTGGATTGAAGACCCACCATGTTCCAAAGATCGATATGAGGAAGTTTGATGGAAAGGATTCCATAACATAGATACTACAGATGGAGAAATATTTCGATCTCCATAATGTGAAAAGTACACAAAAGGTACGCATTGCAGCTTTATATTTGGAACCCAATCAATTTGTAATCTCTCGTAAACAAATTGTCACTTGGGTAATTTTTATAGAAGAAATGATAGCACATTGTGAGGATACAAAAAGTAACACTTTTTTTAGCCAATTGATAAATCTCAAACAAAAAGGTTCAATGGTGGAGCAGATTGACGACTTCCATAAATTGAATATAACGGTCAAAGATATTCCAGAGGAGCATAGGATTGATGTGTTCATATGAACATTAAAGGATAACATCCAACATGAGGTTTGCCTTTGGGAACCTAATTCATTAGAGAAGGCATTTAGGTTGGCAAAGAAAAATTGAAAGCAAAATTATGGCAACAAGGAAGCCTACCACTCACAAATATAAAGATGGAAGTGTTGTTTCCCCTAGCCTTCCACACCCTACAAGGTTGACACCACAACAACTGGAAGAAAAAATATCAAAATGGATTTGTTATAGTTGTAATAGAAAATACACTAAAGGTAATAAGTGTGCTAAGAAGAAATTATTTTACATAGATTATGAAGAGAGGAAGAAAAGGAACAAGAAACATTAAAAGAAGAGGATATACACCAAGAACAAACCCTAGAGAAAGAAGAAATGAATCTGACCATATCTAATGCATTGGTTGAAATTACCACTCCTCAAACTCTTAATATAGAAGGACATATCAAGAAGAAAAGGTAATAGTGTTGATTGATTCGGGAAGTACCCATAATTTTATTCATTGTAAATAGGAAAGGAATTGAATTGCTTCATATATCCAACACCAAGTGTCAAGTGATGGTTGCAAATGGAGGAACCATAAATTTCTCTGGTAAGTGCCATAATGTCAAGCTATCCATGGGAGAATATGTATTGAATAGTCCAATTATTTCCATTCCAATGGGTGGGGCTCATGTTGTACTAGGATTCCAATGACTACAATCTTTAGGTACGATAGCTTTTAATTTTCAAGAAATTTTCTTGAATTTTTTTTCGGAGGGAAAGGAATTTGAATTAAGGGGTATCACAGGGAAATTGGGAAAGATAATCAGCTCTAACAGCATGACAAATCTTCTAAATAAAGAACAATGAGGCATAATTACACAATTATGTTCGTTGGAGGTTCCCACATCGAAATCATCTATTTCTCTGGATCTCCAAAATGTCTTGGACAATCATTTCAAGGTATTTGAGACTCCCAAAGGTCTCCCAACTATTCATGATCATGATCATGCTATTCATTTGATTCCCGGAAGTGTTCCTTCAAACATTAGGCCTTACAGATATCCCTATGCCCAAAAGAGTGAAATTGAACGTATGGTTGCAGAAATTCTAGAGGTTGGTATAATTCAACCTAGTCAAAGTTCTTTCTCTACTCCAGTAGTATTGGTGCATAAGAAGGATGGATCATGGCGAATGTGTCCGGATTATAAGAAGCTCAACAAGCTCACTATTAAAGATAAATTTCACATTCCTCTCATTGATGAATTATTGGATGAATTATAGGTATCAATTTACTTCACCAAGTTGGATCTTTGTTCAGGATATCATCAAATTAGAATGAAGACTGAAGACATTCTAGAAACAACATTTAGTACTCATGAGGGTCATTATGAATTTTTTGTCATGCCTTTTTGCCTTACTAATTCACCTTCTACATTTCAAGGACCTTCAACATTTCAAGGTTTGATGAATTCCATTTTCAAACCCTTCCTTAGAAAATTTGTGTTAGTATTTTTTGATGATATACTAATCTACAACAAGTCTTGGAAGGATGATGTTCAACATCTTGACAGGGTGCTCAAACTATTGGAGGAGAAACAATTATATGAAAAAACCTCCAAATGTTTCTTTGGAGTACAAGAGGTGGAATATTTGGGTCATATTGTATCTCATGAAGGTGTTAAGGTAGATCCTAGCAAAATTAAAGCCATTAAGGAATGGAAAATCCCCACATCCATAAAGCATCTGTGAGGATTTCTTGGGTTGACAGGGTATTATCGCAAGTTTGTTAAGAATTATGGAAGAATAGAAGCACCTCTAACAAAATTATTGAAGAAAGATGCATTTTCTTGGACTCTAGAAGCAACGAAGGCCTTTGAACATCTTAAAGAGGAAATGTGCCAAGCACCGATCTTAGCTATGCTAGACTTCACAAAAACCTTTATTGTGGAATGTGATGCCTCGGGAAATGGAATTGGTGTTGTTTTAATGAAAGAAGAAATACCCATTGCTTTCGAAAGTCGTCCAATCAAAGGAAAGTATTTACACAAAGCTATTTATGAGAAGGAAATGTTGGCAATACTACATGAACTTAAGAAATGGCAACCGTACCTAATGGGAAGACACCTGAACATAAAAATAGATCATGATAGTCTTAAATAATTTTTAGAAAAAAGATTATCTTCAAAACAGAAGCAAAAATGGGTCACAAAGATGTTGGGTTATGACTTTGAAATCATCTACAAAAAATGGAAGAAAAATGTTGTTGCGGGTCCACTCTCAAGAAAGGATGAGGATGTGGAAGCATTGCTTTGCACCATTTCTATTATCTAATCAGATTGGATAAATGAAGCAAGGGATGAATGGAAGAACGGAAAAAAAGTGTGGGCACTCATTCAAAAGTTACAACAAGATCCTAGTACATCTGATACATTTCACTGGAAAAATGATTCGTTATGGTACAAAGATCACTTATACCTATGTAAGAATTCCCAACTCAAACAAAATATTCGTATGGAATTTCACACCTCTCCCTTAGGATGGCACTTTGGATTTTTAAAAACTTACCACAAGGTTAAGAAGGAATTTTTTTGGGATGGACTTAAATATGATATTCAAAATTTTTTGGCGGAATGTTTGGTTTTCCAACAAAATAAAGTTGAAACAATTAAGACCCCAGGTTTATTACAACCTTTATCCATTCCACTTCAATGTTGGGAGGAGGTTTCAATGGATTTTATCACAGGTTTACCCAAGTCTGAAGGAAAGAGTGTCATCATGGTGTTAGTTGATAGACATACCAAGTATGCACACTTTTGTGCATTATCTCATCCCTTTAAATCCATTACAATTGCTACTGTGTTTATGGAAACAATTCAAAAGCTACATGGAAATCCAATGATTATTGTAAGTGACGGAGATCCCATTTTCATTGGAAATTTTTGGACATAATTATTTTCTTGTTTGGGTACTCAGTTGGCTCATAGCTCATCTTATCATCCTCAATCTGATGGGAAGACTGAGATAGTGAACAAATGTTTGGAAGGATATCTTTGTTGCTTTGTATATGATAAACAGACACAATGGGTCAAATGGTTGCCTATAGATGAATGGTGGTATAACACTTCCTTCCACACTGCAACAAAAATGACCCCATTTATGGCACTTTATGGATATCATCCACTGTCCATCATATCATATTTAAGATAAAATTCTAAGGTTCAAGCAGTGGAAGATCACTTCGAGCATCAACAACAAATTCTCCAAATATTAAAGGATAACCTCACTTTGGCACAGAATAGAATGAAACAACAGGCAGCTCAACATTGCAGCGAAAGAAGTTTTGATGTAGGTGACTCGGTATTTCTACGACTACAACCATACAAAAAAATGTCTCTCAAGCAAGCTAAGAAGGATAATAGATTATCACCAAAGTATTATGATTTTTTGCAAAAGATTGGTACTATGGCATACAAATTGGAGCTTCCGACAGCTTCCCGAGTGCACCCAGTTTTCCATGTTTCATGCTTAAAGAAGGTTATAGGTGATAAGCTCCCAGTTCAAACAATATTGCCAAAAAATGGCGAGGAAGGAAAATTCATATTGGAACCTGAAGCAGTCACAGAAACAAGAACTTGACAACTAATAAATTGATCAATTTCAGAGTATCTCATCAAGTTGAAGAACTTTCCTGCAGAAGATTCCACATGTGAGGATGAATATTTTAAACAAAAGAATCCAGAACTACTAAAGCGTTGAGGACAACACTCTTCTGAACAAGAGGGGCATGCTAGGTCCCTATAATACTAGTGTTTTCCCTTATTGTTATTGTCATTGTAGCCCCTTATTGTTATTGTTGTGCCCATGTTGTCCCCATATTGTTATTTTTGTGCCCTTACATTATTATTGTTATGTCAGCTCTGGTTATATTGTGACCCCTTAGACTCATATATATAGAAAGGAGGTCTTGTCATTTGTATCATCCAAGAATTGTTAATTTGTGTAATGTTAAGGAGGTTGCCCCATCGAAAAGGCTTTTGAAGTTGTTGATTTATCTTTTCTTTTATTTTGTGAGCTGGTTGCGTAAAATTATGTCTATTTCTTATTGGAAAGCTTTAGTTCTCCAAGAATCAAGCAATCTCCCACAACTTTTAAGGCCTTTGATGGAAGAAGTTTTCGACCTTATGGAATTTTGAATAATCTGCCCATAGAATTAGAGGGTAAAATAGTTGCAATTGAAGTTGAGGTTGTTGATGCTCAACTTGATTATAACCTTTTACTAGGCTAAAGTTGGACTTATGCCATGTCTGCAGTGGTCTCCTCATTTTTTCGAATGATTATGTTTCCTCATAAAGGAAAAATTGTAAAAGTAGACCAGTTGTCCTATTATACTTCAGACCCTAACTCTGTTGGTAGCATTCCTTTTGTTGGAAAATTGACTACTCCATATGAAGATGTTGGTGTTGGTCTTCTTAAAGACTCATCACTTATGGGAACTTTCGCGTTCCCTCCACCAAATTTTCCTCATAATGTTGCCCAGGTCAATATGATTACATCAAGCACTTCCGAGTCTTCTGATCCTTGGAAAGTGCCTTTAGAGTTAGAATTAACCTTATATGGCAGTGAGATGCCTCTTAGCCCTTTTGAATTAGCTATCAGGCAGTTCAGTCCTTTTCCAATGCAACATCTAAAAATTATTGAGTGAATACGATCATCGATGATTATTCTCATTTGTCTCATTTAGAACCAATATCAACGCCCGATCCTTTTGATGGAAACTTTATAACTAATGAAGGGATTATGGAGGTAATGATGCTAGATGAATTCCCTGGGATGATTACCATCATCGCTCATATTTCCTACCTTGCCTTGACAAAATCGAGAATGATTTTTCATCTATATTTTCACCTGAGATTGTTAATGATCCTGAATGTCTGATTTCTATCCTTTATTCCGAATCTGAAAAGAATTTAGGAAATATATCAACAATAGTGCCCATCAACATCTCAGTCAAACCAAGGATTACTGAAAATATTCATATAGGTGCTTCTTGTTCTTTGGAAGAAATTTCAACATATAAAGCCCTATTTCAGGAATTCCACGACATTTTTGCCTGGTCTTACGAAGAAATGCCAGGAATTGACCCTAGTATTGTAGTCCATGAAATCAAGACTTATCTGGATTCCAGACCTGTTAGAAAAATATTGTGTTTGATTCATCCGCGAAATGCTATTGTTATAGGTTGAAAACTATTAAAAGAAGATTTCATTTACCCTATTCCATTAACTGATTGGGTATCAAACATTGTACCAGTCAATAAAAAACAAGGAACCATTAGAGTATGTGTCGATTACAAGGATATTAACAAAGCTTGTCCAAAGGACAATTACTTGACCCTGTATATCGATCAAATTGTTGACAATTGTGCTAGAAATGATATTTTCTCTTTTATGGATGGATTCTCTAGTTACAATCAAATAAACATACTCCCTGTTGATCAACATAAAAATGCATTCATTTGTCCATGGGGAACTTTTTCTTATCGCAAAATCCCATTTGGTTTGAAGAATGTTGGCACAACTTTTCAAAGAGCAATGTCTTACGTATTTCATGATATCAAACATATTGTTCAACCCTACCTAGATGACCTACCGACTCATTCGATGAAATGGTAGGATCATCCATCACATTTGAAATAAATTTTCATTAGATGTAGGCATTACAATATTCGTTTGAATCCGCACAAATGCATTTTTTTCATACAATCCGGTCAACTTCTAGGTTTTATAGTTTCAAAAGAAGGAATTTGTGTCAATCCTTTGAAGGTAGAGGCAATTCTAAACTTTCTTGCTCCTTCTACACTTTGTCAACTCCAAAGTTTGCAAGGGAAAGTAAACGTTTTGTGTAGATTCATCCATAACTATGTTGAGTTGACCTAGGGTGTTACTTGACTTTTGAAAAAAGGCATTCCTTCATTTAGGATGGGCTTGCTGAAAAAACTTTTGATGCATTAAAATACGCGTTGACCCATACACCATTATTGCATCCACCTCATTATCATTGGGACTAATTTCTATATATACTTCTTCAAATGACATCATAGGAATGGTTTTAGTACAAGAAGATGAGTTTAACAATGAACATGTGATTTACTATCTAAGCTAAAATATATACACATCTGGAGAAACTAACCTTGGCAACTGTTCAAGTCATTCAACGTTTTCATCACTATATACTTTTGCGAAAAATAATTGTCATTTCGGATTGCAACCCTATGATGTATATTCTTACCAAACAATTGCTAGGGGGAAAATACTCAAAATGGATAGTTATATTATAGGAATTTGATTTAGAATTCGAAAGATCTAAATCAAAGAAATAATCAGTTTTTTTGAGTTTTTATGTGACTTTCCTTATACTGTACCAAAACAATGGTAGAGGATTCTCTTGCCGATGAATATTTCTTTCTAATCATTATGTCTGATCCCTGGTACAAAGACATCATTATATATCTTCATACCCAAAATTTTAGGCCTGAATTATCTCGAACTCATTGTCGTCACATTCGCTACCAATCCCAGCAATACAATATTGTTGGAGACACTCTTTATTGTCACGGTGCTGATTTCATTTTTCGATGATGTTTAACTCTTCAAGAGGCTGAAAACACATTGAATGATTGCCATTCCAAAGCGTGTGGTGGTCATATGTTTGGGTTTGTCATTGGCCAAAAGATATTGCACGATGGTTATTTTTTTCCATATATGTTTAAGGATTGCATCATTATAGTTCGAAAATGCCATAATTGCCAGGTTTATGATTGCAAGATGTGAGCGCCCCCAACTCCTCTTCACCCTATTATAGTTGTTGGTCCTTTTTCAAAATGGGGCATAGATTTTGTTACATGTAACCCTCACTCAGCCGGGGGGCATGGGTATATTATTCTTGCAATTGATTATTTTACGAAATGGGCCGAGGCGATTCCTACATACCAGGATGATGGTAAAATTGCAACACTTTTCATTTTCAATCATGTAATTTCTCGATTCGGTGTACCACAGGCCATAGTTACAGACCATGGTATCCATTTTCGCAATTTTATGATGAATGAACTATTTTCACAACTCAACCTTCGCCACGATAGCTCTACACCTTATTATCCACAAGAAAGTGGCTAATTCGAAGTTGTGATCAAATAGATAGTTGGTATTCATAAAGAAAACTGGCATACCATGCTTTTCCCAACCTTGTGGGCATACCGTACTACTGCAAAAACATCCACAGGTTTTACTCCCTTCCAACTTGTTTATGGTTTGGAGGTAGTTTTTTTGATTGAATGTGAAATTCCATCTTTAAAACTAGCCATTGAATTATTACCAGCTACCTCTACAGAGGAAGAGCGTTTTTACACTTAACACGTCTAGATGAAACTCGTCGTGAGGTCGCTCTGGCTAGCGAGGCTCATAAAAAATGAGTTAAGGCTCAATTTGATCAAAGTGTGAACCCTCATTTGTATATAGAAGGTGACCTAGTCTTGGTCTATGATCAAGCTCATGATAAATTAGGTGCAGATAAATTCGAGCCCATGTGGTATGGCCCATACATTATAAATGTGTATTAGATAAAGGAGCCTATGAGTTGGTCGATTATGATGGTCATGAATAGCAATAGATATCGACATGTTTAAAATTTCAACAATCTTAGATTCTCATGAAACCAACGCCAAGTCGAAGAGATCGTTGTGCTAATTCCAGTGGTATATTTGGTTTACAAAATGGCCTCCGTATGAGGGATAAAACATGTTCTGAAGTTTTTCTCCAATAGGCAAAAAAGGGGCTAGAGCATGTCAAGTGGAAGTCTCACAGCACGACACATGGCAAGTCAAAGTGGAGGTCAAATTGCAAAGTCAGGGGTCGAACCCATGCCCTCCGAACCAACATTACAAAATCTTTACCAATACACCACTCTATTGGCTTTGTTATACAAAGGTTCCATACTATATTTAATTTTTATTGTAATGGCATGTGGGGGAAGGGTTGGTGGAGCCGCCATATCCAGCGATCCGCCAAACCCATGGATCATTTAAGAGCTGCTCCAAAAATAGTTACTAGACTTATGATCAATGTTATCAATGTGGCAAACCCAAAGATCATATTAACATGCCTCCAAAGTTAGCACGAGAGTCTCCAACTCAGCGGGCAACTCAGCACAACAACCACAACATACAATCAAACCATGGTAGCACAAGTGTCAATGCTACATGCCTCGTTAGATTATTGGTTATAACGCCATACTCCAAAGTTGCATACATATCAACGTGAAACCATTCACCAAACAACACAATTGCGCAGAGTTGGTATATATTATATGTTAAAACTATTGTTTAAACAGTCATATCAAATCACGATGGGTGCAGAAGATTAATATATACCATATGCCATGAAGTCTAATTTTAAACTTCATTATAGTGGGTTGATATATGTGACACAGTCATATACCACTGTCGGGGTATGGTTACAACCACATATATGACACGGGTCGAAGATTGGTATCACCACCGGGTGTTGAATACTATGTTAAATAACATTGGTTATAGCTATATGGCATGGAGATTCATGCATATCCTTCAAATCACTGTATTCTATGTTTACACTTGGTTAAAACCATATGATATATATGGTGCAAGTGTATATCAATTAAAACATTCAATTGCTATATTAATACCATTCTGTTTGCCAACCCATCCCGAAGGTCGACGGGTTTGACTCTAGGACCTGCCCATGGGTTATAAAAAGAATTTACCATTACACCAGACTGGAGGAATTGTCAGGAAAGCAACTTGAATTTGTGTTATTAGTGCCTATAATATGCTTTTGGAGGCATAACTTGGCCAATATTGGGCCTTTTTGAGATCTGTAAGTTACATTTGGAAGCTGAGATCAGGGCATTTCATCTGACAGTATTGATTGATGGTTGTGAGAACATTCCAAAATGGTGAAGTTTATGTAAGAGTCCTTTTGAAGCTGTCATAGCTTTTTGATCTTGATTTTGAGTATGAGAACCTTTGTTGCTTAGTCCTCCTTGTTTTGGCGCAATCGACTCTTTGTAAAATCGAGTTAGATGGTTAGTGAAAGTTCTCTGTAGGAGGACGTTTCCTGAAGGGAAACATTGCCACTTCATCATTCGCTTGAATCTACAAGATAAAGATTATTAATGTACTCACTTTGCAGCGAGATCAATAAAGTGGCCTAGCCTTTGAGTAGGGCCTAGAGACATAGCCCATGAGGGGTTAAATCTGTCATCAACTGGTTGTGTCTCTTGCTTGATGTCATCTTTATGCTTTGAATATTTTTCATCTTTAAGTTCATTAAAATTCGATTATTCATATGTGAATAAATTATGAACTAAAGAAGTAATTTTAAAAGCTTGCAAAATATCAGAGAATGATCACACAATTTCATATTATTTTTGGTATCAGAGCAGGTTCTGAGCAGATGATCCAGGTGGATATTGGTGGCCACCTGCCAATTCCACTTGGACCCCCACCATTGTTTCTTTTAGTTTTTCCGTTTCCTTAATTGTAGCACAATTTACTATTTTTAGTAAGTTTCAGGTCCTGAACTTCCGGAGCCGTTTTGAGGCTCTAAATGTCCATGGACCATGTTGCTCATCCCAAAGTTGTAGTCCTTAGATAGATCCTTCTAACGAGGTATTGCGCACGTCAAATTGAGAGCTTATGCCAAAGTTATGACCCCAGGAAGTTGATGTAACAATTTACCGAAAATGGGGCCCATAGTTTGGTGCTTCATCTCCTAGGGTTAGTTTTTTGGATGTTTAGGGTTTTCTATTTTTTCTCAACAATAAATAGGCCTTCAATCCTCATTGTAAGATAGTTTAGAGGCAAGTAGCCGCCACATCTCTCCTCAGAGATAAGCTCCATCGCCCGAGCCAGTTTATTTCCATTTCTGCTTGTAAGCATATGTCATTATTTTACATAATGAAATGAAGTGTTATTTTTGTTGCATCTCTGTATTTATGGTTATCTCTGTAATTTGTTGCATTCCTATTTAAATCCGGATCAACAAATTGCAAGGATGAGTAGAAGCACGAAGCAAAGTTAGTTGTAGGAATTGGAAGAATTCAATCAATAATATCGGCAGGAGAATGCTGCATTGCAATGCATGGTGCAAGCATTGCAAGAAGAAAAACAAAGGCTGCAAGAAAGGATCGAAGACATGCAAAGAAATTGACAGAGGGGAAGTCTCTCAGATCAAAGTCCATCTATAATTGGAGACAATGAAGCATATCCACTTCGTCATTCAGATGAAGAAAGTTCATATCCATCTGCTACGCCAAAATCACAGTTAGTGGAAGAAGAGATTGGTACTTTTTCCTCACCTTATGAGGAACTTTCTTATGTACCATCATCTTGGGAAATTGATTCATAAACAGAGAAGGACGAGGCTTCGAACGATCATAAGATTGGAGATTTCGAGAAACATACCAAAGGAATTGGTATGAAGTTGATGAACAGAATGGGATATTAGAAAGGTAAAGGCCTCGACAAGCATGACCAAGGCAGACTCCAGCCAATATCAGTTCAAGAAAGACCCCAATACGAAGGATTGGGATTTGACTAGTCAACATGTGACTATTATGGAAAGAAAGGTCACATAGCATATTGGTGTTGGTCATTACATCTTGAGAAAATGCCGAAAAAGATACAGGATCGTAAAGGTAAGTAGACGAGTCATTCTAGCAGTGATTCAGAAGGTGAGTCTTTTAATCAAAATTTTATTATGAAGATTGTTAAAAAGACTTATCCATGTACTTTTTGTGGAAGTAACAACCATTGTGTAGCTGAATGTTGGAAGCATAAAGTTTACAATAAGAAGGTACATGCTACAAGGAGTAGTCCGCGGAAGGATGACACAACACTGCAAGTAAAGAAAAGTCAGGGAAAGACTTTGGTACAGTCAAGAAAAGACTCGGCACAATCAAAATAGAGGTCGGAGAGATCAAGCACAAAGATGACAAATACAGATTGAGGAGAGAGAGTTTGTTCACAGTGTAAGCTGAAAGGACATTCAAAGATCACATGTCCAATTCTACGATATGAATCGATAGTAGCACAATCGAGACAAGGGGAAGCAACAAGAACTAGAAAGGAAGAATGTAAGTTTCCATAAAAGATTCTTACTTGGAACTGGGAAAATTTCATGCCTTATGTGTAAATTGTCAATTGTGTGTCTGTGATTTGTCATCAAATCAGTAAGTCTAGTTGAGTTTTGTAAGAAGTTCTAGACTATTTATGTACTGATGATTCATGTAATAAATTCCTTATTGTAATAATATTTTGGAGGACCAAAAGTATTTTAGTAGAGAGGTATGATTTAGCTGGATCTTGATTGAGTCTAATCATATTGGCTATGTAATGTTTTAAGACCAGGATGGTCATGAATAGCAGTAGATATCGAAATGTTTAAAATTCACCAGTCTTAGATGCTCATGAAACCAACACTAAGTCGAAGATCTCATCGCGTTGATTCCGGTGGTATATTCAGTTTGCAAAATGGCCTCCATATGAGGGAGAAAATGCGTTCTAAAGTTTTCTCCAACAGAAAAAAAGGGGCCAGAGCAGGCCAAGTGGTAGCCTCATAATAGGAAACATGGCAAGTCAAAGTCAAGTCAAAGTGGAGGTCAAACTGCAAATTCAGGGGTTGAACCTGTAACCTCTGAACCAAAATTACAAAATCTTTACCAAAGCACCACGTTATTGGCTTTGTTATTCAAAGGCACCATATTACATTTAATTTTTATTGTAATGGAATGTGGGGGAAGGGTTGGAAAAGCCACCATATCCAGTGGTCCTCCAAACACATGGATCATTTAAGAGCCATTCCAAACAGTTACTGGAGCTCCAACCAACATTATCAATGTGGCAACCCAAAGATCATATTAACGCACCTCCAAATTTAGAATGGGAGCCTCCGAATCGGCAGGCAACTCAACACAAAAACCACACCATACAGTCAAAGCATGGTAGCACAAGTGTCAACGCTACATGCCTCGTTGGATGATTGGTTATAACACCATACTCTAAAGTTACATACGTATCAACGTGTAACCATTCACCAAACAACACAGTGGCGCGGAGTTGGTATATGTGATATGTTAAAACTATTGTTTAAATAGTCATATCAAATCACGTTGGGCGTGGAAGATTAATATACACCATATGCCACGAAGTCTAATGTTAAACTTCATTATAAAGGGTTGATATATGTGGCACAGTCGTGGACCACCATCAGGATTTGGTTACAACCACATATATGCCATGGGTCGAAGATTGATATCACCATTGGGTGTTGAATACTATGTTAACGAACATTTCTTATAACTATATGGCGTGGAGATTCATTCATATCCACCGGATCAATGTATTCTATGTTTACACTTGGTTTAAACCATATGATATATATAGCACAGGTGTATATCAATTAAAATCATTGATTGCTATGTTAATACCATTCTGTTTGCCAACCCAATCCCAGGAGGTCCACGGGTTTGACCTCGGGACCTGCTTGTGGATTATAAAAATAATTTTCCATTACACTAGAGTGGAGAAGTTGTGAGGAGAAAAACTTGAATTTATGTTCTTGGTGCCTGTAAAATTCCTTTGGAGGCATAACTTGGCTAATATTTGGCCTTTTTGAGATATGTAAGTTGCATTGGGAAGTTGAGATTGAGGCTTATCATCTGACAGTAGCCATTGATGCCTGCAGTACATTCCAAAATGGTGAAGTTGATTTAAGATACTTTTCGAAGTCATCATAGCTTTTTGATCTCGAGTTTGAGTATGAGGACCTTTGCTAATTAGTCCTCCTTGTTTTGGCACAATCGCCTCTTTGTAAAGTCAAGTCATATGGTTAGTGAGAGTTCATTGTAGGAGGATGTTTCTTGAAGGGAAACATTGCCACTCCATCATCAACTTGACTCTACAAGACAAAGATTATTGATGTACTCACTTTGCAGTGAGATCAATAAAGCGTCCTAACCTTTGACCGGGGCCCGGAGACGTAGCACAAGAGGGGTGAACTCTGTCGTCAACTGGTTGTGTCTCTTGCTTTATGTCATTTTTATGCTTTGAATATTTTTCATCTTTAAGCTCATGAAAATTTGATTATTCATATGTGAATAAAGTATGAACTAAAGATATAATTTTACAAGCTTGCAAAGTGTCAGAGGATGCTCACACATTTTCAGATCAATGATCAAGCTCATGATAAACTAGGTGCAGGTAAATTTGAGCCCGTCTGGTATGGCCCTTACATTGTAAAACATGTATTAGCTAGAGGAGCCTATGAGTTGTTCGATTATAATGGTGTTTCTTTGGGAAAACCCATAAATGGCCTTTACCTAAAGAAATATTATGCATAAATATTTCGTGAAGATTTGTACATTATTTACATTTTATTTTTGTGTGCAGTAGTTTTAGCATTTTTTACAATCCACTACTACTTCTCCTGCTTATCTTGTTTTACACTTGATTTGTAGATGTCGATGTCTCCTCAAACTTACATTGGCTTTGCTGATGGCGCTAGCCGTAGTACTCAGAATTTGTCTTCCACAACTTGGGTTATTTATTCACCCAACGATGAGTTAGTTTCCATTCATGGGATATGCCTTGGTCAAACAATGAATAACATAGCAGAATATATTGCAGTTATTGAACTATTATCTGATGCCATTTCACAACATTTGTAAGTAAAAGCAATATTCATCCACATATTGAACAAAATAAGTTGAAATCAAAAGTAGTAGTTTTCCATTAGATAAAGTTTGTAGATAGTATGTTTCACAAAAATATGTCATCCAAGGACATAAGGCCCTATGGCCTTTATTATCTGAATATGTCGATACAAAAATTAAAAATGTAGCCCTAAAAGACTAAACAACTAAGCATGATGATGATCATGATAATAGACTATGGCGTGAGAAACTCGACATAACAGTCGCCTGAGTGGTCCTGGAACCCCAGTCACATGTCTCTGGTATCGGAGAGGCAGATCATCCATCCTAGTCTCTGGAATGTCAATGGTCAACCTCTCTAGGTTGTGCTCTAACTCCACCAGTGCCTCTGCCAACTCTGGGTTGGTGCTACAGCTGCTATAGGGTGGTCATCATGCCTATCAAAACATTGTTGTCTTGCTAGTCGAACTGGGCCCACATATGCATAGGCATTTTGAATAATTAGCCTTGAAAGACAAAAAACACAAAATTTTAAAAATTTGAAAACATCAAAATGAGACATTCTCACCTAGGTCACCCCATTGTGTCCCTGCTGGAAGAGGGATATTTGGGTTGCCTCTGTAATCCATCCCCACATATGGAAAGTCTTCGATCGAGATGATTTGCTGACTTAACCATACAAAGAACTCAGGGACATATCATACCACTAGACCATTGTTCCCGTGACGAGCCATAAGAGAGACCCACCTAAGCATCCATGGATCCTGAGGTCCTGCCTCATCCACTAGAACCTGTTGTGGCTTAAGGAGTGGAATCCTCTCTAGAGAAAAAGAAATCAAAATGGCCCCATAGCCAAAGTTCTTCAGTCTGCCATTTTTTACTCTAGTCAGTTGTCCTTTCATGTTGACAACCACTTCCTCACACCAATTAAAAATCATGGACTCCCAACACTCCATGACAGTTTGCATTTGGGCCTTCATGTCCAGATGAAGGGTGGCACTAACACACAATTTGCTAACTGTGAAAGCAATGGTCCTCAAAGCCAGGTCCCCAATAGTCTTGATATCAATCCTGCCATCTGTGAGTTGTGCATTCCCACAGAAATGATGCAGGTATCTAGTAGTAGAACATCCACCCTGCCTTTGCCAAAACAAAGAAATCTCAGCTCCTCTATGAGAAAGCTCAGTTAAAAATTAGATGTCATCAGCATCAATGGTGACATGATGATCCCCGATCACAAAGCATTGGTCCTAGACATCCCATGTCCACGCCAACCAAGTCATAAGCTCTACCTGAGCTTTCATCCCTAGAATGATCCAATATTTGTAGAGGTCGCAGTTTCTTAAAGCCTGCATAGTGGCAGGATCATCCAAAGCAACTAAATCTTGGGCTTCATGTTCTCTCTCCCTCCATTCCATGATTGAATGATCAAATAGTCCTGAAATAACAATTATAAGGAGTTAGAACAATTATTAAAACCAATTGTGGATTTTTTGGGGTGAAATTTTTGCCTTTTTCAAAAATTCGTCGGTGCGTGCGTGACTGTCTTTTCAGAAACAAAGCACAGCTGCGCAGATACTCAGAAGGGTTTCGTGCAAGCATCATATTTTATTATACAAAAAAATGTCGGATTGTGCGAACCCAATGGAGAGTTCCTGCATAGGACTGAGAGTACATTTTTTAAAATGGAACTCTCCCAAAAAAATCACATGAACACCTAAAACTAAAAAATAAATAGATGAAAATGGAGATAATGAAGAGATCTATTACCTGGAGAAAACAACTTGTGATTTCATCCACCGGTTTTCTCGGAATTAACTTCGGAATTTTGGTGGTAAAAAACCCTTTTTCTGCTCTCCAAATGAGTAAAAACAAATGGTGAAAATATAATTACTTTTTCAACTTTTATAAGTTTTTTAGGTGATTAAAATATTATTTTTATACCTAGGACCTTTTAAAAGTCAAAATTTTCACTGTTTTTACCCAAATATTGAGAAGTTATGATAATTTATTTGAGTTTAATGTGCAGAACAGGTTATAGTGTGAAAATGAATCATTTTGACTACGAGCATATTTTTATCACTTTCCATGCTCTTAAAAAATTACAAAAAGCAAAACCATGGAGTCCTCTTTTAAGCCATTTTTCAGACTCTTAAAACATGAAAATATTGTCGAGCACTTGATTGTTCGAACTCGTAAAATTAAATGAACAACTGTCCACTGAGTATAAGTTTACCCCTTTTACGGACTCGACTAACCTATTTACGAAAAAGGTATATGTTCACTGGTTATGGTCAATAGAGTTCTCTCTTGCATTTTTTTATCCTTTTTCAAGCTTGAGGGACTAACTTTATGAAAAATAACATGACAGAGTTTTCTTATGTTTTTCTTCTAACTCCCTAAAATTGAAAAACACTAAGCTTTACTTTCTCTGGGCTTGTTAAAATTTTACGGTAAAAGAACTGAATGAGTTTCCTTTTTGTGTCTTTTTCAAACTCTTAAAAGAAAATGACATTGAGTTACTCCTTTACTAGACTCGTAAAAATTAAACAGTATAGGACTTGTTAAGCATAATGAGACCAAACCATTCCTTCTTAGGGTTTGTTAAAAATAATTCAATGGACTCATCCGAAGGATGATCTTACAGGACAAGCATATGTTATCCTCCTCAAGCTTGTAAAAATAAAGAGGTACATACCAGCAATGGTGGGGAGAAATTGGGAAAATGTGTTCATTTCACATTCATCATAAAGGAAGTATGTTTCTCTTCAGCACAACACTCTGTCACATTTATGTCCAGGTTGGGAAATCCATTTGTCTTACAGTTAATCGAACCTCATTGAAAGTCTTCAGCTAGTTTTGAGTATTATCGTTGAGTAAAATGCTACCAAGTCATTTGTCATGTCGTTATGTGTTCAAGAGAAGTTCAACCTTAGTTCATGTTCCTTTGCAAATTTTAGCATTCATTCGAGTTGGTCGTCCCTGAGTCAGTGCCTTGCAGACTATTCTTCAAAACTTGACATTGTATTTTGTGTTGTAGGCTTTCTTGCGATGAGTTACTTCCTATCGACTTTAGCTCATTATCTAGGAATTTGATCTAGAAACCTTTAGTACCTTGAGGCTTGGAAGACTTAATGGCATGTTTCTCGCCTTCGATGATAGGTTCTCACCAATGGCCTCTGATCAAAATATTCTATGAGTTTTCGACTTCAGCCACTTATTTGCACTTCATAGATTGTACTAGGAGTACCTTAAGATCCGTTGTCATTATTGGTGGTTTCTCTTGCACTTGTTAACAATTCACATTATTGACTAGTAATCAAAGGGTTTCTATTATGTTTGACTTCGATACATTCACTCAAATGGATAGATTCGTACAATCGATCGAGAGGAGGAGATCAAGACCCTGGATCTAGTTTCATCAATCCAGGTTGCAAGGAGTTTTATATTCATGATCATGTAGACCAATTCATAACGGGTGGTTGCATCCGTACTATGTCTACTATCGATATGATTCTTGGGTTTTTTCCATACTTGTTTATTGAGTTATCTTTACTTTGAGTATGGGAATTCCTACCTCAGTGATGAATATATATATATTTTCATTGTAATCCTTTAATGTTTCTTGCAGGTTTTCAACCATTGTCTCTAATCCAATCTTTGGAATGATAAAGCGCTTCAATCTTTAAAAATTATTTTTCAGACTTCACACTTTAAGGTGCAATTTGTTACACATCATTTTTTCACCATGACACTTGATCAATATAAAATTATTTCTTGCCATCTGTGAACATGTTCCATTGAAATCCCTTAGAGGTAAAATAATAAAAAATCCCTTGAAGAAGATGAGATTTTGGGAAAAATGGCTTTTATACCTTGTTAAGTATGATCTATGCACTTTTCCTAGAAATTTCTGCACATTCACTGTACTTATCCCTAAGAACAGAGAAAAATTGTGCTATGTCTGCCACTATAGGCCACATAGGTGAATAAAAGAAAAGTAAAAAATAAAAAGTGAGATCTAGAAGCATTGTTGGGTGAATATATCCTAACTGAAAGCTCCCAGGTCATATCTATTCAAGCCAAACCCCTTAGATGATGGACCTAATTCCCTTTCCTCAAGGAACCCTAATCCCCTATTTAAGGGATCTCATCCTCCTCTTTTGGATCTGAAACTTCTTCCTCTTGGCCTATAAATTGACTAGAGGGTAGAGGGATTGAGGAGGACATAAAATATAGAATTATGCTGTTGAATTGGGATTGGAAGGCTTATCATCTAAGAAAAGGGTTGGAGTCATCTTGGAGGAACCTCATGACATCAAGGCAACGTTTGTAAGGATCTTATTTATCCTTGAATTAATACAAATGAATTATTTTTTCTATTGTATTGTATTAATAAAATGATGAATGGCTTATAGTTCTTTTGATATTCATTAAGGAAATTTCAATTTCTGATCTCCTTGATCATTAGATTAAGTTTGTTTGAATTGTTATGTTGCATATGCATTTGATCTTTCTTATTTTTGTGGTTGCAAGTCTTTTCAAGCATTGAGAAGCTACATAAGGACAAGTGGGGATCTTCATCAAGCATGTCACAAATAGGTGAGAGGCTTATTCATCGTATTTTATACCCATAATTCAAACAAAGTAAGCTTAGGGAAAGATCTATTCAATTGCTTGATTGTTTCTAGTTTCCTTTAGGATCTAGGGAGATCTCTCTTGTCAGTAAGAGGGATTTATCCTCCTAACAAATTGGAGCTCACAAGCAAGGAGGAAAGCAAAGCTTGCAACTAATTCTAACTAGGTGTCTTTCCCATTCTTCAATTTATCTAAGTAAAAGCTTAGTATATTATTTGCCTTCCATTGTTCTAGACTAGTCCACTAGGTCTAGGGAAATTACTTTTGTCTATAATTTAAATTCCGCATAATAAATTGGTGACCATACTAGGGATCTTTTCCTTCCCTTAATGGTTTCTTTGACCTTATCACTTGTTTAAACTCTTAAACTGACCTTGATTGATTCACTTCGAGCTTGATTGACCCTAGGAAAACCCTTCTCTGAGCTTGATTTGGTATTTTGTGTCATATTTTGGCCGAATTTGGCTTAGCGCATGCCGTGGTATAGAGATAGAGCACTTCAACACACCTTCTCCTTCTATGCACCTACGCTACAGAGCACAAGTGTCTGTTCTGCACCTGTGTTGATCCCTATAAGAGGGAAAAAAATGCTTTTATTTCCTTGCCCTTTGATTTGCTTTGGTCTAGTTGGTTTTCCTTGTGTCTCTGAGTGTGTCCATGTCTCTTTGAAGCCAATACAACATTTGATTTTTTGTGAAATTGAGTGAATTTGCCTTTGTAATTTTTGCAGAACATTTTCCCTGTTAATCGCCAAGGGGGTCCAAGTTTTATATGAGTGTTAATCACCTTTGAGTGCCATCACCTCTTTTATAATATATTTTTCATTCTTTCTTTCTTCTTGTCAATTCGGGTTTGTGTGCATAGATTGATTGTTGAATTTGAAAAGTAACTTTTACATTACAACTAAAGTATGTGTGGTTTCTTTTCACTAGCGTTCAAGTTGCATTCATATGTTTTTTTTCATTTGAAACATTAAAAGAAAGGAAAATAATAAAAAAAAATCTTTGTATCACATATAGGGATTTGATTTTTATTGGAATAACGAAGTTGAGGAGATCGATTTTTGCGTCACTTGTTTGTTTCATTGTTTATTGATTTCTTCTTCCCCTACTTCGTTAGGCCTTTCATTGTTAAAAGGAAAATGGGAAGATTTATTTTTGTCATATTAGTTGCATCATAGGTGTTAAGGTGACATCAAGTTTTGAGCCTTGAAAATTGAAACATAATTCAAGATAAACTTTAAAATTTATTCAATCAATCTAAGGAGAATTTTTGACATTAACGCAAACATTTAGAGGTCTAGTCTAGAGACATGTTTTGATGTATTTAAGCATAGGATATGTCATTTTTGTCAGCATTACATTCTAGGAGTGATATCCTGTTCCCCACATGTAAGTTTATAGGAACATTCTCCATGTATCTTCAGATATATAGAATGATGTTCCACACATGATAAGTACATGGGAACACTCTCATCGAACAGTTACACAGTAGACAACACTACTACAGACTGCACTTCTGCGTACCTCCGGTTATATTTCAGAAGTCCCCTGTTGGTTGCAATCCCACTATAGGTAACTGAGTTGACCCCCTTGTACACTATGATACATAAAACACAACATTTGGGGAGATTGCCTGCCCATACATAAATCCTTGGTTCAACAAGGTGGTATATTGCAATTCATAGTTACTTGGTAAACCCTTCTTCCTAGTTACCTTTTTTTAATTTATTTTTGTTGTTAATTTCTAAAATCAATTAATTGACCATGGAATATCATCCTCACTATGGAAAAAATCCTTAGCATATCTTAGGTTGATATTAATGGAAAAAGTTCTTGAGTCCACTAGTCAAGGAAACTCCTCTATCAGGAACCTTGGTCCTTTTCCTTATTTTGGAAATATTGGTTCTCGTTATATGGCAATATTGTCCCTTCTCAGATTTACCATTAGTTTAGCAATTTTTTTATTTTCAACCTCCTTGGTTTTGAATGTCCAAACTGTTTCTCAACCAAGTAGTCCTCCACTTGAACAAGTTGATCCTAACATTGACCCTTTTCCTTGTTCACCTGTTTAGTCTTCCTCCTCTTGTTCCTCTTTGTCTCGTGAAAGCATTAAAGTTAGTAACCGAGTGGATAAGAAGAAGAAGAAAAGGAAGATTAAGGAGAACAAAAATAAGTAGGGGAGAAACCAAGAAACCATTGCTACCAATGCAACTAGTATGCATAAATCTTCCAATCAGCCATGCAAATTTAAATTCCCTTTCAAGTTATGTAAGGGTGACCATATTCTTAGAGTTTTTCCTGGTATTCCCAAGGTATTAGAAGTGTGTTCCATAGGCTCACATCAGCCTTTCTCGTCAACTTCTATAGATCATGCTAGTGACAAACCTTCAATTGGTGATCATAAGGTTAACGAGAAAAAGAGTAAAGTCAAGTTTCCCTGTAGGTTATGTGAAAGGAATCATCCTATTCACCTTTTCCTTATATGGATGAAGCCTCAAAAGTGTTGGAGAACCTTTCAGCTTCTCAGCCTCGTCTTTTGGCTGGTTATCGAAATCTTTCTCCCAACCCTCCACTAGTTGATGAATTGATTGATCCAAATTCATCTCCAGTCAATCCCACTCTCTGAACATGAATCCCATGAGTTCATTCCCAACCAACCATTGGTTGAGAAAATAGTTGAATCAATACCACCTTTAGTCGATCATACCTTTCCTGTAGAGAGTGGACTTCATACTGCTCAGGTTTTGCTCATTTCTTGATATTCCAATGAATTGGGGGGAAATCCTCTTGTTCTAATGGTATAGGGGGGAAATCTTCCCATTCCCATGACACTAGGGGAGAATCCTCCCATTCCCACTGTACAGGGGAACAATTCTTCCATTCCCATAGCACAAGAGGGAAGTTATCGCGTTGCCACACCACCCCCTCCAAGTAGTATGGTCACTTCCTGATGAGCCCCAATTTTTGGTACAATTTGGGCTCATTTGGCCTACTTGCTCTGCTCAAACCATTCATTTTTTATTGCTTATGCATTCATTTCTTGGTTTATTTGTGTTGTTTGTAGGAAGAAGGGTAGAAATTCTATCTACGTGACTAATGCATGATGCTTTCAGGTTTTTGGCATTAAAAGGGAGAAAAAACCACGAGAAAGGAGACAAGGAGACAATGAGGTGGCACTGCTGGTTTTTAGGAGAGGATGTCCACGGTCTTGGGGACCTTCCTCGTGATTCCCACCATAGCTCCGAGCTCCAATCGATCTCCCCACCGAGCTTAGAAGCAGCCAGTTGTTCTACAGGAACAACAATTATAACTGTTCTACAGGAACAGCAGTTATGACTGTCCTACAGGATCAGCAGTTTAAACTTCAGTTGGACAGCCGAGCTCCTCAAATCAAGGACACCTGTTGGATGATCATTTTGCATAAATACTGAGGCCGTAGCCTTGGATAGAAGCTTTTTGAACCTTGGTATTACTCTTGTAATTTGGAAGTACGAGCTACAACTCGGTTTTTGTTCCTTTTGTAAGCCAATTTTGGCATGTCATCAGACTTTCGTTTATGAATAAAGGCATGCAGATTTTGATCTCATTCTGAGTTTCTAAGGGAGCTATAGCTCTTAGGTTAGGGCCCAACCTGAGAGCAATAGATCTCCTCGGTGTTGTAATGTTGTTGCATTTCGTTCCAGCACTTTGAGTTTTTACTTTCACATGCAATTCGAATTTACAGTTTGTTAATTTAGTCTTTTTCATGAGCTTAGACAGGATTAGTTTATGGTGAATTTGTTTCCAGTTGCTTAGGTTAGAATAGGATAGAAATAATCTATTGGAGCTCCAGCAAAAGGTTGTTAAGGCTCACTGCCATCTCTCTTAGGGATTGGGGTGCAGTCCATAACCAACCACCAAAAAGAAACGTAGTTCTTCCCATTTCCATGCAAGCTGCAACATAGACATTTTTGTTGAAGATCCATCCATGCACTGTTGACATTGAACCATACTTCTACATTTCACTTCCATGCACGAGTTTCATTTCTTGGTTTTCCATTGCTGTTCATAGGTTTCATGGCACAGTTATCATAGGTTAATGAATTTCTCGTTTTTGGTGCATAAGTCATTTGTTTCATTTACGCTGCTCCTTATCATTCCACCTTCTTCTTCTTCTTCTTGATCTCTCCTCAAGCCCTACTCAACCTCTGTCCAACTCATTTACCCTCCAACTCATCCATTGATCACTTAGCTCCATTTACTTAAACTTTCATTGATCCCATCCTTCCAACCATCAACCCACTGCATACACTCTTCCTCCATCTGATTTCTCTGCTCCTGAGCCATCACCAGCTCCATCTCCATCTCACCTATCCATCTGCATCACTCCAACACTCCTCCATCTCCCAAAACCTCCACGGCCAAACATCCTGTAGAATTGCACAGACTTCCTGTAGAAACCCCTGAGTTTCCTGTAGGATCCCCTGCAGACTTCCTGTAGAAACCTGCAAACTCGGTTGCTGAGCATCCGAACGTGGTAGGCTTCTATGGACTGATGTTGGAGACCCTCTGGGACCTCCCTTAGCCATCCTGACCTTGCCCATGCTTTTCTTCCATTCCAACCGCTCCTACACAACCAAACCCTAATCAAAAGCATCATCACAATAAATCCAACCACTTAATGAAAAAATACAAAAACATGTCTTTTCATATGCAAGAAGCTTAGATGCATGTATTTCAGCTCACTACAAGTAATGGCATTAGTGGTAGTTGTTTCATTCACAGTTTTGCATAGTTAGGGTTTAGCTAGTTAAATTAGGGTTTACTAGGGTTTTCATGCTTTATTGGTTTTCAGCTACTTTCTGCAATTAGACTAGTCTCCTTTGAGTTAGCTTTCGTCCATCATTCATAAAGCTTCTTCTGTGAGCCTATAGAAGTTTGATTGAGCCCTAGCGGACTTGTGCTAGCTAACCAAGTGACAGTTGCGACAAGAGCTAGTACTTGTGCATACGGCACCGTCGCTTCCAAGTTTGTACGAACTACCGGGTTGATAAAATTAGAGATAGGAAGCTCCAGGAGTTGTAGCATTATTGCTACAATACTGGAGCCCACCATCTTTTTGGCGCCGTTGCCGGGGAAGCGTCAGAGTATTAGTAATTGTTGCTTTTCTTCTACTTCCTTACTCTTGCCTTCTGCTAAGTAGTTTACTTCATTTCCATTCTGCAAAAGTAGATTAGCATTTCCTGCTTTCATAGATTAATATTTCCTTTCTGCAAGCATAGACTAGCATTTCCATTCTTGCAATTTCCTTTGAGCAAAGTAGATTAGTTATTTCCTGCTTTCAGTTTAATTTCGCATCTTTCGTAGTTAGTTGTAGATCAATCTGTCTCAGTTTTGCAGGTACCAAAAAGAAAAGCAAAGCACAAGCAATCAAAAAGAAAAAGAAAGTCTTTTCCATTTCATGCCTCATAGGAACCGAGATAGATCAGGAAAATTCCTACCAAACACCCCCACCACATCACTGAGTCACCCTTCTCTCTTCTTTGGTGACAGTGACCCAGAAGAACCTATAGGTGAACAACCTGAGATATCCAAAGACCCTATAGTAGAAGAAGAGTTAGAGACCAATCCATCTGAAGCTATGGCTGACAATAGAAGAGAAGATGAGAGAATAGAAGGTGCCTTCCCCATCCGAGAGACCAATGGAGAGATGAAAATGAAGAACATTAGCCCCTCTGCCTTACCTCACTTCCATGGGCTGACCACTGAAGATCCAGACACCTTCCTATTTGAGTTTGATGTCCTTTGTAGAACCTATGACTATACTGAAGATGAGCAAAAGTTGAAACTTTTCCCTTCCACTCTCAAGGATGCAACACTACGCTGGTTCATGGGCTTACCTGGGAATAGTATCACCACTTGGGCTCAGATGCAGCAAGCTTTCAACACCAAGTACTGGGATTACTGTAGGTCCAAGGAAACAAAGGGGGAAATCTTTCGGATGTCCATGGGAAATGATGAGTCCTTAGAGGATTATGAGGAGAGGTTCCAACTAAGCTATAAGCGGGCCAGGTGCACACTTGACCCTGAATCCCTCAAGTTGGTCCTGCTCTGAGGAGTCCCTGAAGACCTCTTAGATACCCTGCACATGTTAGTTGGGGAGGACATTTACCAACTGCCTTATGAGGACATCAAGACTGTGTTTAGAAACCACTCCAGGGCAGCTCGGAAACGAGGTAGAGGAAACCACCTCGCAACTAGTGTCCCTTTCTCCAAACATGAGCTTGCAAATCAATTAGAAGATCTTAAGAGTGAGGTGAGACAAACCATTGCCATGCAGCTTGACACATTTAGGATTCAGCAAAAGAAAGAAGAGGCTGAGAGAGCCTTGGTTGTCTTCTGCCCTAGGTGCACAAGGAGGCACCCTAAGAACGAATGTCCATTGCATTCAGTTGAAGTGTGTTTCGTTTGTGAGGAGGACCATCCTACAAATCAGTGTCCAACCTTACCTGGGTTTAAAGCCATGTACCAAGGGATAGAAGCTCCCACAGAGCCTCTCTATTACCTCAACCAAAGGAGGCCACAAGGATCTAGACCTTATCAGCAGGGGATGCAAGGGGCATCTCAAGCTTATTACAGCCCCAACCAATCGACTCCTATGCCTTCCTGGGGTCCCCCTGCTCATCCTTCATGGTCCATGCCTCCTCCATGGTCTTATCCACCTCAGTACCCCACTCAACCTACTTCTCATTCATATCACTCACATACCCAGCCACAGCCTCAATGGAATGCACCTCAGTCGAGGTGGAGGCCCCAATACAACACTCCTCCTGCCATCTTTCCTCCACCACCAGTTCAACCTTAGCCATTACCTCCTGCTCCTCCAAGGCAGCCTCAAATGCCTGCTCAACCAAACCCGAACCCCAACAATAGATAGGCCCCGCAGGTATACACTGGGGAAACCTCATGCCCTACCTATGCTGTGGAGATCCAGGAGATCAATCTTCGATCTGGAAAGACTCTACCAGATCACCAACCTCCTCCCCCAGAGGATGAGGAAGATAACCGGGAAAGTGAACCAAGGGTTATTCCACCCTTTCCTGAGAGACTAACAGCCACCACACAACCCAACCCAGAGGAGGATGAGCTTCTGGGTGAGCTCAAGCAGTTGTGTGTAAAAATACCACTTCTCCAAGCCATCAAGGATGTGCCGATATACAACAAGCTGGTTAAGGAGAAGTGTTTCAAACACCCAGGCAGATGGAAGAAAGATGCCTCAACTATCAATGTCATAGGACAATTGTCTGACCTTATGTTAGGACAAGTCATCTGCCCAAAGTACCTAGATCCTGGAAGTCCTGTAGTAGATGTTCACATCAATGGCACCATTATACCTCACACCTTGATTGATCTGGCGGCTGCCATTAATGTGATGACCAGGGATACCATGCTTAAGCTTAATCTTCAGGGTTCCTTGAGGAAGACCTCGACAGTACTGCAATTAGCAGATCGCTCCACCGTGACTCCCGAAGGGATTGTGGAGGATGTCTTGGTCTCTATTGACTCTTGGGAATACCATGCAGACTTCCTGGTTTTGCAACCAAAGGCCAAGCTTACTGGATATCCTCTCATTTTGGGAAGGCCTTGGTTAGCTACTGCAGATGCTTACATAAGTTGTCGTGCAGGAAACATGACCATCAAAAATGGTCCCATGTCCAAGCAGCTAGTCCTATACCCTCCTGCCCAACCCTCCTTATAGCATGACTTACCACTCTGGTTGGAAGAAGGAGAGGAAGACGAGGTGTACTCAGCACCTCTGTGCACCTTAGATACCACTAGAAGAGACCCCCCAACCGAGGATGACTTGATCGAGACCTTGATCCGGAATCCACCTTCCAGTGCACTACCCTTAGAGAAATTGGTGGAGGATGCCCAAGCTAGCACCTTAGTGGATCTTTATAAAACCAACCTTGTTACTCCCAGAGTCAAGAATGTGGAGTTCGGCCCTAAGAAAGCATTGAAGATCAGCTCCTCCCTATCTCCTTTCCAGGAAAAGGAGCTGTGTAGTCTGTTGGCCAACCACCTTGATGCTTTCGCTTGGAGCTATAAGGAAATGAAAGGAGTCCATCCTTCGGTCTGTACCCATCATATATACATCAAAAAGGATTGTAAACTGGTTAGGCAACCTCAGAGGAGAATGAATCCAGCCCTTAAGGACATTGTTAAGGAAGAATTGCAAAAATTGTTGGATGCCGGATTCATTTACCCCATCTCAGATAGTGAATGGGTGTCCCCTCTAGTGTTGGTTCCCAAGAAAAATGGGAAATGGAGAATCTGTGTGGACTACCGAGAACTGAACAAAGCTACCAAGAAGGAACATTTCCCTCTACCTTTCATAGATCAAGTGTTGGATGGACTGGCAGGGAAGAAGTTCTTCTCTTTCCTGGATGGGTTTAGCGGGTACAACCAAATCCAAATCAGCCCGGAAGACCAAGATAAGACCACCTTCACTTGTCCTTGGGGTACCTTTGCCTATCGAGTCCTTCCCTTTGGGCTATGCAATGCTCCTGCTACCTTTCAGAGAGTTGTCTTGAGCATCTTCTCGAAGCTGGTCCATGATGCAGTAGAAATCTATATGGATGACTTTACTCCTTATGGGGCCAACTTCTAGGAAGCATTGTCCAACCTGGGAAAAGTCCTAACCAAATGCACCGAGATGAACTTGTCCCTTAGTCCTGAAAAATGTGAATTCCTAATGACTGAAGGGACCGTGCTAGGCCATACCATTTCTTGCCAAGGATTGCAGGTGGATCCTAACAAAATTACTCTCATCAAAAGGGTTCCACCTCCTCAAAAGGTCAGGGATGTCTGGAGTTTCTTGGGATTAGCAGGATACTACCAGAGATTCATTAAAGATTTCAGCAAGCTAGCCTCGCCATTGTTTGGCCTGTTGGCAAAAGATGTGGAGTTTAATTGGACTGACGATTGTCAGAGGGCTTTAAATGAATTGAAGGACAAGTTGGTGTCAGCCCCAATCCTGAGAGGTCCAAACTGGGCCCTACCTTTTCACATCCACACTGATGCCTCGAACAAAGCCATAGGTGCAGCTTTAGGACAAGTTGAGCAGAAACTTCCATATGCCATTTACTTTGTTAGCAAAAAATTGTCCAAAACTGAGCTGAATTACACTGTAACCGAGAAAGAATTCTTGGCTGTGGTCCATGCATTGAACAAGTTCCGACATTATATTACTGGTTACCAGACCTTTGTACATACTGACCATGCTGCTATTAGATATTTAATGAATAAACCAGATGTGAATGCTCGTATTATTAGATGGTTACTTTTATTGCAGCAGTTTGATTTGACCATTGTTGACAAACCAGGTAGAGAAAATGTTGTTGCTGACTTTTTATCTAGATTGGATTTGTCTGCAGATGAGGATGGAACAGTGGACGACCAGATGTCCGATGAACATCTATTTGCTATTTCAGTACTCTCTCCATGGTTTGCTGATATAGCAAACTATCTTGTTTCAGCACAGTTCCCTCCACACCTATCTTCCAGAGAGAAGAGCAGAATCATCAGAAAAAGTGCCTCATTCACTTGGATCGGGGGCAATCTATTCAAGCTTGGCCCCGATCAGATCTTAAGGCGTTGTGTAAGGGAGGAGGAAGTCTTTGATATCCTCCTCACTTTTCATGATGGGCCTTGTGGGGGACATTTTGCAGCAAAGAGAACTGCCTTCAAGATCCTGCAGGCAGGCTACTATTGGCCCACACTTCATCAAGATGTCAGAAGATATGTCAGTCAGTGTGACCAATGCCAAAGAATGGGGAAACCGACCCAAAGGGATGAGATGCCTCTCCAACCTCAAGTGACTCTTGAGCCATTTGAGAAGTGGGGCATGGACTTTGTGGGCCCAATCAACCCCTCTTCGAGGCAAAGGACTTACATCATTGTGTGTACTGACTATTTGACAAAGTGGGCAGAAACCAAAGCAATCAAAGCAGCAACAGAAGAAAAGGTGGCCGAGTTCCTAAGAGAGAACATCTTCTATAAGTTTGGCTATCCAAGAGAGCTGGTCACTGATCAAGGGAGCCAATTCACCTCCAACCTGGTTGAAGATCTCCTAGCTCATCACAAGATCAAGCATAGGACTTCCACCCCTTATCACCCTCAAGCAAATGGACAGATGGAAGTCACCAATAGAGCATTAGAAGGGATCTTGACTAAAGTGGTGAGCAGCAACAGAAAGGACAGGGCAGATCACCTGGTTGAAGCCACATGGGCTTACAACACCACTTGGAAGACCACCACCGGCTTCACACCGTATGAGCTGGTCTATGGGAAGAGAGCTTTGCTGTCCATTGAGTTTGAATACAACACTTTGAGGATCGCAGCTCAGCTGGATCTAGATCTCAGCCATGCACAACAAGAAAGGCTGCTGCAGCTGAATGGCCTGGATGAGCACCGAATGCAGGCCCTCCTTCACTCAGAAGTGGTTCAACTTCAGAGAAAGGTGTGGCATGACCAACATCTCCATGACAAGCAATTTCAGCCGGGAGATTGGGCTTTGTTGTATGACTCAAGATACAAATATTTCAAGGGGAAGCTGAGAACCAGATGGCTAGGACCATATGCAGTGGAGAAATGCCATGACAATGGATCTGTCCTCATTCGAACCATTGATGAGGAAGCCATTCCCATGCTTGTCAATGGGAATCATTTGAAGATCTACAGGAGACCTCTCTCAAGACAAGAGTTCATCAAAACTATGGAGAAATCTGTATTGGTCATAGAGAAGGGTTTTGCCTCTGCTTTTGGCATACCCTGAAGAAAAAATGAAAAAAGAAAAAGAAAAAATAAATAAAGATCCTTGGGTGAAAACCTCTCTGAGGCGCCCAAGGCAGGTAGTAGGGGTGAAAACCTCATTGAGGCGCCCCTATTGTCTTTCAAAAAAAAAAAGAGCAAGAGAAAAGGTTGAAAAAGATCCTTGAGTGAAAACCTCTCTGAGGCGCTCAGGGCAGATGGCACGGGTGAAAACCTCTTTGAGGCGCCCCTGTTATCTTTCAAAAAAGAAGAAGAGAAAAACGAAAACACAATAAGCAAAATATGGTAAAATTGCATGCAGCTTGCAGATGTTCTATGGAGGAGAGGAAGCCCTTCAACTCAGCCAAGGGTCCTTATCATGCTCACAAGCACCTCCTCCAAGAGTACCCATGTTTTTTTCAAGGTATGTGCAATTTTATCATGGTTTGAATCTTCTACAGGAAGATGTTGTCTTTCTACAAGAAGGTGCAGTTTTTCTACAGGAAAGTGCAGACTTTCTACAGGAAGGCCGAACTTTCTACAGGAAGCTCTGTGTTCTACAGGAAACTTCCTGTAGGAGTTTTGGACGGCCAAAATTCATATTAAAAGGAGATTTAGCGACTATGGATTGGTTTGGATGCATGCAAGCCTCTGTTGGCATCCTTGCACATTGTTGTCACCTTGCTCCACCATCCTTGTTGACATGCGACCAAGTTCCCTGCACCAACAAAGAAGATCGATGAGTTCTCGCGGGAAAGGCCATTCTCAAAGTTAAACAAATGCTGGATCTCATACCGCAGGCATCAAAAGCTCCGGGAACGTGATTGAAACGCCAGAACCTCCGTCGTGCAGCATGCACCCAAGGAGAAAGGACTGTTACGAGACACCTCGCGGGAATCCTATAACAGTTCAACCTGCTCGAGTGGATACCATTCACAGCACTGCCATCTGAAATGAAACGCGGGCGCATGCAAGCAAAGCATCCACTCCATCATTGGCAGCCTGTAACCATGAGCCTCCATGTCTGTGTAAGTCGCATGCAGCAGGTAGATCCACTCACCATCGTCGAAGAACTGGAAAAATCGTGTGCAGCCACGCAGGTAAGTGTCTCAACCCTTCCTTCCATCAAATCGCATGAATCTTACTTTGAAATTGTTTGCAAAGCGTAAAATTGAATGGTTGAGCGGCTGTATGGCCAGTCGACCGGCCACGTTGGCTAGTTAAAGTATAATTGGATGTTTGGGTGGCGGCCACGACAAGGAGAATGAACGGCACGCACGTGAGAACACTCTCGTCAGAGCATGAGTTAACAGGAAGAGGCGGTGGCAAATCTGTGGGAATGGATGCGGCAGCAAGTGAATACGCAGGCGGATGAAGGATGACATCGCCCAACGGTCCGGCGGGGACAGCTCTGTTAACTCCCAGGTTGTTCCCTATGACTCCCAAGGGAATACGGCCGGGGTAACCACTAAACAATCTTTGGATCACAGTTCCTAGCCAAACTGTAATCAGAGAGGGCTCTGTCTTTATAATTTGTCTCTGTTTTGATGGTGTTTTAGGCTAGTTATTATGCTCAGTTTTTGGTTTATGTTTTGGTTGAAGGACTTCTTTCAGGGCTTAAGGTGTAGTGTTCAGAGAATAGTATATCATTGGGAAATGGAGTCTAGAGTTGTGAAATGCTTTGAAATGCAGGAGTGGTGATGTTCGGACTGCAGGGCCTATTGTGTATCTTTAAACAAACAAATTTAAACTTAAGTGGTGAAGCATGGTCAACCAACAGAAAGCAATTAAGAATTTTCTATTGAGCTGGTGATATGAAAGTGAAACATGTTGCACAGGAGCAAACTTGAATTCCTGAAACAAAGCTCACTGTGAAAGATATATTCTGAAAGTGTAGCAATTAAGAATTACACTTATCAAGATTACAGCTGAAGAAAAACATTCATTAACAACACAGATTGAACTCAGGGTATTCCTTGAATAAGTCCTGAAGGTTATTCTTTTTCCTTGTTGCTAAATATTCAGAAATTAGAAACATATATGGGTTGTAAAAGATTGAAACACATAACAAAGAGAGTTACAGAAACTTATTGTATTGTGAAGTACACAGGAATCCTACAGTTTTCAACAGACACCAGAATGCATTCAACACTTCAGAAATCCGAGAAATTTCATCACTTTCTTTATTAAATCTGAAAGGATTACAGCATAAGAACTTCTTCAGGAGAAATCAACAACAACCCTTCAATCTTATGCGAGGGGCAAATATATACAAAACGTATTACAAAATATCTGAGTGCTGAGTTATCTCAGAATTGAATATCTTCACCAACTTTTCAGGATATTTAGATCAGAAAGTTATTACATCATTTAATACATAGTAAATGTATCTTTATAGTAAATGTATCTTTATGCTTGTCAGAAGATATTTTGGCCTTTGGAGGCCACTGAGTCGGTTGGAGTGATCTGCATTAATACTGAGAAATGCGCTTTTGGAGCTGTCCTGCTGTAGCTTCTCGTCCTGGACACCTGTAGCTTTTCATCTTGCTTTGTTGGCTGTAGGTTCTGCTGAGTTGGCTCAGCTTTCATCTTTAATGCATGTTGATTTTATTAAACTGTGCTCTGCATGGCAATTCATATTTTTATAAACAAAATTTGGTGAATGGCTCACTGTTTACAAAATTGTTTGTATTGCTTTGGTCCACCAGTCATGTGTAGGTAATTGATGCCTGAGGATTGCATCTATAGTCTCCTCTGCCTCTGTATACTTATAAAAATTGGGAGGGGCCTCAAACAGGTGTTTGATTTCATTCATTATAAAAAATAAATTCTCTACTCTGTTATAGAGAGTCTGTCCTGTAGCTGGCCCTGTTTCCTCTGAGGTGCTGGGCTTCTCATTGATCTGACTAGTGGCAAATGTGTTGACCCTTTTGGCATACTGGTCATGTGTGAACAATCTCCCTGCGCTGTTCAGTAAGCTAGGGAGCCCTCTGTTTTCTAACACCTGAAACTTCTCCAAAAATCTGTTCACCTCAGTCTGCATATCCTGGGTTCTTCTTTCCAATGTCTGCACTAAGTTTCTCAGTGTGAGAACCCTTTTGATCAACTGAATGTGCTAAGTTCTGTTTGGAATTCCCATGGCAGCCAACTGAGTGCTTGTCCTATTGTTAAGCACATTGATCATCCTGGTGGCTATCTCAGGCATGTTGCTTAGAGCAGCTCTTGCTCTCTGAATTTCAGTGTGTGCTTTTGGAATGAGGTCCAACTGCTCATGGATGGTTTCAATATATTTCCATTGCTCATTGATAGATTGACCAATGTTAGCCCACAACACTATTTTAAGCTCAACCACCACTTTATCTAATTTGAGCTCATTTTCTAGCTCTTTGATTTTATCTTTGAGGGCTTTTATCTCCCTGCCTTTTTCTACCACAGACTGCTTGGATTTATCATATCTGTCATTCACTTTGGCCAATTTATCCCTGGTCTCATTTAGCTCTGTCATTTGAGCTTCCAGGGCCTGGATCTCATTCCTCAGCTTTTGCATGTCCAGGCTTGGGGCCTGCTCTGTTGTTGGTGGTGCTGCTGAGGTGGATGTTGCTGCTTGTTCTGGCTGTTGAGGAGGAGGAACAGTAGGTGGAGTAGTTTCCTCAAGATTTATTACTTCAGGAGGAGACTGGGAGGTCTGTCCTTCTTCTCTTTGTTTCAAAGCTGCCTGTAATGCTGCCTGTGCAGCCTCTGATTCTCCCAGCTTTTCTTGTGCCTGGATGAGCTGTTTATAGAGAGACACCAGTAAATCTGTGGCTTCCTTATCATGCCTCTGCTGGGCAACCTCATCTGTTTGAGGGTGAATTGTGGCTGGCATTTTTATCTTTTTCTTCAAAGCAGCCATGTCTGCATCCCTTAACTTCAATATCTCCTGGATGTCCTTGATATCTTTGGGATCATGCCCAATCTCAATAATTATATCTTTGAAGGACCTAATTCTGTTGTCCTTAGCCTGTGATGATGCCCTTTCCAACTCAAGTTGGGCAGCTGTATTATTAAGGCTATTTTCCAGCCTGTAGTTGTCCAAGGTTTTGTCTGCCAAGGAGGCATAGACCATCTCACCTGTTTGTTTGTGCAACTCAATTTTATCCATTGGGTGGATGTCTTTGGCAAGGACCTCAAGATTGGTCCTTATATAATCTGCATGAGTTTGGGGCTGTGCTAAAGCTGGTAAGAAATGACTCATGATCATCTTGCCCTCACTGACATCAAAAGCAGACATCAGTCTTTGCTGGTTAGTGGGAGCCATCTTCAGCAAGTGATTATACAACTGTATTTTTATGGGCTCACTCCTTTTCTTTATGTCTATGAACTGCTGTTTGATGCTCAGTTCACCCTCCCTCTGCTGGCTAGAGGAGCTGACTTCTCCTCCCACAGTTCTGTTCTGTTCCCCTTGGAAGGAACTTGCAGATACTTCCCTGCTAGGTGGGCCCATGCCTAGAGACTGCCCTGTTGGCATTTCCTCATCCGAGAAAGGGTTCATTCTCTGTCTTTTCTCACCATGACTTTCTGATGTGGTCAAGGGAGTCTCTCTGTCCCTTTTTCTGCTAGTATCCTCCTTTTGTGGAGTTTGGAGGATTGATGCATCAACTGATGTTTCTTGCCTAGGAGGCACTGTATTTTGTGCCTGCTGTTCTGTGGAAATTGGGGCTTCAACTGTCCCTTCTTGCTGTGGGGGCTGCTCTTTATTATGCTGCCCTTCTTCTTGCTGTGTTTCCTGTTGTTGTTGTTGTACCTGTTGCTGCTGTTGCTGCACCTTCTCATGCTGTGGTCATTCAGTATCCATTTCTTTTTCCTTGCCCTTGCCAGATATATCTTCAGTGGCTTTGGGTGCTTTCTGGTTTGCAGTCGAGGAGGATGCAACTGCTCCCACTTGTGTGTTTGGCAGTGAAAACACCTGTGAACAAAGTTCAAGGTCAGCCATCTTTTTAAGATTCCTCACTGCTCTTTGATTCAGCTCTTCTTGTGTAATCGACTCTTCTAGGGTTCCTCTCCTCCATTTTGCTTGGTTAGCATGTTTTTCAATGTGAGGGATTTTTAGATGATCATAGCCAGAGAGCCTATATCTGAGCCTTCTCAAAGTGATGAAGTGGTTGGGGTCATAAGGTTTCCAGAGGAAACTAGTTTGAAGGCCAAGGGATTCAAGCATCCTGTCTGCTTCTTTCCAACCTTCCTCCCTTTGGTTATAGACAAAGTGGCCCAGTTGGTTCCTGACTTTCAACTGTGCTTTCTTGCCTTTGCCTGAAAAGTGAAGCACATCAACATTGCCAAACTGCCTGAAGTATTCTAGGGCAAATAGCCTCATAGGCACATATCTGGGTAGTCTATAGGGAGGCAGTTCAAACCCATACATCCTGATTACGGTGTGGTGCTGGTAAAAGTACCAATCCCCAATGCTGTATGATTTGCATAGCTGCAGGATCCTTTGCATTTCATCTGTGAGCCTTGGAGGGGGTGAGCCCATCATTATTGACATAGCTGGGTGGATGAACTGATCTATGAACTCACAATAAGTGTATGGAGTTTCACCTCTATAGTGGAAAACAGATGACCAATATACCACTGATCTTGGATTGCCTTGGGCATCCTCTCTTTTGATTGGAAAAGAGAATTTCTAATGTTGATGATATAAGATCAAGTGGTAAATGTAGGAGGTATACCTGAACACTCTTTCTCTTGCCAGGTTCATTAGTTGCTCATGTATTTTGTCTGCTATATAGGTGGCATAGTCATAGCAGATAGGAGACTTGCCAGGAGCAAACATGAGCATGATTACCAGCACAGTTTGAACAACGAACTCAATGGAGTTGTAGCCCAAAATGGGACTAATCATGTCAGCCAGATCTCTGCCCAGTTGGTTGAGGTATACTTGATTGATAGGAGGATACTTCACAGAGTCAGAGCCAATGTATAGCTGGTTTAGTTTGGTAACCTGAGCATCTGTCATTCTGGCTCCTCGATTTATCAGGTCTACAAGTGATAGAGGGACCAGTTTCTTCTCAGTCCTGAAGCAGAGCATATCCCTGATAGCTTCTGGGGTGACATAAAACACAGCTGATCCTGAAGGGTCAAGAACTGCCCTCTGAGTGGGGTCATAATTTTCAGCACACAGATGGATCAACTCAGGGAATTGGTTAACTTGAGGGAGCTTGAAAATAGGGAGGAATGAGCTCCATATGCCCAGCACATCTGTTACAGCCTCATGCTTAGCCTTTAGTTCATTAAGCAGGTGAATGTGGAACTTAGTACCCATCAGCATTTCCTCTGAAATCTGATAGTCCATGTCTGCCAGAGACTGCCATTCCAATTGTCTCTGAGGGGCATTTAATGGAGCAATGTTTAATGCTATTGGAGCCACTGGTGGATCCATGACTTCTCCTAGGATTATGGATAGAGTTGCTATGCAGAGCCACCCAAGAGTTTTCTTTGAGGGAGAAAATGTGAAGTGTATGGAACAGAGGGTGAGTGAGATAGTTGCAGCAATTGAAATACTGCTTGAAGGACTGATAAAACAGTAGCAGGACTGAGCAAAGTGTTTTCTGTGGTGAATTTGGTCAGTTAAGGTTCCTAGTTCACGACTGCGCGAACTAGCTGTGATTTTCAACTCAATTTGTCAAATGCGGCCCTGCAGGAGTTTAATGGCTTTACTGGCTGGATATAAGTGCAGGTCACAGTGTGTTTAATGGTGAAAACAGAGTTTTAAAGTCTGTTAACAGTTTATTTGCGGAATTATGGATAAAACCAGGTTTATGGGATGATTTTGAAGAATACCTGGTGAATTCGTCGGCAAGAGTTGCGAATGCAGGTGCAATGGAGGCTCTGGCGGTCTCGGAATCGACTTTAGCAGGCTGGTGCTGGTTTGGACGTGAGCAGCATGCAGAAATAACAGTAGTGTCTTTTGCCAAAAATGGAAAAAACACGAGATTTTGGCCTAAAAATGGATTTTTGGCAATATTGGCGCGTTTTTGGGATGACGTCAGCATGACGTCATCGAGTGGGGTCGGAGTCGGATGACGTCAGCATGACGTCATCGGGTGAGGTGGCGAGCTGTTATTGGTCCACGGAGATGATGCGGTGGCGGACACATTGGCACGGGGGCGGACAAAAAGGTTGACGCGATGGCGGGGTGGCAATGACGTGGGGACGACGTTGGATGAGCGGATTGACCGAAACCGGAAACGGCTGGCGGTTTTATATCGCACCGCTATAGCTACGGAGATGGAATATGTCAGGCGTACCTCTGATGCTTTGTGGGGAAGGCGCGTGGTGGGCACCTGACATCACCTTCTGACAGATATCGGAAGGTATCTGTCGGACGTCGGGGCCGCTCCGATATCAACGAGGGTCGTCGAATCACATGGGTCCGATCCGACGGTTGACGGAAGGGTGATGTGATCGAACAATACGGATGGGAGGGTGGGATTAATTTATTATTTGTTTTGGAATATGCGCCCGGCGGAAAAACATTAGGATATGGGGTTTTGTAAGGCTTTTCAATGTATTTTGAAAAATCAAACATATGCGCCAAAACTTTGGATAAGCGGCAAAAGGTGGGTTTTTGGGTTATTTCACAATTTGAAAGGGGTTTATGGGTAGGAGGGGGGGTTTTATAAGGTTTTTTCTTTACAAACAAAGGTTTAATGGGTGGAGTGACTTTAAAGAAGGGAGAGGGTGAGGTTTAGGTTCATCAAAGTGACCAGATGCCAATTTGATCCCTGACAGAGGATTTATTGGCTATAATGCCAAGGGGAGGGATATTTATACAAAATTTGGGGTTTATACACCATGGTGTTAATAATAGTAGGGGAAGGGTAACATAGGGGAATTACATAATAGAGTTAGAGTTAATATGGGGGAATATGTGAATGAGGGGCGAAATCACTAAGTTTATTTGAAACTTACTTAGTTTAGGGAGTAGATCAAAATGAAAAGAATTTTAGACAGGAAATGTGGCTTCTAAAAAGATTAAGAACCACCATGAAACCATAATCTCTTCCATGAATCTCAGCTGATGAGGGAGTGTTAGTAATGAAATGGAAAAAAGGGGAAGAAGGGAGGTTAGACATGCTTCTTGCTTGCTGCAACTTGATGAAGAATAACACCTTCTTAATTCATTGATTTTGCTTTGGTAAAGAAAGTTAGCACACATGCAACTTATAAGAAATGACCTTTCTGCAACCCCAACTGCCTACCCATCTATTTGCCTAGCATTTTTTATTTCTTCTTGGAGGGTGCACTTGGACTTGCAGACCCTTACTTGCCTTTTCTTTTCTTTGGCTTTTTCTTTTGTTTTTCTATCTACTTCTACCCTTATTTCTTCCAAGGTACCAGATTAAGCTATTGGGAGCCTTTTCTTCTCTACCTGAACTACTTGTCTGCCAAGATTAAACAGTTTGGACAGACTTCCTTCTCTATTCTACAACTGAAAATTCAAAACATGGCATGATCCAAGTTAGACTGTTGGACCATCCATCAAATTTGAGTCCCCATCAAGCTATAAGCACAGATTGTATTCTTATGGAAATATGTGATCTTTGCATCATCAAAGCAGAGCATATTTGGACCTTTGCATTGCCAATCATGAAATATGAAACCTATTGGTATAGGTAGCTAACAAGCTCATCCCCCGCGCCACATATTGCGCCGATTCAAAATCTAATCGGCTAGATCATGCGCATGCATTTATCATCCAACACTTCAAACTCAGGTGGCTATTCTGATCTCCTCTGCACTTTGATACGCCGAGCTGTTGGCTACCAGAACGCCGGTAAAGCACACCTTGAGCGCGGGCAAACTACAGTCCTCCCCGGGAATTGCGCACTGTTTCTACAGGAACGCAGTTCTACACGAACGCAGTCTACAGGAACGCAGTCTACAGGAACGCAGTATTCTATAGGGAAGCAGGTGCCTCACGAAAAAGGTGGCCAATTAAAGAGGTAACCCTGAACTCTTCATGCAACTGGTTAGTAGAAGTGGCAAGACCATCGTCCACAGTCGGGTCATAAAGATATGGGTGGAATTGTTGTTTGTTGTGCCTATGTTGTCGTTCTACAGGATGTCAGTTTAGGTAGACTGTGTTGAATTTTGTGGATTATATGCATGCTCTACCTTAATAGACCAAATCTCTGTTGCATTTGCCACCCTTAATTAAAACGACCGTGTTCATCATGCCGGGTGGGTTTATAAGATGGGAACCCACTGATTCAACTAAACTAAGGAGAAACCCGGCAGTGGTAGAGCTCTTCACCAGAGCACAATGGATGCCTTTTTGTGATAAGCTGCAGGGTTACGATGATGAAGTGGCAGAAGAATTCTTGCAGGCTCTGAAGCCTAAATCTCAGACACTGGCCACAGTGAACTTCAGAGGTCTAAGCCTCAAGCTCACCCCAGAACATATCAGTCGGATCACATAACTTCCTATGGGTCTGTCGTGGGATAAAGAGGAGAGAAAGCTGAGTCAGCAGGCAAAGAAAGAATTATTTCCACCTGAGGAAGAATTCTCGTAGGACAAAAACGGGGTGCGAAGAACGAGCCTGTCGCCACCTTGGAACGAAGTCAGTTTGCAAATCATGAAATATATTACTTGTGAAGGTCGTTTCAGCATCGTGTATGCATATCAATTTCGGCTGCTCACTGAGTTGAGGCACCGAATTGACCTTCTTGTAGAACAAAAACTGAGCATCCCCTATTACCTCCTGCAGTCTCTAATGGAGTGTGCTACAAAGCTGAAAGAGGGTATACCAGATCAGATAGCCCACCATGGGTTGATCAAGCTTCTTGTGGAGGATGCATTGCATTCATATAAGGTTCCCCTCTCATGGGAATCCTTCCGGAATTTGACAAAAGATGGGGACATTAAAATGTTGATCGAAGAAACGAGTTCCTCCAGCAGTGAGGAACACGAAGCAGTGGCCGAGGAACAGAGAGAAGAAGGCCAAGAGACCCCGACAACAGTATAGAAGAGAGAGCAAAGGAAGAAGCATGAGGGAAAGGAGGACAAAGAAAAGGGTGGCACACCTATCCTGTCAGCAAGGGAAAAGAGGATGAAGAGCAGAATGGACAAAGCTGAGGTGGTCCACGTCAGCCCAAGTACCTCAACAGCACCTACAACCAAAGTAAAAAGTAAAACTCAGGCAGGCAAGCAAGCAGAGGTGGAGACACCTATGTCTACAGGAAAGCAAAAACAGGCTTCTACAGGAAGCCTGAAAACACAAACAAAGGCTTCTACAGGAAGCCCGAAAACCATTGAGAAAAAGGCTTCTACAGGAAGCCCAAAAACAAAAACAAAGGCTTCTACAGGAAGCCCAAAAGCAAAGACAAAGGCTTCTACAGGAAGCCAAAAAATCATTGAGAAACAGGCTTCTACAGGAAGCCCAAAAGAAAAGACAAAGGCTTCTACAGGAAGCCCAAAAATCATTGAGAAACAGGCTTCTACAGGAAGCCCGAAAACAGAGATAGAGGCTTCTACAGGAAGCCCGAAATTGCAGAAACAGGCTTCTACAGGAAGCCCCGAAAAGGTGAAACCCAAGGACAGAAAGGTGGATATTCTGGCATGAGAGGCAGCAGCTGTATTAGCTGGCCTCAGCACGCCACCTAAGCCAAAAGGAAAGAGGAAGATGGAGACCCCTCTATACTTTAAGGCTCGAAGAAGTGTTAGGATAAAGACGGGCAAGCCACAGGCCCAATCCAGCAGCCCGATCATCATCGACGATACACCTGCTTCTCCCAAAGAAAAGTCACCCTCTAGGATCACAGTCACCTACGAGAAGGGGAGTCCAAAGAAAAATACGTGGCAAGAAAGGTTAGACTTGTTGACTGAACAAACGCGGCTACAGGAAGCTGAAAATGTTCTACAGGATACTCTGGCCCGGCTACAGGAAACGGAAAATAAGGAAGGAGAAGGACTCTCATCACCACCAAGGGAGGGTGAGGTAGAACCACCTGAAGAGATAGAAAGAGAACATATATCAGAACCTAGCCCTTCACCTAATCTGAATTCATACTACACCTTTTTAGAGGCGGGAAAAATCATACCGCAGAAATTTACTGTACCTCTATTTTTTGAACTAGAGAAAGAAAGAGTCTGTTCCCACACATGGATGAAAATCGCCAAATCAAAGAGTGTGGCGGACATCGGCCCTCTACAAGATCAACTCAGGGAGGTCAGGAGTGAATTCACCATGGCTAAACATGTGGTTAATTGCCAACGTGTGCTTCTACAGGAAGAAAATCAGAAACTGAGATTGCAGCTACAGGAACTAAAGGCAGGGGCAGGAACATCCTCCAAGGACATCACAAATGAACAAGAAGGCAAAAAGGAGTTGACCACCAGCCTTGAAGGGCCAATGACACTTCTACAGGAAATAGAACAGCAAACAAAAATCGAAGTGCAAGCCCTAAGAGAACAGCTGCAACAAAAGGAAGCACAATTGGCCTGCATGGCCAGTTGGGCCATGGAGGCAATTCAGTGCAGAACACCTGCAAAATCATATGGATTGTTCTTAAAAGATAAATGGCTGCAGTTCCAAATAAACACCTTGGCACAAAGAGGTATTTCACATATCCAAAACCCACAACAATTTTCTGAATTGTGCAGTACTAGTTCGTCTGAGGACAAAGCCAAATTAGCAGAGTTTTACCTCCACAATTTGGCTTTGCCTAATGAAGTCTCCTGGGATCCCAATGTTGCCTTGGGTGATATGCAATTGATGGCGTTCGCCTCATGGTTAAACCATGAGGATCAGAGAGCAGCTGAAGCAAAATCGGTCATGAACCGAGAAGTAAGTGAACCACTGTTCATTCGACCAGAAGTAGAGGATCCGGTGGCACTCATCTCAGCCCACCAATAGTTGGCTACCGATCCCACAGCTTCCTTGAGATTTATGGACCAACAGGCCCAAGCCATAGTGCACTTTGAAGACATGGAAAGATTGTTGGGAGAAAGTGTTGCCCAAGCATGTGCACGCAGATGGAATACCCTGGCACATAGCTTGAAAATCAGAGAGTACCACACCCCCATTCGGATGAGGGAAGCTTTGGCAAGGGTTGAACTTTACAAGAAATCCATGCAAAGCCTCCAGGCCAGCTGGATTGGCCTTAAACTCAGCCCACCACTACTGCTAGGACTGACTGAAGGCAATACAGAGGAAGATGACAGTCAACAATGGGAAGAGGTGAACAGGAAAGCAGGGTTTCATATCCACAGAGAAGACACCACCACAGAGCCTTGGGATACAAGGGAAGCAGTGAAAGCAATGAAGGATGAAGATTTGGACTAAGTTGCTCAAGGATGAGCAAATAGTTTAGCTAGGGGGTGATGATGAGCCCCAATTTTTGGTACAATTTGGGCTCATTTGGCCTACTTGCTCTGCTCAAACCATTCATTTTTTATTGCTTATGCATTCATTTCTTGGTTTATTCATGTTGTTTGTAGGAAGAAGGGTAGACATTCTATCTACGTGACTAATGCATGATGCTTTCAGGTTTTTGGCATTAAAAGGGAGAAAAAAAACCATGAGAAAGGAGACAAGGAGACAATGAGGTGGCACTGCTGGTTTTTAGGAGAGGATGTCCACGGTCTTGGGACCTTCCTCGTGATTCCCACCATAGCTCCGAGCTCCAATCCATCTCCCCACTGAGCTTAGAAGCAGCCAGTTGTTCTACAGGAACAACAGTTATAACTGTTCTACAGGAACAACAGTTATGACTGTCCTACAGGATCAGCAGTTTAAACTTCAGTTGGACAGCCGAGCTCCTCAAATCAAGGACACCTGTTGGATGATCATTTTGCATAAATACTGAGGCCGTAGCCTTGGATAGAAGATTTTTTAACCTTGGTATTACTCTTGTAATTTGGAAGTACGAGCTACAACTCAGTTTTTGTTCCTTTTGTAAGCCAATTTTGGCATGTCATCAGACTTTCGTTTATGAATAAAGGCAGGAAGATTTTGATCTCATTCTGAGTTTCTAAGGGAGCTATAGCTCTCAGGTTAGGGCCCAACCTGAGAGCAATAGATCTCCTTGGTGTTGTAATGTTGTTGCATTTCGTTCCAGCACTTTGAGTTTTTACTTTCACATGCAATTCGAATTTACAGTTTGTTAATTTAGTCTTTTTCATGAGCTTAGATAGGATTAGTTTATGGTGAATTTGTTTCCAGTTGCTTAGGTTAGAAGAGGATAGAAATAATCTATTGGAGCTCCAGCAAAAGGTTGTTAAGGCTCACTGCCATCTCTCTTAGGGATTGGGGTGCAGTCCATAACCAACCACCAAAAAGAAACGCAGTTCTTCTCATTTCCATGCAAGCTGCAACATAGACATTTTCGTTGAAGATCCATCCATGCACTGTTGACATTGAACCATACTTCTACATTTCACTTCCATGCACGAGTTTCATTTCTTGGTTTTCCATTGCTGTTCATAGGTTTCATGGCACAGTTATCATAGGTTAATGAATTTCTCGTTTTTGGTGCATAAGTCATTTGTTTCATTTACGCTGCTCCTTATCATTCCACCTTCTTCTTCTTCTTCTTGATCTCTCCTCAAGCCCTACTTAGCCTCTGTCCAACTCATTTACCCTCCAACTCATCCATTGATCACTTAGCTCCATTTACTTAAACTTTCGTTGATCCCATCCTTCCAACCATCAACCCACTGCATACACTCTTCCTCCATCTGATTTCTCTGCTCCTGAGCCATCACCAGCTCCATCTCCATCTCACCTATCCATCCGCACCACTCCAACACTCCTCCATCTCCCAAAACCTCCACGTCCAAACATCCTATAGAATTGCACAGACTTCCTGTAGAAACCCCTGAGTTTCTTGTAGGATCCCCTGCAGACTTCCTGTAGAAACCTGCAAACTCGGTTGCTGAGCATCCGAACGTGGTAGGCTTCTGTGGACTGATGCTGGAGACCCTCTAGGACCTCCCTTAGCCATCCTGACCTTGCCCATGCTTTTCTTCCATTCCAACCGCTCCTGCACAACCAAACCCTAATCAAAAGCATCATCACAATAAATCCAACCACTTAATGAAAAAATACAAAAACATGTCTTTTCAGATGCAAGTAGATTATATGCATGTATTTCAGCTCACTACAAGTAATGGCATTAGTGGTAGTTGTTTCATTCACAGTTTTGCATAGTTAGGGTCTAGCTAGTTAAATTAGGGTTTACTAGGGTTTTCATGCTTTATTGGTTTTCAGCTACTTTCTGCAATTAGACTAGTCTCCTTTGAGTTAGCTTTCGTCCATAATTCATAAAGCTTCTTCTTTGAGCCTATAGAAGTTGGCTTGAGCCCTAGCGGACTTGTGCCAGCTGACCAAGTGACAGCTGCGACAATAGCTAGTACTTGTGCATACGGCACCGTCGCTTCCAAGTTTGTACGAACTACCGGGTTGATAAAATTAGAGATAGGAAGCTCCAGGAGTTGTAGCATTATTGCTACAATACTGGAGCCCACCACTTCCTTTGATTGGAGTCGAATGGTAGGATATCATCTTCCTCCTTATGTGTCCTTCCAGATCATAGTACAAGATTATAGTATTCCAGTACCTAGCCTAGTCATACACAAAGGTGTATATTTTAGTATTTTATTCTCAAATTCTTGGAAATATTTCATTTCTTCATAGCTTGTGCCCATACCCAAAATTTATTAGCTTTTAACAGAGGAACCAATCAACCGTTAGGGATCCTTCCTCAGTTGCCTATCCTTCCTTCTATATTGATGTGATGGTAGTCTAGGGCCCTCTGGATTTTAATTTACTCCTTGGGAATGACTATGTTTATGTCATGAGATCTCTTATCTCTTCACTCTTTTGTGTGTTGTGTTTCCCACATGAAGGAAGAATCATGGTAATTGAAGAACTTTCATTCATTGATCCTAATTTGACCCCCAATCAACCAGTTTCCCTAAATGGTCCTTATATGAAATTGATATTTCCCTTTCCAAAGGTTAATTATGTCGCAACATGTTACATGCCCACGTCTACTGATGATCTAGTAGGTGATGTAGTGCATCATATACTAGGAGCATTGGACCCTGATATTTCTTTTGGATCCCTTGACATGTATCCTTTCTAGAGCATTGTTCTTCCATCTGATGAGAACTTCTTGGAATCCATGGTCTCTTGGAGCTCATGATCAAGGTACTGGATTAGAGTTCCTTTACTTGTGTCAATATCGTTAAAAAATGAAACAAATCCCATTCCAATTCGAGTCTTTGATTATATCTCGTAAATTCCTAGTCAAGTCTTTCACTTTATCTCATAAATGAACCTTCATTCCTTCTACTTATTAGTGACAAGTAGTCTTCTTAGGTGAATGAAATGAAGCTTGGGGGGCATGTTCCTAGAATTGAGTCATTATGTTGGGGACATGCAAACTTATTTCAAGAATAGTTTTTCTTTGTTTCAAGCTTCTATAAAAAGGAAACCACTCTCAAGCATAGTTTTTCTCATTTTTCAAGATTGTGAAAAACTGAAACCATACTCAAGTATTCTCAAGAATAGTTTCCAAATGTTTTAAGCTTGTGTAAAAAAGAAACCATTTTCATCCTACCTCTCGTGATTTCCATTTTTATTAGCCTATTTTTGCCAGATGAGCCATGGTTTTCTCATTCCATCGTCACCATATGCTTGGTTGATCATATGCTTTCACTTGGTTGTTTTACCCTTTCCTAAGGAACTGCTGCATTGTGTGGTCTTATTAGCAAACCTCTTGACCTATACATGATTTGAGAAGTTCCATCATAACCAGGACTAGTTGCTACCCTTTATACCACTCATTCCTCTAGGAGGAGTCCTCTTTTAGCTCTTTTCAAACTCCTTAAACATGAAAAGATCGTCGAGCACTTGTCTTTTGAACTCGTTAAAGTAAATGGAAAGAGTTTTACTCAGTATTAGTTTAACCCTTTTCTAGACTGAGATAAACTATTTACAAAAAAGGAATATCTTATTCAAACATGGCTAAGAGGTTCTCTTGAGTATCATTTTCTGCCTTTTGAGACTCAATAGACTATTTACAAAATGGAACCTTTGGAGTTTTATTTTTTGCATCTTTTTCAAACTCTCTAAACATGAAAAATAAGTCACTTTACAACTTCATTAGACTTATAAAAGCATCAAACAATGATGGAATCATCAAACATAATTGGACCGGACCACTCCTTCTCAAGGTTCATTAAAAATACTTAGAGGGATTCATCCAAAGGATGAAATTAAAAATCATGCATATGTTAGCCTCCTCAAGCTTGTTAAAAAATAAAGAGGTACTAACCAAAAATGGTTGGGGAAATTGGGAAAATAGGGTAATCCACCTATTAATGGTAGTGAGTCGCTCTTGAACATGACACTCTCTCACTTCATCTCCGTGACTGTTAGGTTGGGAAATCTACTTGTCTTTTTGGTTCATCCCACCATATGAAAGCCTCCACTTTCAGTTTTGGGCCAATGCTTCCAACTTCATTCAGTGTCATCGATATGTTCAAGATAAGTTATTCAATTGATATCTACTATGATACTCTTAAGCCTTCATCTCATGTCTATATTTCTTGAACCAATTTCACATCAACAACATTTTGTCTCAAATAATTGATGCTTGTTTCATCACGTTGATGAGGGATACATCAAGGCCCTCTTTCGACGAGTCACTTCCTATCGACATCAACTCATTATCTAGGAAGTTGACTTAGAAACTCCCTCTGGTACCTTGGGGTTTGCATACATCAATGACAAGTTTCCTCACTCTCAACGACATGTTTTCATTATTGACCTCCGACTGTAATATTCTGTGTGATGTTTGACTTCAACTTATTCATTCACACCATACAGATTGTACTATGGTACCTTGATAACCATTAACATCATCGATGGTTTCTCTTGTGTTTGTTAAAAACTTACATCATCGGCCATAATCAGATGGTGTCTACCATATTTCACTCTATCTCATTTATTTGCATGGTTAGGCTTGTACATTAGGTGATTGAGAGAAACAACATAGAAGACCCCATATCTAGTTTCATCCATCTAGGTTGTGTTTTCAGGATTAATACAAACCATGATGGCTATGATCATGCAATATTTTATGTGTTCCATTGTTATGTAATATATAATTTTCTAACAAATTTTACATTGCATGGGATCAAATCATTGGTCTATTAGATTAGACATTGATCTTAAGGAAGCCCCACCAAATTGTCCGTTTTGTTTTGAAATTTTTTGGCCTTAATTTTATGGTTTTGTTGATATGTTAGCTAGTTGGTGGAAGCAGTTGAATTTGAGAGGGACTAGTAAAATGCATACTTTTCAACTTAAATTGAAGGTGCCGAAGCAAAAAATAAAAATTTGGAATAGGAATTTCTTTGGGAATATCTTTGTAGATAAAAAATAATTGGAAAATCAAATGATGAACATCCAACAAAGAATTATTATAGAAGGATAAACTACAAAATTGATAATACAAGAGGCTGACACCCTTCACAAATTAGAGCAACGATGACAATAAGAGGAGTCTCTCTGTAAAGAAAATTCTAGGATACAATGGCTCAAGGAGGGAGAACACAATAAAAAATTCTTTCACAATGCATTGATCCAACATCTCCAAAATAATAGAACCTTTTACATCATCGATAAGAATGGGGACAAGAAGTTACAACATCAGGATATAGAAAATGAACTAGTACAATATTTTAAGGATCTCCTATCAGAGGCTAACTAAAAAACATAAGAATCCATTAATGCAGTAACCAACATATCCCAAGAATGATTAGTAGAGAGAAAAAAAATTCACTAATGGGGCTAGTGACCATGCCTAAGGTAGAAGTGGTGGTTACGAATATGCCCAAGAACATGGCATCTGGTCTGGATGGATTCAAAAAAAAATTCTTTCAAGCCCGCTGGGGTTTCTAGGGAAATAAATTCAAGAGGTGGCCAAAGAATCAAGACGATTGGGAACTTTGTACCTAACATTAGGTGTTACGTTCCTAGCACTAGTTCCTAAAGTAGGTAGCTCTGATAGCCCAAATGGATTTTGAGCAATAACTTTATGTAATGTGATTTATAAAATCATTTCAACCATCATTGTTAATATATTGAAACCACTTCTTCCCTTATTAGTGTCACTGACTCAGGCAGGTTTCATCCAAGGAAAACAATTTTCTGACGGGGTGATTGCAGTGTAGGAAATCATTCACTCTCTATGAGTGTCTAAACATCTCGGAATGATGATAAAGTTGGATTTAGTGAAGGCCTATGATAGAATTAGTTAGGAATTTTTATTTCACATTCTTCGTGCTTATGGTTTCTTGGACCGATGGATTGAATGGGTGAAATCCCTTGTCTCAATTTCTTTTTTCTCTATCCTGATCAACGACTCACCTTCTCAGACTTTCTCCACATCTAGAGGGCTAAGGCAAGCCAATCATTTATCACCATTCCTTTTCATCTGAGCTATGGAAGGACTTGGTTGCATGTTTTAGAAAGCAGGAGAATAAGGATATGTCTATGGTCTTCATCTATACGGGGAGGATCTTCCTCTCACTCATCAACAATTTATTGATGATGTCATATTATTTGGCCTACCAACTCAAAGAGAAGTGAAAAGAATGGGTTTATTGTTACAACTCTTTATGGAAGCCTTAATTATGGTTGTAAACATTGCTAAATCAAAAATATTCTTTTTCAACTTCCTGAATTTTCTTCAGATAGGACTAAGCTGAACTCTCGGATTCACTAGAGACCATATGTGTTGAAAAATGCAACAATAAATTCTCAATTTGATTTTTCCTTGATTAAATTGAGAAAATTTGAATTTCCACATCAACATACAACTTGGATGATGTTAAATTGAGATACATGGCTTGTGTCACCTATTTTACTCAGTAATCTCGAGTTGGAGGAGTTAGATTTCAATTAAGCATGTGTGATTGCTAATTCATAGCAATCAAGCCATTATCTAAGGTTGTTTTCAATTAAACTAGTTCCAACTATTGGAAGAACTAGTGGAGGTTCAATTTGTGCATTGGGACTTCATTCAAACTCAGTGATCATCGAGTTAGGTGATAAATCAACCCAAAATAGCTAGTTCATGCTGATAATTTGAGTTCCCCAGGTTTGGTGGAGATTCCAAAGCAGTGTAACATCAATTGTAGACTAGTATTGAGTGTACATGTATTGCATGAAGCCAAATTATTAGCCTAAGGAATTGCACAATTCAATTTGTGGAATTTCCTAAATTATAGGGGCCTAATTCCTCAAGGAACAACGCAAGGAAATAAGAGCTCTAGCCAAGGTAGAAATTGACTAAGTTTGGGTTAGAGGCCTTCAGTGCACAGATAGATAGGTTGTGCACTTGCAGGGTGAGATCAGTGGAGCAAAGTAATTTTAATAGATATCTATTAATTTGATTAATGCAAGATGAATTGTGGTTCTCATTAGGTTTCTTTCCCCAAACAAAAATACTTGTTGCATGTGTGTGATTTCTTATTGCATGTCTAAGATTCTGAAATAATAGCTGCAAAGCAGTAGTGTAGATTTGTGTCTTGTTATTTTGATTAAAACTTGATGAGAAGTTTCAAATCTACAACATAATTTGTACATGGTAGCAAAGCTCGATTCACAGTAGAGTAGAAATTTAAATTTGTTTCTCAGAGGTTCAAATTTGGAGATAAATGTTGCAGGTTTTCTTAAGAACCGAGAAGATTGCTTTCAATGGGATAAGGCTAGAGTATGCCTTGGAAGGCACCTCTAATTTTGTTGCATGGAAGGATTGCATGGAGGAATTATTTGATGACAATGGTTTGCTAGAATACATCAAGTCAGATGTTTCACAACCACCTGAATCTGATGCCCATAACCATGCTCAATGGAAGAAAGATGCAACCAAAGCAAGGAGAATCATATTGGAGGGAGTCCAAGATCATATTGTCTCAAATTTCCATGGAAGGGAAACTTTGTTTTTGATGTGGAAAGTACTGACATAATTGTTCAAGAATAATAGTGACCACAGGAAGCTGGCACTCAAGGATAAACTTCGAAGTATCAAGATGCAGAAGAATGACAAAATTTCTGCAATATCTAAGAAGATTAACACATTTTCATGATGAACTTGGTGGTGTCAGTGTCCCTGGAGAATACTTGGTAAGCCTAGCCCTTGCAGGCCTTCCCAAGAGCTAGCACATCTATCAAGATTGGATGAATGGGAGGGAGAAACTACCGAATTGAGAGCACTTATGGTCTAATTTGGTACAGGAGGAAATAAGGACGACTACTAGAGATGGGACTTCATCCAAGGTCGAGGATGAAGAAATTTTGCATTGGATGGAAATGAAAAGAAATGAAAAGGGAAGAAATCCCAATCCAAACCATAATCCAGTCAAGGGGGCAAGAATAAAGATTTATCAAAAATCAAATACTCCCATTGTCATGAATTTAGGCATTATGCCACGAAGTTTCCACACAAGAAGACAAGCAAGAAGACCTCAGGAGGAGAAACAGGTGAAGCCTTGGCTTCATAGTTCGAGATTGACTTTACCCTCATTGCATGCATGGCTAGCATAGTGATGGGGAGCATGTGGTACTTGGACTTAGGTGCATTGTTCCACATGATGGGGAATATATATTTTTTTAGTGACTTGGAGGAGAAAGACTTGCAGATGCACATTAAAATGGGGGATGATGAAAGGTACAACATGAACATGATTGGTGTAGTCACCTTTCCGAGGGAGTCGGGCTCCCGCCTCAAGCTCAAGGATGTCATGTTCGTTCCGAGCCTAAAGAAAAATCTTTCCTATGTTGCAATTTTTGAAGACTGTGGTTATGATGTGATATTCAACAAAGGAAAGGCATTGGTGAGACACATAACCATGGGAAAGGTGAAGTCAATCGGGGTTCATGTGAAGAACTTGTACAAGCTAGATGTGGAAGACTGTGTTGCATTGAGCACAAAGAAGGAGAAGGTGAAAAGCCACGATGTCAGTGAACTTTGGCATATAAGACTTGGCCATTTGCATCATGGTACTTTGAAGATCATGTAGAAGATAACCATGGGCCTCCCCAAAGGATCATTTCAACAACATGATGTATGCAAAGGATGTACTTTGGTGAAGTACATAAAATACACTTTCCATGATTGGGACAACAAATCACATCCAATCCTAGAAAGGATCCATTCTGATGTCTGTGGACCTTTCTCGATAGCCTCCACTACCAAACACAAATATTTTGTCATTTTTATTAATGATTTATCACAAAAGTGCTAGATCTTCTTCATGTGGAAGGAAAATATGACATTATCCAAGTTCGTAGATTTCAAGGCATCAGCTGAGAAAGAAACTGACAAAAATATTTAGGAGAAATAATGAAGGTTAGTACGTGTCGAATGAGTTTAAAAATTTCTGTGTAAAAGAAGGCATTTGACAGGAGTTAACAATACGCACACAACCCACAATAAAATGGAGGTGACTAAGAGAAAGAATTGTAGCATAGTGGGAGCATTGCGGGCGATTTTGCATTACCAAGGCCTACCTCTGCACTTGTGGGATGAAGCATGCAACGCAACAGTCTATTTGCAGAACCAGAGTCATCATCAGATTCTAGGCATGATTACACTGGAGGAGGATTTCTCGAGAAGGAAGCTGGATGTCTCGCACTTCAACATTTTTGGAGCCTCTGTCTACGACCATGTCTCCAAATATGTAAGGAAGAAGCTAGAGTTGACAAAAAATTTACGGGTATTTTTGGGTTACACAAAAACTACCCACAACTACTGTGTGTACTTGACATCCCTCAGAATAACAGTTGTGTGAAGGGATGTAAAATTTGATGAGGATAAATTGATGCGGTGCTCTCTTCAAAGGGATATTTAGATCCCACCAGAAGAGGAGCTTTTAGCTCCATACGAGGAAACTCTGGAAGTTATGGATAAACCACAAATTGAGGAGCAGAGAGTGGAGTCAATCATTCAAGTAGAACCGTCCAAATAAGGCAAGAAAAGAACCACGGAAGTTGGGAGACTTGTGCAGGATGCAAGGGAGAATGGGGTGCTCCTTTAAATCAACACATATAGAAAAGGTCACCAAATCGGTACACTGGCTACATGGCTCTAATGACTAAGGTTGTAGAGACTGAGCCATCCTATTTTTAGGAGGCAATAGAGAAACCTATTGTAAAGAAAAATGTTTGGGAAGAGGTACCAAGACCAACAGATAATCTAGTTGTGGGTTCGTGATGGATCTTCAAGGTAAAGTATGCAACAGATGGAAGCATAGAAAAGTACAAGTCCATATTTGTGGCCAAGAGGTACTCTAAAGCTGAAGGGATTGACTAAGAGGAGACCTTTTCTCCTGTAGCAAGGTACTCATCCATTAGATAATTTCTTGCTGTGGCTACACAGATGGGGTGGAAGATCCACTGGATGGATGTGAAAACAACATTCCTCAATGGAGTTATTGAGGAGAAGGTGTACGTCGAGAAACTAGAATGCTTTGAGACTTATTGAGAGTCTCATGTGTGAAAACTCAAGCGAGCATTATATGATCTCAAGTAAGCACCCCTTGCTTGGTACACTAGGATCGATAGCTATCTCATTGGTTTGGGCTTCACCAAAAGTGAAGCATATGCAAACCTCTATCATATTTTGGTAGAAGTTAAATTGTTGATTATTGTCTTATATGTTGATGAATTTATTATAATTGGTGATGAACAACTGATATATCTTACATGGAGGGCATTTCAAGAGAATTTGAAATGAAGGACATGGATCTCATGTACTACTTCCTTGGATTGGAAGTATGGCAAGGTGATGGGAAGCGTTTGTCTCTCAGGGAAAGTAAGCCAACAAGATACTTCACTGGTTCTACATGGACAGTTTCAAACCCATGGAGACACCTTTAGTGACCAATTGAATGAAAGAGAATGCCACTTCAGGTGAGGAAGTGGATATTACCATTTACCGATAGTTGGTGGGTCCATTGATGTATCTTGTGAACACATGACTAGATATGTGCTATGTAGTCAACTAGTTGAGCCAAGCTATGCTTAGGCCAGCCAAATTATTTTAGAGGGCAGTTGTGCATGCTCTACGGTACCTCAGAAGCACTACCCAGTTTGGACTATGATAAAAACAGACAAAGGGAGTGAAGCTATGTGGCTTCACAGATGTAGATTGGGTGGGGAGTCCATTAGATCTAAATAGTACATCAGGTGGAATTTTCAGTTTTGGGTCCGTAGCGGTTTCTTGGTACAACATGAAGCAAAGATCTGTGGCAATCAACTTGGTAGAAGAATAATACATGGCTTCCAATCAAGCAATATGTGAGGCGATCTGGATGAGAAAGATACTAGTTGGATTGTTTGGTCATATGATGGATCCAACTATGATCTACTATGATAATCGAAGTTGCATTAAGCTCTTTGAGAATCCTATTTTTCGTGATCGATCCAAGCATATAGATATCCAATATCACCATTTATGGGACTATGTGTAGAGGTAGATAATCATGTTGTTGCAGTACATTCTGACAGAGGAACAAGATGTTGACATTTTGACAAAGGCCTTGTCAAGAGGAAAGTTAGAGTTCCACGGGTGCAAGATAGGGGTGGTTGATGATACCTTTCTTGCTGAGAGGGAGTGTTGAAAAATGCAACAAGAAATTCTCAATTTGATTTTGCCTTGATTAAATTGAGAAAATTCGAATTTCCACATTAATAGACAACTTGGATGATGTTAAATTGAGTGACATGGCATGTTTCACCCAATTTACTAAGTAAATTCGAGTTGGAGGAGTTAGAGTTCAATTAAGCGTGTGTGATTGCTAATTTGTAGCAATCAAGGTCAGTTATCTAAGTTTGTTTTCAGTTAAACTAGTTCCAACGGTTGGAAGAACTAATGGAGGGTCAAGTTGTGTAGTGGGACTTCAGTTAAAATCAATGATCGTCTAGTTAACTGATCAATCAACCCAAAATAGCTAGTGTATGTAGAGAATACAAGTTCCCCATGCTTGGTGGAGATTCCAAGGCAGTGTAACATCAATTGTAGACTAGTCTTAAGTGTACAATTGTTGCATGCAGTCAAATGATTAGCCTAAAGAATTGTGCAACTCAGTTTGAGAAATTTCCTAAATAATAGGGGCCTAATTCCTCAAGGAGAAACACAAGGAAATAGGATCTCTAGCCAAGGAAAAAATTGACTAAATTTGGGTCAGAGACCTTCAGTGAGCAGAGAGATAGGTTGTGCACTTGTAGGGTGAACTCAATTGAGCAATGAAATTGTAATGCATCTCTATTCATTTGATTAATGCAAGAGGAATTGGGGTTAGTAGATTTCATTCCCCAGATAAAAATACTTGTTGCATGTGTGTGATTTCTTATTGCATGTCTAAATTTTTTGTTCTAAATTGTGAAATAATATCCACATAGTAGTATTGTAGGTTTGCGTCTTGTGATTTTGATTAAAACTTCATGAGAAGTTGCAAATATACAACATAATTTCTACAATTTTCCTTCTAAATATTTGGGGATTCCATTGGTTTTGTATTACAACAGAGCTTCCATTTGGGAAGAATTATTGGAATGTTCATGTCAAAAGGTCAACAATTGGACTTACAGGATACTAAATTTTCCAAGTTGGCTCATATTAACGAAATCAATCGAGCAAGAATTACCAAATTATCAATTATCATTAATGCCTATCCCTATTACTGTGTGCCAACAGTTAAGGTCATTATGGAGTAACTTTTTATGGAAAGATTCAATAAAAAATCAGAAGTGGGCATTGGTTGGATGGGAAAAGTTGACTTGTATAAAAAGGAATGGTGGTTTAGGTATTCACGACCCCCTTCTTATTAGTAAAGCCTACGCTATGAAGTTATGTTGGTTGTGGATTCAGGGAGGTCCCAAACTTTGGAAGAAAATATGGTGTCAAAAGTACTTTCCCTTGCACTCACAATAGCAAAGACTACATTACGACAGAATAATAAAAGGCTTAGGGCTCTAGAACTAGGCACAAACATCAAAGGATGCAGTGGAAAAAATGGATTTTTGGGAGATTTTAGGAGGTAGAACAACTTTATTTTGGGAGGACTCTTGGCAAAAATATTGATCATTGTCGAATAATGAACACCCACAACCAATTCGGGGATGGAAACAGGCCCAAGGAGCCATTCAAGTGGTGGAATTTTGGATACTTGAAGTAGAGGAGCAAGGATGGAGACAATGGAAAACATGGGTGATTGGGAACTCCTCAGGGAAAACCTACACCAAATACTTCTCAAAAGAATCATACAAACCTAAGTAGAATAAGAGACTATGATGGGGAATACAACCATATGGAAATTTCACAGTAAAAGAAGCATATTATTCCATAGAAGATTCCCCGGTTTATCATGAGACCATCCTATGGCACGGAATCTGGCAGGATATTAGATGGCTACAAATTTCAACCTTTCTATGGTTGATAGCTTAGGGATGCACACTAACTTGGGACCGTATATATAGCAAAGGTTTTTAGGGTCTCTCAATGTGTATGCTATGTCTACAATATGACGAATAAATCAACCATATTTTACTTAAATTCTCTTACGTTAGAAAAATGTGGGAGTTTGTAAATAAAATTTTCCCAGTCTTACCTCATCTAGTTGACTTAAAGTCATGGATCGTAAACTAGTTTTGGAGAAAATTCAAGCATAAGATTATAATGAAAGCTTGTCTTCTAACTATGGGGTTTACGTTATGGAACTTATGGAAAGAGAGGAATCTAAGAATTTTTGAAGGAAAATACAAGCCCATAACCATACAGGACATTACAACTAAGAATATCAGAGAGACAATGTTGGTGTCCCCTTTCGACGTACAATATGAACCAGTTGATGATTATGAGGCCCTGATCGTTAAGAGATTGGATATGCAATATCAGACTCTGTCAAACCACTCTCTCAAGTTGCACAAAATGGAAGCCTCTATTGAAACAACTTTCTCTCCTCTTCCTATGGATTTTATTGCACTAAGTTTTGACGATGCCTCAAAGGGAAACCTTGACGATGTTGAACTCGGAGGCATTTCTAGGGATGATTATTCTTATCCAATATATGTATATGCTCTTTCATTTGGGACAAATACAAATAATCTAGCACAATTCACAACATTGGAGAGAGGGATTCAAATAACAATCAGGGAAGGATTCTAGCTACTTCCGATCCACGAGGATTCCCAACTAGTGATTAGTTGCGTAAATAAGTTTCTAGCAAGTTACTCGCCAGAAACATCCATTTAGTCTTGGCACTTACAGGAAGTGGTAACTCATATCAAAACATTTTTTAGTAAAATAGATTATGTGATTACCAAGTACACACAGCGAGACGAGAATAAGGTGGAAAATATCTTGGCAAATTGAGGTAGCTCAGGTGGACATGTATCCATTGACATGCCATGGTCTCAATTGATTAATCGAAAATGTTTCCAAGAGGTCATGCTCATGGTATACCAAGATAAATACAAACTTGAGCCGCAAATCCACAATGGGGGTGTTTAAAGGAATTTGTGATAACATGGAACAAGGGGGTATTATCAACATGGCGGGTCTCTCTTGCAACCATTTTTTGGCAGAAGTTATCATTCACATGTAAGGATTTTGTTTTGGGGGGAAGGTAGTGGCCCTCGGGGAGAGAGCTGGCCTCTCCACATGGGCATGCATGTCATGTTGAGGGCTCTCTCCATGGAAGCCATCAAACCAGGATCATTCATAATAAATGTCACATGCACAAAGTTAAGGTAGTTCTTTGGATCATATGTTCTGTTAACGAAACCTCCCTCACTTGTGCAGGCTTGGAGATTTGTCCCCATGGCAGATTGATCATTGCAGGCCTTTACCATTGACAGTGAGGTTCATTTATGAGTTCATTCTGGGTCATTGTTTCAGGATGGTAAATATGTGGAGTATGTGTTACGCTTGGCTACGAACAAAGAAAATGTAGGAGTCATGTTTTAATTATGATGCTTGTGAACTTACATAACCAACTATTTATACACAACTCTATGTAGGTCTGGGGTGATGGAAAATTGGGTATTATGGTTTTGATGTTCTTTTTTTGCAGAGGGTAGGCCCTTGGTCATGGTTTTGTCTTCAAAAGGTCGTAGTGGGATACGAATTGGATAAGCTGTGTCTTTGGCCCCTTCATCAAACTCGCACTTTAGTTCATAATTCTCATATCTTGCACACTTGGGTAATCTTAATTCCCTTGACTATTTTTTTGGGAGTCTATGTTGGTTTCAAAATTTGTTTCCTCTATGGTGTCCATGTTTTTTGTACTATTTCTACATATTTTTGGGTGTGGCCCCTTGTTCGAATGGGTTACAATTCTTCCTTCAATGACATCCTAGAATTCTAACCTGCTAGACATTTCTTTTAATTGTCCAGTATTCGTTAGTGGGGTATGGTTTCAAGGTAATTTTTTAGTCTGGTTTTGATAGGAACATTGGCCTCTCTCACCCTCTAGTTTATCCAAGAATTCCCACCTCGTTCAGTTCTGGTTACCACGTTCCTTGGGTCTCAACGAGTATATTCAGTTGTGTGTGTTTGTCATTTCGAAATCAGTTGGTCTCCTTTGATTGTAAACAACTCAGCCTCCTCAAACTAGTCTACCAATGAGAAGGTAGCCCTTCCCTTGAAGCATCATGCCTCTTGTCAGTTTTCAAAACATTGGGAGATTTGTCTTTACATTGGTATTCTTCTATGAGGGTCAATTATAAAAAACTCTTCAAGTTGTAGTTCTTTCATAGGTTTGGTCTTACTAGTGAGGCCATTAGTTTGGTCCTCTACAACTTGCTTTGAGTCTTGGTCTTATGTTTTGTTGGCAGGTTCTCGGTGGAGATGGATCCACGACAAAGGCTTCCCTATTACTGGGGTGACGCCTTGTCTGGATCCTCCTCTAGGCACTGTTGAGCCGCCAAATTAACATCAATTTTCACTCCATTTTCACCTTTATCCTCATTTTGTCACCTCATTTCATCATATTATCATTACATAACCCTATATTTCCATTACCATATGAGTTTATATTTTCATCTTCTAAAGTTATTAATTTCATGTATTTAGAGTGAATTTATGATTAAAAGTTAGAGAAATAACATGTATTTGCTTATACCTAAAAGTGGCTTGAGTTTGATGACATGTGTAGATCATTTGGAAGTTTCCAAGGCACCCTTATGTGGCCTCCCAAGATCAAATTCGAATTTCAACTCAAGAGGTGGACCATATTCCAAGGAGAAAGATCATGGAGATTTTGATGTGTCATGGGATTTGTATCTAGTATTTAGGGATAAGTTGAGACAAGTATGGGTCTAGTAGATATTTAAGGGATCTACTTTTATTGAGTAGATATCCTTAATTCATGTATAAATAAGAGGAGCATCCTTCAAAGGAAGGGAGGAGGGAGAGAAAACAATTATCAGTTATTCATTAGCATCAGATTTATGTTCATTCAACATGAATAATACTACTTTCTCCAAATCATGAGTTATGAGTGTTGTTTGATTCTTAAGGTGTGATAGTTGTTCATGTGTGCTCATTGAGGAATGGAAGGATCCCCATACTGAGATAAGTGCACTTTGTTGTAAAGTAATGTTGTGAATATACTAATTTTAATTCTAATGTTCATCTTATTTCTTTGTTGTAAATAATTGTAGATAATTTCAATATGAATTCATGTTATGGCCATGTTTTGTTGTGTGAAGGTTGATCTCCTTTCAGTGGCTAGTTTTGATGTGAGAAGGACAACCAAGAACTCCAAAGTTAGGAGTCTCTTCTCCATGAGCTAGACTAAACTGAAACAAGATTTACTTTCTCATATGCTTTCCTAGATTACAATTATGTGAATATTGATTTCCTTTCAGTATATAATTTTTATGTGAGAAGGCAATCAAGTCCTCCTAAGTTAGGAGACTCTTCTCCATGAGTTAAGAGCTGAACTGAAAACAATATTTACTTGCTTTCATTTATATGCTTTCTTTCCTGCTTTCTTAGGTGTTTGGCAATGTTATTATAGGAAGATTGTAGAAGGACAATCAGGACTCTTGAACAAGAGACTCTTCTCTATCTTATAAAGTAAAATAATTCCATTGATCAAACATTTTTATGCTTTTATAAAATAGATATGATAGTTTAGATTTGTAATATGCATTTCCATTCTAAACAAACTTCCTACACCTGTTTCATCTGAGGTCCCATATATTTTGGTTTGCTTCTAAGTTTACGATACCCCGGATTGATAAATTAAATGACAGGGATTTAGCAGACAACTAAATCGCCCAACAGGCACCAACGAATATTTGGCTAGGAATCGATAGCCACATTTTTTGACGCAGCTCCCCTAGAAGTTCGTAAGGAGATTCTGCAATTGGAATCAAGGGAGTTCAAGGACCAAATATATCACTTCGATTATGAAATTGACAGCAACTCTTTGAAATGGGTTCCTGATCGTGGAAAATTTAGGAAAAGAAGATTTCATTTTCTCCACTCCATCACTACTCATCGACAAATGGAAACTTTGCTTAGTATGGTTATTTGGGACAAACAAGTTGAGATTACAAGTCTTTTGTTGGACAAAAAGATATCAAGAGAATTATGAGGGACATCAGATACAACCTTTATGATATAGTGGTCATATTAAATCACGTGGAAAGATTTGTGGTTTCTAACTCAGGAACATAATCAAATGACCTTCAAGAAAACGACATAGTTATCAATGCTCCTCATTTAAACAGTGTTCCACCTTTGAACACTTCAAATGAAAACTCTATTCTACTTTCTCTAGTCATCATTTTAGATTAACATGTCCTTTATGTTTCTATGTCTTTTTGCATATTATGCTTATGATGTACTTAATAGTTGTTGGTGGCTATCTATTGGTTTTTTGTGTGCTATACACTTCTCTTCTATGACACCATCTGAATGCCCTAGGTTAACTTTTTTAATATAATATATCCAACCAATTTTTATTTAGATTATTTCCTCACAAGCAAAAGAATAATTCAAACTCTTTAAGTATTTTGATATTTTTTTTTTCCAAGCATTAAATTAAAGAATTATGTTATAACATATTAAAAACTACACTCCACCATTTTCATATTTTTATTTTTCTCTAACTATCAAATATTTTTTTTGTTATAATATATTAAAAATATAACTCTATTTTTTATATTATTATTTTTCAGTAAACTTTTGTTTTTATATATATTAATTTTTTTTTAAACAAATACTATATAATAATATTAAATTAATTTAAATATAGTTAATGAAATAAAAAACGATAAAAACATTAATAAAAAAAAAAAAATTAACTATACACCATATTAATTAATACGAATATTGATTAATACAAAGCATTTAAATTTACATCCAAAAATATTAATTAATACAAAGCATTTAAATCTACATCCAAAAAAATTGTACATTACCTTTTCTTTACTTATTTAATATTTTTTTTCTTTACTTATTATTAAGATATATTGCGAAGGTCTAGTTTTTTGGGTAAAATTTTTAAATGAAGTGTAAGATAGTTGAAATGCATAGACCGAAGACTTGGTTAGAGTCACTTTACAAATAAGTATCCTTCGCAACATTGGGAGTACTGATATTTTTTACGGTACGCATTCTGCGCAGAACATTAATGTGGTACATGCGTTGTGTGATCCAAAAGATTTCAATATTGGATATGTACTATTCATTTTGAAATATATGTTATTTGATAATGTATATTCAGTATTAGTCGTTGTTTTGTTAGGACTATATGCTTGAGTTAAATTTAGTTGATTCTCGATTATTTAGTTGAGTTTTTGTAAAATTAAAATTTGGAGAAAATGTTGAATATTTTTATTTTTTTAAATTAGAAAAAAAAAAAAAAAAATTGGAAATCTTATTTATATTTTTCTATTGGCTGAGCGAATCTTGATGTGACATAATTCTTCTACTAGATGAATTTTTATTTCATTGTTTGTTAGTGTCTAACAAATCAATTTAAAATAGAAAAAAACTAATTTTGTGAGTGGTCATTCTGTCGATGAGTGTTATGACACTGACGCTACTAGTGTCATGCCCAATGATTCTAGCACTGACGTGGTTGCAAGTCACTTACATAAGTGGGGAGGGGGTAGTGGGGTTGAACATGTATGCAGAGGAAGCTCAACTAAGTGCATTTGTGATTTCACATTTGTGAATTAAATTATTATTATCCAATAATTAATGAAGTCTCTTTGTAATGTGCATGAGAAAGAAGCGTTTTACGGGAGAACAGGTGTCTGGAATAAGAAACATAAACAATCTCCCTCCTGCACATTTCTACCACACACCTACCTCTTTACTTGTGCGAAAGTGCAAGTAATGGTAAAGCTAAAAATTTAATATATTTGATTAAAAAAATTGTGCAGAGGGGAATTTGTGCAGAGGTGTGGAAGGTGTAGAAAATCTTCTAGATTCACAAGCTCATGCAATGTACTAAAGCAAGGGACAAGATTCTATTTCTACTCTTTACAGCGGAAGCACATAAAGATTGAGCAAAACAATAATCGATAGAGGAAGAGAATCAAATACACATAACACAATAAATATCCGGGGAAAGCCACAACTCAAAACCCCACTATCTGTATTGTATATATTAGAAAATCAAGATGAGATTACAATGCTTGTTCTCTCAAGAACAATCCCAACACTCAGTAAAATCAATCTCCAACTCACAAGCAAGCACTAGGCCAATACTTAGCCAATTCACCAGCTCTCCAAGTCCCTATTTCCTTGCACAATTCCTATGGATGATTAACCCATCTTAAATGGAAATCAGTGCACTCAAAATTACGCAATCCCTTCAAGGATCAGTTCGTGATTGCATGCACTATCAATGCAACTCACAAAAATCTAAAACAAATAGTACATTGTCCCTGCACTCTAGTCTCAACTGGGTCTTTCTCAGAATCGACATGCATGAGTTTTTGATGAAGGAATCTTTAGTTAACTGGAGTAGCACTAGTTAAGGGCATTAATGCATCAACTGACTGTTAACTCTCTATTAGTTCCTCAAACAGTTTGGAACTAATTTAACTAGACTTAATAAACTTAGTTAACTAATTACCAGTCATACTTAACTCATCCTGGACCCCTATAATATAGGGAGAACATATACATGATTTCAGTAATACTTCCAACCAGGGATGGAATTTGACGGGAATTTTTCCCATCATAAGGCTTTTTGAACGTATTTGACAGCTGGAATTTATCAATGCCCATTTTGAGTGACGTGCCCGGAAGAGTAAAAAATGTATTTTTGACGTTTGGAACTTTTTCCAAAACGTTCTTACGCCCAGGGTTGGAATTTTTTTGAAAAACGTTATTAATACCTATTATTGTGTTAGGACCTATTCCCTTAGCCGAAGATTTTTTCTCTGGGAAAGGATATACTATAGTTTCGGGATGGCAATGTTGATCAAATACGGAATGGTCTGGTCAGCAAACCAACATTAATTTGGAATCTTTCCCTAGACGATTTCGGGGATCTGTGCATGCCACTGCATGGTCTCCGTCTCCCTGTCTTTCCTCTTTCATCTTCGGATTCCAACAGTAGCAAACCCAACGAATGTGGGCTTGTTTTCTTTGTACAATCGAGATTCGAGTTCATGATTCACACTCTCTCTCAACGCATTGCCCATTCAAACTTACGCCCGTCGCCCAGCTCAAGATTGGCTCCAAACGAATGTGGGCTTGTTTTCTTTGTACAATCGAGATTCGAGTTCATGATTCACACTCTCTCTCAACGCATTGCCCATTCAAACTTACGCCCGTCGCCCAGCTCAAGATTGGCTCCAAGGAAACTGGGAGGAAATTACAAATTGGTGCTTCAGGTTAGTGATTGATTTTTTATTCTTCAAACAGTGTAAACCACCTTTTTAAGTCATTTTATTAGTGCTTCTGGTAAGAAGTTCCGTCATTTCTCCGACGGATTTCTGTTTCTTTTTGAAGACATTGAATTGGGGGGGGATTCTAAAGTTCAGTGAAGTGTATAAAATCAGGCTCATATGCTCAATTTTTCATCCATTTTGTTAGCGGTTTCAGTAATAAAGTCCCGATCCCCGACAAATTTCTTTAAGCACCTTCTTATTCTCTATTCTTATGGCCTGCCTACTGACCGTATATCTTATTATTCTTTCTTCTGGACCCTACCATGCCTTAAAATCAATGTGAAATTAAGTCCTTTTGTTGCTAGCTTTTAATTTTTTATTTCATAAATTTCACAAGAGATTTGGATATGTGTAATTGCTCACCGCTCTTTAAACAGGGGTTTATCATTATGGAGAATATGGTTTCTTGGAGATTTAAATTCTTTTATGAAATGATTGTCGATTGTTTCACTGTCTACAAGTCTCTCCCAAAATTTACTTAATACACATTATTAATTTACTTTTTTTTTTTTTTTTTTTTTCCGAAGAAAAAGCGAACTTTTATTGAAGAAATAAAAAGTTACTTTGCATATGTTTCAGCATCTCTGTTTGGACTGTAAGACTGCTTTTGCTATCCAACAAAAACGTCCTACCTTCAACAAAAAACCAGCTGTTCTTTGAATGAACTGTTGTAGACTGTTTTTTCCTTCTAATCTGTTCAGCCATAAACCGTGACATCCCTTTCAAAAAGGGGCAACAGAACCATCATAAAAGACGGGTCCATCAAAGACATAAGCTTGGATCTGCTCCCTTGTATTGCTAAGCTTGTAAAAATAATCCATTGCTTTCTGTAAAATGGCATGGTATTGCACAAATGCAATTACAGTCACAAATACATCATCCTACGACAGTAAAAGTTATTGATGCAAAGATCATTTTAAGTAAAAATAAAAGAAAGATATTCGCTTCACTCTAGACACTGAAAATGTCTTCTATGCCTAGTACCTACGATCTTTGCATTTTAAGGTATAGTAGTTGTTCACATGCAGGGTTGGAATTTCGATTTGAACTTTATATATATTAGTGTTTTATATATTTTTAATATTGACTTTATTGTTTTAATTATTTTTTTAATTTAATAAAAATTGTAATAATTGATTTTTTCCTACCTTTAAAAAAATATTAATAATAATTATTATTAAAATTATATATTCCAAATATATATATATATATTGTTTATAAATAGTATATAGAAAATAATATAATCAACCTAAATTATATTTTGCTTTAAAGAAAATATGGGGTGGTTCAAAAAATATGGAATTGTTATATATTATGTTTTTTTTTTTATATATACGAGGATCTAATAAAATGTTGATAATTCTATAAAAAAAAATATTTCAGATTTAAGTTTACAATTATATGTAAGATTTAACAATATTATTAAGATGTTGAAATGCTAAGAAAATTTAAAAGTTTAACTATATAGATTAATATTCAAAATCAAATTTCAAATAAATATTAATGTAGATATGAGGATTTCAACATATAACAACTTCCTTAATTTGATATGCCTTTGTCTTTACTTCTTGTTCAAATAAATATTAATATAGATATGAGGATTTCAATATATGGCAACTTCCTTAATTTAATTACCCTTGTCTTTACTTGTTCTTCTTATTTTTCCATTCGAGTGCTTCCATCATCTTCTAAGTCTTCACATCTTAGCTCAAACGTCTTCCTTAACCATTGCCCTTGTATTTACTTGCTCTTCTTATTTTTCCATTGCAATGCTTCCATCCTCTTCTAAGTCTTCACATCTTAGCTCAAACCTCTTCCTTAACCATTGCCCTCGTCTTTACTTGCTCTTCTTATTTTTCCACGCCTAGTTCAAGATTGACTCCAAGGAAACTGCCAGGAAACTGCAAATTTGCGCTTCAGGTTAGTGATTGATTTTTTTTTTCTTCAAACACTGTGGGTCTGATTGCTGCTACGTTTTAATTTTTGATTTAATAAGTAATTTAATTTTTTATTTCACAAGAGATTTGTATGTGTAATTGCTCACAACTCTTTAAAACAAGGGTTTATCATTATGCAGAATATGGTTTCTTGGCCTGGAAATTGACATTCCACTGAAAGTTTCTTTTGGTTTTCAAAAAGCTTCTGGGTTTTTAAACTTATTTTACAGCGAATAAATCTGTTAAAACTTCAACTGACAGTGATAAAAACAAAAATTATTTTTTGTTTTTAAAAAGATTCTTGGCTAAATTATGTATGAGTGTTAATCGCCTTTGAGTGTTTTTATTTTTTGATCTTTGGATCTCTCACCCAATTTTCTTGACTTGCACTTGATTGGTTCTTAGATTACATTAGAATCATCTTGTGTTTGAGAATTCTCTTGTGTAGATCACATTTGCATAATTAGAATTCTCAATTTCAGAATATGAATGAAAAATGTGCATAGATTACATTTGCATACTTTTCAAATGAATTGTGCATAGATTACAATTGTGTAGCTTACATTCTGAAAAATCAATCGTAGATTTAGATCAGCTTTCTTTGATTTCAATTTACATATTTTTATGCTTGTTTTTAACACATAAAAATAAAAAAATAAAAACTATTTGGAATTGATTTGCATTAGTTTTTCTTGATGAAATTAGTGCATTAGAGAATTTGTTATATTCTCTCTTAGTGGTCAATTTCTTGCATTGTTGGAAGTGAATGGAAACTCTCTCCTTACTTTAGTTAGGATTCATTGAATTGAAAAGATTACATTATCATATTCGATTGCATTCAGTTTTGGGTCGGGTCATAACACCATTGGTTTCATATCCATTTATCCTTTTGAGTAATAACAACCTAAATAACACAGCGCTTAATTAAAATTCATCTAGTAATTTTTACATTTTTAGGGCTCTTTCCACCAATCTAGCTTAGGCTAGTATCTTGGAGTAGGGAGTAATTAACTCTCCAAGATAGTAAAACAAACAAGTAGTTGTATCTTGTGGTAGGAGATAAATTCCAATTATTACATCTATGCTCAGGGAAAGCTCCTCTTAAAGGAGAAGCACGAGATCATATCTGAACCAATGTGGGAATCAATCCTTCCTCATTGGGAACGATAGAAGATATTCACGTATTAAAAACGGTAAACCTCGGATTAACCATTGTCGAGGAGCCTGGGGTCACTTGTTGGTAAACCTTGGATTATGTCAAGGAGCCTTCAAGGGGATTGAGCTTGTTACTCTGCCCTTGCGTGCGTATCAGATCGTAGACTATTCCCCCAGGTATATTTGTTTCCGTTGGTAACCTTAGTGACCATATTCTATAGGATTCTTTCCTAAGGTGACGGTGGAGGGAAGATCCCACTGTACCTGGAGCAGACGTCGGCTAGACTCACTTGGATTTTTTGGGGGGTTCTCTTCACTCGAGACGGTTTAGTGGAGAAACTTGTGCCAGTCTATTCATTAAGCAGGTTGTCGGGGTAACTGTTCCAACCACCATTTCTGTATTGAATTTTGCGACGTTGGATTTCATCACCAACTAGTGTTTTCGGTACGGAAAGTTACTGTTTGTGTGTGGTTTGACTCCTAGATTTGATAGTGCATGTTAATTTGTTTGTTTTTACTTTTAGAGAACATAGGTGTGAATTGTGAATTTTAATTGTTAGGTGTGAATTGTGAATTGTTAATTTTAGTTTTAAATTGTTAATAAAATTCACTGAAGTTGAATATAATGGCAAATGTTCCGGAATTTACCAACCAAGGAATCCCTCTTAACGAGAATCCTAGTACTTTTCCTTACTTTTGATTACGTTTGGAATTTTTTAAGATCAAATATTTTGATGAGTCATCAAGCAATAATCACAATTATGTTATTATTTATATGAAGTATGGAAACTATTATTTAGAACTTACATGGAGTAAAAGGAGTTTTCGCTTTATCTTAACCCTAAAATTGTGAGTGAAGTCATGACATTTATTATTTAAAATATAATTTTATTATATAAATTGATTCAAAATTTTAAAACTATTTAAAATATATTTTTATTATATAAATTGATTTAAAATTTTTAAAAACTTTTAATTAAAATGGTTTTATAAATTATACCACTCAAATTTATAATTTAATACTATTTCAACCAAAAGTTAAGAAGGAATGTATTATCCAACAAGGAATATATTAGCCCTCTCAGGATGACTCAAAATCTGATTTTTCGCAAAATTTGGATAACTACATGTATGCTACTGTGAATTGATTTTTTTTCCTTAAGAAGTCTATTGTGTGAGGAAGTGGGCTTCCGTCGGATAATCCATTAACTTTACTAGAAAGTAAAGGGCTTTATTGTTTTCATTAATCTGATAATTCCCCCAATGAGACACATGTGACAATCAACATCTTTCACTGTCACAAGATTCCACTTGTCCAAAAACACTTTCCTAGGAAATTGCATCTTCATTCGTGACTCATGACTTTCATATAATCCATCTTCTACCATATTCTTATCAAAATCCTACTACAGTTTATCTACTAATAGCCACACTATCTCAGGAAAAATGGAATACTCTATTCCTAAGTTTTAACTTATAACCTTTTAGGGAGAACACTAGATTTAAAATAATTAACCAAAATCATGCTCCATTTTGACTGCTAAAAACAAGGCCTTCTCACGCACAGTGGGATAACCGACACACTTGGCGATACTAAAAGCGAACATAAATCGAAGCTTTACCATAATTAGAGTTCCTTTGAAATCGAAGCCTAAATTGATGTCAAGTGATTTAGATTAGATGGTGACATGGTGCATTGTTAAGGCATTTTTTTTGTGGTAGGATTTTAAGTTTCTAAGAGTTCTATTTGTAGATATAAAGTTATTTTTTTTGTAAGTTTTTTAAATTATTATTTTATTGTTATTGTTTTTCATGTAGGTACATTATTTAAATAGAAATGCCTCCAAAAAGAAAGGGTCAATCAACTATTAACAATTTTTATGGATATTCTAAGACATCAAAGACTTCTAATGTTAAAGATATTCCATCTATACCCGATTTGAATGATGATGCTAATGAAGATGTAAATTAAGAGTTTGTTGTTGATCTAGAAATTCCTGGCCATGAAAAGGAAGGACAAGATGGTGGATCTAGTAGTTCGAGGAGGAAGGCTTTCTCAAAACGTGAATTTCGAGAAGAGTGGACGATAAAACATCCTTGGGTTTATAGTATCAATGTTGAATATGGAAAGATTCGTATGAAGTGCAAAATTTGTGAGAAATACAAAGCTCAAGGTCCATGGGGTATTGGAGATGGATGTAATACCATTCAATATGATGCTATAACAACTCATGCAAAATCTATTATTCATCAAACATCAACTCAGAAAAATTTGTATGAAATTGAAAGGTTGGAAAAGCCCATTACAGAACACATAGTGACAATAAATGAGGCTAATAAGGAAAGGGTCATAACCACTATGAAGTTAGCATATTTTATTGCGCAAAAGGATATTTCAATTGCTACTTATGAAGATCTTTGTCATCTTCAAATGCATCTTCGGACACCTAATATGCCTTCTCGAGTGGAGTATTCTTCCTACATAAATAGAAAAGCAGCTACTGAATTTATTCACTCTATATCAGATTACCTTGAAGAGGTTCAAACTAGAAAAATGTTAGAAAGCCCATTTTTCTCTATAATGTTAGATGAAAGTATAGACAATGGTTTGAAAAAACACCTTGTTGTGTATTCTACATATCTAGACTTGAAAGGATTGGGCCCTCCAGTGTCACAATTTATGAAAATGATTATTGTTCCTGATGGAAAAGGAAAGACTATATATGATACCATCATTAATTTAAGGGAAACAAGGCAGTTGAAAAATGAGAAACTAATAGCAGTTTCGACTGATGGTGCTTCATCTATGGTTGGATGTGAAAATGGATTTGTCACATTACTAAAGAATGATTTACCAAATCTTATTGGTACTCATTGCATTGCACATCGTGAAGCACTTGCAGCATCAGATGCTTCAAAAAAGATACCAGAGTTTTTGTTTGTTGAGAAAATAGCAAACAAGGTATACTCATGGGTTGGAAATTCGGGAAAGAGAAATAATGAACTCGTTTCTTTATTGGAGATAATGGAAATAGAATCCTTGCAGGTTCTTCAAATCCATGGGATTCAATGGCTCTCTAGGGGTCAAGTGGTTGAAAGACTAGTTACATTAATGCCTGTTATCTTAAGTTTGTGGAAGAGAGAAAGAAAGAATTCATGGTATGATAAGGCAAGAATTTTTTCAATTCAATTTTGTTTGAATATGCTTGCTGATGTTTTGAATGAGCTGAATAATCTAAACAAAAAATTTCAAGAAGATAATGTGGATGTGACATCACTTGGAATAGCTATTGACCATACATTAAATTCTCTTAAAAGATATTTCTGCAAATCAGATTCTTTTGCTAAAGGTGTTGTACATCTTACTAAATTTTAAAAGACTCTAAAGATGGGTTCCTTGAAAATGTTGACAAAGAGGGAAATACCCATAGACATGATTTGTTGTATATTCCAATCCATGATGAACAATTGCCACAACAAATGGCAACTTGCATTGATGGCTCCCTTGAGAGTTGCATACAACTTACAAGAAACTATGTCCAAGAATTGATTGAGAGTTTCAATTCAAGATTTCCAGATCTTCATCTTTTTAATGCAACAAGGTTGTTTAGTCCTTGTCATTATCCATCAGATCTTTATGTCAGAGAAAATAATGCAAAGCATTGGCTTGAAATACTTTTTTCACATTTGCAGCATAAAACATGTAATGAAGGTGAAAATGTACCAACATTTGATGTTACAACGTGTAAAAGAGAACTATACCAATTTATTTATGTGGTTTATTTGAATGGAGAAAGATTTCCAATGAAAGATGCATGGAAAGTGTTTTCTCAAACAAAAGATTGGCACTCTAGGTATCCAAATATGCTAAAATTATGGCAAGCAATGCTTGTCATACCAGCGAGCACTGTCGCATGTGAACGAGGGTTCTCTAAGAAAAATATGATCAAAGATATAAGGAGAACAAGACTATCAATTAACACACTTGATGCATTGATGCGTATATCATTAATAGGTCCTAACACAACAGATGTGGAATGGGAACGAGTTTATGAGATTTGGAAAACTGCAAAGGAAAGAAGACTCTTTGACAGGTGTGAATTATTAAATTACAAGTTTTTTTACTTTGCACAAAGTTTATATATATATTATATATAGTTGTCCTCTACTATATTTATATTTTTTATATGAAATTTTAACGTTCTTTGTTTATTGATGGAATGTGGAATACATGAATGAACAGTTACATTGATGATCACTGGTGTAAAAAGAAATTGAAGATATCATTTGAAAGTTTTTTGATGTGTTGTTGTTATAGGTTGATGGCACATGAAAAATGCCATCAAGGTTGAAAAATGGCCACATCTTACCAATCTTGTAGAAAATGTGATAAAAGATGTGATGCCTTTGGATTTTATCATTTTGGTACTATGGCATATCTTTTCTCGCTTTATGCTTCTCAAGATGCATTTAAATACAAGGAGATTTTTTTGCACATATATGTGATTCCCTTCTTTATTTTGCTTTAATGTGTAACTTTCATGAAACATGAAGCATTTCATTGCTTTCATTGTCATTGGAGCAATTGAATTTAGAAACTTGTAAGTTGTGACAATAGTTTGGTGTAACTGGATTTTTTAGTAAACCATCATTTATGTATATGTATGAATTAATAATTTGTTTCCAAACGTATTTCTCTTATTGGATGGTTGGAAGTTGGTGGTACATTCTTATGCCTTTTTAAGGTGTCATATATTTATATTTTGTATCAAACATTATATTAGATAATGTCATAAATTATCTCTGAATTTGCATGGAACTTAGTCTTATTAGGCATCTAAATATTCATGTAGCATAATGTAAATTGTTGGCTTTAAATGATAATTTAAATATATGAAATGGATAACCATCAAGCGTTTTACCTTGGACTGATTATATACTTTAAATGAGCAAATTTCAAATGTTCAACACTTTTTATTGAAACCTCCACAATTGAGTTTTTTCAAATTTTGGTTTTTTTTCCTTACGATAAATATATGAAAATTTTCAACATAATTATTTATTGAATGGTAATTTTTTAATCAAAACTTTATTAGTGAAGGGTTAATTTATTATGAGAACATCACTCTTGAAGGGCAAAATTTTTAATATAACGTTTCTTGACGGGAAGCATAAGGACCCAAAACGTCAAAAAAAATATTGTATGACGAGTAAAGAGAAATCCAAATTCCAACCCTGCTTCCAACTCGAAATTCCTAAGCTAATTAAGTTTAATAAACTTAATTAACTATTTACAAGTTGCTATGAGAATATAATTTGATTTTAATTCATGGTTTAATTCACTAACAAATTAAACTGGAATATCTTGTTGCCATTTTCAACAAAAGGAGAAACATGGACATTGACATTGAAGGGAGTCGTCATGCATTTGCTTCTTATTTGATTTTGAACCCTTTTGTTGAAAATGTATCTAGTCACAATGAAATTTAAATGTATTATTGATGTAATTATTATATTCATTTATTATGAACATTATTATTATTTTTATTTCTAGTCAAAGCATGTTCTTCATGCTTCTAGGGTTTCTTGAGTCAAAAGAAGATTTATTTTGAGTCAAAGAAAAATTATTGAGTTAAAGTCCCATTTTCACTATTTGTAAGGAAAAAAAGTATTTTATTTGAGTCAAAAAATCAAATTGTCATCCACAAGACCAAGTCGACCCTACTTTGACAAGTTGGCCTAGAAGAGGCACCAATTCGAGCTCTTGGACAATGATATATACAAGACACTTCGACCTCATTTTCTCACTCAGCTTATACATCGAATTTTTGTGCCAAATAGAAGAAGAAAAAGAGCAAATTCAAGGGAGAGAGAAGAAAAGTCAAAGGAGAGAGAATTTGGGTGTTTTTTTGCTTGATTTATGTTCAATGTGCAAAGATTCTGGGGCATATTTTGAAAAATTGTAGGTCCGAACTCTGAGATTGGAATATATTTATTGAGGTTTGACTTGCGTTTGACTTTTGTTGACTTTAACTTGGCGGAGGAGCTTTGAAGGAGGGATGACTTGAGTCTATGTGGCAGTATTTGTCTTGGTATTGGGTCTTGGATATCTTACTTTGATATAATACTATAAGAAGAGGATTATTTGGGTTTTTCCCCCTTGTGGGGTTTTTCCCGAGCTTGGAGCCTAATTTCTTGTGTTATTTGTCTCTTGTGATATTTATGTTTTGGTAATTGCTTGATGAAGAGAACATAATAATAATAAGAAGCCAACAAAAATTCACAAGTAGTTATCAAGTCAAGAGAAATGATTATCATCTACTAGCTTATTAGTTTCTCAACACTTTTTTCATTCTAAACTTTTACAGATTGAGTTGTATAGGATAATAGGTGTATGGATTTGTTTGTGTGTGCGAAACAAAGACTATGTAGAAGAGTGGGTATGTGTGGGAGAATAGATGTATGGAGTTGTTAATTTGTGCAAAATGAAGGGGGTGTGTTATAGAAATTTTTGTGCCTCGTGTCAAGGAGCAAGGAATGTCGATAATTACAGGGATCCTCAGTCCCTAAACATGTTGTTCTTACCCCTAAAAGAACAAGGTCATCAATCAACAGCACCTCCAATCAGTTCCCCACCTGAAAACACTTCAGAACAGGCTTATTTTGGATCATGTCAGCTGCTAAACTGAGCTTCTGCGCTGTATTGCAACTGTCCCACTCTGTACCTGCGCTGGAAGTCAAAAACTATGAAGGCTACCTGCGCTGGGCGAGATTGGCCAAGTGGCACAGTCATCCTGCAAGGTGTCAATTGCCCAGGAAGCTTCCAAACTGACACTTGGGTCATGAGATTCGCCCTGTGATGAGTAAGAGGTACTTGATCACCATGTGTAACCAAGGATCTCCAAGTGGACACAGGAACTGAAGATTAACTGAAGAGGGAGAGGACACAAGGCAGCTTCATGTCAGTCTCAAGCTGACTCATCTGTTCCTCTTCTCTCCTATATATAGAGCCCTTCTATGAGAGCTCTAGAGGCTGAAATTTTGTATAAGCAAGGAGGTGCTGTTGGTATACCGCCAGGATTATTTGGGTGATTGTTTTACTAGAGGTTAAGAAGAGAGTTCTTGCTGCCGAGGAGGTGCTGCTGGATTGGAGCCAACATCATTGGTTGTAACTTCCTCTGGAACCCTGTTACTTTCTATCAATAAAGTTTGCATGTTCTCCTATTCACTTGTTTTACATAGATGCTTTGTGTTTACATGTGTATTCAATGCAATCTAATCCATGCTTTGATTATGAGTGCTTGTATCTGTTAGTTTGCTCTCTCTTGTTGTGCAGGTCTTGTGTGTAGCTGGATCGGCTTGGAGAGCAAAAGAGCTGGGAGCTGGATACAAAGGAAGAAGGATAAGGATCAATCAAGCGCAAGACACCAGGTTGGTTGACCCTCTTTCCATTCTGTCTGTATACTCATAAAGAAGAACATGAAAACTTTATCATTCAGTTGTTGCTAGATACTGTCACATCTAGAAAGGGTTAGGGTCATCCGCATCGGATACTTTTCCCCACAACAAACTGGCGACTCCGCTGGGGAGATCCTAGTATCTTGTTGTTGTTATTTGTAGTATTTTGCTATTTCTATCTTGAAGAACCGAGTACCGAATCGAAAAGCTTTTGACTATATCAAAAGCGAAGTAGAGGGTTTTGCTACTCTTGCTCCTTTGCTGAGCAACTTCAAGATTTAAAGAGCTAATCTACAGATAGATCTTTACTCTTTGTGATAGATCTTAGTCCTCTTGATCATCCCTCTACCTGTACTTAACCCATAGCATTTTGTTTCAGTCAAAACAGTACATTTTTGAGCTTTTTATGACCCGGAATTGTTAGCAGACGTAACTCTCGTAAGTCAGTGCAGGCTGTCCACAGGCAGTCTGCATTACAGCGCAGGTAGCCCTTTCGGGAACTGCGCTGAGAGTGAAACTGACAGTGCAGTACCTGCGCTGGTCCAGTTGGCCTTAGGCTAGCTTAACTCTTCCTCTGTGTCTTGGCCCTGTTTGCACTTGTTTTTGGCTGATTGCTTGCTGGTTAATGTATTTGCTGTATACCTCATCTCCTTGACTTCATTTCGCCTCAGTTGTGTGATGAAATTGTAAACTTTCTTTCAGTATTTCTTGTTTCAGTTACAATTTCCCATAGTGAAAAGCAAGCCTACAGCCTTGACCTCTTAGATTGCGATCTTATGAGTTAGTATTATTGCTGTTCATAGCTGTTTTAGATTGATTTGCTTTCACCTTATGGTTTGAATCTGTATTTTTCTTGTATTTTAAACAAGTCTTTCATAAGGTGTTCTTCTGATTGTGGACAAGCTTGTTTATTCATATTTGAAAAGTTGATTCAAAAATCATACAACATTTTCCTTTTGTTAAGCATCAACATTAAGGAAAACGAAAAGAAATACATGCATTGTGCATTTTGCATTTGACTGTATATATGATGATTTAGGGAAATGTGCATTATAGTGTGTGTTCTTTGATCTGTGGAAAAGTTGTGTCTTACTCTTTCTTCAAGTAGATTAAGGTTTTCATAGTTGAAAGACTGAAAAGATTTTGCTTCTCATTCTTAGATTGCATATAGGAAGTTGTATATATACATCTCGTGGCGAACCTGAAAGGCAAACTACTAAGAAAGATCAACATTAAAATAAATTCAATTTACATAACAACGCTTTGGAATTTAACGCAAACATCTAGAGGTCTAGGTAGAGACGTGTTCCGGCGTCGTTAAACATAGTGACTGTTGATCTCTACGAAGGTGGGTGATTCCTCCTGAGAGTCGGTGGCACTAACACGGATTTGAGCTCCCGCGTACCGTCGAGTATATTGGGAGACCCCTATAGGCTTTTATCCTTTTATCCTTAGGAAGCCGTGTCGACCGCCCTACTGATCGTGATGCAGTGAACACAGCATTCACGAAGATCGACCACCCGTACCGTAAAACGTATTCTGTGGTTTCGCGAAAAGTTTGGCACTCCCTCTACCTAGATCTCCAGAGCAGTTTCTTTTGGCCTTTTTCAAACTCTATAACTGAAAAAGTCCAACCGAGCATTTGTCACTTCGGGCTCGTTAATACATCGAAGGCGACTAGAGTCATCTTTAGCTTTTTCTCGACTCTTAAAACATGAAAAAGCAAAGTTTGTGTCTAAAAGCGTCGTAAATAAAATTTATCTTAAAGCGGAACATAATCACCTGTTATTCCCACGTTGATCTTTTAGTTGAAAAGTATGGAGCCCACCAACCAAGGAAGTAACCTTGGTGGAAGTCCAAATCCCTTCTCCTCTTGGGGAGATGTTGGTGCGCCCCATATGGCTACATTATCGTTTCCAGGATTGACAATTGGCCTTCCTGTTTGGCTCTTTTCAACTAATGTAGTCCAAATCGCCACTAATCCTGAGCAATCGAATCAACAGTCAGAACCATCTGAAACTACCCACCAGCCTTCCACTTCTTATAATACTTCCTCTGATCCTTCATCTTCACAGGGTAGAGCCGGCAAAAGTCAGCCTCCCAAGGAGAAGAAAGAAAAGAAGAAGAAAGGAAAGAAGCAGAAGGAGCCTCTGGCGAAGGCGACTGGGGGCAAGCAGAAGAAAACTGACAAAAACCCACACACTGCACCGACCGGGCCTAAATCGCCATGTGTCATTTGCAAAGGGATCCATTTCCATCGTGATTGTCCTTGTATTCCCCGGATACTGAAGGACTGGTCCCCAAGGTTGCACAATCCGGTAGCATCAACCTCTGGTTGTCAAGTTGATTGCATTCCGTCAACTAGCGAGAGTGAAGGACGAAGAAGGGGACCAAGATCGCCCTGTCTATTGTGTGAAGGTAGTCATGCCATCCACAAATGTCCATTTTTAGATGAGGCCAAGAGAGTTTTGGAAGATCGCCCGGTGTCACCGTTGCGACTTCCGCCTGGATATAAAAAACTCGCGCCTAATCCCTCGACAGTTGTAAATCCAGTTGGCCCTCTTAAGTGGTCAGCTGAAGTGTCGGTCATCGACAATGAACCTACAGAATCTAGACCAGACGAAAGTCTAAAGGTCGAAACGGCAGTTGAACCGGTTCTTCCTTCAGAGGTTCTATCGTCCAATGACCCCGTCGTTGAAGACCTGTCTTCAAATGACACCGTCACCGAAGAGTCATCTTCATGTGGCACTCTCACTGATGAGAACAAGGATGACACCATCCAGGTTCTCTTTATCAGCACCGACTCCGACGAGCATCTGGGCAATGCGCCCATTCCTTTATCGTAGGAAGGAACATCATCAGAGTCATATCCGGCCGTATATTCGGTCCCACCACCAAGCAACCTGGTTGTATCCTTTGATTGGAATCAACTAGGCAGACCCCGGTTACCAGCCAGTATACCATTCAGAATCATTGTCCAGATCTATAGAATGATCATGGCTGGTACTATCATTGATGAAGGGGCATCTATGAGTATCCTTTCCTCTATTGCTTGGAAAGCACTGGGTTCCCCGGCGCTTTTACCTGAGTTAAGAAATCTCTCAGGTTTTGATAAAGGAACCAGTCGACCATTAGGAATCCTCCCCGATGTACCTGTTACATTGAAGGGGAAGACCGTCAGGATGAACGTGTTGGTAGTTCAAGGACCCTTGGATTATAACCTACTCCTTGGACGCGACTATATTTATTGCATGGGAGCGATAGTCTCCTCACTCTTTAGAGTAATGTGTTTTCCACACGAAGGAAGAGTGGTCAAGCTCGTAGACCAACTTTCATTTCCGGGATCTCACATCGCAAATAGTCAAATACCAATCCTAAATGGTCTGTTCGCTCAAGATTCGCCTCCGCCCCCAGTCCTCCTTCCCGATGAATGCGAGTGATTCGGAAGGAAAAGACTAGGACCCAGGGGGCATGCACCCTGGTCTGCTTCGGGCAGAAGAAACTCTGGGTATAAGGAAGAATTTCCGCAGAAGAATATGACTAGTCCATACCCCGTCCATGGAAGGAAGTGGGGTTGTTCTGGAATAATAATCTTTTGTTAAAGTTATGTGTTTGACCGAAGAGTCATTCACCTTTGTCTAAAGAAGTGGGCAATGCCCAAGTAGGAATTCCCTTATTATAACAAGTAGTCACCATCTTTAAATTCCAGCCTCGCCCATCGAAACATGAGTTTTGAAGGATAAGCAGGGGCAGTAAACTAAGAAGGAGACCGTATTGTTGTAACAGAGGGTAACCATCTTTGGAAAACCCAATGATAGACACCGCCGAAGGAAGAGATTGATTTGCGGCAGCGAATAGAACCACTCTTCGGATAATAAGAAAGAGGCAAGCCTCCCTCGATAATACCTATGTTTTATCTTTGAGTAGTGTTCTTCTATTGTCACAAATAGCTGTTTGTTAAAAGTGGGCCGACAGGAAGTCTGAGTACTGCGTAAGACCCCTTAAAATAACGAGAAGACTAGTATCGTTAGCATTAGATTGGCAAGATGACAAGTAACTATGAACACCCAAAGAAAAACAAAAGTAGAAGAGAGGAGGGGTGGAGCCTTGAAATTCTATCCTATACCTGGGGGCATGCAACCTTTTGGAATGCAAGCAAGGGACGACTATTGATTTTTTAAATTTTTAGGTCCTCCCTTTAAACCTGTAGGTCTAACCCTTTAAACTCGTAGGATTAGCCGTTTCCGAACTTGCACAAAGAAAACCTGTGGGGCAAAAGTAAAATTTGCCAAAATAAGAGCATAGCTGTAGTAAGGCATAAGCTCTATAAAAAATTGATCCTTATAGGAGGCGTTCTTATGACTGGTATTTCGAGCAGTTTTAATATATAGTTCATGCTCGTTAAAAAATAAACGCAAATCCAAGCAGTTTTAGGCCTGAATCCATGCTCGTTAAAAAATAGAAGAGGGTGAGCAAAAGTTTCCCCCAGAGTTCAAGCTCATGGAAAAAATGAACCGGTAAATAACCTTTTGAGATTGTAAATTCATTAGCCATAAGAACCTTGATCGTGTTTTCATCCACCACCTCCATCGTTCATTTGGCCAAGCATTCACTTCCATTTGTGTGTTTACCTCTTTTGAGAAACAGCTGCGAAGAGTGATTTCACCTAGCCATCCTTGTGACACTGCCGTGATTGGAAATTCCAACCTGTACCTGGAATCTGTAGCTATACCTGTCTATCACTCGTTTCTCAAAAGACGAGTCTTCTTTCAGCTCTTTTCACTGACTCGTAAAATATGAAAAGTTTGCCGAGTTTTGGCCTTCCAGCTCGTTAAAAGACCGGAACGCTATCCCTCCTCTAAATTTTAATCTTTTTGGACCTGAGGGATTATTACACAAAAGGATCGAGCGCTTGTCTTGTTCAGCTCGTGAAAGTATCGAACAGCCATCCCTTCTGTATTGTTTTATACTTTTTCGGACCTAAGGGATTAGATGACGAAAAAGGAACTATGGAGTTAACTTTCTGTACCTTTTCAGACTCTCTAAAAATGAAAAGGACCGAGTTTTCCTTGTCGTTAGACTCGTTAAAATGATTAAATAGCGACAAACTTGTCTTTAGACGAGAACGAGTTTCCCTATCGCTAGGCTCGTTAAATCTTAGCGATGGGCTTGCCCGAAGGGCAGGTTATAGAACAAGCATATGTTATCCTCCTCAAGCTTGACAAAAATAAAGAGGTACTGGTCAGAAATGACTGGGGAAAAATTGGGAGAACATCAAAGTTTAGAGGTAGCAAGTCACTCTTGAACATGACACTTTTCCTCTGTATCACATCGGGTTGGGTTGTCTCATTCACCGGTCTCGTCACCATGGTCCTCGCCACACCATCCATTTGGGGTAATGCTACCGATCCATCGCATCAGTGTCGTTATATGTTCAAGAGGGGTCATTCAGAAAGTGTCAACCGTGTCCCATCCACTACCATACATCATCCTTCATCCATTTTCATGATCGTCACCCTGATTCATATATCACAGTTTGTTTCCACCTCCACTAAATCATTAGCTCCGTTCCGTGTCATTGATGTGGGATTCATCAAGGCCCTCCTTTGACGGATCGCTTCTTGTCGACATCAGCTCATTATCCAAGAAGTTGATCTAGGAACACCCCCATCAGTACTTTGAAGCTTGCATACCTCAATGGCAAGTTTCTCACTTCCGGCGACAGGTATACCTCAATGACCTTCGACCAGAAGATTTTGCGTGGCGTTCGACGCCAAGTCCTTTATTCACGCCACGTGAATTGTACTGCAGTACCTTGAGGGTCATTGTCATTATTGGTGATTCCTCTCGCGCTTGTTAACGGTTTTCATTATTGACCGGTAATCAAGCGATGTCTTTCCATGTTCGACTTCGACGCAATTCTCACATGGATCGACTTGTACTTAGAGTGAAGATCGAACGAGTTTGAAGACCCCGGATCTAGTTTCATCCATCCGGGCTGCGATATATATTCAGGAAATATAAAAACATTTGCCATGTACATCATTGCAGCAGATGATCATCCTATCAAAGGATGATAATTTCAGCAGAAGATTATCAGTCTGGCCACAGACGATCGTCTGTCATATGTATCAAAATGTATTTATAAAAGCTGAGCATGGGAATGCCCGCCTCAGCCAGACCATGAAATTGAATGAAAGATAATGTATTGTATTGTATTGTATTACAGGGCACTCTCCTCCGGTACTGGAACGAACTTCGGACCCTCTAGCTAAAGCATTTCACCCGAGTAACGGCCTCATACTTTAGGGGGCAACTGTTATAGACATTTTTGTGCCTCGCGTCAAGGAGCAAGGAATGTCGATAATTACAGGGATCCTCAGTCCCTAAACATGTTGTTCTTACCCCTAAAAGAACAAGGTCATCAATCAACAGCACCTCCAATCAGTTCCCCACCTGAAAACACTTCAGAACAGGCTTATTTTGGATCATGTCAGCTGCTAAACTGAGCTTCTGCGCTGTATTGCAACTGTCCCACTCTGTACCTGCGCTGGAAGTCAAAAACTATGAAGGCTACCTGCGCTGGGCGAGATTGGCCAAGTGGCACAGTCATCCTGCAAGGTGTCAATTGCCCAGGAAGCTTCCAAACTGACACTTGGGTCATGAGATTCGCCCTGTGATGAGTAAGAGGTACTTGATCACCATGTGTAACCAAGGATCTCCAAGTGGACACAGGAACTGAAGATTAACTGAAGAGGGAGAGGACACAAGGCAGCTTCATGTCAGTCTCAAGCTGACTCATCTGTTCCTCTTCTCTCCTATATATAGAGCCCTTCTATGAGAGCTCTAGAGGCTGAAATTTTGTATAAGCAAGGAGGTGCTGTTGGTATACCGCCAGGATTATTTGGGTGATTGTTTTACTAGAGGTTAAGAAGAGAGTTCTTGCTGCCGAGGAGGTGCTGCTGGATTGGAGCCAACATCATTGGTTGTAACTTCCTCTGGAACCCTGTTACTTTCTATCAATAAAGTTTGCATGTTCTCCTATTCACTTGTTTTACATAGATGCTTTGTGTTTACATGTGTATTCAATGCAATCTAATCCATGCTTTGATTATGAGTGCTTGTATCTGTTAGTTTGCTCTCTCTTGTTGTGCAGGTCTTGTGTGTAGCTGGATCGGCTTGGAGAGCAAAAGAGCTGGGAGCTGGATACAAAGGAAGAAGGATAAGGATCAATCAAGCGCAAGACACCAGGTTGGTTGACCCTCTTTCCATTCTGTCTGTATACTCATAAAGAAGAACATGAAAACTTTATCATTCAGTTGTTGCTAGATACTGTCACATCTAGAAAGGGTTAGGGTCATCCGCATCGGATACTTTTCCCCACAACAGGGTGCATACAAGATGGTATGTGCGGTAGAATGAGGGTGCAAAGAGAACTTTTCATTCTGATATCAAATAAAATGAGCCCTCGTCAAGATAACCCAATATACACAAAACCCCTATTCCAAGGCTTTGATCGTTTAAAAACTATATCAAAGTAGAAATAATGAATCTTGGTATTCAAAGTTTCCAAATACTATGTGCACTTTTGATCTACTTATTATCCGATATTAAATGAATTGTCTTGTTAAGGAGTGCGAAGAAGAAATGTTGTGGGGGGGATTGGGTATGCGAAGGAAGGAACAAAAACTTTCTTTCAAACTGTTCTATTACTTCGCATACATTTTCCCTCTGCACACTTCTTCCCACACAACACTATATATTAATCAATTAATTAGTGATTATGTCTTATTAAAGTTTGGGGCATGAAAAGTTTGGTTTAGTTTGCGTTGATGGGTTGGAATATTCTTCCAACAATAAGGGGATCTTCTAAGAGCAGAATCCCAACTAGACTCTACATTGTTTGGTTTAGGAGTCTGATCTGGTATGTAGGCTCGACAACAATCATATCGCTTATTAATTTTCTTTGGATGAAACAAACAACAATCGTTAGAGAACAAAATAAAACCCTCAACAATTGTAAATAAGTGATTTATGGATTCCAAACATGTGAAAAGGTACGCATATAACAACGACCAAGTAACATTGACATGAATCTTAAGAGAAGCAGTGTTAGCAAAACTTCAAATAAAACCCACATATTTGATAAAGATAGGTATATTTATCATAAACAAGTTCATAACTAATAAATTCATGAAAGCATGTAAAAGAGCACAATTCAATATATGAGGTATGCCTTAATCAATAAAATAGTTTATCGACATAAACATAAAGTAAGCACAACACATACCATTCGATCACTGCAAGAGAAATCCTACAATGATTAATGACACATGAGAGAATTGCACACCTTGAACTCAAAGATATTGAAAAGCTGAAATACTCATAGCATTATCACATGGAAAAACCTTAACATCCATAAGTGGAAGTGAAAAATCACCACTTGCATTTACCAGAGGTATATTAGTTCTCAAAACAATGTACACCAATTTAGTCCCAAAACTAAAAGTCCTATACATTGAGCCATGAGGATATATTTATAGAAAATGGGGTGGCCTTTCGTCCACCCCTATGACTTTTGAGTTACCTCATGACCTTTCATATTCCCATGTGACTCTCTACTCTACTACTAACATATTACGTGAAGGAAATGAAATACTCTCAATCTACTAATCTAGTGATAGAGAGTTCTAGGACATCCAAATTTAACTCTTGAACTAAATATGTCTGCTAGAGCTAGTACTCTATTGCAAGAGTCATAATTTGATGTTGTAACTCATCCCGGTGCCATTACAAGAACTCCAGTGCATTTGGTACTAATGTAGGCTTCTTGCCTTTTATCTGGTTTGATAGAGTTACCAACTTAGTGTATAATCTCACAGGATCAACCATGTACTGAGTTACTGTCTCCTTTGTAACTTCTAGGTCATCCTTTGAAACTGCTTCTTTGATTGGTCCTAAGAAATCTTGAATCTCTTGTTTCACTTCCTCCTTTGTTCTTGTTTCGCCTAGTGTACCAATAGAGAGAATCTTATGTAGTTTGACAATAGAATCTAGTGGGACAAGCAAGTGTTTGTATAATGTTATCACTTTATCCACATCTCTAGCCAATTTATCATGAGAAAGCATATTGACGCATATGACCACTTTATCATTCTCTGTTGTGATCCAATCCTTAATAGGAAGTTCCTAAGGTGCATTAGGGTATAGATTAGTGCATTCATGTATGCATTCACCTGCTACTATGCTACTTTGATCATTATTCCCATTTCTTTTGACTCCTTGTTCATATTAGCGAATGGGGCCATGACTTGACGAAGAATCATAATTTCATCGTAGACCAAATCCATTGCCTCTAAAAGCCTCTGTAATTTATCTGAGATGGATACATGTAAACCTTTACCCTCGGAGTGGGATGCAAACAAGGCTTAATTCTCACTCTGCACCTGTGTAACCCTTTGTTCAGAAGTAGCAAGCTTGGCTTGTAGATTGAAAACCTATTTGTTCATTCTACTCACATTTAGATCCATGGATGTCACAAAGGAAGTTCTAGCTGAGGAAATCATTTCTGGGTTCATGGTGGTATTTATCGCAATTTCCTTCTCCGCGACCATCAAAATAGGCTTAGTTGGACTCTTTGCATAATACTTTTGTCTTTCTTGCATGATATTACATTGAATCTAGTCAAAAGTGAGTATGGTAATATCCAACACTTCTTCTTCTTCTTGTGGTATACCCAATTATTGCAGTGGAATATGTCCACTAGTAATTGGAATGGATGGTAGAGTCTCCAAATGATGCAAATATAATTTCATCTTTGATCCTTGTAATTACTAATCATCTACTGCTTTTTTATTTTTCTCTTCGAGAAGATCTTGTTTGATTTGATTGGCCAGAGCTTCTTACTGCCTTTTGGCTTCTTCTTCTTCATCTTTTCGTCTCTTCTCTTCTTCGACTTTCCTCTTTTGTTCCTTCTCATCTCTTCTTTTGAGTTCCTCCTCTTCTTGCTTTTTCTTTTGTTCTGCCTCATGTTTCCTTCGATCTTCTTCTTCTTTTCTATGTTTCTCTTCTTCTACTTCCCTTTCAAGACTTTCTTCTTCCTTCTGACACTTCTCCTCTTCTCTTTTTCTTTTCATCTCTTATTTTTTTTGAGCTATTTCTACATTCGTTTTTTCAAGGTCTTCCTCTCCCTCACTTTCTTCTTGTTGCTCCTTATGGGTTTCTCCTTCTTCATCTTGTTCTTACTGGTTGTTTCTTCTTGTTGGTCAGCCTTCTACTTCTTTTATTTCCATTTCTTGTTTTCCTGCCCCTTCTTCCGTTTAAGAAAATCTCTTTTGTCTTTGAGACTCATTCTTTCCCTGGTCTCATCATCTGATTGTTCTCCTTCTTCCTCTTGCTACTCATTTGGCCCTAATTCCCTGGAAACATTATAGAGGTTCTTGATCTTATCCTCCTCGCCCCCTTTAAAATGTGTATAATACCATCCAAATCCAACTACATTACAATGTGAGGATGCAACACCTTTCATATCATACTTTCGGAATCTCAAATCAAAAAAATAGAAACCTTTCAATTCCTCAACTTCTGCTTCGGCCTCTTTAAATTTTTCTAGAGTATATGCTCCAATTGTCAAGGGGAACACATGCCATGACCCTTTTTTACCTTTCACTAATGTCTTGGATAACCCAGTGGTCAATTGGTAGCAAACTTCCTATAAATGAACTTTCTTTTTTACTATTGTAGGGAGAGCATGAGGATATTTATAGAAACCGAAAACTTGAATATATGTTGCTTCCCTAATTGGGAACTAGTTTGTAACCTCAATGAGGGTATTCTAGGTTCTTTCAGATATTCAAGACGGGTCTTCACCAAAGAGTGCCTGATATAAAGGAGAAATGAAGGATTCTACAATTGTCTCATACATGGATTTGTAGCCTGGGTTCCAAAATATTTTATAATAAATATGTACAGGCTCTTGCACCTCTAGGGTCCATTTCAAATTCCATCCCTTGAATTCACATTTTGCACAAACTACATCAAGGAGATAAGATTCCATATAAAACTCTAATGGTTGACCTCTCTCTATATTATTGGCTACTTGAATGTTTGTCTTGAGTGTAGAAGCAAGAATGCTTTCCCAATTAAATATTGTCCCTTTAGTGGCAACTATGTGCATTAGAGGAACCCATGATCCTATAAAGGTATCAATATCTACTCTCCCATACAACTTGTTCATCATGGCAGCCAATAGATGATACACCTTTTAGAGGCCTTATGTCTTTTAAATAGGGTATGCCATAATCTGAACTTGGTTGTCTCCTGCCACCAGGACTTCAATATATCCATGGTAGAATTGCTGAAAGATGACAACCATCCCGTGTTAAAAGCCTCTTCTCACTTAGGCAACTTGTAATAGGTTGTAATGTCGAAGATTGTGAAGGAAAAAATGATCTCAGGCTTTTGTGATCCATATTGTTTATTTGGAATTGGCTTTCAGAATAATCACATCATCAATTGTGAAGGATGCCAAAAGTTCTCCAATATGGCCCATAATTTCCTAATGATCTTCATCTACATGTTGTACTATCTAGTCTATGGTTTCAGCACATGGAAACATTGGTGGGTATGCAACTACTTTGTGCAACCAAGACCTTTTAATATTGATGTACATCTTGAAATCCTATTGATATTGAGGGATATCATTATTTGCAAAATTTGATTAAATGTCCCACCAGGTAAGATTTGTCTTCTTGTTCATATTGCAAGCAATATCTCCATAGATGGGAAAGTCTGGTGGGATGTTCACAACTCCTTCAATACGGCTTTCCACTCTGGTGGATCTCCTACTCGAACCTTTATGGGAACACTTAACCACTGGTGGTGCCATCTCTCCTGAGAAAGATGATATACTGATGCAGTCCATATCAATGTCACATGGAATTTCAAAAATATGATCCCAAGATGAAGATTTTAGCATGAATAATAATAATCACCAATCAAAAATAAAAGTATCACTGTGGATCCCCAAGTTACAAGGTGTAGGGTTTGTTACTAGGTCACAGTTCTGATTGTTGAGATGGGTCACAAATGTGAAGGTGAGATAGGTTTCAATGAGGACAAATCACAACTAGGATAGGTCGAAAGGTCGCAAGGTGGATAGGTCACGAGATCACAAACGAGATTAGGTCGCAAGGACCATTAATCTATGCCATTGCGATTTTGCGAATAATGACTTGGAGTCTTAATGATAGTTAGGTCACAGAAAAATGAGGTTGCAAGATTGCATAAGAGAGTAGGTCGCAGGAGTCATTAACTTCTCTATATGTAATGTTGTGACTATATGACTGAGGGATGGCTAGATTGCAACTTTGCGAACAAGGTGAGTTGTGAATCACAAAAGGAGGCATGTTGAAAGTCGTAGAAAGAGAGAGGTCACATATGGTATTGGCCTTTCCACTCACAATTTTGCAACCATGCAACTGAGCGATCATAGTAGGTTGCAAGTCAGATGGAATATTGATATTGTTACTGGCGAGTATGTGACTTGATAGAGGTTGTGATTGACAACTAGGTATAAGGTTGTGCAAGAGATGAAATTTAGGGAGGAGATAAGTGATTAGGATTCAGGTTCATCAGAACTTTTAGGCTTGGTGACTATGCAATTTATTGATTACCTAACAAAATGGGAGAGGCTTCGGATGACCAAGTAAAAGGAGGTGCTACAGCGCAATAAGGGGTGAGGTCATTAGGACTCAATGGTCCATCAATATCACACACAAAATTATGATGAGAAACCTCAATCAAAGGTGTAGACTACCAAATGAATTGGGGGGGGGGGGGCATCAAATCCGTTGAGTTAGAGATCAATTAATGGTGTGAGATAGTGTGTGGGAATGAGTTTTATCAAGGGTTTCGAAATGAGCTATTTCCATTTGATTTAAACAAATAGGGAATGTCATGTAGAGTAAAAAATGGTAAGGCGGGACATTCACAGGCCAAGCAGGTATGAGAGGATAGGGTAAATGGCGAAGGTTAGGGAGATAGGATGTTGGTGTAGCGTATAAATTTTAAAGGCTTATGATGGGGGTAAGGTGCAAGGTTATGCCACAAAGGTGCTAGAAACCTATCGTCGATAGCCAAAGGAATGATTACAGAGAAATAGGAGCGTTACTTACTTGAAGGGGTCACAGGTCGCCATTAGTGGATGGAGGGAAAGCTCATCCTATTATTGGCACTTCGGAGAAGAGTGAAATGATGAAGGAGTTGATGGTATTTTATATGAGATGGAACATGTGTGAGGTGGAAGTCAGATAGTGGGAATTCATGATAGGGTTATCACACATGACCAAAGGTGCAAGGTCACAAGCTGAAATTGCATGAAGAAAGTATTTGTGTGTGACAAGCCCAAAGGAAGATTTCAATGTATAGATTACACATATTTTAGGTCATATGTGACCCATACAAATAAATCCACATAAGAACACTTAAAATTAACATTTAAATCTCACTAAAGGTCAAGGATGAGACCTTGCAACCTTAACAAAAGGTCGCAAGTTGCATTTTAGCACTTAGTCTGCAACCTCGAAATATGATTACTAACTAGGATAAGAACTTAGGGTTTAAACCTCTTAGGGTATATTTTGTTAAGTTCAAAGGAAACCCCTAGATAGGTAAAGAGAGAGGGAAACCCTAGAAGACCATAGGCAAAGTATTTCATGAAATTAATAATTGGGGGGGGTCACCAAAATTATGAAAAGGGAAAATATTTTGGGTTTTTGTAGCAACTACAACAATTGGCGATACACTGGTAGGACCTTAGAATCTTTATTCAACTTCTAATTGAAATGCATTATTACCATTAGAAGTATCATTCTAGACTTATGAGTCCCATTGATTTTAGTGGAAAACCCTTCATTAAAGATGATAGACCCCTCACCCTCTAATTGGATTACTTTAACACTTCATGATTTAGGAGATGAGACCAATGAATTCAATAGGGGATCTGGATAATAATGCATGAGTTAAGGATGTTTGGAATTAGAGTGGGTTTCTGGTGTTGATCTGTTTCCAAAATGACTATTTAGTATCTTGACAGAGTCACTTCAAGAAATCACAAACATTGCTTCGCTGTCAGCAAGCATGTTCAGTACCCTAGTGAAGTCCTCTGCATCACCTCTCTGTGTAAGAAAACTTTCTAAATAATTTACCATTTTATTTAGTTATTTATTTGTATGGGAACATTGGCATCATTTATTAGGATTTCATTTCACTAGGTAGATCAGGGATCCTGACTTATTTTACGAGCTAGAGATGTTGTTTCTTATTTTACAGAGACTTAATTTATTTTTCTGAGTGAATTTTCTCATGGTGAGTTTCTCCTTTTCCCTCTTGGATCACTAGTTCAAGTTATTGAAAACAAAATATGAACATTGAAGCCATTTCAGATGATTAAGATCCCATTAGAGACAAAGAGAATTCTAGATGATCAAGATTCCCCACATAGTATAATACATATTTTCTTGTAGGGATTGACTTATAAGGTGTTCAAGATCAAACTGAATAATCAAGATCAACAATTAGCCAATGATTGAACAACTACCCTATTGTCGCAATATGTTAGGATGATTGATGATGTTCCTAAATTCTTTATCCATATGCATGACCTTTATTTACATACAAGAGGCCTTTAAAGGTCAAAAAAATAGTATAAGGAAAATGCATGCAACTAAAAAAAGAAAATTATTGGAAAGCAAGAAATGGTAGAAAAAAAAAATGTACTAGGGTGAATGGCTAGCTACGAGAGTTGCCAAGTGAAGTAAAATTTGAGATCTTGGCCATTCATGGGAAGAGGTTCAATATTCCCATCTAGGTTTTGGAGGTAGTAAGTATGTTGATCAAGTTTCTATTTGAATTAAAAAGGTATAATCCACATGGCTTGAAATTTGGTATGCTTACCTTTATCCTCGTGGGCTTTATCCCATTTCAAGACAAGGTCACCTACGTTAAACTCTTTTATTCCTATGGTTTTTTTATCAAACTATCTCTTGATTCAGATTTGGTGTAAAAAAAAGTTTTTCGGGCCTTCTATTTTTCTTCCTCGAGTTTAAGAAAGGTGTCAATCCTACTCTGCATGGTGGGACATGGTCTACAGTGAGATTCTTGTGATAATTGCAAGGTGGGTAGGTACAAGTTTAGAAGTAGGATGGCTTCCTTATCGTACACTAGGAAGTAAGGAGAGGTACCAAGAAATGACTTAAGGGTGACATGATCATCCTATAGGGAATTGGTTAAGGAATTGTACCAATTCTTCTGCTATGATAAAACAATCTTCTTGACAATGCGGATTAGGTTCTTTTTGGTGGACTCAACGAAGTCGTTTCCTTGGGGGTAATAGCTAGTAGAATGCTTCAAAATGATGCCATTTTCCAAAGAAAAATCATATAACTTAAATGATGAAAATAAAGTTGCATTATAAAAAACCAATGAGGTAGGAACACTGAACCTAGTTATGATGCTTCGATTAAGGAAACAAATTACCTCTTGGTCATTGATTTGTCTTAGTGGCATAACTTCCATCCACCTTGTAAAAGGATCCATAATTGTGGGGATGTACTTCTGTTATTTGAGGAATGGGGTGTGATCTCCCCAATTAAATCCAAACCCCATTGCTAAAAAGGCTCCTCCATTGCAATGGGTTGACATTGTGAGACTAATTGTGATTCTCTTCTAGCACACTTCTGAAAAATTGAGCATTTCCACACATATGCATGGGAATCCTTGAATAATGTAGGCTAATAAAAACTGACCCTCATGACCTTGTGTGTTTTTGTGTCACCGACATAGTGTCCTCATTTTGGCTCATTGTGTAACTCCTCTAAAAACTTTGTGGCATCATCAAATTCCAAAAATTTAAGCAACATGGCGTTATAATGTTTATGAAAAAAATTTCCATGGACAATTGATAGGAAGAAAATTTGAGTCTAATGACCATTTTCTATTTCACAGACAAGGTAGGTGACAAAGTCCCTTGTCCTAAATATTTCTTCAGATCGACATACCATGATGATGGTGAGTTAGGAGTGGGAGCCGAATCATTTTGATACAATTCAACCTCTTGTTCCCACCCTAGTATATCTTCTTCCAGTTGATTGGAGGCTTCAACAACAATCTTGCATCAGCCATGTCCTTTAACTTTGTGAGCATGTTTGAACTTGAGGTCATATTCCTATAAACATGTCATCCAATTGGCCCTACGTTCACCCAGTTTCTATTGCACAAACAATGATCTCACGACTGGGTGAGGTACAAACACTATGATGTGATTTTTCAGAATGTAAGGTCTGAAGTGTTTGACAACTTTATAGATGGAATATGCCTACTTGTCTATATCGGGGTAATTGAGCTTTGATCCTTGCAAGCAAGTACTCATGAAAGATATAGACCGCTTGTCACCTTGATCATCCTTTTGTGTCAAAACAACTGCCAATGATGAATCCAAAGTGAATGTGTACATCATAAAATATTTATTGAAGTTAGGGATGTAGAGAGAGGGGGAATCGATGATGGCTTGGTTGATACAGTCAAAATCCTCCTTATTTTCTTGGTTCCATTTTAATACAACATCCTTATTTATCATATGCTGCAATGTTTTCACTATTTGGGAAAAATTAGAAATAAACTTACAAAGGAAGTTAATCTTACCCAAAAATGACTGCATTTCATTCTTTCCATTGGGATGTGGGATTTGCGTGATAATTTTTACACACTTTGGGTCCACCGTGGTACCACTCTTGGCTATTATATTTCCTAGAATATTACCCTTAGAAACTCCAAATATGCTTTTCTTTGGGTTGAGTGATATCTCGTATTTCTTGAAGCACTCAAAGATTTGCTTCATGTGATGTAGATGATCTGATATCTCCTTTGAAAAAATTGTTACATCATCTACATAGACTACCATGATTTGGCCAATAAGCCCTCTAAAAGCAATATCCATTTCCCTTTGGAAAGTAGCTTCAACATTTATAAGGCCAAAGGGAATGTATCGAAAAGCGAACGCCCCCTACTTTGTTCTAAATTTTGTTTCCAACCTATCTAGTTCAACAAACAAGACTTGATTGTAACCCGAAAATCCATCGAGTAGAGAGAACATTTTAGACCTAGAGACCATTTGCAAGATATTATCCATGGAGGGGATAGGATATCCTTATTATAATCTCATTTTAGGTTTCATAAATTGATGCATAACTGAATCTTGCTTTACTTCTTTCTTATAGGTACTAGGTTGGAGACCCAAGTAGAGTTCTTAACTTTCAAAATGATTTGTGTGTCCAACAACTTCTTCAAATATTTCTAAATGAGAGGTTCCAGTGTCTAATGCACTTTCCTCAAATTTTGTTGAAAATGTTTGACCTTGTCCTTTATAGGAATCATGTGCTGAATGATACAGGTGTCATATGTTTTCAAGTCCTCATATGTCCAAGAAAAAACATCTCAGTACTTCTTGAAAAGCTCAATAAAGGCTCTCCTTTCCGCAAGAGAAAAATTTTTATCGAGATTGATTAACTTTCAATCAGCCTCAGTTCTAAGGTTGGTTTGCTCGTGCAATAATGTGGAACTTTGAGTCTTGGTGTTTGGTCGTCCCTAGAACTGATTTTGTAAGTCAAACAAATTATAAAGGGTAGAAACACGTTTGGGTATGGGGTTTCCCTTACACATGTAAAATATTCCAACAATTCCCTTTCATGTTCTTCTTCATCTATGGAAAAATTCTTGAATACATCTGCATTGACCATAAAATACAATATCTATTGATTATCATTAAAAACTGGAATTTTTTCATGTTTTCTCGAACAGTAGGCCTATAATTGATTTCAATAGAAAATTTGTCTCTAGGTGGTTTAAACCTAGCTGCAGTGTTAGCTAATGTATCAACAATGGCATTGTTAATTCTTGGGACTGATTTAATACCAAAAGCTTTGAAAAAAGAAATCAACCACCAGAAATTTGTTTGGTAATTTTTTAGGTGTTGTGATAAGGAATGGATGGTATTGTGTACCTTCCTTGTGATGACTTTAGAATCATCAATTACCATCAAACATTAAACCTTGAGTTTAATGGATTTATTTAGTCCAAATAACAATGCATCATACTATGTGGTGTTAGCACATTGAAATTCTAACCTACAAAAAATTTAGAACTTATTTTTTTGTGTGTCCATCAAGAAACTGTCAGCCCCAACTCCATCTTGAGTCTTAGACCCATCATAGTATAAATTCCACATATCACTACAACTAGAATATAAGCTAAAACTATTTACATATAAAGTAAAAAGTTCATTACCATTAGCTGGAGGGTAGGGAAGGAGTTCCAACTGCATATATGATGAGACAAGAAATTGTATGGCTTCATAAAAGCTAATATCGAATTCCAAGAAACACATCCCCAATTCCTCCTAGGAAAAACTAATTGGTTCATTTGGTGCTTCCAACTTGATGATCGTGTACTTCAGGATATGACTTAGTATTGACTTTGATCTAATTGTTCTTTCCCTTGTAGGGGAGCCACAAATGTGACTAGTTTGTAGCAAAATATCATTGGAGCTTACTAGACCAATCTCTACTTAGAAATAGCCCATATGCTTCAGGAAAATTGATGACCATAATATCTATGAATTGATGCACTCTTGATTCAAACTAAATTCTGATTAGTACATTATTCAACTCTCTAACAAATAGAACTTGAGATTTATCAGTTTCGATAGTTTTTGCATCTTTCTTTTCTGGTTGAACATTAAGCTTCTTATAAACTAAGAGGGGCATGATATTGGTGGATGCACTAGAATCAATGAGATATTTGTGAACATTATGTTTAAAGATCTCAAATGTTAGAAAGAAAGGAGGAGTCAAAGATCTAGAATTAGCATTAGCGTCATTGGCAACATAGTACAAATTTATTTATGTTCTAAACTGACCAGAGGAAGAAGATTTGGAAGAAACACTAACCTTACTGTTATAGACAATTTTGTGCCTTACAGCAACAAGCATGAATTGTCAATAATCCAAGGGATCCAAAGTTCCCTAAACATGATGTTCCTACCCCTAGAGGAACAAGGTCAGCAAACCAACAACTCTCAGATCAGTTCTCCACCTGAAAACACTCAAAAACAAGCAATCCTGAAATCAAAGCAGGTGCTCCACTAGGTTTCTGCGCTGAAACTCAGTTGCTCCATGGTGTACCTGCGTTGCAAAGCAAGTGGGACAAAGGCCACCTGCGCTGAGCGAGAAAGGACAAGTGGCACAGTGAGTCATTGCTTTGGAATCTTCCAAAAATGACACTTGGATCAGGGATTTCTCCTTGTGATGAGTCAGAGGCTTTGTTTCTCCAAGTGGAAGCAAGGTTCACCAAGTGGACTCAAGAACTGAAGATCAACTAAAGATTAACTGAAGAGAGAGAGGACACAAGGCAGCTGCACATCAGTTGCAAGCTGACTCATCCTTTCTCAATTCATCTATATATTGAGCTCTCTCCTATGAGCTCAAGAGGCTGGAATTTTGTGCAAAGTAATGATATGCTGTTGGTTTCATTATTGAGTTATTGGGTGATTGTTTGAGAGAGGTGAAGAAGAGCAATTCTTTCTGCTGGGAGGTGTTGCTGGGTTGGAGCCTTCAATGGTTGTAATACTCTCAGAACCTTTATTTCTTCATTAATAAAAGCTATTGAGGTTCTTCTATGTGCTCTTGTTTCAATTATGTATTGTGATGATTGCATGTTTGGTTTACACTAATCCATGAACCAATTATGATTGCATGCCTCTTGTAGTTTCCTTCTTTGTTATTTTGCAGGATCTCATTGTAGCTGGGCGAGCAGGAGAACAAAGAGCTAGGAGAAAGCGGCCAAAGAGAAGAGTTTGGATTCGACATTAAGCGCAAGGCAATGGTTAGTGCTTTCTCCATTCTCTTTTTCTTTCATAAAGAAGTAAACCTTAAGTAGTTTGTTTTACAGTTGTTGCTAAGGAACTGTCACCCTTAGAGTGGGATAGGGTCATCCGAGTCGGATACTTTTCCCTACAACAAACTGGCGACTCCGCTGGGGATCGTATCCGTTTGATTGTGTTTGTAGTATTTTGCTATTCATTTCCTGAACAAAAGAGTACCAATTCGAAAAGCTTTTGACTATATCAAAAGCGAAGTAGAGGGCAGCTACTCTTGCTCGTTTTCCTGAGCAAATTCATGATTTGAAGAGCTGATCTACAAGGATCCTTGTAAGCTCTTAGTGATAGATTTGCACCTTCTTAATCATCCCTTTGAGTGTGCTTGACTGATTGCTTCTGATTTGAGCAAAAACCGTGCATTTTTGAGAAAATTATGACCCGGAAACTGTGAAAACGCAATTCTCGTTTTCCAAAGCAGGTAGTACACAGGCTACCTGCTTTGCAACGCAGGTCCCGAAGGGGCTACCTACGCTGAGAGCCAGTTTGGTTGTGCAGAGCCTGCGTTGGCCCAAATTTGCCTAGTGCATTTGGGGTTTCCTCCTTTCTCTTGCCTGTTTTCACTTAGTTTTGCTGCTAGGTGTCAGTCTTGTGCCTGTTTTGAAACCAATATTACTTGCCATCATTCTGCCTCTGTTATATAATGAAATTGTACTTGTTCTTTGTATTTCTTACTCATTTACAATTTCCCATAACGAAAAGTAAACTAGTCTTTCTTTTGGCCTCTTAGATCTGAACCTGTGTTAGGCATTTTGCTGGTCTAAAGAGTTAGCTTGTTTGCTGTCCATAACTGATTAGTCATTTTACTTTCGTTAGTATGGTTTGATTTCATGTATTTCCAGTGATTAAGCAAGTGAATCTTAAGGTGTCTTTTGATTTTGGACAAACTTGTTTACTTTCGCTTTAAATCGAAATCAAAGTTATATAACCACTTTCTTTTTGTATCCATCCACATTAAGAAAGGGAAAAGAAAATACATGCATTGTGCATTTTGCATTTGACTGTGTGCTTGACGATTTAGGAAAAAATTGCATTTTAGTGTGTGCTCTATGATCTGTGTGAAAAGATTTGCCTTTCTTTTCCCTCAGTAGTTAAGGTTTTCAAAGTTGAAAGATTGAAAAGTTTGCTTCTCATCTTAGACTGCATTTAGGAATTTGTTATATACATCTCGTGGTGATCCTTAAAGGCAAACTGATAAGCAAGATCAACATTAAAATAAATCCAATTTACATAACAACGCTTTGTAACATAACGCAAACACATAGAGGTCTAGGTAGAGACGTGTTCCGGCGTCGTTAAACATAGTGACTGTCGATCTCTACGAAGGTGGGTGATTCCTCCTGAGAGTCGGTGGCACTAATGCGGACTTGTGCTCCCACGTACCGTCGAGTATATATTGGGAGACCCCTATAGGCAATTATCCTTTATCCATAGGAAGCCGTGTCGACCGCCCTACTGATCGCGATGCAGTGAACACAGCATTCACGAAGATCGACCACCCGTACCGTAAAACGTATTTTGTGGTTTCGCGAAAAGTTTGGCACACCCTCTGCCTAGAACTCCAGAGCAGTTTCTTTTGGCCTTTTTCAAACTCTATAACTGAAAAAGTCCATCCGAGCATTTGTCACTTCGGGCTCGTTAAAACATCGAAGGTGACTAGAGTCATCTTTAGCTTTTTCTTGACTCTTAAAACATGAAAAAGCAAGTTTGTGTCTAAAAGCGTCGTTAATAAAATTTATTTTAAGCGGAACATAATCACCTGTTATTCCCACGTTGATCTTTCAGTTGAAAAGTATGGAGCCCACCAACCAAGGAAGTAACCTTGGCGGAAGTCCAAATCCCTTCTCCTCTTGGAGAGATGTTGGTGCGCCTCATATGGCAACATTGTCACTTCCAAGATTGACAATTGGCCTACCTGTATGGCTCTTTTCAACTAATGTAGTCCAGATCGACACTAATCCTGAGTAGTCGAATCAACAGTCAGAACAGTCTAGAGCTACCCACCAGCCTTCCACTTCTTACAATTCTTCCTCTGATCCTTCATCTTCACAAGGTAGAGCCGGCAAAAGTCAGCCTCCCATGGAGAAGAAGGAAGAGAAGAAGAGAGAAAAGAAGCAGAAGGGGCCTATGGCGAAGGCGACAGGGGGCAAGCAAAAGACAGCTGACAAAAACCCACACACTGCACCGGCCGGGCCTAAATCGCCATGTGTCATTTGCAAAGGGGCCCACTTCCATCGTGATTGGCCTTGTATTCCCCAGATACTAAGGGACTGGTCCCCAAGGTTGCACAATCCGGTAGCATCAACCTCTGGTAGTCATGTTGATTGCAGTCCGTCGACTAGCGAGAGTGAAGGACGAAGAGGGAGACCAAGATCACCCTGTATATTGTGTGAAGGCGAGCATGCCATCCACCGATGTCCATTCTTAGATGAGGCAAAGAGAGTTTTAGAAGATCGTCCAGTTTCACCGTTACGAATTCCTCTTGGATACCAAAAACTCGCGCCTAATCCCTCGATAGTTGAAAATCCAGCTGAACCGCCCAAGTGGTCAGCTGAAGTGTCAGTCATTGAGAATGAACCTACTGAATCTAGACCAGACGGAAGTCTAAAGGTCGAAACGACAGTTGACCCGGTTCTTCTTTCAGAGGTTTCATCATCCAATGACTCCGTCATTGAAGACCCATCTTCAAATGACACCCTCACTGAAGAGGATAAGGATGACACCGTCCATATTCTTTTCATCAACATAGACTCTGATGAGCATCAGGGCAATGCGCCCATTCCTTTATCGCAGGAAGGAACATCGTCAGGGTCGTATCCGGCCGTATATTCGGTCCCACCACCAAGCAACCTAGTTGTATCCTTTGATTGGAATCAATTAGGCAGACCCCGGTTACCAGCCAGTATCCCATTCAGAATCATAGTCCAAATCTACAGAATGGTGATGGCTGGAACTATCATTGATGAAGGGGCATCTGTGAGTATCCTTTCCTCTGTTGCTTGGAAAGCACTGGGTCGCCCGGCGCTTTTACCTGAGATGAGAAATCTATCAGGTTTTGATAAAGGAACCAGTCACCCGTTAGGGATTCTCCCCAATGTTCCAGTTACATTGAAAGGGAAGACAGTTCATATGAACATCATGGTCGTCCAGGGACCCTTGGCATATAACTTACTCCTTGGACGAGACTATATATATTGCATGGAGGCAATAGTGTCCTCGCTCTTTAGAGTCATGTGTTTTCCGCACGAAGGAAGAATGGTCAAGCTCGTAGACCAACTTTCATTTCCAAGATCATGCATTGCAAATAGTCAAATACCATCCCTTAACGGTTTATTCACTCAAGGAATGCCACCGCCCCCGGTTCTACTTCCCGATGAATGCGAGTAATTCGAGAAGAAAAGAATGGGGACCCAGGGGGAATGCACCCTGGCCTGCCTCAGGCAGAGAAAACCTTAGGTATAAAGTTAATTTCCACAGAAGAATGGACTAGTCCGTACCCCGTCCGAAAAAGGAAGAGAGGGTTGTTCTAGGATAAAATTCTTTTGTCAAAGTTATGTTGAAGCGGAAGAATCGCTCCCTTTGTCTAAAGAAGTGGGCTCTCCTAAGGAGGGGATCTATTTGTGGCAGCAAGAAGGCACCATCTTTGAATGTCAAGCCTCACCCATTAAAACAATATGTTTTAAAAGAGAAGTAGGGGCAGTCTTCAAAGAAAGAGAGGAAATTGCTGCAACAAGTAGTCACCATCCTTAGCAACCTAATGATAGACATCGCTGAAAAGAGAGTTTAGTTTGTGGCAGCAAACAAAACCATTTTTCGGATAATAAGTAAGAAGACCTCTCCCCCGTAACACCAATGTTTTATCTGTTGCGATCTTGCAAAAATCAAAAAGTGAACTGATGGGAAGACAAGTACCACCGGCAGCGAAAAATAACGAGAAGACAAGTATCGTTAAAAATATAGCAAGACGACAAGTAGAAAAACAAAGGTGGGACAGAGGAGAAGAAGAGCCTTGAAATTATACTTTATACCTGGGGGCATGCAAACCTTTTGGAGTGCAAGCACGAGACGACTATTTATTTTTTTAAATTTTTAGGTCCTCCCCTTAAACCTGTAGGTCTAACCCATTAAACTCGTAGGATTAGCCGTTTCCAGCTTGCATAAAGAAAGGATGAAGGGCAAAAGTTAAAACCTGCCAAATTGGAGTAATTAGTGAGGTATCGCTCCTTAAATAAAATTACCTCACCTAAAGCATTCCTTGTATTAAGACTGGTACAAATCGAGCAGTTTTAGCAATGTTCATGCTCGTTAAAAAATAAACGCAAGAATCGAGCAGTTTTGTACAGAGTTCATGCTCGTTAAAAAATAAACACAAGTTGTGAGAAATCTTTCCCTACAGTTCAAGCTCATCCAGAAAAAATGAACCGGTAAGCAACATCGAGAAATGTAACCTTTGAAAGCCATATTAAAAGCCCTTGGTCGTGTTTATATGCCATCACCTCCATCTGTTCATTTGGCCAATCGTTCACCTCCATATGTTTGTTTACCCATTTTGAGGAACAGCTGCAAAGAGTGATTTCACTTAGCCATCCTTGTGACACTGCCGTAATTGGAGAATTCCAACCTGTACCTGGAATCTGCTGCTATCCCTGTTTATCACTCGTTCCTCAAAAGACGAGTCTTCTTTGAGCTCTTTTCACTGACTCGTAAAATATGAAAATTTTGCCGAGTTTTGGCCTTCCAGCTCGTTAAAGGACAAGAAGAGCTATCCCTCCTCTAGATTTTAATCTTTTTGGACCTGAGGGATTATTACACAAAAAGATCGAGCGCTTGTTTTGTTCGGCTCTTTAAAGAAATCGAAAATTCATCCCTTCTGTATTGTTTTATACTTTTTCGGACTTAAGGGATTAGAAGACGAAAAAGAAATTTTGGAGTTAACTTTTCGTACCTTTTCAGACTCTCTAAAAATGAAAAGGACCGAGTTTTCTTTGTCGTTAGACTCGTTAAAATGATTAAATAGCGACAAACTTGTCTTTAGACGAGAACGAGTTTCCCTATCGCTAGGCTCGTTAAAACATAGCGATGGGCTTGCCCGAAGCAAGTTATAGAACAAGCATATGTTATCCTCCTCAAGCTTGACAAAAATAAAGAGGTACTGGTCAGCAATGACTGGGGAAAAATTGGGAGAACCTCACAGCATTAATGGTAGCAAGTCGCTCTTGAACATGACACTTTGTCCTCCGTATCACATCGGGTTGGGTTGTTTCATTCACCGGTCTCATAACCATGGTCCTCGCCACACCATCCACAATTGGGGTAATGCTACCAATCCATCACATCAGTGTCGTTATATGTTCAAGAGATGTGGTTCTGTAAAGAGTCAACCGTGTTCCACCCACTGCCATACATTATCCTTCATCCACTTCATGACCGCCACCCTGAATCATACATCACAGTTTGTTTTCACCTCATCAAAATCACTAGCTCCGTTCCGTGTCACTGATGTGGGATTCATTAAGGCCCTCCTTTGACGGATCGCTCCTTGTCGACATCAGCTCATTATCCAAGGAGTTGATCTAGGAACAACCCCCTCAGTACTTTGAAGCTTGCATGCCTCAATGGCAAGTTTCTCACTTCCGGCGACAGGTATACATCAATGACCTTCGACCAGAAGATTTTGCATGGTGGTCGATGCCAAGTCCTTTATTCCCACCATGTGGATTGTACTGTCGTACCTTGAGGGTCATCATCCTTATCGGTGACTCCTCTCGCGCTTGTTAACGGTTTACATCATTGACCGGTAATCAAGCGATGTCTTTCCATGTTCGACTTCAAGAAATTCTCACATGGATCGACTTGTACATCGAGTGAAGATCGGAAGAGATTTAAGACCCCGGATCTAGTTTCATCCATCCGGGCTGCGATATATATTCAGGACATAAAGACATTTGATATGTACATCATTACAGCAGATGATCATCCTTCTCAAAGGATGATAATTTCGACAGAGAATTATCAGTCTACAATCAGACGATCGTCTGTTCTATGTACCAAAATGTATTTATAAAGCTGAGCATGGGAATGCCCGCCTCAGCTAGATCATGAAAAATGTATGAAAAATAATGTATTGTATTGTATCTTATTACAGGACACTTCTCAGCAGATTGAATGAACTTCAGATCCTCTCAATAAAGCATTTCACCCGATAAACGACCTCATACTTTAGGGGGCATCTGTTATAGACAATTTTGTGCCTTACAGCAACAAGCATGAATTGTCAATAATCCAAGGGATCCAAAGTTCCCTAAACATGATTTTCCTACACCTAGAGGAACAAGGTCAGCAAACCAACAGCTCTCAGATCAGTTCTCCACCTGAAAACACTCAAAAACAAGCAATCCTGAAATCAAAGCAGGTGCTCCACTAGGTTTCTGCGCTAAAACTCAGTTGCTCCATGGTGTACCTGCGTTGCAAAGCAAGTGGGACAAAGGCCACCTACGCTGAGCGAGAAAGGACAAGTGGCACAGTGAGTCATTGCTTTGGAATCTTCCAAAAATGACACTTGGATCAGGGATTTCGCCTTGTGATGAGTCAGAGGCTTTGTTTCTCCAAGTGGAAGCAAGGTTCACCAAGTGGACTCAAGAACTGAAGATCAACTAAAGATTAACTGAAGAGAGAGAGGACACAAGGCAGCTACACATCAGTTGCAAGCTGACTCATCCTTTCTCAATTCATCTATATATTGAGCTCTCTCCTATGAGCTCAAGAGGCTGGAATTTTGTGCAAAGTAATGATATGTTGTTGGTTTCATTATTGAGTTATTGGGTGATTGTTTGAGAGAGGTGAAGAAGAGCAATTCTTTCTGCTGGGAGGTGTTGCTGGGTTGGAGCCTTCAATGGTTGTAATACTCTCAGAACCTTTATTTCTTCATTAATAAAAGCTATTGAGGTTCTTCTATGTGCTCTTGTTTCAATTATGTATTGTGATGATTGCATGTTTGGTTTACACTAATCCATGAACCAGTTATGATTGCATGCCTCTTGTAGTTTCCTTCTTTGTTATTTTGCAGGATCTCATTGTAGCTGGGCGAGCAGGAGAACAAAGAGCTAGGAGCAAGCGGCCAAAGAGAAGAGTTTGGATTCGACATTAAGCGCAAGGCAACGGTTAGTGCTTTCTCCATTCTCTTTTGCTTTCATAAAGAAGTAAACCTTAAGTAGTTTGTTTTACAGTTGTTGCTAAGGAACTGTCACCCTTAGAGTGGGATAGGGTCATCCGAGTCGGATACTTTTCCGTACAACACTTACTGGTGGAAGAAATAGAAGAAAAGGTTTTGATAGTTAACTCCCTCTGTCCAACTAGCTTGGAAATCTCAAAGAGTGAAATGTTATCCTGAGTCTTCTTCATATTCTCAATAATGTTATATCCAATGTTGAAAGACACAATTTCCTCCTTCGATGGTTGAGTAGTAGTAGTCAATTGAAAAGACTTGGCAAAAACTTAGAGAAAGTTATATTTACCTTTAGCACCTATTGAAATATTCTTCGAGGATTGATCAATTGAAGTCTTAGAGGCTAAAGCTAAAGGTTGGGTAGGGTTTCTCAAGGGAAAATTCCTTGTTAACAATGTTTTCTTCTTCTGTTCTAGAGCGGTTCAACTAATGGTCCTTTACTCCTCATATTATAAGTATTTGGTGTTTTAGGAGGATGAGTTTCCCCAACCAGGGCCTCTTAAATAGATTGAACCTCACCTCCTCGAATATCTTCAAATGTAAACACATAAGAACATGAATTTTCATTTAGAGGAGTGGATTCTTCATCTTCATCTTTCGCTTCCTCATCTTCGCCTCCAATCGTTTGATCCTCAACCACTTTTCTCACCATAGAAGTCATATTTTGTATCCATTGCCGGCATGTTTTTTGTAAATGAGCAGCTTGGTGGAAACTATAGTAGTTTTCCATATCGAGTTGTTCGACATTGAGATTCACATTAGAGATTTGAGTTGATTTTGTCAGTGGATTTCTGCTTTTATTGAAAAAAGGTTTATATGGTTTTCTTCCAGACAAGCTCTCACTTGTCTTCCTCTTCAACTCAAATACTTCATTAGTTAGATGCTTTGGAATTTAGCTAAAGCCTAAAAATCAAATATATATTTATCATGATATTTATTAGATTAGGCTTGAGACTTCTAATTAGAGGCGTTTGAATCAAATCAGATCTTTTGTAACAACGAGAGCCTCTGTGAAGTTCTCCACTAGTATGGCTTTTTGTTCTCTCTTCATGAACATTGTGATATCACGAGGCATCACCTTTGTATTGTAATCAACAGTGATTAGAGTCATCAAGAGGAACATTAAATGGGAACTTATTCAATATGGTAGTAAGCTGTTGATTAAAGTACTTAACATTTTCATTCTTTCCCAACTTCAGTGAACTTAGGCTTGTAAGTAGCATGACAAGTGTCTTTTCTTCTATAAAATTTTCACTAAAGGATTTTCAAAACTCATCCAAATTCCAAATGGATGAAACGAGTAAAGAATACTACCATGTAGCAAACGTTTTTTTCCAAGGTATGAGGAAACAACCTGCATGCACATCATCATGATGTACTCTCATCATTTGCAATGATAGATAGAAGTTACTGATGTGATATTTCATGGTAGTTCCTTACTATAGGTCGTATTTGGGAAGAGGTGTCTCTGGATGTTGGGGAATATCATGAAGCAGACCTTGGATGTCCAAAGGAGACTATGCCATCCAAGCTAGAGGTTGTTGTCGGTTAGCTCTTGATTGGTTTCCAACCATATTGTTGTTGTTGTCATCATCACTTTCTGAACCAAATTCTAAGCCTTCACTACTATGAGGAGGATTTTCCTCATTCCTTATATCTCTTGCGACCCTTAGATTCCTCATATTTCTCATATTTTTGAGATTTCTTAGATTTCTTAAATTTCTCTCAATTCCAATATTCCTTTCATTCTAGGCATCTTCCTCGTTTCTTAAATTTCCTTCATTTCTATTATTCCCTTCACTCCAAGGTTTTTGAATGTTCTCAATGTTCTCACATCGTCATCATTTCTCACCTTCTAAAATCTCTCCCCCAAGATCTTCCTCTTCTGAACTAACTTGTATTTATAGGCCTTGGATGTATTTCAACAATGTCTGCAAGATCATCCAAGGTTATATTAACCAACTCTTCTACTAAACCTATAAGGACTCCCTTAAGGGTATGGCGAGGTTGCTTTGAACGTGTATGAGGAAGAGGAAGATGCAATAGGGAGGACTCCAAGGTTCTTAGAAAATTAAATAGTAATACGTTGTAGAGCTCTTAGTTGCTCATAAGTGACTTTGTAGGGAAGTGGATAATTATCAGGTGGGGTGTCTTCAAGTGGAGGTGGTTGAGTATTATCAGGAGTCTCATTGAAAGGTGGTTCTTGAGGAGGATATTAAGGAGGGGGTTGGTTAATAGCTTATTTGGATATATTATGACAAGGATGAGGATTTGTACTAGCAATACAACTATTGTGAGTCCCTCCTTCTAGAGCCAAAAATCTATTGACATGCTAGAATGTTCTACCAACAACAAAGGGATCTTCTTAGTGCAAAATCCCAAATAGACTCTACACCATTTGGTTTATGAGTCCCATTCGGTATGTAGGCCTCACAACCATCATGTCGCTTATTAATTTTCTTTGGAAAAAACAAACAACAATAGTTAGAGAACAAAATCAAACCCTCAACAAAAGTAAATAAGTGATTTATGGATTCCAAACATGTCAAAAGTTACACATATAACAATGACCAAGTAACATTGACGTGAATCCTAAGAGAAGCAATGTGAAGGAAACTTCAAATAAAATCCATGTATTTGATAAAGATAAGTGTATTGATTATAAACAATTTCATAACCAATAAACTCATGAAAACAAGTAAAAGTGCACAATTCAGTATATGGGGTATGCCCTAATCAATAACATAGTTTATCAACATAAGAATAAAGTATGCACAACACATAGCATTTGATCACTGCAAGAGAAATCCTACAATGATTGATGGCACATGAGATAATTGCACACCTTGAACTCAAATAACTTTAAAAGATGAAATACTCATAACATCATCACATGAAAAGTCCATGACATCCATAAGTGGAAGTGAAAAATCACCACTTGCATTCACCAAAGGTCTATTAGTTCTAAACAAATGTACACTAATTCAGTCCCAAAACTAAAAGTACCATACATTGAGCCATGAGGATATATTTATAGAAAATGGGGTGACCATTCGTCTACTCCTATGACTTTTGAGTTAGCCCATGACCTTTCATATTCCCATGTGACACTCTACTCTACTACTAACATATTACATGAAGGAAATGAAATAATGTCAATCTACTAATCTAGTGATAGAGAGTCCTAGGACATAAAAATGTAACTCTCAAACTAAATATGCCTACTAGAGCTGGTACTCTGGTTTAAGAGTTAGAATCTGATGATGTAGCTCGTCCCCATGTCTTCATAGGAACTCTGGTGCATCTGGTACTAATGTGGGCTTCCTTCCTTTTATCTAGTTCAATAGAATTACCAAATTAGTGTATAATATCATAGGCTCAACCACATACTGATTTATTATCTCCCTTGTAACTTATAGGTCATCCTTTGCAATTGCTTGTTTGATTCATTCTGAGAAAGCTTGAATATCTTGTTTAAATTCCTCTTTTTTTCTTGTTTCACTTAGTGTGCCAATAGAGGGAATATTATGTAGTTCGACGAGAGAGTTTAGTGGGCCAAGAAAGCATCTGTATGATGCCATCACTTTATCCATATCTCTAGCCAATTTATTGTTAGACTGCATCTTGATGCATATGACCACTTTATCATTCTAGGAAGTTTCTTAGGTGCATAATGGTATATATAATTCCATACATGTATGCTTTTGATTGCTACTGTATCTACTTTGATCATTATTCCCCTTTATTTTGATTCCTTGTGCATATTAGGGAATGGGGCCATGACTTATGAAGAATCATGATTTCATCATAGACCAAATCCATTGCCTCTGAAAGTATCTGTAATTCATCTCAGATGGATGCCTGTAAACCTTTACCCTCAGAGTTGGATGCAAACAAGGATTGTTTCTCACTCTACACCTGTGAAACACTTTGTTTATAGGCAGCAATATTGGCTTGTATATTGACAACCTCTTTGTTCAGTTTGCTCACATTTAGCTCTATAGATATCACAAAGGCAGTTCTGGATGAGGCAATAATTTCTAGGTTCATGGTGGTATTTATGACAATTTTCTTCTTTGTGATGACCAATATAGGCTTAGTTGGATTCTTTGCATAGAACTTTCATATTTATTGAATGATCTTACATTAAATCTGGTCAAAAGTTAACCTAGTAATAGTTAACACTTATTATTCTTCTTCTTGTGGGATGCCCAATTCTTGTAGTGGAAGATGTCCACTAGTAATTGGAGTGGATGACGGAATGTCTAAAGGAGGAAAATATAACTACATCTTTGATCCCTATATTTGTTGATCATCTATTGATTTTCTATTTTTATCTTTGAGAATATCGTGTTCAATTTTTTGGGACAAAGCTTCTTGCTATCATTTGGCTTATTCTTCCTTCTTTATGTCTCTTTTCATCTTCCACTTTCCTCATTTGTTCTTCCTCATATTTTCTTTTGAGTTCCTCCTCTTCTTGCTTCTTCCCCATTTCTTCCTCTTCTTACTTTTTATTTTTTTAAACCTCTTATTTCCTTCAATATTCTTCTTTTCTTTTGCATTGCTCTTCTTTTGCTTCCCTTTTGAGCCTTTCTTCTTCCTTCCTGCACTACTCCTCTTCTCTTTTTATTTTCATATCTTTTTTTTTTTGAACTATTTCTACATTCATTTTTTCAAGGTATTCCTCTCCCTCACTTTCTTCTTGTTTCTCATTTTCTAGGTTTCTCCTTCTTCATGTTTTTCTTGTAGGGTTTCTTCCTGCTGGTAAGCCATCTACTTATTTTGTTTCTTTTCTTGTTTTCCCTCCCCCTCTTCCTTTTAATAAAATATGTTATGTCTTCGAGACTCATGCTTTCCCTCGTCTCATCATCCAATTTCTTTCCTTCTTGCTCTTGCTGATAATTTGGTCGTAATGCCATGGAAGCATTATAGAAGTTCTTGATATTATCCTCTTCGTCCCCTTTAACATGTGTATAATACATCCAAATCCAACTTCGTTACAATGTGAAGATACAACACCTTTCATATCATACTTTCAGAATATCAAATCAACAAAATAGAAACTGCTCAATTCCTTGGCTTCCACTTCAACCTCTTTAAATTTTTTAATATTATATTCTCCAATTGTCAAGGGGAACACATGCCATGTCTCTTTTTGACATTTTTCTAATGTATTGGATAACCCAGTGGTCAATTGGTAGCAAAATTCTTGCAATAGAACCTTATCTGTCACTATTGTAGGGAGAGAATGGGGAGGTTTATAGGCACCAAAAACTCGAATATATTTCGCTTCCCTAATTGGGGACCAATATGCAACCTCAATGAGGGTATTCTATGCTCTTTCAAATATGCAAGGTGGGCCTTCACTAAGGGTGCTTGATATAAAGGAGAAATGAAGGATTCTACAATTTTCTCATACATGCCTTTATGGCATGGGTTCCAAAATATTTTATAATAAATATGTCCAGACACTTGCACCTTTGGGGTCCATTTCAAAATAAATCCCTCGGATTTACATTTTTCACAAACTACATCAAGGAGATAAGATTCCATATAAAACTCTGATGGTTGACATCTCTTTGGATTCTTGGTTGCTTAAATGTTTGTCTTGAGTGCGGATGTGAGAATTCTTTCCCAATAAAATATTGTCCCTTTAATGGAAACTGTGTGCATTATAGGAACCCATGATCCTAGAAAAGTATGAATATTTTCTCTCCCATACAACATATTCATCATGGATGCCATTAGATGGTATACCTTCAGGAGGCCTTATGTCTTGTAAACATGGTATGCCCTAATCCTTAACTTAGTTGCCTCTTTCCACCATGACTTTAGTATATCCTTGGTAGACTCATTGAAATATGAAAACTATATGTTGTTGAAAGCCTCTTCCCGCTCAAGCAACTTATAATAGGTTCTAATGTCAAATTTTATGAAGGATGCCAAAATTTCTCCAGTATGCCCCTTAATTTCCCAATGATCTTTGTCTACATGCTATAATATCTAGTCCATGGTATCAACACATGGAAACACTAGCAGGTGTGCAACCAATACCTTTTAATATAATTGATGTATACCTTGAAATCCTCTTGATCTTGAGGGATATATTTATTTGCGCACTCCAAGTAAATTCCCCATCAGGTAAGCTTTGTCTTCTTGTTAATATTGCAAGAAGTATCTCCATAGATGGGCAAAGTTGGTGGGTTTTCCTTAACTCCTTCAAAACTACTTTCCACTCTGGTGAAGCTCCTACCCGAACCTTTATGGGAACCCTTGACCACTCGTGGTGCCATCTCTCCGGAGAAATATGCTATATTGATGCAGTTCAGATCAATGTCACCTAGCATTTCAAAAATATGATCCCATGATGAATATGTTAGCATGAATAATAATAATCAATGATCACATACAAAGTATCACTTTGGGTCCCCAAGGTACAAGGTGTAGGGTATGCTACTAGGTCATAGTTCTAATTTACGAGACATGTCAGATATTTGAAAGTGAGACATGTTGCAATGAGGACCAATTGCAACTATGATAGATTGCAAGGAGATAAGTTGCAAGGTTACAAGGTGGATAGGTCAGAAGATTAAAAAATAGATTAGGTCACAAGGACCATTGATCTCTGCAATTTTAAATATTTAACTAGTGAACTGAAGTCTCAACAATAGTTAGGTCACAGAGAAAAAAGGTCACAAGGTTGCACAAGAGACTAGGTTGGAGGGGTTGTTGACTTCTTCTGATGCAATCTTGCAACTATGAAACTTAGGGATGAATAGATCGCAACTTTGTGATTAGGTTGAGTCTCAAATTGCAAAATGAGGTAGTTCATAGGTCACAAAAAGGGAGAGGTCGCATACGATATTGGCCTTTCCATTCACGATGTTATGATTATGCAAATAAGAGATCACGGTAGGTCACAAGTCGCAAGGCATATTGATATTTCTAGTGGAGTGTCTTTGACTTGATAGAGGTTGTGATCAACAACTAGATATAAGGTTATGGAAAGCAAAGAAATTTGGGGAGGAGACAAACTATTAGGATTTACGTTCATTGGAATTTTGAGGCTTGGCGACCATGTGATTTATTTGTGCTTGAAAAAAATGGGAGAGGTTTGGGATGACCAAGTAAAAGGAGGCACTACCACACACTAAGGGGTAAGGTCATTATGACTCAGGGTTCCATCAATATCACACATAAAATGATGATGAGAAACCTCAATTGGAGGCGTAGAATCCCAAATGAATCAGTGCGACATCCAATCCGTGTAGTTAGGGCTTAATTAATGGTCCGATATAGTGTGGGGGGATGCGTTTTCTTAAGGGTTACAAAATGAGCTATCACCCTTTAGTTTAAACATGTAGGGAATGGTGGTAATGCATGATAGGTTATTTCATGTGACCAAAGGAGTGAGGTCACAAGGTGAAATCACACAAATAAAGTAGTCACATGTGACAAGACTAAAGGAATGTCTCAAGGTATATATTGTGTAGAGTTTAGGTCGCATGTGACCTATACAGAGAAGGTTGCATAATCACTCTTCAAATGAACAATGAAATCTCATTAAAGGTATAGGATATGACCTTGAGACCTTAGAAAGAGGTTGCAAGTCACATCTTTAACACTCAATTTGCAACGTCAAAATGTGATTAGTGACTAGGAGAACTTAGGGTTCAAGCTTCTTAGGGTCGACTTTGTTAAGTTCAAAGGAAACCCTAGACATGTAACGAGAGAGGAAAACCCTAGTAGACCATAGGAAAAGGATGATAGGAAACTAAGCATGGGGAGTCTTCAAAATTCTAAAAAGGGGAAATTTTTTGGGCTATTGTAGTAGCTACAACAGTTTGTTCTTTCAATGCAATCTGGGGAATGTGTGCGGAGGTGCGAAAGGAGAAACATGGAAATTGACATTGGCATGGAGTCGTTAGTGTGTGTGGAATGAAGGGTGTGCATAAGAGGGGGTATGTGTCAGAGAATATGTTAGGTCCCTATAATACTAGTGTGTCCCCGTTATTGTTATTTTTGTGCCCATGTAGCCCCAATATTTTTATTGTTGTGCCCCATAGAAGCCCACTATTGTTATTGTTGTTCCATTACATTTTTATTGTCATGTAGGATCTGATTATATTATGACCCCTTAGACTCCTATATATACAAAGGATGTCTTATCATTTGTATCATCCAATTTTTTTTAATTTATGTAATGTAAAGGAGGTTTCCCCCTTGAAGAGGATAATTTTTAAGTCGTTGATCTATCTATTTGTGAACTGGTTGCATAACATTTGATATGAGAGCTTTGGATTCTAGGGTTTCATTGCTTCAAACAGGTCATCATGGAATTTTCGCAAAAACTTTTTTTCTACAAAGCTTCAAAAGCTGAAATTACAACCACATGGAACCAAAATATTGATGAAATTCATATACAAATTTTAGATCTTGTCTTGCTACATTTTTGGAGATATGATCTGAGGAAGTTAGGGATTTTGGAGGATCCAAATTCCATCTCAAACAGGTGACCTAGGGAAAAGAATCATAACGTTTTTCCTAAGCATCAGATTTGAATTTCGTAAATAGTGATAGAAATAGGAGGGAATGTAGTTTTTTGGGTATCATTTTTAGGGCTGAAGATAGAATAGTGACACATGTCACTCCGTACAAGTTTGCTCTACGAAACTAGTCTACAATCAGGTCATTATGGGAGATTGGTCATAAATATTTATTGAAGAATCAAATATTGGTCTGACTTGTTGGGTTAGAAAGAAGACTTATATGGATACCACAAGGCAAAATTTTAGATCTTGGAGATTCACAATTACAGAGATACAACAGTTGCAATATCGAGTTCCTAAAAAGCAAGAAAAAGGTGTGTATTTTTAAATTTTTTTTTTCATAACTTTTATTTGAAAAATCATTTTGAAGTGATTTAAGGGGCATATTGAAGCATAGATATAATTGTTTGATTCCAAAATTCACCCCCAAAAAAATTGACACACTTAGTAAGCAACCAGAAATCTCTTCTATGATGCATGAAGAAGAGGAAGAAATGCAACATGCTATATCAAATTTACAAGACCAAGTGCAACAAATTTCGCTCTCGCACAAAGTAACAAAAAATAAATTGGAAGCCATGTTTGATGTTAATATAGATGGTATAAAAAGGGACGTGGGAGTTTTGAATTATGGTTTAAAAGAAGACATGGAAGCAATGATGAATGTCAAGATAAAGGGGTTGAAAGAAGGTTTGGCAAAGTTGCTAGAAGAAAGGCTTCCAAGTGGTGACAAGGCAATCCATGAAAATCACGATGAAGACAAAAGGAATATGAATTATGATTTTAGAGACTCCAATGTGGGGTTTAATAACCACCACATTCCAAATATATATATGAGGAAGTTTGATGGAAGAGCGAACCAACTCACAAATAGATAGATCGATGACTTAAAAATTATCCACTTCGAGGGGGATACCTCCTTTACATTACATAAATGAACAATTCTTGGATGATACAAATGAAAATACCTCCTTTCTATATATATGAGTCTAAGGGGTCACAATGTAATCAGAGTCTACATAACAATAATAATGTAAGGGAACAACAATAACAATAGTGGGCTTCTATGGGGCACAACAATAACAATAAGGGGTATACACTAGTATTATAGGGACCTAACATGCCCCTCTCCTACAAAAAAAAGTGTTTTCCTCAACACTCGAGTAGTTTTGAATGCTTTTGTATAAATTTCCCATCATCTCATGTGGAATCTTTGACGGGTAAGTTCTTTCACTTAATGAGATACTCTGAAATTCATTGATTTTGTAGCTGTCGAGTTCTTGCTTCCGTGACTGCTTCAGGCTCGAATATGGTTTTTCCTTCTTTGTCAAGTTCTAGAAACACTGTTTGAACTGGAAGCTTGTCACCTATAACCTTCTTTAAGCATGGAACATGGAAAACTAGGTGTACTCAAGGAGATGGAGGCAACTCCAATTTGAATGCCACAGTACAAATATTCTGCAACACCTTGTAAGGACCGTAGCACTTGGGTGATAATTTATTATCCTTCTTAGCTTGATTGAGATACATTTGTTTGTATGGCTATAGCCGTAAAACAACCCATTCACCTACATCAAAACTTATTTCATTGTGATGTTGAACTTCTTGTTGTTTCATTCGATTCCAGGCCAAAGGTGCGGTTATCCTTTAAGAGTTGGAGAACTTGTTGTTGATGCTCAATGTGATCTTACACTGCTTGTAACCTTAGAAATTTCTCTTAAAGATGATGAGATGGACAGTGGATGATATCCATAAAGTTCCAAAAATGGGGTCATTTTTGCTATAGTATGGAAGGAAGTGTTATACCACCATTCAGCTAGAGGTAACCACTTGACCCATTGTGTTTGTTTATTAGATAAAAAGTAACAAAGATATCCTTCCAAACATTTGTTCACTATCTCAGTTTGCCCCTGAAATTGAGGATAATAAGATGAGCTATGAGTGAATTGAGTACCAAGACAAGAAAATAATTCCATCCAAAAATTTCCAATGAAAATGGGATCTCTGTCACTTACTATAATCTTTGGATTTCCATGAATCTTTTGAATTATTTCCATAAATGTAGTAGCAATTGTGTTGTCTTTAAAAGGATGAGATAATACACAAAAGTGTGTATACTTGGTAAGTCTATCAACTACCACCATGATGACACTCTCTCCTTTATATTTGGGTAAACCTATGATAAAATCCATTGATACCTCCTCCCAACACTAACTTGGAATGTTTAAAGGTTGTATCAGATCGGGGTATTAATTGGCTCAACTTTATTTTGTTGGCAAAACATTCTACAACAAATTTCTGAATATCATATTTAAGGCCATCCCAAAAAAAATCTTTCTTGAACCTATGGTAAGTTTTTAAAAATACTTAGTGCCTTCCTAAGGGAGAGGTGTTAAATTCCAAAAGAATATTTTGTTTTAGTTGGGAATTCTTACAAATATATAAGCAATCTTTGTACCATACTGAATCATTTTTCTAGCTAAATGTATCAGACGTTCCTGGATCTTGCTGCAACTTTTGAATGTGTGACCACACCTATTCATCATTCTTCCATTCATCCCTTGCTTCAGTTATCCACTCAGGTTGGATAATAGAAATGGAAAATAGCATTGGTTCCACATCATCATCCTTTCTTGAGAGTGCATCTACAACAACATTTTGCTTCCATTTTTTGCAGATGATTTCAAAGTCATAACCCAACATCTTTGTCACCCATTTTTGCTAATCTTCTGAAGATAATATTTGTTCCAAAAAGTGTTTAAGACTCTCATGATCTACATTTTCCTTGAAGTGTCTTCCCATTAGGTAAGGTCACCATTGATTTAGTTCATGTAGTATTGCCAACATTTCCTTCTCATAAATAGGTTTGTGTAAATAATTTCCTTTGATTGGAAGAATAAAAAAAGAAATGGGTCTTCCTTATTGCATTAAAACAACACCAATTCCATTTCCTAAAGCATCACATTCCACATTTTTTTTGTGAAGTCTGGCGTAGCTAAGACCGGTGCTTGGCACATTGCCCCTCTAAGATTTTCAAAGGCCTTCCTTGCTTTCGGAGTCCAAGAAAATGCATGTTTATTCAGTAATGATGTTAGAGGTGTCGTTATTCTCCCATAATTCTTAACAAAGTTGCTATAATACCCTGTTAACCTAAGAAATCCTCGAAGATTCTTTATGGTTGTTTGGATTTTCCATTTCTTAATGGTTGCAATTTTGTGAGGGTCTACCTTAACACCCTCACGAGATACAATATGAACCAAATATTCCAGCTCCTGTTCTCCAAAAATACATTTGGATGTTTTTGCATATAATTGTTTCTCTGCCAATAGTTTGAGCACCTTGTCAACATGTTGAACATGATCCTTCTAGGACTTGTTGTAGATTAGTATATCATCAAAAAATACTAACAAAAAATTTCTAAGGAAGGGTTTGAAAATGGAATTCATCAAACCTTGAAATGTGGAAGGTGCATTAGTAAGGCCAAAAGGCATGACCAAAAATTCATAATGACCCTCATGAGTTCTGAATGTTGTTTTCAGAATGTCTTCAGTCTTCATTCTAATTTGATGATATCCTGAACAAAGATCCAACTTGGTGAAGTAAATTGATCCATGTAATTCATCCAAAAATTCATCAATGACAGGAATGGGAAATTTATCTTTAATAGTGAGATTGTTGAGCTCCCTATAATCTAGACACATACTCCATGATCCATCATTCTTATGCACCAATACTACTGAAGCAGAGAAAGAACTTTGACTAGGTTGAATTATGCTAGCCTCTAGCATTTCTGCAACCATATGTTCAATTTCACTCTTTTGGGAATAAGGATATCTGTAAGGTCTTATGCTTGGAGGAACACTTCTTGGAATCAAGTGAATTGTATGATCATGAACAAAAATAGGTGGGAGGTCTTTGGGAGTCTCAAACACCTTGGAATGATTGTCCAAGACTTTTTGGAGATATAGAGAAATAGATGTTTTCGATGTTTGAACCCCTAGTGAGCATAATTGTGCAATTACGCCCTCTTACTCTTTCTTAAGAAGCTTTGTCATGCCATTAGAGCTGATTATCTTTCCTAGTTTCCCTGCGATACCCATTAATTCAACTTCCTTTCCTTCCCAAAAAAGTTTGAAGAAAAGTTCTTGAAAATTGAAAGCTATTGTCCCCAAATATTGTAACCATTGGATTCCTAGTACAACATCAGCACCACCCATTGGAATGGAAAGCATTGGACATTCAATACATATTCCCCCATAGTTAGCTTGATGTTATTACACTTTCTAGAGAAATTTATAGTTCCTCCATTTACAACCATCACTTGACACTCTGGTGCTGGATATAGGAAGAAATTAAATTCCTTAGCTATCTTACAATGAATAAAATTATGGATACTACCCGAATAAATCAACATTATTACCCTTTTCTTCTTGATATATAATTCTATCTTGAGAGTTTGAGGAGTGGTAATTCATGCCAATGCATTACAAGATATGGTTGGATTCATTTCTTCTTTCTCTAGGGTTGGTTCTTGGTGTATATCCTCCTCTTGTGATGTTGTTCCTTTTCTTCCTTCTATTCACAATCTATGTAGAATAATTTCTTCTTAGCACACTTATGACTTTGTGTATGTGTTATCATAGCTATAAAAAAATCCCCTTTTCTCCTTTTTCCTCCAATTATTTTGTTGTCAACCTTGTAGGTTGTGGAAGACTAGGAGCAAGAACACTTCCATCTTTATAGTTGTGAGTGGTAGACTTTCTTGTTGCCATAGTTTTTCTTTCAACTTTTCTTGCCACCCTGAATGTCTTCTCTAATGAATCAGGTTCTCAAAGGCGAACCTCGTGTTGGATGTTATCTTTTAAAGTCCATATGAAGACATCAACCCTATGCTCCTCTCAAATATCAGTTACCCTAATATTCAATTTTTGGAAGTCTTCAATGTGTTCCGCCATTAAACCCTTTTGTTTGAGATTTATCAATTGGCTAAATAAGGTGTTTCTCTTTGTATCCTCATAATGTGATATCATTTCATTCATAAAAATTGACTAGGAGACAAGTGGTTCATGAGAAAAAAAGTCATCTATACCATACAAATTGATTGGGTTCTAAAAATAAGGATGTAATAGATACCTTTTGTGAGGGTTGCACATCTTATAGATCAAAATATTGGTACTATGGCATACAAATTGGAGCTACCTGCATATTCTCGAGTACACCCATTTTTCCATGTTTCATGCTTAAAGAAAGTTATAGGTGACAAGCTTCCAGTTCAAACAATGTTTCCAGAACTTGACGAAGAAGGAAAAATCATATTTGAGCCTGAAGAAGTCACGGAAACAAGAACCCAACAACTACGGAATTGATCAATTTAAGAGTATCTCATTAAGCAGAAGAACTTACTCGTTGAATATTCCACATGGGAGGATGATAATTTTATATAGAAGCATCCATAACTGCTCAAGCGTTGAGGACAACACTTTTTCAAAGGAGAGGGGCATGTTAGGTCCCTATAATACTAGTGTATCCCCCTTATTGTTATTTTTGTGCCCCATAGAAGCCCACTATTGTTATTGTTGTGCCCTTACATTATTATTTTTATGTAGGCTATGATTATATTGTGACCCCTTAGACTCCTATATATACGAAGGAGGTATTGTTATTTGTATCATCCAAGAATTGTTCATTTATGTAATGTAAAGGAGGTTCCCCCCTCGAAGAGGATAATTTTTAAGTTGTTGATCTATCTATTTATGTTGGGATGGGGTCCCCTAGGTTAGTTTTGGGGAAAAAGCCCAAGTTTTGATGTAAAATGATGTAAAGTCTCCACAACTTGTGGTCGCGGAGCGCGTGGCTAGTTAAGAGTCAAAAAGGGTTTTTCCCTGCTTTTATGTAACTGGAGTCAGCTTTTGAAGATCTAACCATGGTCGACGGACCATGGGATTATGTAAATAGGTGTGTCTTAGAGAGTCTAAAGAAAGAAAAGAAGAAGTCTATGGGTACGAGTGAAGAAGTCTAGCGTGAGGTAGAAGTCTTAGAGCTGGAGGGAAAGACTATGTAGTTGAGTGCGCAGAGACCTAGAGTAGTGTTCGTAGCTGAGTGCGCGGACCCCTGCAGCTAAGTGTGCAGGGAAGTTTTGAGTCTGTAAACCTTTGTTGAATATCAATAAAGAAGATTGTTACATAAATTCCTGTGTTTATTCCCTTTACTTTTGCTATGTATGAAAGCACTATATGTTGTGATGAATGATGGTTTTATAAAATAATGATGTATTGATGTGTGACTTTACTTAATCTGTATTCTTATCTGAACAAAATTAATGTTAAGTGATTATGCGAATATCATAATGCTTTTTGTTAAAGTTATCACACAATTAGGTAATTCTGAGTAACTACTAATCTAAGGGTGATCTAAAGCACGCGTAAGTAGCTAATTGACCTATTCAGGGTCTGCAAAAGCCAATCGTAGACCTTCACAGGGGTCTAGAGGTTGATTGAAGGAAGTTACAACAATAGGCCGCAGGAGCATAAAGTTTTGTGTGAAGGCAGATCTAGGTCGCCAAAAGGACATCACACTAATCGCTGGGTGCAGAAACTTGGTTCCAACATTCCCTCATACTGCTTCGGGTGAGGCTTCAATCCACGCACTGCAGATTGATGCCGAAAGGGATAGTAGTGTAGGGATTTGTTTGGTGAAACTAACTCTGAACCTGGGTCAGGACCTTCTAAGCCAACAAATGGTTCCATTGTTGGGATATGCATAAAGAGATGTGTGATGTCGCATCACTGGAATCTTACCAAGAGGAAATTGAGAAGTGGTTGGATAGAAATATCCATGAATTCACGATGCAAGAAAACGATAATCTGTGCCTAACAAAAGACCAGTGGTTGGTCAAATATTTATACAGAAAAATACACAATATCTTCTTCTGCACCTTCCCGATCGAACTATATGATTGGATCGCTAAATTGGCAGACAACCAAGGTAGTGGAGGCTTGACGGTCCAATAGTGTGGACCTCGGATCTCATGCAGAGGTTGGAAGCTTCTGAAGATAAGATCGCACGTGCAGTTGATCACTGGCTTGATCAAGTCATGAAAATATTTGTTATAGAGTTCGCGGTTGATACCTCAGTCAGTTACAACAAAGCAGAGCGACGCTTCTTCAAGGGACCACGAGGTAAGTATTTGAGATCTTTGAATACTTGGATTAAGATGCTCTTGTGTGAAAAGTAGGTTATGCCATTACCTTGATGTTTGGATCTACGCAAAGTGGACGAAGCTTTAGAAATAAAGGAAAAACAAGTCCTAAATATAGTCCATTGATTGGACCTCCTTCAAGTGATGATGAGGGAGCAACACAGGCTTCACCACAGAGTGTTGTCCAGTTGATAAGGCAAGGTTTTCCACGGATACCTCATCCATCCACACCACCTCCACCTTCACCTCCACAACATACACCTTCACCCACACTGCCACCACCACCGCCGCTGGTTAACATGTCGAATACGATGAAGTTTCTAGTTTTCAAGGGCTTAGGAAGTGAGGATCCAGATCAATTTTGGTTTGTTGTGAAGGCTGTGTGGACAACAAAAAAAATTACAGATGATAATATAAAGAAGGCATAGTTAGTCACCGCTTTGCAGGACCGTGCACTGACATGGTATGTTAAGTATTACACTGATAATCCATTGGCGTCATTGGCAGATACTCAAACCGCTTTGAACAAGGCATTTGGTAAGCCTAAATATGCCTCACAGTCGGTAATCGAATTTAAGGAAATCATGATGAGGCCCAGTGAAACGCCATTGGAGCTAGATCAAAGACTGAAGTGTGGGATCTGTGAAGCTAATATGAATCTCATAGATAGCCAGCATTGTGATTGGTTTACAGCTGCGCTCCTGCCCCATTTAAGGATTTCTTTATCACAAAAAAAGATAGGAACTCAGGTAGAAGCCTTGGAAATCATGATGAGATTGCATGAGACACCTATCCAGGACGCTTCTTTGGGAGTTCAAAAAATTCATGCAGAGTTGCAGAACCTCTGCTTGGAGTTGCAGAGCTTGAAAAAGGAAAAAGCGGCTCGGTCGGAGGTGCACGAAGAAGTTTGGTGTCTCAAGTGTAAAAACCAGGGGCATGATAAAGATCATTTCCCTGTCTTCGCGAATTACATCACAGGAGGGGGGCCTATGCCCCTAAGGCAGGAAGCTCCAACAGGACCAAGTGTAGGGCCCGTGCTATGGTGCGCTATTTGTCAAGTAGCCAGAAAACATGTAACAGACAATTGTCATTTGCTGCAAAAGTTTGTACAGACACCACAACAATTGTTCTGTGATTTCTGCAAATCGGTGGGCCACGATGAGCACCATTGTTGAAGCTATGAATTAATGATGGAGAGGACGCCTATGTATCGAATGCAAGCAGAAACTCAACCTCTGGATCAGGGTGCTGGGGGAATATGCAGAGGATATCAGGGGTGTAGACGAGGCCGAGGATGAGGAGGACCTGGTAGGGGTCGGGGGTAGGTCATTTTTTACAATTTCAGAATGCTAGGACACTACACATGGGAGTTTACAAATCATATATGCCTGTCATGTCAATACTGCACTTAGTTTGACCACACAATCGAAGAATGTCCTGTTTTGATGGCCAAGATGTAGGAGAAGAAGGTGCAACCTCAACATCCTACCCAGAACTTACAGATGATGAGGGCTGAGCCCCGCGAAGAGGAACCGAATGTGAATATCATATTGCGAAGCAGGAACACGACTGGAGATGATAAAGGAAAGTAGCTTGAAGAAGGTGGATGGATCAGCAAGGCTCCAGAAAAGGATGTTGGATTTTATCTGGAGCATGTGAAGGAAACATTCATGGAAGTGAAGAAAAGCTTCGTCGGGGCTTCTACCTCAGGAAGTTAGGACAAACTTCCTGTAGAGGTTGACCCCTCTGTGCTTACCACCTTCTTGGAGACTTGTATGAAACTATTGTGCGATAGAAAGGCTGTGAAAGGGCTACAAGAGTTGATAAACAAATGTACCAATAAGGATAATAATTCTGATGGACCCCACGTAGTCAGAAAGATCAGTAAACATAAAGCAAGAACAGGGCGCGATGTTTGGCCAATTTAATGTCTTTAAATTGTCAATCATAAATTGTCAACAAGGGTGCGTAGACTGATGAAGTACAGATGCACTATGTGTGCTAGAAGTTATTCCTTATGTCATTATGTTCTTGTTAGGGCCTAAACTTAAGATTAATATGGAGGTGGTGTCGTTGATTATATTAGTGTCGCAATCCTTAAAGTTGTCAGCTAATTTCTTAGGAGTTATTCTCTATCTAATTAGTTTATGGATGACATAAGAGTGATCCTACTTGTATTATATTGTATTGGGATTTTTGGTCTTGAATATTTATGATGTAGCTTCTAATTCACTAAGTGCAAAAAGAAATATATTCTATCAATTGTGAAGAAATATTGTCTGAACTCAATTGTTTAGGAGAAAACTCTCACACTTTTACTTATTCAATTTTCATTCAAACAAGATATTTCAAACAACATCTATACAATGAAGTAAACACAATTGAACTATGATAGATAATAAGAAAATGAAGTAACCATGTTGTACCAGGTATAAAGCAATTCAAATAAGAGACTAAACTATGTATGAAGCAGATGAAAGTACTTATGCAAATAACGATTCATTGGTGAATTCATTATGCTGCATTTCCACACAAAATAGAGTATTCAAGGAATGAAAAGAAATCGAATTGAAATCGATTAAGATCTATCACTATTCGTAGAGGCCCTCCATAGATCAGTTCATAATCTCCAATCAATGCAATGCATACACACAAAACCAATTCTATTGCTGGCAAACAAAATTCACAAACTGTTTCAAAGTTACATCATTCGGTGCGCACCAAATCACAGTGTGGCCATAAGTTTTATAACATATCTCTGGCATAACAACATGAGTAATTTAAGCCTAATATCTTTATCTTAGCTAAAATATATCGTTAAACCTTCAATTTTCTATTCCAAAATCAAATTGATAAGATTTTGATTGAACTCAGATTCTGTTTTGGTGACAATCCTGCAGTTGACTTGGGGTTTGACCATGATCTCCTGCGCTTATCTTAATGAATAGTTTCGAGGAAATCATTCTCTATCCATCTACATCCTTCGCTGCTGACCTAGAGCTTCTTAACCTTGCAAACAATGGAGATAGCTACAGAAATTTGGATTAGCTGCGGAAACAGACCGATTCGTTAGCCAATTTCATTCTTTAACAAAACAATAGGGTATAAAGTCAAACATGAATAAGAAGACATATTATTGCATACCTTCATCAAAACCTGGTGGATATGGCTTTATTTAGGTGGTAAATATATAGGAAAAGAGAGGAATATTAAGCAAAAAGGTATGTCATGGTAAGACAATCTTCGGACTCTACATTCCCCCAGACTGGAGATTTTGTATGTCCTCATACACTTCTTCCTTATCAATCACTTGTGCCTCTAGCTTATCTCCTCCAAGTTTCACTGTTTTCTACTTTTTGACAGTTATTGCCATTCTAGGTTTTCTTATGAGAATTTTGTATTTTAAGCTGATAATCTCTCTTTGTATAATTCTATTTTCCTTCTTCAGCTTTTTGTTTTTCTTATACCACAAGATCAGATGAAGGATGAGATTGTCACTTTTTGCAATCTAGATCTCACTTTGTGTCTTCAATGCTTGATTCTCATTCTTGAGATACCGGTTCAACATTTCTAATTCAAAGATCTCCTACTTTAAGATGTTTGAGGCTGATTTTTCATTTACCTTGTTGCTCCCTTCTCCAGGACTCTGAATTGTTTTTTTGGTTGTTGTCTCTTTCCTTTCCAATGACTCTATATAGTCATATATTTCCTGCTAAACAGGGTCAATACCCAGACTATGCACTGGGCTTCTTAGAGGTGAGTTGTAAGGTTGTGGTGATACTCTCGATGATGATCTCAGTGACCCTTTTGGAGAACTTCCAGGGTTTTTATTGGCTCCTCCTCTATTGGTTCATTCTCTGTTGGCTCATTCTCTGTTGGCTCATTTTCTATTGGCTCATTTCCCTCAAGATCAATGTACTCTGTAATTTTTGAGATTGTCTGTGGGACTGTGCTCAGCCTTGAACTCCTCCTCAATCCCGAGGTTTGTATTTTCTATACTTTCCTTCTTTTATTATCTGATTTTTCTTCTTGAGGAGGGGTCTTAGTTTGTGAGATTTCTTCATTACTTTTGTTGGCTTCCTTTCTTCTAAGGTTTCCCCTCTTCATTTTCTGCAAAATCTTTACTATAAGCAACTCTTCTTCTGATAATTCTGTCTGAGTCTAAGGTGCCTGATCCTTTATTACTTCTATGGTTCTCTTTCTTCCTCTGGGGACCTTGCTGCTGCTTGCTTTTTATGGGGATCTTTCTTCAAAATGGTTCCTAACCAGGAAACTATCCCAGTTATCCCCTATACTCCGTAGATGGAACTCAACTAATATTTTTATCAGGCCATGATTATAAATGGTTTTTACTATACACTAAATTTTCTTTTTAACGTTTGTAGACATTTTCTTGATACTATATAAGAGGAAGTAGGTAAGGTTCATCTGGTGATCTTCAAGGAAATGCATCATCATCCTAACATGATAAAAATACATTTTCCCAAACCTACCCTCACAAGTGACAAACTTTTGAAGCACAAGTAATAAGTTTCTCCATTTATTCTTAAGAGCTGTGCTGGGAATACCTTTCTTGTAGATAGTAGTGTCCATGTTCGGATTTTTGAGGAAGACCTTCCAATCCTCGCCATTAATTCCCCTATTCTTAAACCATTTTTCCCCACTCCTTGGTAGCTCAGTAGCCTCCACGATCATGGACTCTGTTATGGTGAGCTTAATGTCCCCTATTTTGACTTTAGTCCCATCAAATGAGCGTGCAAATGTCTTGGTTAATTCCCTGTGAAAGCCATTGAATTTTTCAATGAATTGTAGCCATTGTCTCTTTTGCAGCAACTCCTTAGTTTGTGGGTACCCCTCCAAGAATTGCTTTCCTGCTGGCTTAGTTCGAACAATTATCCCCATTCTGAAGGATGCTTTTCCTCGAAGACTGGTTACCTTGACAAGAAAATGGAGCTGGTAGGGTTTGCTAAGTGGCGAAAAGATGGAGTAGCTATGAAAGTTCAGAGGAGTGTAAGAATAGGGAAGAACAAGTGAATTATCATAAGGGTTATAGGAATGAATCCAACCGCTAGGCACACTTAAATTGATGATTTGGTAATTACTTTGACGGATTTGGAATGGGGACATGACATGACATTTTAAGTGGTGGCATATGATATTTTGTTAGGTGGCCATCACCCTTAGGTTATAATGATTGCATTTTAATTTCCGGAAGTACTATATCTTCTTAATCATATATACAATATAACCTTCCCTATTGTTAAATTAAAGTAGCACGTACCTTTGATCTACTTTTGCTAACCTTATTTGTTGTCCTTTGATCTCCTGTAGGTACTTTTCTCTATCAGCTATCCTTTAATCCAAATCACCAAGTGTCTTTGTAGGCTCCAAAAATTTATTAGGCTGCAGAAACTTGTCGTAGCTACAGAAAGTTGTCCAAGCTATGGAAATTTTCTGATTCTGTAGCTATGAAAGAAAAACTATTAATAAAAGGACTTTATTATTTTTTTAAAGGAAAATTTGAAGTGCCAACAAAAATTGGTTTTCATTCTAAATTTTCTATATAAACCTGCCAACAACATGTTGGTTTTCATGTTTATATATATATATATATATATATATATATATATATATATATATATATATATATATATATATATATATATATATATATATATATATAATTTACTTATTATTATTATTATTTTTTTAAGAGCAAACTGAGTAAAAATTTCTAAGGTGGAAAAGAAGAAGAATTCTTCTTGAACATCTTCAGTTCTGAATTATCTTGAAACATTTTAACAAATTCCTCTTTTGTTAATGGCTTCTAGTAAAGCCTGAGTCGATGTCCATTTACTAATAGAGGAGTTTTCTCTTCATCAATAGTCTTGATTCTAACTGCACCATTGTCAAAGAAATTTTCAAATTCATAAGGTTCAAGTCAATGGGTTTGGAATTTTCCTTGAATTTTTTTTAATTTTGAATCAAAGAGCAATGCCCAATCTTCTAGATGAAATTTCCGTTCTTTAATGTAATTATCATGCCATCTTGACCTCTGTTGTTGAACTAGGCTAGTTCTCTGGAAGGCTTCTTGTCTTATTTCATCGAGCTCATTTATTTGTGTCATCCTTTGCTTCTGGGCTTCTGACAAGTCAAGATCTAACTAGACTGTTGTCTTATAGGTCTAGATCTAGAACTCTATCGGAAGTAAGACTTGCTTCCCATAAACAAGGTCATAGGGAGTATGCCCAATAGTAATTCTCCATGTAGTTTTGTAGGCCCATAAAGCTTCTGGAAGCTTTTCCACCCAGTCCTTCCTGTGTAGATGTACAATCTTGGTAAGGATAGCTTCAATCACTTTATTTGTGGACTCAACTTGTCCATTGGCTTGTGGATGGTATGGAGTGGACTTTCGATGTTTTATCTTGTATTGGTCCACAAGCTTCTGCACTAGTCTGGATGTGAACTATGTTCCTTGATCTGTTACAATTTCTCTTGGGACACCAAAATGAGTAAAAATATCCTCAAAAAGAAATGAAACTAAAAAATTTTCAGTAGAAAAAGGAAGTGCTTTAGCCTCTACCCATTTAGTGACATAATCAACACATTCCAGAATATACTTCTTTTTCTTTGAAGGTGGGTTGATTGGTCCAACAAAATATAGTACCCACATTTCAAATGGTTCGATGAGTACCTATGGTTGTAGTGGCATTTCATTTGAAAGAGTAGGTTTACCCATTCTCTTACAAATGTCACATCTCTTAACATATTCCTTGGTGTCCCTGAAAATGGAAGGCCAATAATATCCTAAAAGCAAGATTTTGTAAGCAGTTCTTTTGTAAAAAAAAATGCCCTCCACATGTCTCATTGTGACAAGCTTTAAGTATTTCTGGTATTTCGTCCTCCCAAACACATATTTTGATGATGATATCTAGTCCTATCTTGTATAATTCTTCATTTATCCATGAATAAGATGTGCCATTGTGGACTATTCTTCTCTTTTCTCTAGGAGATAAATGAAATGGAATTTTTCCTATGGCCAAATAGTTAGCAATATCTACATACCAAGGTGATTTAGTAGATACTACAAAAAGATATTCATCAGGAAATTTATCTTCTATGGGTTGATCATTATTTTCATTTTGTATTCTAGATATAAAATCGGCAATTGTGTTCTGTTTTCCTGGCCTATCTAGAATGGTTATGTTGAATTCTTGTAAAAGTAGGAGCCATCTAGTTATTCTTCCATTAGTGACTGGTTTATTCATTAGGTATCTAATGGCAGAATGGTCTGTGTGAACAAAAGTTTCATAGCCAGTTATATAATGTCTGAATTTGTTAATGGCATGAACTACAGCTAAAAACTCATTTTCAGTTATAGTATAATTTAACTCTGCATGAGTTAGATTTTTACTGGTATAATCGATTGCATAAGGAGTAAGATCTTTTTGTCCTCACACAGCCCCTAAGGCTGAATCTGAAGCATCTGTTTAGGTATGGAAAGGAAATTTCTAGTTAGGACCTTTTAAGAAAGGTGCTTCAGAAATTCTCTTTTCCAAAGTTTCAAAGGCAGCTTGACATTCAGAATCCCAATTGAATTCACAGTATTTGGTGAGTAGTTTAAAGAGTGGGGATGCAATTTTTGTGAAGTTTTCTATAAATCTTCTATAGTATCCAGTAAAACTGAGAAAAATTCTAACATCCTTTTGACAACTTGGCACTGATAACTTAGAAATGACTTCAACTTTAGATGAGTCTACTTTGATTCCATCTCCTGAAATATGATGACCTAAAACAATTCCTTCGTTAAAAATCATGAAGCATTTTTCATGGCTTGATAAGAGATTTGTTTCTTTACATCTTATTAAGACTTTTTTCTAATTTTTCTAGTGCTTCATTGAAAGAATCCCCATAGACTGTGAAATCATCCATGCACACTTCCACACAATCATGAATAAGGTCAAAGAAAATGCCGAGGACTACTCTTTGGAATGTTGTTGGAGCATTACATAACCCAAAGGGAAGTACTTAGTAAGCATAAGTTCCCCATGGACAAGTGAACATGGTTTTATCTTGATCTTCAGGGGCTACCTGAATCTAGTTATATCCACTGAACCCGTCCAAGAAGGAAAAATATTTTTTCCTGCTAATGTGTCTAAGACCCAGTCTATGAAGGTAACGAAAAGTGGTCTTTTAATGTTGCTTTGTTTAATTCCTGTAATCGATGCATACTCTCCATTTCCCGTTCTTCTTAGGAACAATTACTAGGGGTGAAACCCACTAACTGTTGGATATTGGATAAATGAAATTTACATTTAATGGTTTCTGCAACTCTTCCTTAACAATTTCTTTTAGGTTTGGGTTCATTCTCCACTGAGGTTGTCTAACTGGTCTTGCATTTTGTTCAATGTAGATATGATGTTTGAAAGTTTTAGGATCAATCCCTCTCATGTCAGTGTATTCCCATGCAAAAATAGAAGAATGTTTCTGTAAAATTTCTATCAATTGATTCTTTTGCATTTCTTCCAGGTTTTCATTGACATTCAAGGTTTTTCCTGGAAATATTTCTATCGAGGAATTCCAAAATTTTTCCATGGAGAGTAATGATACTTGTTTAGATGAGAGATACTCATTTCGATTACGATCATAATATGAGGAAGATTCATTATTTTCTAGTAAATTTAAAAGTTGGTCTTCCTCTTTTACTTGTTCAGTAACGAAAATAGGTTGTATATCTTCTTCATCTTCTATCCATTCTTCAGTTTTGTATCTATTGTTGTTCTCGTAGGGGGATAGAATGTAAATATATTTTTAGAATTCCCATGTGAGATAAACATATCGTCTGATCTACAACTAATGAAAGCATCAGTTGTAGCCAACCAAGGCCTTCCTAGAATTAATGGATGTCCTCCTAAATTATTCTTGGGTGTTAAGGCCATGAAATCAATAGGATATTCCCAAGAAGCTAAGGATACAAAAACATTTTCGAACACACCATCCGGTTTAATAACAAACCTATCTGCTAATTGCAACAAGCTTGGTGTGTATTGAAGGTTAGGAAGCCTAAGTGTGTCCATAAATGGTTTACTCATTATGTTTATGGTTGCTCCTAGATCAATCAGTATGTTTGGTATTTCAGTTCCATTGATGTGAATTTTTACAATGGGGCTTCCTGGATCTAAATATTTTTGAATTGTTGTCTTCCCCATCATAATGTCTGCAATTTTTCTAACTAACTAAATTATTTTTATATCTTTTCTTCTTCTCCCTGATCTTTGTGTACTTAATTCCTTAATTGTTTTTGCAAAATTGGTATTTCTTTTATGGCTTGTAATAAATGAATCTTAATACAAACATTTCTCAATTCACCCATCATATTGTAATCAAGTAAGACAATTTTTTTCTCTACTCATTCATCAATTTTCAACCTTTCTGGTAAAGGTGGTCTATTTGATATCAAGGGTTGTTGTATGATAGAAGTATTTATTGGAACTTCTTCTGTTTCTTTATTTTATTTTTGAGGGAGAGAAGTCTCCCCTTCTTCTGGTTGATTTTTGTGTTTTTGAAGATCAGATCTTGTTTCTTGAATGACAACAGGAGGTTTTCTTGGTAATACTCTTCCAGACCTTAATTGGACATTATTTATGTCTAGTGGAGTTATTACATATGTTTGAGGATTCTGACCCTCCATGTTGTACACTGGTTGTTTTGGTACTTTATTATTAGGATTTAGAAGTGGTTGAGAGGGTAGTTGATTTTATTTTTGTGGAAATGGTAAGGAAATTTGTGGGTTTTGATTCTGAACGGAAACTTTTTGTAATTGATTATCTTGAGGAAATTGATTAGATGGGGGAAAAACTTTTGATGGAAGGTAAGATGGCGAGTATTGTTGATATTGAGCATACACTCCATAAGGATTTTTCCATCCTTGATTCCAAGGTTTTGACTGTGGTTGAGCCCAAGGCTGCCAGGCTGAATTCCAATTATTTTGTGAAGACTGGGTGAATTGTTGTGGTCTAAATCCTTGTGATTGATTTGGTTGGGGATTTTTCCATGGTCATTTGGCTATAAAGTAGAGAGGATCTACTGGTTGTGATATTCCTTCATCATTAAATACAACCTTAAGACCTAGTAAGGATGGAAATTCCTTCGTATTATGATTATCTGCACATATGACACAAGTTTCTATGGATTTTGAGTATAAGGGACACTCTCTTAGAGCATGTTTCTTCCAACATTTGGGACAGAATATAGATAATGCAACATTTTCAGAATTTTTCTTGTTTTGTATTTCAAGGGTGTCTATCTTCTCACTTAGGCTCCCTAAAATATTTGTTTTGAAGGTGTCAAGCAAATTTCCTAATTCTACCCCATTGACTGTCCCAGTTATGGATTTTTTAATTCTTGACAAGAGAGGGTCTCTAGGACTCCTTCGAACTCATGCTTTACCCCTTGAGATATGTACACATAAATAAAAAATATATGCATATGGTAGTTGGAAAATATCTCCTTTCCTAGTTAGGTTAAGGAGATCGATCCATTTATCTTTAATAGCTCTGAGTAAGAGGGCTTTTAAGGTTTCTTCATCCAAATTATCCATTTTTTCTCTTTTAACATTATAAACAAACCTTTCTACCAAGTCTTCAAGATTTTCATCTTCTTTTTGTGTCATTTTGAAGACTTCATCTTTAAGGTTGCTAGGCATACCAGAATCTCTATCTTTTCCTAAGAAAGCATCTTTCGTTTATCCCCATGTTGTTATAGAATGAACTCCTAGACTCATGAACCATTTTAATTCTAAGTCTTTTAATGTGGTAGCAAACAATTTTAACTTTTGAGCATCATGCAGATAGTCATATAATCTGCATAATACTTCAAATTCGAAGAGAAATGTTTCTAGATCTTCGTTTCTTTTCCCATGGAAGTTAGGAAGAATCGAGGGTGATATATTTTTCATTGTGAGGGTTGTATCTTCATCAAGAATAGGGAATATAGAAGGATCTTGGTTTCTTCTGCCTATACCCCTTCCTCTACCTCTACCTCTTCCTCTTCCTCTTCCTCCAATCCTATCTTCTTCACCATGGACATTGCGTACTTCTCCTTCCCCTTCTTTAGCCATGATAGATTCTTTGGAACTAATATAATGTTCTTCTAATATTTATCGTTCCTTTATCAATGGTTTCTCATAATAAGTTTCCGATTCCTCTTCTTCACCAGGGACTTCTAATTTTTCTCCTAAAATTTTCTCACCAGTGGAGGATAGAAATATTACTCCTGTAGTTGGGGATGTAGGCTTTGCTCCAATTACATCTTCAGTAGAAGAGGTGGGTGAAGTTCTAGATTGGATTTCTGATCTTGAGATTTCAGGAAGACTTTGCCGACCTCTAAAAGGAATTCAGGTTTGAGTAGGTGGTGTGGATTCTCGAAGTCTAGGTGAAGTGAGTGGATTTGTGGGAATTAAACTTCTTCCTCTCCCTACAAATCTACCTCTAGAGTCTCTATCCCTACACATATCATGTTTTGATTTTTTTTTTGAACTTTTATTTTCACTTCCTCGGCAACGACACCAAAATGTTTAGCCAATTTAATGTCTTTAAATTGTCAACTAGGGTGCATAGACTGATGAAGTACAGATGCACTATGTGTGCTAGAAGTTATTCCTTATGTGGTTATGTTCTTGTTAGAGCCTAAAATTAAGATTAATATGGAGGTGGTGTCATTTATTATATTAGTGTCGCAATCCTTAAAGTTTTTAGCTAATTTCTTTGGAGTTATTCTCTATCTAATTAGTTTATGGATGATATGAGAGTGATCCTACTTGAATTAGATTATTTTGGGATTTTTGGTCTTGAATATTTATGCTGCAGCTTCTAATTCACTACATGAAAAAAGAAATCTATTCTATCAATTAAGAAGAAATATTGTCTGAACTCAATTGTTTAGGAGAAAAATCTCACACTTTTACTTATTCGATTTTCATTCAAACAAGATATTTCAAACAACATCTATACTATGAAGTAAACACACTTGAATTATGCTAGATAATAAGCAAATGAAGTAACCAAGTTGTACCAGGTATAAAGCAATTCAAATAATAGACTAAACTAGGTATGAAGCAGATGAAAGTACTTATGAAAATAACGATTCATTAGCAAATTCATTATGCTACATTTCCACACAAAACAGAGTATTCAAGGAATGAAAAGAAATCGAATTGCAATCAGTTAAGACCTGTCACTATTTGTAGGGGCCCTCCAAAAATCAGTTCATAATCTCTAACCAACGCAACGCATACACACAAAACCAATTCTATTGCTAGCACATAAAATTCACAAACTGTTTCAAAATTACATCATTTGGCGTGCACCAAATCACAGTGCAGCCATAAGTTTTATAACAGGTCTTTGGCATAACAACATGAGTAATTTAATCCTAATATCTTTATATTAGCTAAACTATATCGCTAAACCTTCGATTTTCTATTCCGAAAGCAAATCGATAAGATTTTGATTGAACTCAGATTTTGTTTTGGCAACAATCCTATAGTTGACTTGGGGTTTGACCATGATCTCCTGCGCTTATCTTAATGAATAGTTTCAAGGGGATAGGAAGGGATCCACGAGGAAACCATTCTCTATCCATCTGCATCCTTCGTTGCTAACTTAGAGCTTTTGAACCTTGTAAACAATGGAGACAACTACAGAAATTTGGATTAGCTGCGGAAACAGACCGATTCGGTAGCCAATTGCATTCTTTAACAAAACAATAGGGTATAAAGTCAAACATGAATAAGAAGACATATTATTGCATACCTTCATCAAAACCTGGTGGATATGTCTTTATTTAGGTGCTAAATATATAGTAAAAGAGAGGAATATTAGGCAAAAAGGGATGTAATGGTAAGACAATCTTCAGACTTTATACGCGAGATGAGGCTTACCGCACAAATAGGAGACTATGAGATGGACCAAGTTATTTTGGATTTGGGGTCTGATGTGAACGTATTTCCTAAATAAAATTAAGAGAGAATGGGAAGACCTGTGCTGCAGTGGTCTTCGATTCCACTGAGGATGGCGAACCAACAGAAGATTATCCCTATGGGATGATCTCAAGGGGTTACCGTAGATATAGAAGGTGCGAGCATGCTGGATGATTTTGAAGTAATAGAGATTATTGATGGTAGCAATCCATACCCCGTGCTCCTGGGAATTGATTGGGCTATCGACATGGATGGGGTCATCAATTTGAAGAAATGAAAATGGTTGTTTGAAAGGAAATCACTCCGCATTGTAGTACGATTGGACCCTGCAAAAGGACTGCTCTATACTGAACCTGTCCACGACTATAAGGAAAGTGATGATGATTTGGATCAGATCTATAAAATAACAGTGCGAGACCAATATGGGGTTAATCTAATAGCTAATGGACAAACTGCATGGGACCGCGAAAGTTCCTATACCTCGGATTCAGACAAAGAGTTGGAACATTGGCAAAATAGGTTGCACGAAGTATCCACACTACGCTGCAATATGATGACTAAATTGTTGCGCTGTGTGTCGTTGGAGGTAAGAAATTTAACTTATTATGATGGTTTAACTGATGTAGATAATTGTTTAGGTGTTTTTGAAAGATAAGTTCCAGAGTATTACCACTTTCAGGTGTTGGACTGGGCACTACGCACTACTCCCGCTCGGTGGTGGGGTACACATAAAGACAACTTTGATGAGTGGCGCGATTATAGAAGGATGATGAGAACACGATTTGGTCATCCTAAAGTATGGTTAACCAAGAAGTATGATGGGAGGAATGATCTACGTGATCATTTGGCCAAATGGACTAAGATATATGAAACGAAGCTGCAACCAAAATGGGTGCATTTATTCTCTCACACTCTAGAAATAATCCCTATGAATTGGTATTTGGAAATGGAGCTCTGCCACAACACTGCAGAGTGGGATGTCTTAAGAGAAGGATTTGTGATGACATTAAGCTTTGAAGACGGGTTCGAAAGCATTGATGAGGCGTTGCAGGAGGTTAAGGCAACGATCTTCTGAATCATGCTAGATCCTTTGGAATTGGTTCAACCAGATTGGAGCACCCAACTGCGCCATGCACTAGAATGCTATAATATGACTGCTGAAGTGGAGGATGAGGATCCAAGGAATATCAATATCTCCTAGAAGTGGAAGGCCATCTGGAGGTTAAAGGTCTGTAGATAGAGAACCTAGATATCACCGCGCCGCTGAAGACTAGGCAAGTAAACATTGGTACTGAAGTAGAGCCTAAATTCGTGAAGATCAAAGATTATTGGGATGATGCCATAGTGGATAAAGTTGCTGAGTTACTCCACGAGTACCAAGATATTTTTCCTACAAAATTCTCAGACTTGAAAGGCATCATAGGCAATTTGGGAGTGATGAAAATAACTCTGAAACCAGACGTGAAGCTCGTTAAGTAGAGGCCATATCGCCTTAATCCCAAATACAAGGAAAATGTCCAGTTGGAATTGGACAAGATGCTTGATATGAGTATTATTGAACCAGTGGAGGAACTTGATTGGGCGAGCCCAATTGTAGTTTAGGAAAAGAAGCAGAAGGGAGAGATAAGGATTTACGTAGATCTAAAAAAGCTTAACGATGTTTGCGTTCACGTTCCTTTCCCAACACCGTTTACTGATGAGGTACTAGAAAAAGTGGGAGGACAGGAAGCCTGCTCATTTATTGATGGGTTCTCTGGATACCATCAGATTAAGATCGCACCAGAAGACAGGAGTAAAACAACCTTCGCGATGGAATGGGGGTGTTTTTAGTACACAATGATGCCCTTCAGACTCAAGAATGCACCGATGATATTCTCTCACGTAGTCATCACGGTGTTCAAAGAATTTATTCACAAATTCTTGGAGGTATATTTTGATGACTGAACAGTTTTTGGGCTAGTAAAGCGTCGTGTAGCTAGCCTGCGCTTAATGTTGGATACGTGCTGAAGGTATCAAATCACGTTGAACCTGAAGAAGTTCTTGTTTTGTGTCCCCTTTTGGATTTTGCTGGGTCATGTGGTATGCAAGCAAGGACTCACAATGGAACTTGCCAAGGTCATGGTAATAATCAATTTAAAAGCCCCAAGGAGTGTCAAACAGCGGCGCACAATGCTAGGCCATACTGGGTATTATCAGAAGTTCATCAAGGCTTATGCTCAAATTACCATGCCCATGGAGAAGTTTTTAAAGAAGGATGATACATTTTTTTGGGATGAAGAATGTTAATGCAGTCTCGATGTCTTGAAGGAAAAAATGGTTAACACATTGATATTGGTCTTCTCGAATTGGAAGAAGGAATTCCATGTGCACGTTGATGCCTCATGTATTGCATTGGGAGTAGTATTGACTTAGGCAGGTGAAGGGTAGATGGATCATCCTATAGCATTTGTGAGCAGAAAGTTGTCAAAGGTTGAAAATAATTATTCGAAAATAGAGCGCGAAGGATTGGCTATGGTGTATGCACTCCAAAAATTCAGACACTATTTGTTGGGTGGACATTTCAAGATGTACACAGACCATTCCACATTGAAGTATCTAGTCAATAAGCCTGTATTGGGGGGGAAATATGCGTGTGGCCATTGTTATTCCAAGAATATGATTTTGAGGTAACTGTTAAACCATGAAGGTTGAATTCAGGACCTGACCATATGTCGCGCATTGATACAGGAGAGGAGCCTACTACTTTGGAGGAAGGGCTGCCCGACACACAGCTCTTTGTGGTGCGTGTAGCAGATAACTACTTTGCAGATAGTGTCCATTTTTTGACGATAGGGACAGCTCCAGAAGGCTACACCAGTCAGCAGAAGAATGAATTGGTAGTACGTGCGGCTGATTTCTCAGTAATTGCCGGAAATTTGTATAAAATGGGATCGAACGAGATACTCCGATGGTATGTGCCTAATTTCAAAAGAAACAACATTCTTGCGGAGGCTCATGGAGGAGTTGCGGGAGGGAATTATGCAAGAAAAACAACAACGCAGAAGGTTTTGTGCACTGGGTTATGGTGGCCAATGCTGCATGAAGATTCTAAAGCATATTGTAGGGCATGTGATGCATGCCAAAGAACAAGCAGACCATCACAGAGGGATGAGATGCCTCTGAATCCATAGGTGTCATTACAACCATTTGAGAAATAGGTAATTGATTTTGTAGGACCGATTCAACCCCCAAGAAAGAAAATAGGTGCTCGATACATCATTACCATGACTGAATATCTAACCAGCTAGGCGGAGGCACATCCTGTGAAGGATTGTATAGGGGCAACAACAACAAAGTTTTTGTTTGAATATGTGTTGACTAGGTTAGGTTGCTTGAAGGTATTGATGAGTGATGCGGTACACATTTTCTCAATGAAACGATCAGCACGCTGATAGAAGAGTTCCAGGTTTACCATCAGAAAGGTACAACATATCATCCTCATGCCAATGGAACAGTTGAGGCTTTCAATAAGATATTGGAAAATGCACTCACAAAGATTTGTAATGCGCAGCGGAATGATTGGGGCATGCGTGTACTAGCAGTATTATGGGCATACATGACTACTTACAAAATGCTAACCGGTCAGACGCCTTTCCAATTGGTTTATGGTGTAGAGGCTGTAATGCCTATGGAATATATCGTGCCTACTCTATGCATAACGACTTTCACATGAATGGTGAACCACGGAGCCTTAGAAGAATGGCTCGTGCAGCTAATGGAGCTCGAAGAAATAGGCTTTTGGTTGGATTCCATCAACAGGTTTAGAAGGAATGCGAAAAATATTGGCATGATCGGCACATTAAAAGGCACACCTTCAAGGTAAATGACTTAGTTTTATTATATGATAGCAAGTTTGCTAAGTTTCTGGGAAAGTTTCAGGTGCATTGGCTGGGGCCATATGTCATCAAAGAAATTACAGATGGTGGCACAATTCAGCTTGCAAAGTTGAATGGAGAACCATTTCCGAGAAGGGTAAATGGAAGCCGATTGAAGCCATACATAGAGGATCTTCTCAATGACTACATGACGGTAGGATAGTCTTAGCACTCCAGGCAGCTGCAAGGGAGTGCGGGACTATAAACTACACTGTTTGGTTGGTGGAACTACACAACAGAGGGGCTATGGGAAAAATGGTGATGTCACAGTATCAGAAGGTGTGTGAAGGGAGCTACGCTATGAGGGGAGATACCATGTAGCACAGCCAAAAAATGACCGTTACAGTCACTATTCATGATTTGACATCCAGGAGACAGTTAAGAGGAGCGGGGGGGAGGAGGGGCAGCATTTAAGGATGGAATCTTTGAATATATGCCGCCAAATCAACATTTATAGACAGATTTTGGGGGGAACGGTCGGATTTGAATTCAAATTAGCTTATAAATTATGCGTGGCCATCCAACAGAGAACACTTTGCATCCTTAGAATTTTTGAGCTGTGCTATCCGTCGTTTATGAATCCTCAGTTTTTCGCAGATTTGGTCGCAAGCTCTATGTTTTATACTTTACCTAGGGATACCCAACAGTTTATTCTCAACACTATGTCTAGACCAGGTGAGACTGCAAGCACCAGAGGAATTGTTGCCTCTTAAGGAGCGGCTCCAGAAGTTGTAAGCATGGAGGCTCCGGCTCCTATGCCTATGGCGCCGAGGTTGCCTAGGCCGAAGCCTACACCAGTTCGTGAAAACCCAAAGCCAAAGAAAGACAAGAAGAAGTGACCAATGCCAGTGTGCAAGTCACCGAGAAAGTACTCTGCTACCCAGGCCCAGAAGAAAGATAATCCGCTAGCGAAGGATAAGGAGAAGGTCGTAGGTTTTGACGTTGAAGAGGGCACAGAGGATATAGATGTTGAGGTCATGGAAACCATCTCCAAGTTGCCAGATTATATCCCTCTGCATAAGGAAAAGGTGAAGGTAACTAAGGACATAGACGCAACAAAATTCCTCATTAATACGCCCTTGCTACAAGAAAGCATCACCTTTGAAGGCTCGTGTCTGGCGTGGATTCCCCATTTAAAAATGGAAGACTGGGATTTGGCAGACCATGAGAGGTTCCTCCACCTTGCGACAGAGAACTACATGAGGCAGGTATATTATAAAGAATCTTGTGTCATTGTGTTGGAGCCAATAGAGTGGATTCGTGGAGTAAATCAATCAAGGTTGTTGAACCTGTTGTGCGTGCCCCACTATCACCACTCCAACATCAATATCACCTGCATAAATAAACTGTTGACTCTAGAACATGATGGGTGTTTATGGTTGAGCGCGCTTATCCCCATCACAGACATGTTGATCCATCAGATCATGCTCTTGCCACATTTAGGCTTGAATCTAGCCAAGGAGTTTGGCAGAAAGACCAGTGAGCGCGACTTGGCAGAAAAGATGAAGAAGAAATTTGACCTAGTCAAGAAGCCGCGTGGGTACTCCATCACGTCCATCAATGACCCTGTGGTACAAATATCCACATAGATCTTAGCTGGTAAATTCATGAGGAAATTCCGCGTGGATGAGGTTCTAACGCCTGTAATCTCATTAGCTACACAGTGCGCAGAGGGCGTGTAGTTGAATTGGTCACGCTACCTGTTATCACAAAAACTAGCCCTAATTGGCTACTGATCAGGAATGCCTTGTGTAACTCGTTCAAACCTACTTTTGGCTGAGGCTTAGCCTTCTCAACCTGAGAGCGCTCTCTCAAAGGATTAATGATATTGATAATGGATTAGATGGCTAACTCTATTAAACAAACGAAGAAGTGTAATTGGTTTAAACACAATTAATAAACATCCATTGGGCTTATGGAGTCAGAAAATCTTAGTATGATAACAGTATCAGCTAAACATGGAAGTGAGGGCATCAAAAGTTCTATATATCAGTTAACACATAGAGACATGTAGGAAAACACAGTCTATAAATGTATGAAGGAAGTTAGAGCATGTCAATGAGTTCTAAGTATCATACATTCACACTACTGCAAATAAGGAAATAAGGATAAACATAAACAAGCCACCATTGAACTCTTTCTGAATCCTGAGAAGTAAAGCCAAAGTCTGCATTCATAAAAGCATAATCTTCTACAATGGCACAATATGAGTCTTCTTTGAAAAATTTCCAACCCTTTGTACATTAGCTCTTCTCCTATATATAGAGCTCTTTACATAACTGAGATTCCTCCCTCAGCATGAGGGGAATTCGAATTCCACCTATTATGACACCTATTGACACTTAAAACTAATTATTAAATGAAACTGACTGTTAACTGGCAGTCCTAGAGACCTAAAACAATTAGGAGTGTAACTCCTCATTATGATTAAAACAAACTTATCTAGGAATTAAACACTCCTTATGACACCTATAAATCCATGAATTCGAATTTGATAGTGCTCATAACCCTCCAGTTGGCCCTTGATGACTCATCCTTTTACTATTCCTAGAAACTAGGAGACTATTCCTTGCTATGTTTTGGCTGAAAAGTAGGTCTTGGGACAAAGATCATATCTTCTCGTAAAAAATGTATTTGGAAAAACTGAAGGAGACTTTTGTGAAACAATCCATGCTTAACAAAAATCTCTCTTGGTTTTTTGAAAAATCTTTCCTACCGCCAAAAATGTGTCTTTGAAAAACATGTGTAAAACAGGAGAAATATGCTTGTGAAAAACTGCACCTACAGCAGTTTCGTAGCGCAAGCTTGATAATTCATTTCTCCCAGATCATAATGGATTTGAAGAAAGTGGAAGATTTTTTTGTATTTTAGTATCTTAGGAATGAAAACCTCTTTCACTTTTCAGAGATGAGTTTTCAACTGCTCAGAAACTCTTCTAGAAGTTGACTAGTAAAAACAAGGAGACAAAGTTCCTCCTTTTTAGAGTTTCATTCTTATGGTCGTCTTCGAATCCTTCTGCTGACCATGTTGTCTCTTTAATCACACGAAATGCATTAAATCAACCATAAACTCTGATCCTACACTTGCATTAAGACAAATAGCTCCTTTAATGCTGCCTGAAGCATCATCTAGCTATGAAACAATTTCCACTTTTATAACATATAGCTTAGAATTCAACAAAAATGTCCTTCTTCTACTTGTTTTGCCCTTGCTGAATGTTGAAACTTTGTAAATGATCCTTTGCAGAGATTCCCCTTTGAAAAGATTTCCCTTTTTCTCTCAAAATTGGTCCACTAATTCATAATATGCACCTATAGCAGTTTCGTAGCGCGCTACGAAACTGCTGAGCATTAGGCATCACCTACAACAATTTCGTAGTGCGCTACGAAACTGCTGTGTAATTTTAAAAACACAGTTTTGAGACCAAAATTCAACTCTCTTGATATTTATTTTGCTTGAAATGGCTTTTCCATTTGCCATGAAGTTGTTCAAAACTGAAAACATAATAGACACCATTCCTCAAGGAAAATTTCAAAAGGTAATCTATCAAAATTTAGGACTTAACCTTACTTGATGTGTGATTTCTTTTAGCTAAGGATGTCCTTCATGCTGGCTTAGTTGTGTCTTCAGATCTTCAATTTGCCTCTTCATCTCTTCAAAACTACATTCCTCTTGTTTAGAGATGACTGCCTTACCTTTGTCGTTTTTATGCAGTTGTGATGATGGTTGTATTGGTGATGATATTTCCTTAACCCTAGTGCTAAGTCCTGTTTCAGCTCTTGTGATATCTTCCTTTATTTGGACATTTTCTCCTTTGAAATAGATTTAGAAAAAACAACCTAGAAGAAAATACCTTGCTTAATTGAGGAGCCGCCTCACTTGAATTTGATGAAGATTTCTGATCTTTGCTCACCATGGGCTTGCCAAGTGCTTCTTATGCATGAAAGGAGCACGAGAATGACTAAGACCAATTCTTCCTTACCTTACCCTTTTTCTTTTGAAATATTTTTAGTGATAACACTACCTCTACATCGAGTTCCTTGCGAATTGTCGTGAGGCTTAGGATGAGAGCAAGACCTTCCACTATGTGTGGTTTCTTCCCTCCATTATGCTAATCGCTTGGGAGCTGCCGAAGGATAGTCAGTTTCCTCCCTTAGAGAAAGGATTACTATAGGCTACCCAGCTTGCCTCCCTGTGGGCCATGAAGGACTCCACGTAGGTCATAGAGACAAAAACATTCTGGGTTCTGATGGAGGCGAGCATTCGCATGGCCATCAACCAACAACCACAGTTGTCCCCAACTGTGTATGATCAGTTTTCAGAGTACGCAGAGTTCAAGGCAGATTTTCACAACGTGTATATCAGGGCGTGAAAGGATCCACAACAAAAGTGGTTTGATCTGCCCTATCTTGCCATGGATGATGCCATCCAGGAAGTCATCAAGCGTTGGTTGACATATTGGCACTCTCTGTCTGATCTGGTTGTGGGTACCAGCAAAGGCGCAGGGAGTTCTGCAGAAAAGAAGAAGAAGGAGGCAACAAAGCAGGCGGTCTAGCAGTTGGCCGAGAAGCGAAGGAAGGAGGCCAAGGAGAAGGCCTGACTGGAAAAGGAGCATGCTGCAAAGCATCAGGCTAAATAGGAACAACGTGATTCCTAGCGAAGTGATAAATCCCCTTCGCCCCAGACCGAGGAAGAAGAATAGTCAGAGCAGGGCGCTAGCAGGGATGAAGGACAGAGCACCCCATTCTGGGTGAAGAGGTACATTGAGCAATAGAAGGAGGGGCCCTAGAAGAAGTCAAAAGCGACAAAGCCACCGCTCTATCCCATCACTCTCACAAAAGGTGATCTTGACGAGATTGGAGATAAAGTGCGCGACACCACAGTGGGAATATTGCAGCAGTTTGAACAAAAGCACCTGCATTTGCGAGGCACTCTTCAGAAGGATCTGCACGAACTGCAGATCCAGACTATCAAGATCTAGGTGGGTGCAGGGCAGGTGAGTTCCACACAAATGATTTTAGTGCCAGGGACCAGTCAGGATGCCGAGATGGTCAAGTTATTGGATCCTCGAGCAGTTGCACTACTAGAAGGGTCCTTGAGCATGGAATCAACCGATGATAAGGTCATCGTGAGTACTCTGAAGAACATCGGCCTCAACCTTGTAGCGCTCCCCAACGAATATCTTCACATGATGCAAACAGGTGTGACAACGGAGTTACGAGCACGGGAGCCGCACGCTCTCAGCCTAATAAGCGAATATCAAGTGAACAATGAGAAAATGTTTTCCGAAAAAATGGAGGCCCTGAAGGCAAAAGAGACAATCTAGGCGCAGAGCACCCAAATGGTGGCTGTGGTTGCAGAGGTTTTTAAGACAATGCTAGAGTTATACATACCTAACGAGGCGCTGCTTGATGCCAAGATCAGGAAACTTGCAATGGGTTTTCGCAATGCTAAGGCAGTGGTAGCTCGAGTTCAGTTCGATCACAACATGAAAATCACAAAACTGGAGCTCAAGTCACAACCTTCGACTCCGCCAGAATTTAGGGAACAATGCGAAGCTACTGTTAAGGATACAATAGCCACTGTGGATGTTGTGGTTGTGGGTTGCACAACATTGTTTGAGCAGGCCATGGAAGTAGTGACGACCCTGCAGGAAGATCCCAACCTACAGAGATTAAAAGCAGAGACTTGCGAGCTTCAACAGTAGTACGATGAAGTGCAGGTGACGACGTGCTTAGTGGCTACAACACAACGCCCCACCAAGTTGCAGGAGGGGAAGAAACTTCTTACATAAGTGAAAGTAGTGCAGAAAAAATAGGTGGTCCTTAAGGTGCAGTTGGATCCTTGGTTGGAAGAAGCCTACCAAGTCTCCACCAACATACAGGAAAAGTTGGCGAACCTACAACTTACACAGCATAAGATCAAGCAGGATAGCGAAGGACCAACGATAGAACAACTGGTCGAATAGGTGAAGTAGGCAGCCACATAGAGCGCGGATGAAGTAGTAGTGGTGCAGGTGGAGCTAGGGGATCTTCACAACAAGATCTCCATGGCAACTGAATGACTCAAGGGCAAGTCACGATCTTTGTGTTGGGGGCCTATTATGATGGGGTCCCCTGGGTCATTTTTGGGGCAAAAGCCCAAGTTTTGATGTAAAAATATGTAAAGTCTCTGCAATTTGTGGTTGCGAAGCACGTAGCTAGTTAAGAGTCAAAAAAGGTTTTGCCCTTCTTTTATGTAACTGGAGTAAGATTTTCAAGATCTACCCATGGACCGTGGACCATGGGATTGTATAAATAGGAGTGTCTTAGAGAGTCTAAAGAAAGAAAAGAAGAAGTTTATGGGTACGAGCGAAGAAGTCTAGTGCAAAGGTAGAAGTCTTAGAGGAGGGAAAGGCTCTACAGCTGAGTGTGCAGAGGCCTAGAGTAGTGTTCGCAGCTGAGTGCGCGTACCCCTGTAGCTGAGTGTGCAGGGAAGTTTTGAGTCTGTAAACCTTTGCTGAATATCTTTTTTTGCTAATGCAAGAGTCATAGCTTCTATTCAAAATGTTCAAAGGGTAAAATTACATAAAATACAAACCACCACAGGCTAAACATTTTAGCCCTAGGTAAAAGCCTCACCAAAATAAAAAGCTGGCCAACTAGGTCCTAAAGACCCAAACATCAGACCTGAAGTAACTCAAATCCAAAATAAACAATGCGCAAATGGCCAAAATACCCAAACCCACCAACATGCATGATAAACGACCCGGACCCACCAATAAGCACGTGGTTCCCTGATTGTTGATTCTCTTCACCTGATCCAATGGCGGAGGATCAAATCGCATGAACCAAAAGCACAGAGAATTACCTCGTGATGAAGACCCAGACCCATAAACATGCCCACTGTTCCCTGACCATTGATTCTCCTCTCCTGATTTGACAGCATAGGATCATATCGCATGAACCAAAAGCACAGAGAATTACCGCACGATGAGGGCAGTATTCTCTCCCCACCCTTGGCCACGTGTTGCTTGGTGAATGGAATCGCTCCCAACTTTGAAAAATTGCTTCTAGCTTTAAGGGCATGCGATAAACTAGAAACCACCCTGAGAGTTGTAATGACACCACGGAAAGTAATGCGGGGGGTTTTGAGTCTGCTGAGAAAGCCAAGACTTCGGTCCCTCGCACCATGCCAACTCCCTAAGCGCGTGAACCAGAGGAAGATGTAAATCTTCTTACCATTCTTGATGTTCTCTGTCAAGTCATCCGAGAACCATTATCTACCAAGCCACTTCCACCTGAGACTTCTGGGTTTGCACTTACCATGGCTAAGGAGGCAGACAAAGACCTGCATCCCAATTGTAACATCACTTATGAAATAATACTTCATAATGAATCTAAATCAACTAGACCCCGTCTCTGCAACTCTATTTCGGAATAATGTTTTTTCCTCATCCGCTTGATTGAGATAATGCTCCCTCAATATATTTTGAGGCATCTCTTGCCAACTCAACTTGACCTTGCTTTTTGTGCAAAGCACCCCTTGATTGGCTAGAATGTCCGCCAATTTATTTGTCGTCCTTCACACATGAGTAAAACTCACGGTACGTAAGGACAGAAGGTGAAACTGAATCCTTTGAAATACCTGGAGTAGCCTCCAGTGTCTTGAGACTTTTTTCGGCTCTATGCCACAACGGATTCTCTTAACCGAGTTAATAATTAACCCAGAATCAGCTTCAATTATTATATTTTGGAGATTTTCTTGTTTAAGGAGTTCTAAACATTGCTCAAGTGCCATTAATTCCGCCATATTGTTTGTAGCTCTTCCCAAATGGCAATGAAAAATAAAAAGGATGCAGTCGTTTTCATCCCTTAACACCCCTCCAAAACTAGCAATGCCCGGGTTGCCTTTTGAGGCCCCATCAATGTTGCATTTCAAAAAACCCTGAGGGGGAGGATGCCAGCAGTCCGGCTTCTTGACCAGTTTCTTCACCTTCCTGTCCATGCTCTGTGGTATAAGCCCCTACATACCCAACTGAAGGAGTATCGCAATTCAGCTTCTGAAGGTGGATTCTTTGGGGAAGTTTGCACTAAAGTTCCCGCCATCTCCTTAAGCTGTCATAAGATCTACGCAATAATGTGATGGGAGGAACTTTTTACATTCTTGAAGATTCTGTAGTTCCTTTATTTCCAGACATTCCATATTACGAAGCTTGGAGTTAAAGCCCAAGCTGAGCGAAGAATTTCATAATCATAGAAGTTTCTCCTCTAGTCATTCGGGGTATTGATAATGCTTCCTTTGTCCCGGTCTGTCTGTTTGAAAATTGTAGCAAAATTATGCCACAACCTGGAGGTGAAAATGCAATTATTAAGAAGGTGCTCCATCGTTTCCTCTTGGGATTCACAAAGATAGCATCTATAAGGTCCTAGAACATCCCTCTTCCGAATGTTTTCCCATGTTAGATTTTTCTTATGATGTACTAGCCACATGAAGAGTTTGATTTTCATCCATCCTTGATGCCTCCATAGGTTCTACCAAACCCTGTCCGGTTCATTGGAATCCAGCTCCAAGATTATGCGCTTTGCCTCCTTAAGATTGAAGGTACCTTCATTATTGTTGCCCCATCTAAGTTGGTCATGCCCCTCTGAAACCAGAATTTTCCTTTGGTCCAACATTGTCATAAGTGCATCAACTTTTGCTTTCAAGGGGCTATCATCCCTATAATCCATATTCTTCCAGGTTCTCCATTTTCCTTCACTATTGGTTTGATCCCAAAAATATTTTACCCTAAGTAACCCTTTGGTATCAGTTTCTTTCTTGAGGTCCACAAAGTCCTCTCTTAGCAGTGTAGGTTCTTGTTGCCATTTATCCTCCCAAAACAAAGCAAGATCTCCCTCTCTGATTTCCCAAAAGCTATTTTTTTGCACTAAGCCTCTGTTCTCCTAGGCTTTATTCCATATGTAGGAGCCTTTTATGATGCCAGTCATCCTTATGTGATCATTATCTTGCCAATTGCTAGCGTATTTTTCTTTCCAAATACGAGCCCACTGAGCCTTTGGATCTTTTACCCACCACCACCATAATTTTTCCCCTAAAACTTTGCTTAGCACATCCGGATCATCCAGTCCAAGACCTCCATGATTTTTAGGTTTGCAAATCTTATCCCAGGCTACCAAGGCCCATTTCTTTCTCTCCTCCCCCTTACCTCAAAGAAAGTCTCTTTGAATGGTTCTAAATTGTTGCAAAACTCCTTTTAGAGTTGGAAGGGCTGAAAGCATGTAGACGAGGATTGATTGAAGTGCAGCATTTGTAAGCACCAACCGGCCTGCCAAGTTTAAAGATCTAATAGTCCATTTTCGGGTTTTATCTTGCATATTGTTAATCAGTGGTTCCCAAATGCTCTTGTGCAAAGGTTTATTAATTAGAAGAACTCCCAAGTATTTGGAAGGAAGGACATCCATTTGAAAGCCTAGAATTCTGAAGATATTCCTCTGGATAGAAATATTAGTATTAAAGAAGAAAATCTTAGATTTGCATAGATTTACCTCCATACATGTAGCTGTGGAAAAATAACTCAGGTTTTGTTTAAAAGCTAGTGCTTCTTTGACTGTTGGGATGCCCTGCAACATGGTGTCATCAACAAATTGTTGATGGGCCAAAGCCTGTCCAGTCTCAGAAAGTTGGAGACCCTTGATGTTACCCATTTCTTTAGCATGCTTGATAGATCAACCAAGTCCTTCCATCATGAGGATAAAGAGATAGGGGGAGAGCGAATATCCCTGCCTGAGGCCTCTTGAAGGAGTAAAAGTCTTGGATGGAGAACCATTAACCAGAATTGAATAGCTAGAAGAAGTTATCAGGTCCATAACCCATCTTACCCAGTTATGGTCAAATCCAAAGGCTAGAAGGACTTTCCTGATATAGGTCAAATTCAACTTATCATAAGCTTTGGCTAGGTCCAATTGCATAATCATTCCCGGCTTCCTATTGCTTAACAATGAATGAACCACCTCATGCACTTGAATAATGTTATTGAGGATTTTTCTACCCTCCACATATCCTAATTGCTCCACAGAAACTAGAGTAGGAAGAAGGGGTTTGAGTCTATTGGCAATAACTTTGGATATTATCTTGTACATCACATTGCACAAAACTATAGGTCTAAATCTGTCTAGAGTCTAAGCAATTTCCTGTTTGGGGATCAAAGAGATGAAGGATATATTGAGCACCTTCAAAATGGTTCTATTCATCTTGGAGTCCTCCACAACATTCAGAATATATTGGTTGACAATATTCCAGCAAGATTTAAAGAAATCCACATTGAAACCATCAGGGTCTGGTGCTTTACCATTATGCATTTCTTTGATGACCTCACTAACCTCCTCTTCAGTCACTGGCCTATTGAGATTGAAATCATCCTCTCTTGTTACTAGCTTAGGTATGTACCTTGTTAAGTCCCTGATAAACTGAGATCTATCCAAAATGGTCTCCTCTGCGATACTTCAAAAGTGTTGAACCAACACAACTTCTATGTCTTCATGGGTATTGAGTAGGTGACCTCCGACGTCCTTGATCGATGAGATCCCGTTATGAGATATGTTCGCCATGGTGGATCTGTGGAAAAACCTAGTGTTTATCTCTCCTTCTTTTGTAGAAATTTTGAATAATATGACACATATTCAACAGAGATTATCCTGATCATACAATTTAAGCGGAACATGTATAATACATAATCTCCTCTACGTTGATCATCAAATTACAGAAGCAGAAACATCCACAGGCACACATAGAAGCATCAATCAAACTCATAAACACAGTATGTATCCCGGGGAAAGCATCTCGCTAAAAACCCCACACTATCTGTATATTATATTGATTGAATCATGTAACAATACAAATCATAATACTTCTCACAAGTATCTCCACCTGTTACACACAATACAGCTCAGATTTGATCTCCAAATCTCTCCCGCTGCTTGCCTGCCTCCACTGCTCAAACCTGCTCGAGAACTGATGAGAATAGCTTCCCAAACTCGATTTTACACTGCAAAATAGTCACCCACACTATGTTGGACGTGAGCAACAGCTATAATATCATGAAGATACGTGAGCAAACTCATTGGCATACTCAATCCTTTGATTGTGCAAATCATCATGCACAGCTATAGTCACAACTGATAGCAATCTGATCCTCTAACACCTGTCCCTACTGAACTGAACATGCACTGACATGCAACTGAGTTAACTGATGTATTCTATAGTTGCATTATGAGTTAATAACTTGTGAATTAATTAATAACTAATTCACCCAACTCATCTTTAGTCTATTGATCAGTTAGACTAAATACAACCAGTTTAACAAAGCTAAACTGAACACAACTCCATCAACTGTACCTCCAGTCCACTAAACTCAACTCACTTGAGTTCTAACTGAAGTCATGCATGCAACAACTCAACTGACTCATAAGAAAAACGAATTTCCTTCTGACAGCTGCATGTGCCACTTCCGTAGCTCAAACTGAAGTGCTCCAAGAGAATAAGATTAAGTTTATAGTCCAAATATTATTGTGAGATAATAATATTTGACTTTTCTATTTTTGACTTTGATCACTCACACTGTGATCACTCACACTGTAATCACTCACACTGTGATCACTCACACTTTCATCAAAAATAGAAGTCCATCTATTTTTCCCAACTTGATCAATCATCCATAGACATGATCCATATGTCTAAAAATAGACATAGTCTAAAAATAGACTTGCGCCAAAAATAGCCTGCGGGCCCACTTAGTGAAGGCGACTCTTTTCACTAAGCTCCATCATCTTGTTGCACTCTCAACAAGCATTTCTTGTTGCACACTTTTCAACACTCCCTCTCAACAAGAAAGGCTTCCTCTCAAACCCGATCCTGTAACTCTGGAATGTTCTCCATGCAACACATTTGGCCGGTCCACTTGCTCTGTCATCAAAGTCTCTGACTGCTATTGCCTCTGTCGACTGAAACTCTGCATCTCTGTGCTCTTCAGTATCTGACTACTCTAGCATCTATCACTTTGATCTCTGACTGCATCTGTGCTGCTACTGGTTCTATCTCCCAGCATTGCATCCGCACTGCACCTCCCAACTGACCTCCCTGTTGGGATAGAAACATCCTCTGATGCTGAAGCTCTACCTGCTGCTGACAAGTGCTCCCTCTCTGACATCTGCGCTACTGCAACATCTCCATGCATCTCGCACCATTGCACACCTCTCTGTGCCACCTAACACTGTGCAAAACACTTGTGCCTCTCGCATTGCTACAGCCTGCTAGCTATGCGCTGTCCTGGGATTCCCTGCACTGTCGCTCTCTCTGCCGCTCCATCCGCATCTGTCTCTACCCAATCAGTCAGTTCCTGCTACTACACATCGGGGCTCCCGTAGCAAGGTCTCATCCAAGAGGTTGGGTACCTCAAGGATCTTGCCCCTCCTCCTTGGGACAATCAATCCACATCACCCCACCTCCTACCTGGAGGTATGGCTGCATGCGATCCCTCAGCCCACCTGGCTGGAAGTTTCCCCTTACTGGAGGTCTCTGGATGAGTAGATGTCTCTACTCGATCTCCTCTCAGCTTCCCTTGTTGTGGCTGCTCCACAACCTCCTGAAGCTGCTGCACCAATCGTGGCTCCTCCACAATCGTCTGAGACTTCTTCTGGCTCTGCATGTTGAGAGGTAATATACGCTCCCTCTCAACCACCAAGTCTCCATCAGTTGCCTCATTGCTCAAGGCTTTGCATGCATCTTGAACCTCAAGAGCATACAGGTTCTTGACCCGTGAACCAATCTGCTTCACCTGTCTAGTGATGATGTGTCTAAGGAAAACCTTTCCCTTACTAAAGACCACGTCATATCCTTTGTCTTCCAACATCGCGATCGACACCAAGTTTCTCTTCAGTCCTGGTACATACTTGACATCGGTCAAGGTAAGGCGAGCTCCATTCTCCCTCTGAAAAATAACCGTGCCTACACCTGAGACACTATACTTCTCATCATTACCCATCCCTATGAGTATCTGGAGATCTTTCTCCTCCAAAGTACTGAACAAACTTTTGTCACCGGTCATGTGGAAAGAAGCTCCACTGTCAAGAAACCAACCACTTCCCATCATGGATGAAACCATGCATGCGAAGAGTGTGAAGTCCAACTCAAACTGTGAAGCAAGTGAGGTTGCCTCACCTTCAGATCCTTCCCCGGATCCCTTCTTGGACTTCTTCTTTGGGCAATTAGTAGCATAATGACCCAACTCATGACAACGAAAGCATATCACCTTCGCCTTGTCAACCTTCTTCCCATCATTGGAAGAACTGGATTCGGAAAGAGAAACCTTCCCCTTCCCCTTCTTCGCCTTACTCGCTAAGGCACAGTTCTCCTCATTCTGCATGGATGAAGAACCGTCTCTGGTGCTCCGTCTAATCTCCTCCTGCATCAAATCCGACCATGGTCGTTCCCAATTTGGCAGTTTCTCCCTTCCATTCACCGAGTCCTGGTAGCTATGCCAACACTTAGGAAGGTCAAGGAGTCCTAGACTCACCATCCTCATCATCAACAGTAACCCCCACACTTCCCAGCTCATCTCGACACTGAGTGAACCTCGTGAGATACTGGGGCATACTATCTCCATTCTCGAACTGAATGTTTCTGAGTTTTATCTCTTGCTTTGGAATTAAATTCGAATTCCACCGGCACAAAACTCAACTGCTTCCGATCTAAGAATTCGTGAGAACAAATTATTTCTTGTACAGAGATTGACTGTATGGGCATTCACCGGATATCTCACCTTCCAAAGGAAGGATGAATCCAGAGGCTACCTGGCCCGATTACAGACTCTGCCTGAAGAAATAGAATGTAACCACTTCCTGAATAGTAGATCTGATGATCAATCCTCGCTTGATGTCCTGTAAAAATCTCTTCTACAAATCAAGCAGCTCTGATACCATGTAGAAATTTTGAATAATATGACACATATTCAACAGAGATTATCCTGATCATACAATTTAAGCGGAACATGTATAATACATAATCTCCTCTACGTTGATCATCAAATTACAGAAGCAGAAACATCCACAGGCACACATAGAAGCATCAATCAAACTCATAAACACAGTATGTATCCCGGGGAAAGCATCTCGCTAAAAACCCCACACTATCTGTATATTATATTGATTGAATCATGTAACAATACAAAGCATAATACTTCTCACAAGTATCTCCACCTGTTACACACAATACAGCTCAGATTTGATCTCCAAATCTCTCCCGCTGCTTGCCTGCCTCCACTGCTCAAACCTGCTCGAGAACTGATGAGAATAGCTTCCCAAACTCGATTTTACACTGCAAAATAGTCACCCAAACTATGTTGGACGTGAGCAACAGCTATAATATCATGAAGATACGTGAGCAAACTCATTGGCATACTCAATCCTTTGATTGTGCAAATCATCATGCACAGCTATAGTCACAACTGATAGCAATCTGATCCTCTAACACCTGTCCCTGCTGAACTGAACATGCACTGACATGCAACTGAGTTAACTGATGTATTCTATAGTTGCATTATGAGTTAATAACTTGTGAATTAATTAATAACTAATTCACCCAACTCATCTTTAGTCTATTGATCAGTTAGACTAAATACAACCAGTTTAACAAAGCTAAACTGAACACAACTCCATCAACTGTACCTCCAGTCCACTAAACTCAACTCACTTGAGTTCTAACTGAAGTCATGCATGCAACAACTCAACTGACTCATAAGAAAAACGAATTTCCTTCTGACAGCTGCATGTGCCACTTCCGTAGCTCAAACTGAAGTGCTCCAAGAGAATAAGATTAAGTTTATAGTCCAAATATTATTGTGAGATAATAATATTTGACTTTTCTATTTTTGACTTTGATCACTCACACTGTGATCACTCACACTGTAATCACTCACACTGTGATCACTCACACTTTCATCAAAAATAGAAGTCCATCTATTTTTCCCAACTTGATCAATCATCCATAGACATGATCCATATGTCTAAAAATAGACATAGTCTAAAAATAGACTTGCGCCAAAAATAGCCTGCGGGCCCACTTAGTGAAGGCGACTCTTTTCACTAAGCTCCATCATCTTGTTGCACTCTCAACAAGCATTTCTTGTTGCACACTTTTCAACATCTTTTAGCCATTGAACTCTTGATTTTTGCCTCCAAAATATCTCCTCTTGTTTACATAATTTCTCCTAGTCTTGATGATGCTTGGTGACTTGATCATTTTTTACTCTATCAAAGCCATCCGTGATAAGGGCTTGATTGAGTTCCTTCATTTTACCTTAAATAGCTTTTTTCGCTTCAAAAATATTACCAAATTCATTCTTGTTCCAATCTTTGAGTCTGAGCTTGATGTGTTTTAGTCTTCTGTGTAGCAGAAACATTCTTGTACCCTGAATATGCAGATCTTCTGTCCACCATTTTGAAATGTTGCTGATAAAGTCTGGGTGGGTGAGCCAGATATTCTCAAATCTAAAAGGTCTTTTCTTGGGGGTGCCAATGCCCTGAACCTCAAATTGTACAGGCCAATGGTCCAAGCCTCCAAAAAGGAGAATTCTCAATGTCATTTCCTTATCTGTGAGCATAAGGTCCTCTGAGATTATGAATCTGTCTAGCTTTGAGGCTACTTGAGACTCTCCTCCTCTCTTATTATTCCATGTAAAGAGGCCATTACTCATATTAGTATCAATTGACTTCATATTATCTATAAAATTTTGAAATGCTATAGATTCTTTGCTTAAAGTTCTGGTTCCCCCTTTTTTCTCCAAAAGTGATTTGATCATGTTGAAGTCCCCACCCATGATCCATGGCACTCCTGCATGTCTATCTCTTAGTTCCACAAGAGAATCTAGCAGCCTGAGTTTATCATCCGGTCTTTGGGGGCCATAAACATTTGTAATCAAATAAGTCTCCCTATCTCCCACAGGCTGAATAACCACTGATAAATAATTCCTAGATGCCTCAGCATCTATTATGCCAATCTTTTGGGGGTTCCAAAGAGTAAGTATACCTCTTGCTATTTATTTTCTTTGACTTCTTGAAACTCATATTTGTTGAGCCATTTACTGTGTATTTCTTTTATTTTTTGAATGGAACATTTAGTTTCTTGGATAAACATCATATCCAGAGCTTCTTGTTTCATTCTATTGCTAAGTATTCTCTATTTTCTTTTACTTCCCAGACCTCTAATATTCCAAGATGTGAACTTAATTATGAACAATTTGTAAAGGAGTAGTTGGTTAGATCTTTCATCTTACCTGAATCTATCATTAGCTTTCCACATTCCATGAGTAACTCATTCTGCTTTTTTTGCCTCTTTTTCTTCCTGGATGTCTAGGAGCTAATCTTGGTGTGATTTTCATAGTTTTCACACCTTCGTTACCCTACCTTTCATTGTTTCTTTGCCATTCCATCCCTTTAGCCTGAGTTTTCCATAGGAACAACTGCTGTACTATGTTAAACTCTTCTTGAGGTAGTGAGTCTACCCCTCCCATTGTCCCCTGTTTCAAGAACCCTTCCAGATCTAGGTGTTCTCTATCAAGAATATCTTGCAGTTCATGATCCTCCATATCCATCTCACTCTTGGGTCATTTCTTGGTCCATTTCCAGTTCTCCATCACTTAGCGTAGTCTCTTTCTGTTTATTAATATCCTGTATTTGCCCACTATTTCCTTTTGTCTCCTTCTCCCCTAGGCTACCTTCCATTACCTAATCTCCCGTTGTTGTCTCTTCCTCTTCTTCTAGTACTTGGAACCTATTCAGACTGGCTTGTTGCCCTTCTGTTTGATGTTTCTTTGGCCCTCTTTTGCCCCCCTTTTCCTCTATATCCCACTTTGTGAAAGTTTTCAGTATCTTTCACTATGGTAGCTTTATTTCTATTCTCTATTTTGCTGAGAGGGCAGTCTCTAATGGCACCTACAACATCTGAATGGAATATGTTCATAATCTACTGTTTGCACCCATTCTTCATCAAAAACTTCCAAGATGACCTCATCCGGTAGTGCTCCAGAGAGATCCATCTCCACACATATTCGTGCGAAGGAAGTATATTTTCCCCTTCTGGTGGCCTCAGAAGCTTTGAAAAAATGCCCTAATTTGTTTCCTATGGTAGATAAAGATTCAATTTCCTAGTAATCTAGAGGTAGGGAATAGAGTCTTACCCAGATCGGGACCAAAGTGAAAGTCTCTCGCTCCGGGACAAAATTCATCATCCAAGGCCGCATGTAGAGGCCTGCAGCTGCACAGAAGTAGGGCCCTCCTTCAAACATCGTGTCTTTGTCCTCAATATTTGTGAAGACCATAGTGAAGAAACCCTTTGACCCAAGATGTAGGTATATGCGTCCTTTCGGTTTCTAGTGGTATTTAATCCATGTTTGTAGCTCCTTTTATGTGGGCCATAATACCATGAATTTACAAGTGATAGCATAGGTCCGCATGTGGTCCCTGTGCACCTCCAGAGCAGGATCATTTAAAACTACTCTGGGTGTGACCTCAACCTTAGGCTTACATGGCCCCCTTTGCGTTTTTTTTTCTACTTCCTGTTTCTTGTCTTCTTCCTCATTTTTCTTTTTATCTATTGTCCTCCCTTGTATTGGTCAAATCCTATTCCTCTTCAATGTTCCTTTTTCCTTCTCCTGAAGGACCTCTGGCAATTTCTATCGGTTTCTTACCTTGGCTGGCTACAGCCTGACTATAGGAGGGAGTGGAGCTCCCCCCTTTGCGTTCCTCCATGGAGTTCAACACTTGCAGAAGCTTGAAACCCTAGCTCTTCGTCTCTCCATGCACAATTTTCCGAAAAAAAAAATCTCAAACCTTTGTTGAATATCAATAAAGAAGATTGTTACATAAATTCCTGTGTTTGGTCCCTTTACTTCTATTATGTATGAATGCACTATATGCTGTGATGAATGATGGTTTTATAAAATAATGATGTATCGATGCATGACTTTACTTAATTTGTATTTTTATCTGAATGTAATTAATGTTAAGTGATTACGTGAATATAATAATGCTTTCTGTTAAAGTTATCACACACTTAGGTAATTCTGAGAAACTACTGATCTAAGGTTAATCTAGAGCTTGCGTAAGTAGCTAATTTACCTATTTAGGGTCCGCAAAAGCCAATCGTAGACCTTTGCAGAGGTCTAGAGGCTGATTGAAGGAAGTTACAACAATAGGTCGTAGGAGCATAGAGGTCTTCACGAAGGCAGATCTAGGTTGCCAAAAGGACATCACACTGATCTCTGGGTACAGAAACTTGGTTCCAGCATCCCATGATACTGCTTCGGGTGAGACTTAGTCCGCGCACCACAGATTGATGCTAAAAGGGCCAGTAGTGTAGGGATTTGTTTGGTGAAACTAACTCTGAACCTGGGTGAGGACCCCCTAAGCCAACAATTTGTGGCATGCTTATAAATAGGTGTGGGAAGAAGTGTTGTGCAAGAGAACAAGTGTGCAAAGCAAGTAACAAACTCTTTCCCCGCTTTGAACACTTATACCGCATACCTCTCTCTCGCATAACATTACATATTAATCAATTAAATTAGCAATTTCAGATTATTAATGCATGTGAAAAAGAATTTCTATGTGAGAGAACAAGTGTGTGGAGCAAGGAAGATATTTTTTTTTGGAATGTTCCATATCTCCACATACATTTTCACATACTACATATTAATCAATTAATTAGCGGTTTGGAATTATTAATGTTTGGGTCATGGAAATATTGGGTTATGTGTGTATCGTGTGCGAAATAAAGGTAGACAATTAACTATCCCCATTACTATGTCAACATGGGGTTGTTTTATTTTAGCTTCCTGAATACTAAGTGAATTTTTGATTTTACATTTGTCAATTAAATAGTTATATTAAATGAAATGTGTTTTTAACGCGTATGATACTATGCAATTATAACCGTTGTTGGGTTAAATTTCATTTCAAATGTTCATACCTCCATAAACTTCTGTTGCACATATCCCTTTTGCATAACACTACATATTAATAAATTAATTAGTTTTTTAGGGTTATTAATGTGTTTGATGAAGAAATGTTGTGTAAGAAAATAGGTGTGTGGAGCAAGGTAAAATATATCATGAAACTTTGGAAGGTAATGTGACAATTCTAACTACTAATTAGATTTATTTTGTTCGAAGGTCCATTGGTAATATTTTCAAAATAATATATCATTAATGAAAAACATGTCATCATTAGTTGGTATATAGCAAATATGTTGAAATTTTAAAAGTTAATGTGACAATTGTAACCACTATTTATAGTTATGATGTTCGTAGGTGCATTGGCCAAGTGTTTATCATGTAGATTTTGACATACATGTTTTCAATGCATGTTCGATTACTTTTTGTGGGAACGGGTTACAAAAAAAATTGTTCTTCGGGATGTACAATGGTCATTTTGGTGGTTACATGACATGAGGGATTTTCTTTGCAAGCTCATTTCGAACATAGGTGCAAAACATGTAGCATTTTTATCAGGTAAGTTTTGTATCATACCTTTTGTATGCGAGTGTTTAGAGCATTTATACAATATACGTTACAGTCCTATTGTAGAAAATCCTATAGATTCACAAGATAATGCAATTTGCTAAAGCAAGAGACAAGAATCTACTTCTACTCTTTACAGCGGAAGCCCATAAACATCGAGCAAACAATAATCAATAGAGGAAAAGAATCAAAGGCACATAACAAAATAAATATCCAAGGAGAGCCACAACTCAAAACCCCACTATCTGTTTTGTATTAATACGGAAAATCAAGATGAAATTACAATTGTTGTTGTCTCTAGAACAATCCCAACACTCAGTAAATTCAATCTCCAACTCATAAGAAAGCTCAAGGCCAAATTTTATTCTCTTAACAAGCTCTCCAAGTCTCTATTCCCTTGCACCCTTAGTTAAAGAATTCATATGAATACAATATGCTATGCTTAACCTCGAGCTTAACCTGCACAAGTATTTCCTATCCTTTGCCCAATGAATTCCTTTAGCCAATACTTAGCCAAATTTCCAAGCCTCCAAGCTTCTAATTATTTACATGATTCCTGAGAGAATTGGCTTGTATTTAAAGGGAAATTCCTCATCCATAACTATGCAATCCCTTCTAGGTTCAATTCCTGATTGCATGCACCATCTATACAACTTAGAAAATTATACAACAAATAGTACACTATTCCCGCACTCTAGTCTCAATTGGGTCTTTCTGAGAATTGACATGCACGAGTTTCTGATGAGGGAATCTTCAGTTAACTGGAGTAGCACTAGTTGAGTGAACTAATGCATCAACTCACTGTTAACTCACTATTAGTTCCTCAAATAGTTTGGATTATCACTTCAAATCACCCCACCTCACACCTGGAGGTATGGCTGCATGTGATCCCTCTGCCCACTTGGCTCAAAATTCCCCCCTCACTGGAGATCTTTGCATGATTGGATGCCCCCACTTGATCTCCTCTCTGCTTCTCCAATTGTCGCTGCTCCATAATTGTCTAAAACTGCTTCTTCTCTGCTTGAGTGGATCTCACCACTTAGCCTCCTCTCAGTTTCCCTAGTTGTGGCTACTCCACAACTTCCTGAAGCTGCTTCAGAGGCTTCTTTTGGGGCTACATGTTGAGAGGTAATTTACTCTCCCTCTCAACCACAAAGTTTCTAACCTTTTACTTGATCCTCAATGCTTTGCATGCATCTTGAACCCCAAGAGCATATAGGTTCTTAGCCAGCACACCAATTTGCTTCATCTATCCCGCCATCACGAAATTTTCTGGAAAAAGAGATGATTTTAAATCAACAATATCTCTCTCATCCGAACTCTGATTCGACCAATTTTTTTTTTGAATTTGGGTATCTTTTTCACAAATCCAAATTTTCTATTTGTTTCTAAAAATTTTGCACAAAAAATTTCAAATCTTCTCTGCAAAATCGTGGCCCAAAACTCAAAACTTCGAAATCTCCTCTGCTATACTGTTCTCAGCTTCAATACCATGTAGAAAATCCTGTAGATTCATAAGCTAATGTAATATGCTAAAGCAAGAGACAAGAATCTACTTCTACTATTTACAGCGGAAGCCCATAAACATCGAGCAAGAAATAATCAATAGAGGAAGAGAATCAAAGGCACATAACACAATAAATATTCGGGGAAAGCCACAGCTCAAAACCCCACTATCTCTTTTGTATTAATATAGAAAATCAATATGAAATTACAATGCTTTTTCTCTCTAGAACAATCCCAACACTTAGAAAATTCAATCTCCAACTCATAAGCAAGGTCAATGCCAAATCTTATCCTCTTCACAAGCTCTCCAAGTCTCTATTCCAATGGGTCCTTGGTCAAAGAATTCTAATGAATACAATATGCTCTACTCAACCTTGAGCTTAACCTGCGCAAGTATTTCCTATCCTACACCTCATGACTACCGTTGGCCAATGCTTAGCCAAATTTCCAAGCCTCCAAGATTCTAATTCTTTACACAATTCCTATGGAGGATAGCTTGTATTTAAAGGGAAATAAAGCCTATAAAAATTGTGCAATCCCTTAAGGATCAGTTCCTAAATGCATGCACTATTAGTGCAACTCAGAAAAATCTAAAAAAAATAGTACATTGTCCCTACACTCTAGCCTCAACTGGGTCTTTCTCATAATCGACATGCATGAGTTTCTGATGAGGGAATATTCAGTTAACTGGAGTATAACTAGTTGAGTGCACTAATGCATCAATTGACTGTTAACTCACTATTACTTCATCAAACACTTTGGAACTAATTTAACTGGACTTAACTTAGTAAACTGAGTTAACTAATCACAAATCATAATTAACTCATCCTGGACCCCTATAATATAGGGAGAACATATACATGATTTTAGAAAGACTTCCAACTCAAAATTCATAAGTTAACTAAGTCAACTCACTCTAGTTAACTATTACAAATTGCTATGAGAATAAAATTTGATTTTAATTCTCAGTTAATTCAAGGACAAATTAAACTGGAATTTATGGATTCTATTTTTATCATTTCTTGTTGCTATTTTCAACACTCCCTCTCAACAAGAAAGGAATTCAACTTGATCCCGATCCTGAACCTTTGGAATGTTCTACATGCAACACTTTTGTCTAGTGTTGTTGCTCTAGCAATTCCAAAAACAAAAAAACATCCAATCTGAATCAAAATGATGCCTCTCTCATCAAAGTCTCTGACTACTATTGCCTTTGTCGACTGAAAACTTTGCACTTATGTTAACTCTGCATTTTTGCATTGTTTTAAACCCTCTCTACTCTCTTCAATATTTGAATGCTCTAGCCTCTGTCACTCTGATCTCTGACTGTATCAATGCCAGTAATTCCTCCCGCTACTATGTACTTTGGGCTCCCATAGCAAGGTACGATCTATGAGATAAAACCACTCAATGGACCCTGCTCAATTTCAGCCCTCCTGGGACTATCACTTCACATCGCCCCACCTCACACTTGGAGGTACAAGATGCATGAAAATCCTTGAGGAGCAAGGCAAAGGTTAAAGACTTGGTGGTTGAGAGGGAGAGTAAATTACCTCTCAACATGCAACCCCAAAAGAAGCCTTTGAAGCAGCTTCAGGAAGTTATGGAGCAACCACAACTAGAGAAGCTGAGAGGAGGCTGAGTGGAGAGATCAACTCAAGTAGAGGAGTCTCAAACAATTGCGGAGAAGCGAAAATTGGAAAAGCTGAGTGGAGACCGAGTGGAGGCATCTAATCATGCAGAGACCTCCAGTATTAATCCGAAAAATCAAGATGAAATTACAATGCTTGTTCTCTCTAGAACAATCCCAACACTCAGCAAATTCAATCTCCAACTCATAAGCAAGTTCAAGGTCAAATCTTAGCCTCTTCACAAGCTCTCCAAGTCTCTATTCCCTTATGCCCTTGGTCAAAGAATTCAAATGAATACAATATGCTTTGCTCAGCCTTGAGCTTAACCTGCACAAGTATTTCATATCCTCCGCCTGATGGCTTCCTTTGGCCAATACTTAGACAAATTTCCAAGCCTCCAAGCTTCTACTTCTTTGCATGATTCCTGAGAGAATTAGCTCGTATTTAAAGGGAATTTCCTCATCCATAATTGTGCAATCTCTTATAGGTTCAGTTCTTGATTGCATGCACTACAACTCAGAAAATTATACAACAAATAGTACATTGTCCCTGCACTCTAGTCTCAACTGGGTCTTTCTTAGAATCGACATGCATGATTTTCTAATGAGGGAATCTTTAGCTAACTAGAGTAGCACTAGTTGAGTGCACTAATGCATCAACTGACTGTTAACGCATTATTAGTTCCCCAAACAGTTTGGAACTAATTTAACTAGACTTGACTCAGTAAACTGAGTTAAGTAATTACCACTCATACTTAACTCATCTTGGACCCCTATAATATAGGGAGAACAGATACATGATTTCAAAAAGACTTCCAACTCGAAATTCCTAAGTTAACTAAGTCAACTCACTCTAGTTAACTATTACAAGTTTCTTTGAGAATAAATTTCGATTTTAATTCTCATTTTAATTCAAGGACAAATTAAACTGAAATTTCTGGATTCTATTTTTATCATTTCTTATTGCTATTTTCAACACCAATAGCAATGAGATCTGCAACTCAAAAAGTCGATAATATGCAAGTGCTAAAAACATTTGTATAATATATTTTATCATCGTGCAACAATTTGGCTTTAATTTTTTTCGTGCTATGACTTTAGAACCTTTTTTTCTTCATATTTCTATATATTTTATCTAATTCATATCTTTGGAGTAGAGAAGAAGAACAAAAATAGAACATATATAGTTAAAGACAATGATAACTTTTCTAAGAGGTGTGTTTTTGTTCTATTTATCGTCATTTGATTATTACATTATAAAACTCTCTATTTATTTCTATATTTTTTATATACTCTAACTAAAAACAACAATTTTTTAGGAACACTTAACACTTAGGTATTCATATCCAGGAGAAAAACTACAAGGAAAATGGTACTTTGAATATTTCTGTAAAAGAATTGTGCATTTGTACATTTGTTAATTTTCCAATTTAATATATGTAACAAGGAACTATAAATTATATTTTGTCGAAGCTAAAATCTGTTTAGTATTCTACCTATATGCATAAAAATCATATTCTATCTAGTAACTATGAACCTAATATTAGAATATACATTAGCAATGACTTTGTGATATATGATTTTGTCTTCATAACCCAATTCTTACTTAATATCAATTATAATGTCCTTTTAAGCAATGATTTGAGTGCAATATTTGTGAACATGAAAAAAATATTAGATTATGAACCGGTCTCAAATAAAAATACTATGAATGAAGTGGTGATAGACATGGAAGAAAAAGTAGAAATGACAATGAACACAATTACAAAAACAAATATCATAGGAGACAATGAAAGAAGTAGAAAACAATGACAAAAATGTATTTTTTTCCAAGTTTAGTTAATTGTATATCGGATTTAGTTTAGTTTTCTAAAATTAATTTCAATTTAATGCTCATGACTAGGAAAAAAATATCGAGTCTATGCCATTATTAATCGAAGATATCAGTAACAACATAACAAGAAGCATTTTCCATGGCATTGTGTTAGTTACATATCAAACTTTTTTGGACAAAGCAAATAAGACAAGACCAATACTCTGTGCAGATTTGATAAATAATAAGGAAAAAATGACAATAACATTGCTTGTGCCAACACTGTTTATCGAACATCATGAGGCAAAAATTATTGCAAATGCTGTTGTTTCTATTAGAAATTTTGAAATAATTCCAAAGCACAAATATGATAGTGGTGATTGTGAGAAAACTATCTCACTAAATAGCTCTAGCATTGTAGAAAAAAATTGTCTTATTTCCGGAGAGTATTGATTTTTCCCAAATATGACAATTGCAAATTTGTCTTGTAGTCAAGATCCATTTCTAGTTGGAACAATCGATGCCATTGAAATTTTAACAACACAAACACAAATGCAATATGTACTAGAAATCAAAGATGGGAGTGTGGATCAAAACAGGGAAATATTAAGCTTAGATATATTCCAATATTTCAATTATAACAAGATATTGTCCTCCTCTTATACGATTCACATGTATTGTTTAACAAATACTGCATATGTGTCAGGTTCAAGTACACAAAAAACTTCTTCCAATATATCTTCCAATCCAAAGACAATTGCATGAAAATGTTTTTCTATTCATCTTGCTAAAAAATATAGTTAAAAAAAGATAGAGTTTTATGGACTTCACAATGACGTTCATATGTCCATTGAAATCAAATAAGAAATTTGAAAGTATGAGAAAACGGGTTTCTTAGACAAGTGGAGTATGCATGGTAAACTCTATAATATAATAGCTATATATGTATATAAATAGATATATGTATAGAGTGAGAAAGATAGGAAGAAATTTGATTTCAAGGTTCTAAATCTCGGTTTTCTATACCATTTTTGCAACATTTGAAAGCAGTATTGACAAAAGCTAGTGCATATACGAATCCCTTTGAGACTGTATGCATGAAATAAAATAATCCAATTATAATTTCTATAACTATGGATGAAACTATAGTTTATTGCACCATTTGCAAGGAAAATTGTCGCTTTGTTTATTTCCATTGATTAAACTGTATGATACATGGAAATGACACAACTACACCATATTGTGTTCTAAGAGGTGTGGAATTAGAGAAATTATTTCTTGATCTACGAAACAATTCCTATCAAAATTACCATGCAAACAAACCAATTGTTATTGATATGTTTTTCAGTTTCAAGATCCATGAGACTTTTACAATAAATCATCAAAATAAGATTTTGTGTATACAATGATGATTTTCTCTATTTGCATTGTCGAGCAATCTAATGATGAAAATAAAAGAAAATAGGAAAAAAGGGGGATGAAAGGTCACAGGTTTGCATGAGAGGGAAATTGAAGGAAAAATAGAGGAAATTTTGAGAAAATAGAGGCTTCAATAATAAAAAGGCTTTTGAGGATCAATTCACAACTTTTTGTCAGTTTTATCTTGGATCTCTCCCTATTCTCTTATACTCTTGCACACTTAGAGAATTATTGGAGCTCTATAGAATTGGATAAAGGATGGAAAAGAAGGAAAAAGGAAGCAAAGGAAAGCAAGGGAAAAAGAAGGAAAAGTTGGATCAAGAAACTTTAGCAGGAAAATTTCTAGGTAATAGGTTGCATATATGATTTCCTAGCTGGTTGGTGAATGCATAGTACATGCATGTATGTATTTTTTCCTTGATAGTGGTTTCAGCCTTGCCTTACCATTTCCAAATAGCCATAGTTTGATAGGGTTCTTTCATTCAGTTGAGCTTTAGACTGCTATATGGTTTTGGAACCGAGTGAGGTGGTCTCAGGAAAATTCCCAAGGGCGTAGGAATCCCTTAACCAGTTTTTACGGGATAGTGGTAAGATTGAGGGTGGAGACAGGAAAATTCCTTAAGGTATTGGTGAAGAAATTCCTAGGCATCCAATCTTGCTTTGGGCCTAGTGATCCCTTGACTAGTTTTGGAAGGATTGAGGTAAATCCTAAGGGTGGAGGTGGTTTAATATCTAGGAATCCCTGGTTGTTTATGTTCTTGTTTTCGGCCTAGTGATCCCTTGATTGGTTTTGGCGAGATTACGATAAATCCTAAGGGTGGAGGTGGTTTAATCTCTAGTAAGCCCTAGTTGTTTTAGTTTTGAGTCCCACATTCATGCTTAGAATATGGCATGGTGGTGATTTGTTGGAAGAAATATTTGGTTCAACCCAATCTATGGTCAAGCGGTACATGGAAGTTCTTGACTTGGTTGGATTTTTCATATGTTAATAAGATATATTTTCCTCTTATATTTCATGAGTATTTTTACTTGTTATTATGTGGCTTTGATGGTTTTTTTATCATGGTTATTATTCTGGTTATATGTTGGTTATAAGCATGGTTTCATAACAGATTCTAGTTATGGATCAAGACATGTTTTGATTAGTTGATGAATTGTTAATGAATGCATGAGATAAAAAAATGTTATTGTCTCTATTATGAGAGGGAATTAGACATTCTTAATTATTCTCAGATAAGTATCAGACCCCTATGTTCATATATGCATTCATGACCTGTAGATTTCATGTTATCAATATGTTTGATGAAATGAATATCATGGTTAGGTCTAGTTAGGTCAATTTTGTGATTCAAATTTGTATGTATATCATTATTTCCATGTAATTATTGAATATGAGAAGTTATAAGAAGTTTTGGGTAGTGGTCTGGAGATTGACCTAGAATTTAGGTTCAAAATACGGAACTGCATTCTCTTAATTGGAAAGTTTGGGTTGCAACCGCATGTATGTAAGCTTGTAAATGCGGTTGGAGGATTCCAATTGCATGAAGGCCTTATTGTGGGTGCGGTTGAGGGCCCAAGGAAGAGAAGGAGTGGTCCAACTCAGGGTTTGGCCACTTAGGATGGTTTCTCAGCCTTTGAGGATCTTGTAGCACCTGTAGGTTGTTATGAAATGTCAGTTTTTTTATCAGTAGTTAGCCTCACTTCGTTAATGGGACCTAGGAGGTTGGGTCATCTCATAATAGCCCTCAGCTCATGTTTACCCTGGTAAGCCAGTGAAAGTGGGTAAATGTGGGAGGGGTGGTTACAGGTTGGTATCAGAGCATGGTTCAATACTTGAACTGAATGAGCATAATGTGTTTGTCATGCATGCATGTCAATGTCTATATGGTTGGTATGCATGCTTTGTTGTGGTTATGGTTGTCGTGCATGAGGTCATGTTATGCAGTTAGTATTAGCATGCATGATGTCGGTATACTGATATGATTATGTATATACATGTATTGTGCTAATAAGGACTGGTTTTGTAGACAAGATAACATCCTGTGAACTTCATTGAGGTATGTTTATTATGTTTATATTTGGTTTATCTGACGTGGTATGTTTGTAGGAAGAATCGTATCAAGATGACTAGAAAAATGGTGGATTACAGTTCATGAGACTCTCCCTATAGATCGGATGAGAAACCAAGATAGGGGTACTCTATGGACACAGCAGACACCTTGAGAAGTCTAAAGGCCAAAATCAGAAGTTGCAAAGTAGACAATAATAGAATCATTCAGTCACAGGAAAGACTTGCCAGGGTACAAAAAAAACAAGAGAGTTCAATGCAATTATCCTTCAGAGTTTGTCAGAATTGTAGATACAAGGACAACCATGGATCAAATATGGATAGCAGGAAAGCCCTAATGGGGCATATGGTAGTAGGTCTCATGGTGGGAATAGGTCGGAAAAAGATGACACAGTTAGAGATTGGCATATTCTTGAATACCCCTGATAGGAGAGGCAGTGGATATGGGTTCTATTCTAGTTTTGGTTAAGACATGTATCATGGTCATCATCGCTATCATCCTTATTGGTGGAGTGACAGGGGATATTTTCTAGATGATTTCAAGAAGGCCAAGCCACCCATATTTGATGGAGAGTTAAAGAATATGGAAGATGTAGAGGCATGGTCACATGGAATGAAGTTCTTTGAACTGCATGACTATACAGAGAACATGAAGGCCAGGATAGCTATATTCAATCTCAAAGGGAAAGCATACATCTGGTAGGAATATGTGATGAGTGTCAAAGACATCAGGACAAAGGAGTTGAGTTGGCACGAATTTAAGAGACTCTTCAGGAAGGATTATTTTTTAGAAAGGTACTACGACGATAAGGCCAAGGAGTTATATGAGCTGAAGATGGGATCGATGACATATGAGGAGTACATAACTAAGTTCTTGGAGCTATTGAGGCATGTTCCATATATTAAGGATGAGAAGAAAAAAGTTCATATATTTATTAGTGGATTTCCATTAGCATTTAAGGATTAGATTAAGTATGATGAGCCTCGGTTGCTGGAAGAAGTCATTGGGAAGTTGAAGCACTATTATGAGCAATCAAAGTGTAATACCAAGTCTAAGCAAGGTTGGAAAGGGAATGACAAGACTAAAGGTAAATTTCCACCGAAGCGAACGATACCTTAGGATGCAGGTGAGAAAGAGAATGTTGCTCCTTACAAGAAGTTTAATGCAGTGGAGAAGGGACATGGACCTCATCCTAGAGAGTAGCAGAATAGAGGTGATGGTAGCAGATAGTTCGAGTGTTGGATATGTGGCAAGGATCATCTCAAGAAGGATTTTTCATCATATCAAGGTGGTAGGCCTCATATATACAACAATTAAGAGGTGAAAACAACTGGGGATGTTGGACAGAGCATTCCTCATATCTATGCGACGTTTGATAACAGGCGGGCGAATCACTAGACATCTATCATTGAGATGGAAGGTAAGCTATATGATCAAGTTGTTTCTATTTTGATTGACCCTGGATATAATTATATTTATGTTAATCCTGACCTGGTGGATAACTGTGGTTTGAGAAAATAAGTACATGCAGATTCTTGGTTGGTGTAGTTGGTTATAGTTGCTAAGAAAAGAGTGCACCATTGGGTAAGAGCTTGTACATTTGAGCTGAATTGTATTCCTACATCAATGCATCTGAATGTGCTTCCATTTGGTTCGTATAGTATGATTCTATTTATGGATTGGTTGTATCTCCATAGGACTAAGGTGGATTGTTATGAGAAGGATATTGAGTGTTTGGATAATGACAGAGAGAAGATAATATTGTAGGGGAAGAAGAAGGCTACATTAGTAAGAATGGTTATGTTGACGGTGCTAGAAATCTGACAACCGAGGGGGTCTCCCCAATGTGAAGGCCCAATTAGAGCTCACACCATTTGGAGTAGGAGCACCATTTGGAATAGGAGCACCATTTGGAGTATCAAATCAAATTTCATGTATACCTGTATATTTTTCTTAGCTACAAATTTCAACACAAGAGAGTAATACAAAGGTATTTTTGGATCAACAAGTGAGTATGACTTATGAAATGTTCAACTGTAGAAAGTATCAAGTCCTTCTATAGAAAGGGAGGAGAAAAGTGGACCCTTTAAAGACAAGTAATAATACTAATCTAGAAAAGGCACATGAGAATATACATGTGAATGAACTATTGATCAACCAACGAAATAATTCACAAGGACGAAATGATTTTTAAAGTAAATACAACATGCCTTCAACAAAATAAGTACCAAGGCAACTAAAATAGTTCAATTTCCTTAGTACAGATGAAAACAACATACATCAAAAACATTCAAAGAATAGTCTTACAATTTCCATGACATATGTGTGAAAGTATGTTGGCTCATTGAACTTTTGAATTAGGTAAAAGTTAAAAGATAGATCAAGACAATGAACACCACTAGCCCCAATAATGAAGCATTAGAGTAATCACTTGCTCCTCCAAAACAACTATCTTACTCTCCAATGCCTAGTAAGAGGAGCCAAGGTGAAAAGTCCTTTTTCATGAACAATGAGGGTGTATATATAACAAATGGGGTGATCATTCACCTCCCTTGTGACTCTTGGACTACCCTCATGACTGTTCGACTTCTCTATGACCTTTTGACTTCCTACATGACTTTTTACATTACATGGATGACTCTTGGACTTCCACTTTACATTAAATTTCTCCCATATAGAATTTACATAATCCAAAAAATGATGTGGCACATGATGACTCATGACACGACATGACATGATACTAATGACATGGACTTGGTGATGACATGACAATATCAAGTCATCCTTTGTTGCTAGTTTCTTTGTGTCTTCTTGAAATATGTTGCATGTTCTTCTTCTTCCTCCTCCTCCTCATGAATTGAAGATAAGGAGTCTTTAATGTGATCATGATCTTTTGTCCTCTGTTGTATTATTTTGTTTCTTCATCTTCTCACCTAATGATCATCTGTTCTCTTTAGATCCATAGGTGTCTTCTAACATGGTCTCCTTCTCCTTCTCGTCCATTATCATCATGTCATGATAAGATAGATTACCTGCAACTGGAAACCACTCATGACAAGAAGAAATCAGTCTGAAAACTCCTAATATAACATGTTTCATGAAATCACTTGTTAGGACTAGAACCGGGTGACTCATTGAGTGATTCTCAGGGATTGCATAGTTCTAAAGGCTAAGGTCGGACATTGAGGATTGAGACTGCGCAATGTGCAGTTCTGGATGGCCAGGGTCAAGGAATTGCACAATTGAGGGGTTCAAGAGCTCAGGGTTGGGGCTTGAGGCTTGAGGTTTCCCAATGCGTAGTTCTGGAAGGAAAAACTTAAGGGACTACGAACTTGAGGGACTCAAATGTCAAGCTTGAGGCTTGAACCTTGAAGTTGCCAATGTGAAGTTTTGAGAGATCAACCTAGGTGACTGCGTAGTTGAGGGTCTCAAGAGCTCAAGGTTGAGGCTTGAACCTTGGAGTTTCCCAATGCGCAGTTCTCGCAGGAGAACAAACTGGAATATTACACAATTGAGGGGTTCAAGGGCTCAATTTTGAGGCTTGAAGTTACCTAATGCACATTTCTGGAGGGTGAACGGTCTCATGGATTGTGTAGTTGCGTACTTCAAGGTGTCAAGCTGAAAGCTTGAGGCTTGCCATTGCACAGTTGTGGCTGACTGAGGGAAGAAATTGTGCAGATATGGAGCTCAAGGGTCAAGGTTGGGCACTGTAACTGCGTAGTGTGCAATTCCAAGAGGCAAGGTCGAGGATTGAGGGCTAAGACTGTGCAATAACAATGTAAACTTTGAAACGAGAAATCTAGACAAAAAACCCAGAAAACATGAAAAACAATGCTAAAAATGAAAAGTGTTGATGCTGGAATAACACCTTTTTTTTTCTAGGGTAAATTTTCAACATGTTTTAAAAATGGCAGTGAAAACCAATCTTTTGTGCAAAAATTGTGCAAAAAACACCATGAAAACGAAAAGTGTTGATGCTAGAATAACACCTTTTTTTTTTCTAGGGTAAATTTTCAACTTGTTGATGAAATAAGTTCTGTTTTTTTTTTTTTTCAACATTTTGAAATAATGGTGTAAAAGATTTTATCATGACTTTGAAAAACAATAAAATTTCAAAAAAATAACGAAAACATAAATTCAAAAATTAAAACAATGAAAAAAACAAAAAACAAAAAAGTTAAAAAAATAACAACACGTAAATAAAAATATATATTAAAAACAAAACATAAAATTAAAAAAGAAAAGAAAAACAAAAAAAAATCAAATATATAAAAAAGACAAAAATAAATCAAACATAAAAATATGTGTATATATATATATATATATATATATATATATATATATATATATATATATATAGATATCATAAAAATGTTAAAAAATAAAAACAACATTAACCTATAAAAGATAAGAATTAAAAAACTATTAAAAAAAAACATAAAGAAATACATAATAACAAAAACATATTTTAAAAAATAACATAAAAAATGTAAAAATAAAATAAAATTCTCTAATGATTAAAAAAAATTGGAAAAAGAAAAACAAAATTTTAAAAACTATAAAATTAAGTAACTAAAATTACAAAAATTTAAAAAATCATTAACAAAAAACCTAAAAATTAAAAAATAAAAAATAAACTAGATTTTAAAAAAAACCTAGAAAATTAACAAAAAAAACCAAAAAAATTAGAACAACTTAAATAATCTACAAACAAAATTAAAAAGCTACTAAAATTTAAATTAAAAACATTTATTAAAAAAAAACCATTAAAATTAACAGGAAAAAATAAAAATATAAATAAAAAAATATAAATATAAATATAAATAAATAAATATAAATAAAATAAAATTGCACCCCCACAGGGCTCGGGTGCTGAGGGACAATGTGCGTGAAGCTTTGCCATCGGTCGGCTGAGGGCTGATTCTAGAAATTGGCCCTCAGTCACTCGACGGCCCGTGGGGGCACAATTTTTTTTTTTTAAGTTTTAATGGTTTGTTTGTTTGTTTGTTTTTGTGTTTTTTTTTTTTTAATGGTTTTTTTGTTTTGTTTTGTTTTTGTTTTTGATTTTTTTTTTTTGTTAATTTGAGTTTTCTTTTTTGTGTTTTTTAGGTTTACTATAATTTTTTTGTATTTATTTAAATTTTTTTAATTTAATTTTTGTTTGTTTGTTTTTTAATTTTGTTTATAAATTATTTTAGATGTTTAAATTTTTTGGTTTTTTTTGTTAATTTTCTAGTTATTTATTTATTTTTTATTTTTATTTTTATTTTTAAATCTAGTTTGCTTTTAAATTTATAATTTTTTTTAATGGTTTTTAAAATTTTTGAATTTTTATTCACTTAATTTTATAGTTTTTTTTGTGTTTTTTGTTTGTTTGTTTTTTTTTTTTTTTTTTTACCAGATAATTTTTTTTATTTTTACATTTTTTGTCTTTTTATATATATATTTTTTATATTCATTTTTTTAAGTAATCAACATTTAAAAAAAGAGAAATAAAACAACTAGAAAATTTGTTAAGTAATCATGATTTAAAAAACAATTGGACATAAAAAAATTTAAAGTGTCAAAAAATGTAACATTTAAAAAAAATATCCACATTAATACATTAGAAAATTTAATTGATGTTGCATCAACACATTTCAAAATCAACATGAAAATCACTAACATTTAAAAACAAATATTTATATTTGATACATAAGAAAATTTAAAGTGTAAAAAACATGCTCCAAAAAAAAAGTGTATTCTTCATCACCACTTTTCAAAATCAGTTGAATTCTTTGCTACCTCAACAAAACGGGTAATTGTATCAGTTCCCATTTCAAAGTTTACATTGTTCAATGCGCAGTTCAGGAGGGTTGAGTGAGATCAAGTTGTTGGGGAAGGCATTTTCCAGATTTGGCTATGTGTGTGATCAATGAAACCAAAGTGAACAATAGAAAAAATTTAACATGATCAAACAAAGAGTAGTTGATGAAACAACATTGATCACTTAAAACACATGAACAACATACTTTCCTCAATGCGATGACATTGCGACAACTTTTCCCAAGTGTGGTGACTAAAGGTACACTTTACGGGGACAGTGACAACACTTGTGCAACAGTGCTTGAAAGTTTGGGAATGAGTGCGATACATGTCTACATGGTAGGAATGACTCATTAGCACCAAGGTTACCCCTTAAAACAACCAAAAATACATTTTATACGATAAGAGACTCTTCCCATGCCAAAAGGCGATGTTTTCTATATGAAGAGAAAAGTGAGAGTGACACTTGCAATATGCAAACGATGGTGAAAGCGACACATGGCAGAGAAAAGATAACATGAAAATTACATTAATTAAGGTTAAAGAAAGCGAAAGTGACAACAAAAAAATGAAAGCGACACTCACAAAAGTGAAGGCATGCAAAAGCGACAGTTTGAAAAACTCAATGAAATAGGAATACAATCGCAAGCAAAAGTGGGAGACTGTAAATTGAAAGTGCGCACTGACTGTCGTCATAGGTTAAACATTGCATAGTCACTGTATTGATGGACTGTGTTAGGCCTGCTCATGCTTACGCGAAGGAATGCACTCATGAATTCATTACACACTGAGCATATATGAGCAGATGACTTTGACACTTACAATCCAAGAAGGGAGCTCAAAGACTTAACAAAATATCAACCAACCAAGAAGTGACTATGTAATGACTAATCACAAGATCCATAGTAGGCTCCAAAATTCAATTATTGGAAAAATTTTGGAGGGTGTTTTTCACAACGAAAACAGATTATGACTATGCAGGGAAAGCACGATTGTAGGAAAGGGTGTGTGTTGTTTGTAGTGCATGTTTCTAGTAATAAAGGTAAGGATGTTTGGGATGAAGAAGTCTTGAAGGGGTATCTGGTTTTGTAGCAGTTTTAGGATGTATTTCCAGCCGAGATTTCAGATCTATAGCCTCCCAGAAAGTGGAATGTTCTATTGAGTTGGTACCAGGAGGAGAAACAACATCAAAGGCACCTTACACAATGAGAACTCCAAAGCTAGTGGAATTGAAATTGCAGTTGAAGGAAATGCTTAACAAGGGATACACTAGGCCAAGTGTATCACCTTGGGAAGCACCAATGTTGTTTGTGAAGAAGAAGGATGGTACTCTCAAGTTTTGCATTGATTACAGGAAGTTGAACAAGGTGACAATTATGAACAAGTACCCCTTGTCGAGGATCTATGACTAGTTTGATCAATTGAAGGTTGTAGCAGTGTTCTTGAAGATTGATTTGAGATTAGGATATCGTCAGGTACGCATCAAAGAAGAGGACATCTACAAGACTGATTTACAGACCAGTTATGTAAATTATGAGTTTGATGTGGTTCCTTTTGGTTTGTCTAATGCTCCAACTACTTTCATGAGTTTGATGAATAGTGTGTTGTGTTCTTATCTGGACAAGTTTGTAATTGTATTAATTGATGATATATTGATATATTCTAAGAATGAGAAAGAGCATGTCGAAAAATTAGTAGAAGTATTGATATTGCTAAGAGAGCATCAATTGTGTCCCAATCTTAGTAAATATTTCTTCTTTGAGACAGAGGCACATTACTTGGGACATGTTGTTTCCAAGGAAGGCATAGTAGTGGATCTAGAAAATATTAGATTTATCATGGAATGCACAACTCCTAAGAATGTGGTTGAGGTCAAATCATTCATGGGGTTAGCAGGTTATTACAGGAGGTTCATCAAGAAATTCTCATAGATTTCCTATGCTATTACATCATTATAGAGGAAAGGAAAGAATTTGAATGGACAGAGAAATGTGCAACAAGTTTTGAGCAGTTGAAGTAGTTTCTTACAAATGCTCCAGTTCTAAAAGTTGCAGATTGAGATAAAGAGTTCGTAGTGTGTACAGATGCTTGCAAGAGAGGACTTGGTGGAATATTGATGAAAGAGGTACAGGTGGTATGATATGAGTCAAGGAAAATAAATGAGCACGAGCAGAACTACGTGACACATGATCTTGAGTTGGTAGTGATCATTCATGCATTGAAGATGTGGATGCACTATCTTCTTGGTAGGAGGTTTGTGTTGATGAGTGATAACATTGGATTGAGGTACTTGTTCAACCAAGTGAACCTGAATGTCAGGCAAGCTAGATGGTTGGTCATGCTCAACGAGTTTGACTTTAAGATTAGGTACATCAAGGGGAAGGAGAATAGGATTGTAGATGCTCTTAGTAGAAGGGTGCAGGTAAATCACAAAACAACTATTAGTTCATATGGGACATATTTATAGGATCAGATCTTATAGGAAGGACAACAAGGTGACATGTATAAGGAGCCTACGTGCAGATTACAACAACATGGTACAAGTGAACAGGATGTGGACTATCATCTCATGGCATATGGTTTGGTCATATTTAGGGACAAGATCTATGTGCCAGAAAATAGTGAGCTCAAGAATCTTATCTTCAGGGAATTTCATGTTAAGCCATATTCAAGTCACCCAAGATATCAAAAGACTTTGACAATTATGAATAATTTCTACTACTAGTCAAATATGAAGAAAGAGGTAGTTGAGTTCGTCGTCGGGTGTTTGGATTTTCAACAAGTAAAAGTGGAGTGTAAGCATCTAGGTTGTATACTATAGTCGATTCAGATTCCATAATGGAAATGGGAGGTCATTTTATGGATTTAATCATAGGTTTGCCAAAGACATCTAGACAACATGATTCCATCATGGTTATGGTTGACAGGTTGAAAAAGGTAGCTCACTTTATAGTGGTTATGTCTACTTATTTAGCTAGTGAGGTAGTTCAAGTATTCATCAGGGAAATAGTGAGATTTCATGGTATTCCTAAGAATATTGTATTCGACATAGATTCCAAGTTCACTTTCGGGTTTTGAAAGGAGTTATTTTCATGTTTGGGTATAGATTTGGCCTTCAGTACAACTTATCATATGCAGATAGATGGAAAAACAGAGAGGGTCAACAGGATTGTGGGAGACACGTTGAGAATGTACGTTATGCACCAACAAATGAGGTGGGAGGAGTATAATCCACTGGTTGAGTTTTCTTACAACAATGGGTATCATGAGTCACTGAGGATGAGTCCATTTCAGGCACTTTATGGGAGGAGTTGTAATACTCCCATCAGCTTGAGTGATCTAATGAATATGGTACTACTGATAGGATTGAACATGTTGGTAGAGATGGAACATGAAATGTAGGTTATCAAGAAGAATCTGAAGGCAACATAGGATAGACAGAAGAGTTATGAAAATCAACATAGAGTGTTTAAGGAGTTTCAGGTTGGGGAACATGTGTATTTTCACATCAACCCCAAGTAGAGCTCCTTAAGGATCGGGTCATGTACTAAGTTGGCACCTCGGTATTGCGGGACTTTCGATATCCTTGAGAGGATTAGACCAGTGGCCTACAAACTTGCACTGCCTCCGATAGTGAAAGTCCGCGATGTTTTCCATGTTTCATTTCTTAAAATATATTTGAAGGATGTTGATCATATGATTGACTGGTTTGTATTGCAGGTGGAGCCAGAAGGAGAATTCCAGTCGGCACCTCAGTGCATATTGCAAAAAAAGAACTCACACTCTAGAACCAAGCAATGAAGCAAGTTAAAGTGCAGTGGAAGCACTTTGGGCCCAATGAAACTACATGGGATATGGATGATTAGATGCGGGCTATGTATCCTTCATTGTTTTCCAGTTGAGGCAAAGGAGTTTTGGTATATGTATATATTAATGTATGGTTGTTATTGTAAATACCACAATGAGTTGTGTTATAAAGCTCCAATAAACCGTATGGTTGTCATGTTATTATGTTTGTCATGTTCGTTTTTCTTTTAGCAGGTTGTTCATTATAAATACTGCATCGAACTAAGTTATAAAGATCCATGGGAATTATGTTTTGGTTTTCAATGGTTATGTTGGTCATAGGTGTAATAGAACACTTTGGATAGTCTCCCCCTAAGGGGGAGGGGTTTGTAACAACCCTTGATTAAAAATTTCATGTAATGAAGTTAATAAAGGAAAAATAAAACCAAGGTCGTGAGACATGTATTCCAAGCTGAATGTTGGGAAAAACTTCCTAGTGGGTGTTCATTTCAGTTTATTATGGCTAAGGAATTTGGCAAAGGAATTGGAAAAGGGTTCAAAAAGGAAAAGATGCATTAAATGGCATTTTATTTATGAAAATAAAGGAAAAAAGGAGAAAAGGGAGATGAAAGGCCAGAGGTTTGCATGAGAGGGAAATTGATGTAAAAATAGAGGAAATTGAAGAAAACATAGGCCCCGATAATAAAAAGGCTTATGAGGATTAGTTCATAACCTTTTATCATTTTTAGCTTGGATCTCTCTCTAGTCTCTCATACTCTTGCACAATTATAGCATTCCTAGAGCACTCTAGCATTGGAGAAAGGAAGGAAAGGAAGGAAAAAGGAAGTTGTTGGCATTATGATGCATGTGTTGTACTTGATGGCAACCCTCTCATAGAAGATCATCTCACTTATATACATTCAGATGAATCTACAGAAGAGATATCAGATGTGACATAATACATAGATGCAGGACAGCTCAAAGGAATCAAATGGCAAGTTCTTAGTAAGCTTTGCCATCAAGTCCAAAGGGGGAGATTGTTGGCATTATGGCTAAAGTGTTGTCCTTGATGGCAACCCATTCAGGTGATAGATCACAGCAGCAGAGATTGATGATCAGCTATCAAATATTGAAGAAAATAAGGGGTACGCAGGTACACCTTACAGAAGGTGCGTACACGCAGGCCAATGTTACATAAAGTGCGTACATACCCGCAGTCATCCCGTTCAGGAGGTGCGTACCCCCAGTGCACACATTTCAAGGCAAAGAAAAGCACGCGTGGGGTTTCTTATGTTTAACTAGCCGACGGTATTGTGTTATTATGGTTTTGGCTCGTGGTATTGTTCCATGATTTGAGGAAGAGCCTACCTATATAAAGCAAAGGAGATCATTTGGCTTGTGCATGTTTTTGGGTTGAACATATTATGAGAGCTAGATCTGAAATATTATGATCTCTTGGGAGTAATGTCTAGATCTAAATAAAGCGAATCTACTGATGGATTGAGATCTCTACGGCGCATGATCAGATCTTTAGATCTGACTGTCTGGGTTATTCTTGAAGTCTTGAAATCATCTATGCTCGGAGGTACGCAGGTACAGTGAAAGAAAAGTGCGTATATACGCTGGCATGAAGCGTTTCAGGTGCGCCGGTACGCAGGCACAGAAGGGTTGCAGGTGCGGAGGTCCGCAGGCAGTTCAATGGACTCAGAGTGAGGTAAGCAGGTGAGCAGTTGACTACAGTGCGTACGTAAGCAGGCGAGCAGTTGAGCAGCGTGCATACGTAAGCAGGCGAGCAGTTGAGCAGGGTGCGTACTGTAAGCAGGCAGTACATGGGTGAAGCTGCTTACTTCTCTTAAAATCTCTACTTATCATTCTTATGATCTGGGTTGTTGAAGTAATGTTTGGTTCTGATATTATGTTCAGATAACAGCAGTGATTGAGTGAATGATTATGATTAACTTCAGTTTTGTTGGATGAATGGATCGGTTTAAAATGACTTATCTTCATGTGATCTGATGTACTAGATCTGGTTGATAACTCTCATAATATCATTGTATATGGATCTGATGATTGGGTGATTCAGAATGTTGTTTGATTATGAGCTTCAAAGTTGTTGTTGGGTCCAGTATGAAAATTGGATGAAATGTGGCCTTTCAGATTATGTGTTGTGCTTCAGTGTATCCAGTCTGAAAATTGATGAGACGTGGTACCTGGAGGAGAGAAGATTGTAGGCCAGCGCCTACGTACTAGTATCTAAGCTAGTACAAAAGCTAAGGGAGATCTTTGGAGCATTGTAGCAGGTAGCAGCCTGCGTACTAGTAAATGGATCGGCTAGTACCAGAGCAAAGGGGGTTGTAGCTCCCGTACTGGTATAAGACTGCACCAGTACAAATATTGTAAAAGGATTTTCTTATTAAGAAGAAGATTGAGATGACTTGCAGCATGTGGTTTTCTCCCGCATTGGGTTTCCACCTTATATCATGGTGTTCATGTGTGTGCCTTATGTGTGATGATCTATTCTATGTTACTGCATTTGTTAACTGATAATATGGTTGATAAAGTTCTAATGCACTCATTGAAGATTAATTAACTTAATCATATGGAGTTGTGGAAGTAGCATATATGAATCTGATTATGGAAATGAAAAAGTTTTATTAATGTGATAATACTAATTCACCCCCCCTCTCAGTATTATTTCCAACAATTGGTATCAGAGCAGGTCCTTTGATAGAAGCTTGATCGCTTGAAGGAGATCCGTGGAACAATGGGAAAGAAGCTTAAGAAGAAAGCAGCTAAGAAAAAGAAGTCATCTCAGAAGAACTATGACAGTGGGAGAATCGATTGGGGATTAGGTATAAGAAGCTCTTCAGATTCATAATCAGATTCAGAATCATTATCAGGTATGAATATATTATCCTCTGATGTTCCAGCTATCTTTCCTTTTGGAAGAGATGAAAGTGACAGGGAAACTACTGAATTTTCTCTTATGGGTGAACAAGAAAGATATCAAATAGAGGCAGAATTTAAAAGGCTGACAGACAAAATTAGAGATCAACAAGATCTATTGAACAAAAGGGAATGTGATTTCAAAGAAGAAGCTACCAAACTAAAGGCCCAACTAGAAGAAGGAAACAAGGTAAGAAAGCTACTCAAGGACAAGGAAGACCAATGTCAAAAATTGCAGCATGAAGTGACATCATTAAGAAAAGAAGTCAACGAAAGAAGCACAACCATCAAGAAACTCAAAGATAGATCCAGCTACTATGAAAATCTTGAAGCTACAATCCTCTCACTAAAAGGAGATCTTGAAGAATCAAAGAAGCAGAATACAGATCTACTCCAAGCTATTGCAAAACAAGAAAACGAAGTCACCAGCTTAAAATCTCAACTAGAATGTGCTTTCCGAGTTCGTCAAATGCAGCAAGATCTGAATGAAGAACAAGAAAAGGAGATTCTCAAACTAAGGGAACAAATGGAAGAAGGAAGGAAAGCTGAAGAATATTTGAAAAAGCAATCTCTTGAAAAGGAAGAACAACTTCAGGTTGAGGTAAATATCTTGAAAGGAAAAATAGAAGAAAAGGATAAGATTTTACGATTTCAAGATAGTTCTAAAGTCTTGGATGATATTCTTAGTAGTCAAAGGTCTCCTACTATAAAGGCTGGTCTTGGTTTCCATGAATCTGTTGAAGGTGAATCTAGTTCACAAGGTGAGGCAAGGAATTCTAGAGAGAAATCTAAAGTGATCAATGAAGAAATGAAAGATCAATCTCATCATCAACCAAGGAAAGAGATTCCTCAAAGAAAATCCTTTACTCCTCCTATGAATAATGTTGAATGTTATGTATGTCATAATCTTGGACATGTTGCAGCTAGATGTAGAAGAAGAAGAGTTCAAGACCATTATGCAGACAAGTCATCTCAATCAAGGTATTTTTATGGATATTGCTTTGCTTGCAATATGTTTGGTCATAAAGTTGATGATTGTTACAGGAGGAATATGAAACATGTAAGATGTTATGCATGTAACAAGCATGGACATATAGCTAAGGAATGCAGGAACAAAGTGTGGGCACCATATAAAAAGGAGAAAATGTCACGCTTGAATATATGGAGGAAAAAGGAAGTACAGTCAGAAAAAGGTGGCAAAGCACAATGTACAGACATACCAGAATCAAAGGGAGCTGAAAGTACAAAACTTCAGTGTCCTGAATCTCATATGCAAACTTCATAAAGGGAAGTCGCATATATACGCGAATCGGATACTGCACAATCGCGTATATGCTTGTTTGAAAGCAGTAGGCAAGTGAAGTTGGAAGTGAATTGATCAGATTTGGGCATCTGAGCATCTATGCCACTCTGGTGGACTGCCTATTCGGGCCTAATCAAAAGTACGCAGGTGTTTAACAGTAGAGCTGTGTGGGTACGCAAAGCAGAAATAGAAGATCTGCGTGGGTACGCAGAGCAAAAATAGGAGAGCTGCGTGGGTACGCAGAGCAGAAGAAGGAGAACTGCGTGGGTACGCAGAGCGACGAAGGTTCAGGCGCGTACGCACAGTAACTGTACGCGGCGCGATAGTATCTCTGGGCGCGTACCTACAACAAAAGCACGCGGCGCAGTAGTGTCGTTGGGTGCGTACCTGCAGTGACAGTACGCAGAGCGGTTGAGGAAACAGTGCGTGGATACGCAGAGCGGTAGAAGGATATCTGCGGGTGTACGCAGGGGAGCAGAAGGTGAAGTGCGTGGCTACGCAGGGCAGATAAAGAAAAACTGCGTACCTGTCTTAAGGCATTTATTGGCTGACTCTTCTTATTGATCAGATCTGACAGACGGCACCAGCTTAGGGGGAGCATATGTTCTTAATTCATTGTTGGCTTTATGGTCCTTGGTGATGATGCTTATGATTCATCTTGCCATGGTTATGAGTTGTTCACATGGTTCTTGGATCAGATGGTGCTTGCATGGAGTATTTATTATTCTTAGCACATATATGGATGAGGATTGTTGGCTAGGTGATTATTCAAAGTTGCATTGTTAGAGACATGATGATGATGAGATCTTACCTATATGATAGGTTGTTTCGTACATATGTTGATTGATGCAGATGCTTCCTTTTGATGGCTCTTAGTTCATGCAGATCTGGATGGCTATGGTGTTTCTCATACCTTGGAGATTCATGCACTAATGCAAGTTGATGTTGACAGATACTATGAAGCAGATCATACAGTGTTGATTGCTGATATTTATCTTAGGTGATTGGTCTTTATGTAATAGTGTGTCTCTTTTGTAGTTATCTCTTCAGGTCATGTAACGGCCTTTGTTTCCCCACTATGCCTGGGATGAATGATATCATATGTAAACTTTTGATGTATCACCATTGTGATGAATGTATGCATTGAGTCTTTTGGTGATAGGAAGGTCATTTATGATATATAGAGTCATGTTCTTCTTGTAGAACATCTTTTTGCAGACCTTGCTTACAGTCAGGGGGAGCTTGAGCATGAACAACACTATATAACAGAGCAAACATCTCAGCTTGTTCTCAGAAACACCATTATCAGATTCGAGCACCATGGCATATACAAAGGGGGAGCTCATTCAGAGACTTCAGCAGATCTGGTTTATAGTCAAGGGGAGCATGTTCTTAGGGGGAGCATACCCCTTTGCCCTTGATGTCAAAGGGGGAGAGTGATTTGGTGTTGTTGCCATCAAGTCCAAAGGGGGAGATTGTTGGCATTATGACGTATGTGTTGTACTTGATGGCAACCCTCTCATAGAAGATCATCTCACTTATATACATTCAGATGAATCTACAGAAGAGATATCAGATGTGACATAATACATAGATGCAGGACAACTCAAAGGAATCAAATGGCAAGTTCTTAGTAAGCTTTTCCATCAAGTCCAAAGGGGGAGATTGTTGGCATTATGGCTAAAGTGTTGTCCTTGATGGAAACCCATTCAGGTGATAGATCACAGCAGCAGAGATTGATGATCAGCTATCAAATATTGAAGAAAATAAGGGGTACGCAGGTACACCTTACAGAAGGTGCGTACACGCAGGCCAATGTTACATAAAGTGCGTACATACCCGCAGTCATACCATTCAGGAGGTGCATACCCCCAGTGCACACATTTCAAGGCAAAGAAAAGCACACGTGGGGTTTCTTATGTTTAACTAGCCGACGGTATTGTGTTATTATGGTTTTGGCTCGTGGTATTGTTCCATGATTTGAGGAAGAGCCTGCCTATATAAAGAAAAGGAGATCATTTGGCTTGTGCATGTTTTTGGGTTGAACATCTTATGAGAGCTAGATCTGAAATATTATGATCTCTTGGGAGTAATGTCTAAATCTAAATAAAGCGAATATACTAATGGATTGAGATCTCTTCGGCGCATGATCAGATCTGTAGATCTGACTGTCTGGGTTATTCTTGAAGTCTTGAAATCATCTATGCCTGGAGGTACGCAGGTACAGTGAAAGAAAAGTGCGTATATATGCTGGCACGAAGCGTTTCAGGTGCACCGGTACGCAGGCACAGAAGGGTTGCAGGTGCGGAGGTCCGCAGGCAGTTCAATGGACTCAGAGCGAGGTAAGCAGGTGAGCAGTTGACTACAGTGCGTACGTAAGCAGGCGAGCAGTTGAGCAGCGTGCGTACGTAAGCAGGCGAGCAGTTGAGTAGGGTGCGTACTGTAAGCAGGCAGTACATGGGTGAAGCTGCTTACTTCTCTTAAAATCTCTACTTATCATTCTTATGATTTGGGTTGTTGAAGTAATGTTTGGTTCTGATATTATGTTCAGATAACAGCAGTGATTGAGTGAATGATTATGATTAACTTCAGTTTTGTTGGATGAATGGATCGGTTTATATGACTTATCTTCATGTGATCTGATGTACTAGATCTGGTTGATAACTCTCATAATATCATTGTATATGGATCTGATGATTGGGTGATTCAGAAGGTTGTTTGATTATGAGCTTCAAAGTTGTTGTTGGGTCCAGTATAAAAATTGGATGAAATGTGGCCTTTCAGATTATGTGTTGTGCTTCAGTGTATCTAGTCTGAAAATTGATGAGACGTGGTACCTGGAGGAGAGAATATTGTAGGCCAGCGCCTACGTACTAGTATCTAAGCTAGTACAAAAGCTAAGGGAGATCTTTGGAGCATTGTAGCAGGTAGCAGCCTGCGTACTGGTAAATGGATCGGCTAGTACAAGAGCAAAGGGGGTTGTAGCTCCCGTACTGGTATAAGACTGCACCAGTACAAATATTGTAAAAGGATTTTCTTATTAAGAAGAAGATTAAGATGACTTGCAGCAGGTGGTTTTCTCCCGCATTGGGTTTCCACCTTATATCATGGTGTTCATGTGTGTGCCTCATGTGTGATGATCTATTCTATGTTACTGCATTTGTTAACTGATAATATGGTTGATAAAGTTCTAATGCACTCATTGAAGATTAATTAACTTAATCATATGGAGTTGTGGAAGTAGCATATATGAATCTGATTATGGAAATGGAAAAGTTTTATTAATGTGATAATACTGATTCACCCCCCCCTCTCAGTATTATTTCCAACACATGGGAATTATGTTTTGGTTTTCAATGGTTATGTTGGTCATAGGTGTAATAGAACACTTTGGATAGTCTCCCCCTAAGGGGGAGGGGTTTGTAACAACCCTTGATTAAAAATTTCATGTAATGAAGTTAATAAAGGAAAAATAAAACCAAGGTCGTGAGACATGTATTCCAAGTTGAATGTTGGGAAAAACTTCCTAGTGGGTGTTCATTTCAGTTTATTATGGCTAAGGAATTTGGCAAAGGAATTGGAAAAGGGTTCAAAAAGGAAAAGATGCATTAATTGGTATTTTATTTATGAAAATAAAGGAAAAAAGGAGAAAAGGGAGATGAAAGGCCAGAGGTTTGCATGAGAGGGAAATTGAAGGAAAAATAGAGGAAATTGAAGAAAACATAGGCCCCGATAATAAAAAGGTTTATGAGGATTAGTTCATAACCTTTTATCATTTTTAGCTTGGATCTCTCTCTAGTCTCTCATACTCTTGCACAATTATAGCATTCTTAGAGCACTCTAGCATTGGAGAAAGGAAGGAAAGGAAGGAAAAAGGAAGCAAAGGAAAATAAGGGACAAACAAAGAAAAGTTGGATCAAGTACGTTCAACAATAATATTTTTAGGTAACAGGTTACATGTATGATTTTCTAGATGGTTGGTGAATGCGTCATACATGAATGTATGTATTTGGTCCTTTTTATGTCATGGGCAAGGGTTTTTCTAGGTGTGATGGTGGTTTCAACCTTGCCTTACCATTTCCGGATAGCCATGGCATGATGGGGTTCTTTCATTTTGTTGAGCTTAGGATTTCCATACGGTTTTTGAACCGGGTGAGGCGGTCTCAGGAAGATTCCCAAGGGCCTAGGAATCTCTTGGCCGATTTTGGCGGGATTATGGTAAAGGCTGAGGGTGGAGACAGGAAAATTACTTAAGGTATTGTTGAAGAAGCTCTGAGGCATCCAAGTTTTTTTTGGGCCTAGTGATCCCTTGAATGGTTTTGGCAGGATTGCGGTAAATCTTGAGGGTGGAGGTGGTTTAATCTCTGAGAAGCCCTGGTTGTTTATGTTATTGTTTTGGGCCTAGTGATCCCTCGATTGGTTTTGGCTGGATTGTAGTAAAGCTTGAGGGTGGAGGTGGTTTAATCTCCAAGAAGCCCTAGTTTTTTTTTATTCCCACATTCATGCTTGGAATATGGCACGAGGGTGATTGGTTTAAACAAAGATTTGGTTTAACCCAATCTATGGTCGGGTGGTACATGGAAGTCCCTGACTTGGTTGGATTTTTCATTTGTTAATAAGAGCTCTTTTCCTCTTGTATTTTATGAGTATTTGTAGTTGTTATTATGTGGCTTTGATGGTTGTTATGTCATGGTTATTATTATGGTTATATGTTGGTTATAAGCATGGTTTTGTAATAGGTTCTAGTTATGACTCTTAACATGTTTTGATTAGTTGATGAATGGTTAATGAATGCATGAGATAAAAAATGTTATTGCAACTATTATGATAGGATATTAGACCTTCTTGATGATTATCAAATAAGTATCAAACCCCTATGTTTAGATATGCATTGATGACCTGGAGATTTCACGTTCTTAATATGTTTGACGAAATTCTTATCATGGTTAGGCCTAGTTAGGTAAAGTTTGTGATTCAAATTTGTATGTATATCATTGTTGCCATGTCATTATTGAATTTGAGAAGTTACAAGAAATTCTAGGCAGTGGTCTAGAGGCTGACCTAAAATTTAGGCTCAGAATCTAGGACCACGTGCTCCTAACATGAAAGTTTGAGTTGAAACTGCATGGATGTAAGCATGTGCATGCGGTTGGAGGCTTCCAACCACATGGAGGCCTTATTTTTGGTGTAGTTTAGGGTCCATGGCAGAGAAGGAGGGTTCGAGATCAAGGTTTTGCAACCTAGGATGGTTTCTCAGCCTCTTAGGGTCCTATAACACCTGTAGGATGTTTTGAAATGCCATTTTTTCATCAGTATTCAACCCCACTCCATTAATGGGACCTAGTAGGTCGGGTCATGTCATAGTAGTCCTGAGCTCATGTTTACCTTGATAGGCTAGTGAAGGTGGGTAAATGTGAGAGGTGTGGTTACACTAACATTGTATATACTCTAGTGTTCACAATATATAGTATGTAGATAGCTCATTGTCCTATGTCATGTGTGATTTTTTGCAATGTGATTTCTTACATTGTTTTATTGATTTATCAAATTTGCAAATCATATGATTATTAAAAGAATATTAGAAAATGTTTTTCCTTCGCACATAGTTTATGTTTGCATATAATTTTCCAATACATATGACTTCCTAAACAAATCAACATGACAAGTTAATGTTAGCTTGTAAATTCTCCTAAAGGAAGAAACAATATCCATTTGTTTGTAATTTCTAGCATGTAATTTTTCCATGTCACACATGAATTTTTAAGCAAAACAATAAGAAAAGTTAATTCTAGCATGTAATTTTTCCTAAAGGAATGAACAATATCCATCTCTTTATAAGTGTTAGCATGAAGTTTTATAAAGGAGAGAACAAGATCCATCTATTTGTAATTGTACAATTTGATTAGAAAATGAAAGAAAATAATTTCAGACATAACATTTACATTAGTTTGATGATCCAATTTGGAAAGATTTATAAAATTTATGTCCCATGAACATGATTAAAGTATAGGTGATGAAAAATTATTATTAAACTATTCTACTATGTGCTTAGAAAAAGTATAACAATATTTATTTTACTGTCCATAAAATTGAAATAAATAGCTTTAAGCATATACTAGATTTCAAACTTGGTTGAGCAAGTAGAGAAATTTGGTAAAAAATTATTTATTAATCAATAATGGTTCATGTAGGTTGGAAATCCTATTGATTGTGTTACGAGAATGGATTTCTATTTTCTCCGTTCATGTTTTGCAAGAGTTCTTCTAGTTATGTTCTTATGGCATCTGATTCATCTTCTAGCCACCCAAGATTTTGTTGAAGTTCCAATATGATATTCATTATCGTTAAGATATATTGGCTAGCCATTAAGTTATCTTCGCTAAGCATTATGATATCTTGGGTCATTGCATATAACTATTCTTGCATGATTTTTCCATTGTTTCCTTTGGTCATTTGTCTCAATGTTAGTATTGCAATAGTAATAGCTAAACCATGGTATTCTAAGTGACAAAGTGTTCCTAACCCTTACCTCTACCATATTCAACTTACCAGTTCTCTGGAACTACAATGATATGGTATAGTGCAATGCCAAATGAATAATTCCAAGAATATCAAAATCATCTTTCAAATTCCTAACAAAGTTTCCATTTAAGGTAATTTTTTCTTAAAACACAAACAAATTTAGAAAGCACTTCAAAAAAAAAGATTTATGACAACAATGATACCAAAAGGACTTACAAAATTAAAAAAACAATAGACAAATAATAAAATAAATCATGATAACACTTTTTAATTATAGAATAAATGAATAAAATCATTTACCTAGAGTTTTTAGAAATGAGTTCAGTGCTAGCAAACCTACAAAAAGATTTAGGAAATTCAAAAGACAATAGAGATATGATAAATCAAATCTCAGTAACACTCATTTTTTGTAGAAAAAAATCACTTTCCCAGAGCTTTTAGAAACGTTTTTAGAGCTAAACAACCTACATATAGTGCGTCAGAGGCCATAAGTCATATAAATCATGACTTGACATCAAATTTCTGAAAGGACATGTGACTGATATCAATTTTAATGGTATTCATTTACCACTCATCATCAACAATGTGGCTAGTACTTATTTAACTAGTTTTCAACCTGTTGTAGGGAAAACCTAGCACCCCCCTTTTTTGACTTATTTATTTCGAATAATGGGGACCCTTTCCATTAATTTTTGACTAAATCACCTTTTTGATATTTTCTTTTGGTTAAGTGTCCTAAAATTTTTCTATTTTTTCATTTTCTTCGGATTTCTATTTTGATCACTTCATTGAGTTCAAATTTTCACTAGCTTTCCATCAGTACTTGTTTCGTCTCATTTGGTTACACGATTTACAAATGGTGCTCATCTGAAGTTCGATAATTTTTACCGCCTAGGTTAAAAATGCATAAAATGTATATTATTTTAATTTTTGTAATTAAATTAGTAATTCATTGTAAATATTAATCCCTGGTTAGTTTTTACTAATTTCTTCATTTTTCACTAATGGTCTTACAAAATCACCCAGCCAAATTGTAGAATAGTTAAAATAATGCATTTTCAGGATCTCGGTAATTTATTCCTAATTTTAAAATAAATTATGAGACCCAAAATCTCAAAATTACGAAGTGGTTGTAGTTCATTTTGTAAGATTTTTAGTTATCAAAGTGGCTATAGTGTATAATAGGAGAGTCCCACTCTAAGTGGGCCCCACTTCACCTCACCTCCCTTCCTATAAAAAAAAGAGACTCCTGATATAATTCCTTTGATATTTGAAAGCACTAATATAATTCCTCTGATATTTGAAACCTCTAATTTAATTTCTCTGATATTTGAAAGCTCTCATTTTTTTCTTCCAATATTTTAAAGCTTTGATATGCCAATATCGGCATATCAGTGTTTATTCTTATTTTTTGCGCATTTTAAAGTTTCAATATTAATATTGCCTCCAATCTCTAATATTTGTTTTATACGATTGGCTATTTTCATTTTCCTTATGACTCTCGCCTCCATCATGCTTACCTCCCTCACCTCCTTATCACTCCACCTCACATACCTCCTCCTCCTCCTTACCATATTTCGAAAGGCATGTATAAGGCTGGTTTTTTTAATAGTAATAATTATCTTATATTAATATTAAAATATATTATATATTAATTATAATTATAATTATACTTTTTATATAATATAATTATAATATTAATATAACATAATTTTAATTTTAAATAACTTTTAATATTTTTTTTAATTAATTAATTAAATTCCTACTATAATTAATTTGTAATTAATTAATTTAATTTTGTAACTAAAATTAAATGAATACTAATTAAGAAATAATTATAATTTAATTTAGGATTATATTTTAATAAAAAAATACATATTTTTGGCCTAGGCAACAAAATTCCTAGAATTCTGGTAGTTTTGATTCTTCAACTTTGGAAGCTCATAAGTTGAGTTTTACTCGGCCAAATAAGGTACAAGATAGTTCGTTGGATAGATAAAATCATAGATATTATTACTAAAGTGGTTACATAACCAGATTTGATCATTTAATGAATCAAAAATTAAGAAGAATATCAAACTCCAAATTTATAAACATAATTAGTTTTCTGAGTTTAATTTTCTGCATTTTTATTTTCTCATAACCTCTATTGAATAAAGATCCATTCGTCTATGTTTTCATTGATCAATTAGATATTTACAGGGATCAATGGAAACCTCATATTTCCTTTTATTTATTTATTCAGTTGAGTTTTAATTGAAGATGTTTTATCTTGCAGATTTGGTATTTTTTTATTTTTATTTTTATTTTAATTGAATTTTGATTGGTTTTGGCAGGAAAATATTTGAAGAGATAAAAAAACAAGATTTCAATAAATGAGATTGCTCCAACAATAGAAGAGTAGGAATTTGGACCAATGAAAATGGTTAGAGCAAAATTACTCTTCAACACCTCTCCTATTTGGAATTCATTTTTTAAATTATAAATAGTGGTTTGTAGAGTGTACAAAAGAGCTTTTCCTCTTTTTTTTTTTCAGAGGAAAAAAACCAGTATAGATTTATATTAAGAAAATATAAAAGGTCTTCAGTACATAAGACAGATGAATGAGCTATAAGATAAAGCCCCCCACTATTTGCTGAGTAACAATAGACAGATAGTCCAAATCAACCAGTGACTGAAACAGGAAAAACATAAGACAGATGAATGAGCTATAAGATAAAGCCCCCCACTATTTGCATAATAACAAAAGACAGATAGTCCAAATCAACCAGTGACTGAACCAGGAAAAACCCATAAAACACATCTATATAGCCCGCTTGTCCAAGATTGCCACAGATAACAAAACTGGAAGAAACAGCCCGCATAATGTAGAAGGATCCGACAACTTCTCCTTTTAACGGAGATCCAAAAAGACAAAACCATCGATGCCAGAAAATAAGCAGCCGCAGAGTCATGTATCATGAACATTTGGCGAGAGGACATTTTGGTGAGAAGATTCATGGAAAGCCAGGATCTTCTGAAGAATAGCATGTAGGGGTTCCCTTGAACCTTGGAAGATATGTGCATTTCGCCAGATCCACATGAACCAACAGGATATAATAAACAGCGACCTCCAGGATGAGGATTGCCTACTCCACCATATAAAAGCATCCTGAACAGAAGAAAAAATCATGTAAGGAAACCCAAACTGTAAAGACAAATCATACCAGATATTGAGGGTCGAGGCGCATTGAAAGAACATATGCAGATTTGATTCCACTTCGTTGAGGCACATGGGACACCTGCTCGGCCCCTGCCAATTTTTTCTCTGAAGAACCTCCCAAGTAAGATTTTTATTCCAATATAACAGCCAGGAAAAGATGATCATTTTGAGAGGACATGTAGCCTTCTAGAAGCGGGAAGGAAACAACGGAAGAGGACTCCCTCCAATGTCAGAGATCAAATCAGCGTAAATAAGCTTCACGCTCGCAGGCTGATTGGTTCTTTTAAGGCTCCAAACCAGAAGGTCTTTTGTGCCCGATCGCATGATTCCCAAGCTGTTGAGACTTGCTTTAACCGAATTCCATAGAGAGAACATCGAAGGATCTCCTCTTTGCAATTATGGAATTCTTAAAGTCACTATTGTAATAGAGATTTAGAGTTGTAGGTGAGACGAGAGTAAATATCAGACCTGAGGAGTATGCGGATTTATCTTTTGCAAATCTGAATGATGTATCAGGAGCAGAGCTTGCACTATTGCAGCTCTTGTTTTAACAACAGAATTTGTGAGTTGTAGAGGATTGTTGGAGATCAGAGCCAAAGAAACAGTTCCAAATAAATTGGTATTTAAAATACTATTGTTTTAATACTAGTTTCATTTTATAATGATAGAAATGTGTCATTTTTATTCATATTTGTGCTCTATTGTCAATGTGAGTAATTTGCCTCAATAATATGTTATTATTTATCTCTGCTCTTGTGTGCTAAACTTTGATTTCTGAGTAATTATTTACTTATAAATCAGGATTTTTATTCTGATTTAACAAATAGTAATATTTTGTGAACTATTTCCATATATTATTGTTTAATCATTCGAGTCACTGATTTAATAATAATCATTATTTTGTGAACTACTTCTTAAATGTTGTTGATTAGTTATCTTAGTTAATAGATATTTGAACAGAATGTGTTTTGATATTCATAATATCAGTTAATTGAACTACTTCGTTAACTTGATCTTCATTATAACCTAGACATTAAAATCTCAATCATTTAAATATTTTTCTCATGGTTGGGTTAGATCTACATCTTTCTAATCGAGATAGGCTTAGGATATTTTTCCTTTTTCTTCCATTCAAGGATTAATTCACATTTAGATTTAATTCTACATTTCTTAAAATCCTCCTATCAAAGAGGAAAAATTTATTTGTGGCTTGGGTAAGCCCCAGACTAGCTTAAGGATCACTTTCTTACCTGATCAACAAGAGGGATGATCTCATATCTCTACTCTATTGGTGAGTGAAAGTCATACTTTAAGCCATTGGAGATAGATACAAGGTAACTGGACCTATTTTAACCAGTCAAAGCCACCATTTCAACGGAAAAGGAGTTGCTCTAAGTTTCCGTCCGGGTGGTCTCCCTTATAATGTTGTAGGTAGATAATTTCAAGCCTTCAACATTTTGGCACTAGAAGGAGGGCATAAAAAAATGTTTTCTTTGAAAAAATTTAGATTTTATTACTATGGCCCCATGTAAAAGACTTCCTTGGAGTTGCTTTATTGGAACTCATCCAAAAACCACTCCAGTAAAGGCAGTTAAGGTCCTGTCTCAGGTAAAATACAATGGTAAGACATCTGCTTTTAGTCATCTCCTTCAATTTATCTTAAGTTGCAATAATTTCAATATTGACGAAGATATTATTTGCAGGATATTCACTTGTACTTTAACAAGAAAAGCCAAACATTGGTGCTTATCACTTCTAGTTGCCTCTGTACGTAGTTGAGACATTTTTTCGAAGATTTTCTTTCATGCATTTCAGGAATATGACTACGAAAATTATGTGATCATTTAGAAGAATTGCATAGGATGTAAGGTGAGACTTTGGATATGTTTTATGTTAGATTTAAATTAGTTTTAATGCAGTTTTGGTCCAAATATTTGCCTCCTCAATTCCAATTAATTGGATGGTTCGGGCATTTAGGGTCTCTTTCTTGTGATAACTATCAAGAACCTAAAAGTATAGTCTTTGTTGATAGTGATACACTTTCTCACACTGACAACTTCGATTCTTCGCAAATTTAAACTAAAAATGATAATCGTTATTCCATAAATGCTCCAAATTTACATAATGTTGATCAAATAGAATTACAATAAGATGCACAATCTATTAGCAACGATCAACAACAATTAAATCAACCAGAGAGTGTTGACAACACACACTTTACTACTAAAATTAATTTACAATCCACTGATATAAATTGCAAAAGAAGGAGCATCTTAGCAACAATTTTCAAATAGAACAAATGCATGAAGAACCTGGATTGTCTATTTTGGAAAATCACAAATCATCTATGCATAGAGAAACCTTTAGGTATATATATTCAATCTCCTATTTTTCTCTCTACCCTGAGATATTTAGTAATAATAATATAATTCATATTCAATCAATAGTTCCTTTGAATACAAATTTAATTTTAGAAAACAAAGGAATTGATATTAATAATGAATTATTGAAAATTGGTAGAGAAAATTTAATCGGTAATTCAATTAATAAACCTGAAGATTCTCTTAATTTGATATTCAATTACTTGCTTGGTTCTCATTTATTTAATTCAGAGAAAAATAACACTTATGTAGTTACTTATGATGATGACTTGGAAAATGAAAATATTCAACCTCTTTTATCTTTCGAAAAGATTTTGTCTGATTCCTTAGGTGAATCTAATTTTGAAAATAAAGAGAATTTTAATCAAGGATTTATTCTGGTCCATTCTAATTTTCAAACATTCAATCATCATATTGATTTTGGTATTCAAGAAACTATCCCAATTTTTAATTCTTACAATGATGAAATGTCCTTTTCGGATCATAAGCTTGAAATCTTCCCATTCCCACAAAAGAAAGTGAACAATGAGTTTAATTTTATAATTACTATTAATGCTTGTGGGAAAAGAGTCTTCGCAAATGAATCCCACTCATGTTGTACCATTATTTGTAGCATTAGTGTAGACTTGAATTTGCTTCATTTTTAGTTCCCTTAGTTTGAATTTGTTTTTCTTTCAAATTTCTTTTTTGAATTTTTGAACACATTGTGCTAGAAATTTGAGCATTCAAACCATAAACACTCCTCAAGTATATTAATAATCATATATGAAAATAAATTCCATAATTTCAGGCATGAACATCAATGAATTTTAATTTTAAAATTTTATTTGAAGATCATGCTTGCCCGATTTATTTTTGATTTTCAAATAAATTCATCACAAATTCTAACACTTAAGAGTGCACCATTTCATTATGCTCAGCAATGGAACACTGCTAGAAACCTTCTAAATGTTCATCCATACTTTATCAATCCATTTGAAAAACATATGGAAGTTCCACGACTCAGGAATATTCCTAACTTTTCCAGGATTCAGTAGGCTTCAATGATTAAAAATGTATCATTCAAGCCTAGTATGATGTTTCCTCTTCCTTTGAACTTCTTCCAATCATTCACTAAAATTCATGCTATTTTTTATGATCCTGTAAACATTTGGTTGGAATAATTTCAAGGTAAGAATTTTGTAAATAAATTTATTTTTTCGAAATTTTTAATTGTACATAATAGGCTGAATTTTTCTTTTTTTTTTGCAGTTTTATTTCTGTTGATTGATCTGTATATACATGCAGGAGTCAAAATGAGAGAATGGTGACGTCAGAAGTATGACTATGCCTAGTCATGTTTCCTCTTCATTCAGTTAGAATTAGAGATAGATTAATTTAGGTTTAAATTCCTTTTTTGTTTACATTTATTTCATTATTGCATATTTTTAATAAGAAAGTAATGAAACCAAGTTTTTCTCGGCTTCCCCTTTCATTTTTTGGCAAAGTGGCTTAGAACATATCAAAGTTCTTATAAAATCAAATCATACACGCTTATGAAAGTCTGATTGTCTTGTTTTTGTAAAATTTAATCACATTGATCATATATGAAGTAATTCCAAGGATTTTATATAGCTTGGAAATTTTGATTCACAAGTGTTTCAAAAAGTTCATTTTCACCACTCTTGTCCTTCGATGTAAATTTGAGATGGATGCAATTTGAAAATTCATTACTTATAATTTTAGACTGAATAAGTAGATGATGTTGAACATATGAAAATATTGAGAAATTTATGGGGGAATTTTAAGATTCATGAGGTAAGCTTACAGTCAATATGCTTCCAGGTATGCATTTTATAGGTTGATCTTCATCTATTGCTAGTTTTTTTATTTTTCATAGTTTAATTCTTATTTTTGTTTTGTTTCTTTTGCAAGTCTTCATTGACTTGATTTTGGAGACTTGAGACAAGCAAGCATCCAACCATTTCTAAATCTGCAACATGTTCAGGGAAGTATTTGTTGTTTTGTCAGAATTTGGGTATTCTTTAGTTTTTCTTCTATTCATTAAAACCCTGATAGGCCTTTAATACATTATCAGAAGATTTATATCAGATCATTATAATATCGTAACTCTCCTCATAAGAAATTTCCGATAAAATCATTCTCTGATCAAATATTTCTGATAGTTAATATAATTATTAAAGGGGTTTTTATTAAAAGGCAAAGTTGAGTTGGGCACTTTCTTTCGAATTAAATACTTTAAGAGTTGCCGACCCCACAGGATTGCCAGGTAGCATTAATGATCAGAGCTTCTGAATATCATAACTTTTCATATAAGCATCACTCAAAATACTCTGATATCCTGATCCTCCGTTCCTTCGATATCTCTTTTTTACCATCCTCCGATATATGCATCTCTGATACTCTAATATCCTCATATCGTTGATCTATTATATTCCCAATCCTTCGATTCTCTGACAAACCCCTCCTATCCATATCAGAACTGCCATATTAGATATTCCTATCGGATGTCACTCTTTTCAACCCCTGAGATCAAATATATGATGCACAACCACAAATATCCCTTCTCGCTTATATTTTTAGCCGTTACCGTTTAATAATAAAAACCTATCGGAAGGTAAGAATATCACATGTCTCAAAGATACAATGATAATATTTCTTCGATAAAATATTTCGATACACTCATGTGTGTAGACCCATGCGAATTTACGTTTAGCCATAATGAGTAAATAATAATATTATACCTCTAATCATTTAGACGAAATGAAATACTCATACTCTTTATTATTGTGATTTACTACAAACGAAGGAAAATTCACACAAAAATCTCATGACGAATGATCTTATCCATGATTTTATCCATGCCTGTTCTGAATCTTAAAATAGCCGAGTTGGATTGAACGATTACATTGCACTCATTCATAATGTTTTTCCTTTAGTCACATTCCTTTCTTCCGAAGAGACTCAGAGCCTCTAATTGATGAATTTTGAAATCTTGATCCTTTGCTTTTCATTTTTCCGATATTTTTCCTTAGAATTTCAGATTTGTTGGCTTATTGGACTCTTCTGTTTGTATTATATCAAAATCATTTAAAACAAATTCTAATATTTACCTCTTTGAGATCCACATTTCATTTTCCTTCATTATCATGTCCATTATACTTAGTAAAGGAAATGGCCTCTATTTCAATGTCTTCATTGGAATCTTTTGGTCTCAGGGTTTTGTAAGTTCATTTTGGCTTCGTAAAATGTTTTCGAGATCTTTGACACTCGATTTATTCTCATATTTATTAAATCTCAAACTCCTCTCCTTGGAAGCTTATTTTACAAGTAAATGTAAGTGCTCTTGCAATCATTTTTACAAAACTTCAAATTATCCCATTATTGGAATGAAAGTCATCGAAACTACTTTATAAAATCTTACGAAACATTTTACCTTCAATGCAGAATAGTTTGATATACTAGTGTTGTAGTGGCTACAACCATCCTACAAAATTTTTCCATAGCTTTGTTTTGGAGCCTCCCTACCAACCATCCTTAGCAGCATGTATTTCACTTCCCAGTTACTTATGCTTTCAGTTGAGTTTCTTTAGCTTATTAGCTTGTGTTCACTAACTTATTTGTCTTTCACCCACAAGCTGAACTCCCATGGGTTGGTCTCAAACCAATTCTTATGTTGACTTGGAGAACTATGCATAACTGGAGGGAAACCAACCTTGCTCTCTAGAATTGTGAAGTGTATCCTAGAAGCCAACACTGCTCTCCAAAATTGTGAAGACTAGGCAGGCTTCCTTCCCCAAGAAAATTGCGAAGAGTATCCCATCACCGGGTTTTATCTCAGAATTTGTGTAGTTCTAAAAGGCATCCTTGGCTTTAGTGTAGAAATTGTGTATAGGTTGAGGGGCAGCTAGATCCACTCAGCCCAAAAACTGCGCAGAATTCATCCCAGGTCTTGCTGTTCGTTGCATGTGCTCACAGGCTGATCGATTGCCTCCAGGACTGTGTAATATTTCCTTGCATGCATGGGAAACTTTTTCCTGAAAAAGAAAAAAGTAAAAAATAAAAAAACATCCCTAGATTTTAGGGATCTACTTTTAGTAGTTGCGGGTTGCATGCAAAAGCCATTTTAGAAACCTCCCACCAAGTGTTTCTTTTTCCTATATTTGTCGCATGCACATCATAAGCCTCAATCTTATCAAAATTATTTATTCGATGCTTCAAATATCATTCTTCACTTTCGATCTTGTAGCTCTAGCATCCCCAACACATTTAGGAACCTTCAACATTCTCATCACAACTTTTTCTGGGTAAGTCCGATTTTCATGTCTTTTGCTGCTTTTTTGTTGCTTTTTGTCTTTCAGTTTGTGTGAGTGATGTTTGATTGGTTTTTTTGAACTCTTGTTGTCATTTCAATTCATGTTAGCTTGTAGAAGCATTGTTTCATGTTTTTCATCGTATTTCCTTATTGTTGTGTGCATGACATTGTTTCTGCACTACAGTCGCCGTTGCAGTGACTTGCTTCACACACTTCATTTTTTCCCTCTTACTGAAACATGCACTTACTGATTGAATGCATGCTCATTCACTCATGTCTACACCCAGCTATGCACATGCTTTCAGTCCTTACTGATTTTCAGTCGCCCGTCGATAGGTCTTAGCTACCTTGGCCCAGACCTTGCCTTTCCCAACTTGCACTACACATTTCTAGGATGGAAGGTCTTGCCTTTCTCCAAAGAATTGTGTAGATCCTACCTCACACTGGCCTCCCAGGATGTTCTCTACACAATTCTGAGAGACAGTGCTTCAGTTGGCCCCCGGGATTGCGCAGTGCAATTTCCCAAGTAGCAGTCACGTTGACTGAAACTATACATTGTGCAGTTCCAGTCCTCAGCGGGCCAAGTTGGAATGTGCTCAACACAGTTTCAGTAGTCACTTAGCTCACTAGCAGCCTGGACTATGCTCTGCATAGTTTCAACAGTTAGTCTCCTAGCCTCTCCCAGAGAAAATTGCGCAAATTTCCTAGTCAGACACCTAGGTGTGTTGCATTTCAGCCCTCAGGTCGCTTTTGGTCTTCAAATGATAGTTTTATTTCCATGAGCATTGCTCTGTCTCCAAGTATCACAGGTGTTCATCAACCTCTCAGTAGTACATGTACAATGGCTTCCAAGAGCGCAAGGTCAAAGGAAACCATTGAGAGCACAATTGGAGATGTGGTTGAGCAAGTGTCTATGAGCTTGCCCGTCTATGAAGATACTAAGTTATTCATAGACAATGAGATCAAGATAACATGGCAAGACATCAATGAAATCTTTTTAGGCACCTCTAAGGAGAATTTGGAGGACCACAGAGTCTATGTCAACATACACAAGTTTGTCTTGCATGGGTTGCATGCAGGTATCCTGCATTTCCATGCGCAGACATGATCCACTGGATTGTCTCGCATATTGATCTAGAGACAATGGCATTGAGCAGTGTCAGTGGAATAGAACTTGCTACCTTTAGGGTAGAGAAATTTCAGGAGATGTATCACTTATCGTAGTCGGTGAAAAAAATGGTTGCACTCTTCACCCATCCCAGTAGCAACGAAAACTCAAGAGACATCTTGAAGGCTGGGTGAGAGAGTCGTCTAACTTCAGGACAACACCCAATTAGGTATACAAGACAAAGACACTGTAGAAGGCTTATCAGTTCTTGGTCATCTTCTCATGCCACTTATATGGCTAGGAGAGTACAGAAACTTTCCCATAGAGTTGGGTGATTGTGTTGGATCAGCTGACGAACAAAGGAAGACCTTTCAATTGGTCCAACATGTTGGCTCTCCAATTGAAGGGGCAAGTAACAAATGCCTGACATATGCCCAAGGGTCAACAAGCAAAGTTATTCATGTCTGCCTACATGCTTGATGCAATCTGTGCCCGTTAGCACTTCCATGGCTTGGGTTGGCATGGACACCTTCAGAAGCCTCTGTGAACATCTATTGTAGGTTGTTCTCCGAGTGCAGTTTCCATGGAGTTATACTACATCTATCAGACCACTTCGTCACCCCAGTGTACATGATGATCTTTGAGCAGGATTTGCCTTGCATGTCACAGGCAACAATGGAGGCATTGATTAACATAGCACATTGGTATGCCTCACCCATTTTCACCTTCATCTAGATGTATAGTGCGGAGATGGCTCCTCATGTTTTACCGAATTTTTCCATGGACAAGATGGTCATGCAAGAGGTTACATACCACATCTCGATAGGGTTTTCAGTGAGACTGCACAGGAAGAAGAAGGCACCTTAGCCTGCTCTTCCTTTGTGGATTGGATCATATGAGATCTAGAGTCTCAAGCATGCTAAGGCCAAGACGGGGGAATTCAAGAGATTCTCCTTTGGCACCAGAATTTTCAATCCATATGACTCGCATTGCCTAGTGAAGGACCATTGTGCTAGAGTGTATCATTCTTGGATCCACGAGGCATGTCATTGGCCTAAGGAAGACCCATGTATATACTGCTATAACTCCTCAAGGCTTAATTAACCAATTAGAGTGGCTATAGAATGGTTAGCAGCATGCAAGGCAACAACATCTCAGAGAGAAGCAACATCAATAGCAAACTTGCACATGACAAAGGAAAGAGAAAGGTTTCCAATAGCACAAAGGTAGAGAAAAACTGCAAGTTCAAGGCAAATCCACTTGTAATGAGAGAATGTTTGGAGATTGAGGCAAAGAAGTGACAACACAACAGAAGGATTACGCAAAGACAGAGGGAGAAGTAGAAAATGGAGGAGGCGGAGAAGAATTTGTAGGAGGTGAAGCAATAAATAAGGGAAGACCAAGAGTTGCGCAAAAGAGAGAAGGAAACGTAGCAAGAACAGGAACAACAAGAGGTGCAGTGTGCACACATTGATGAAAATGCACAAATACAGGTTATTAACTCATCACAGTTGGTAGATAGCAAACAGGGTGAGCAGTCGCAGGAGCGGGACTTTTCTCAGGAGATTTAACCAATGTTGGACCAGATGGACATAAATGTGGTTCAGTCGGAGCGAGATTAGGATATAGACCTCATGCCCAAAGACCCAGTGGTCTCTCCATAGACTTCACCAAATCTGGGAGTAGAGCAAGTCCCAAGTGATTAAGGAGACACTGAAATACTTGAAGACAATCCGGAAGCAGATGTGCACAACATATCCTTTGACAAGTCACAACATAAAGTTGTGCAGTCACACATAATGTCCACTCTGGATGTCCATGCATCTCCTTCACATTTTCAAGAAAGAATGATCCTGTCTGATGTGCACATACATCTATCTGCATTGGCCGATGCTACAAATGCATATGTTGAATCCAACAGCTCAAGTGTGAGATCGTTGATAACTGAGAACGAGCACATGGATAAGGAGTTGCAAATGACCAAGTAGGGGGAAGAGCAAGCTATAGTATCTCCCAGAGTAGAGTTGGAGAAATAAATACTTGATGAAGTATCATCTCTCGAGACAGTCATGTAGAAGTTGTACTTCAGGTTCGTCATCGTGCATAAGTCAGTTGTCCATCTTAATGGTTGGTAGCAGCGTTGTGCTAGGAGAGCACGCATCTTGACAGACATACACAATGTTGTCGATCACATGCAGATATAGACAATGAGGTACAAGGGAACCTGTTGTACTTTCCAAAGATGATGAATCCAAAGGCAGTGGAGTTGAAGGCACACATCCAAAGTCAGATCCAGAACTATGAGGAACTCCCACAACTCATCACCATATTACAAGCTTCACATGCACAATTGTTCAGGAGCATGGATGTCATTGTGCACATGCATGCAATCCCATCCATTGGCACACTCACCAAGGCAAAAGAAAATAACCAAGTCTGACTGGAGCTAGACATGTACTTCGAGCAGTTGATCCACATAGCCACCATCATAGATTTGTAGACGAGCGTAGACACTATGCACCAGTATGTCGTTGGTCTGGTTGCACTCAAGACCATGATGTGCATGCTATATGACAAGTTGGATAGAGGTGCCAAATCATTGTACCCAGATGCAACAAAAACAAGAGTTCATTTTCAAAAGGATGTCACCACGGAGTGTGCAGACACCATAACAGATTACCAAGCTTCGGATTAGTTTTCCACCATCGATCACCAAGAGGATGTCGACGAGTTAGTCTTCCCACAATTTTTTGAGTCTTAGTGATGTCTTGTATGGCTTACTCAAGCCCATTTTTGTCTCACATTGGTACATGTGTAGATTGTATTGTAAACATGTTGTAAAGTGAAAGACCAAGTGTCAATAGTAGAATGTAAACAATCATGTGTAAGTTGAAGAGTCATGAGGGTAATTGAAGAGTCATAAAGGGGAATGTCAAGGGTCACCCCACCCTTTGCTATATATAGAACCTTGTAACTCATTGTACATGCTTTTGGGAGACAAGATTCTGATAGGTATAACTTAGAGAAAGCTTGGAGTGTATTGTAACAAGCCTTGGCTTCTCCACTGTGTAGAGCAAGTACATCTCTTTGGAGGAGCAGGCATTAGTGACTGTAACATTCCACTATTGGGGCTAGTAGTTGTCATGGTTATATGTATGGTTGGGTCTTTCACTCTTTTAATATAACAGAGCCAACATGTTTCATGCATTTATTGTTATTGTAGTTCGACTATTCTGGTTACTCTAACAATTTATGTAGTTGTAACTTACGCATGTATGTATGGACTATTTTGTATATGTTTGTGTGAATCTTATCGAAGCGTGTTGTTGGTTTAACTCATCACTTTGGATTGTCGACTATTCTGCTTTCCATCTCATGATGCCTTTCATCTCGTGTGTTCCCTTTCAAGCTGTGTGCTATCATAGGCTTCTAAGGGGTGCACTCCTCTCCCCTTCCGTGTGTTAGAGTCTTTCATGCATCTTCCTTGACTTATTGCAAGGTCACACCCTTGCTTCCAACAAGGACATCTTACTTACCTTTGCGTGCAACTATAGTCAAGGCAATACCATACTATCAACTACTGGGACTCCTACTCCAAACAGTTTGAGGTCTAGTTGGGACTTCTTACTAGGGAGATCCCCTCGCATGTTGGTGGGTCCAACACCGTCAACGTTTCTAGAGCTAGGAGGGCCAAATGACAAGTTGAGACCTCACAATCTGTTTTGAATCTTCGCGCATCTATCATGGAGTTTGTTACAATTCACCCTCCAAAATTTCTCTTCCATGAACGTATCTTTGAAGTCGAGAGGGAATTATGGGATGACTTTTCACAAATCACGTATGATGGTGAAGGTGAAGTGGCCTAACCTAATCACTCAGATGACTTCCATGCACTCATGGAGAACATGGAATGTTTTAATGAAATAGATGTTTGTACGTTGCTCACAAACACACTTTGCGACTACCCATTACTATAGTGTAGCATGCTGCCTCATAATTCCATGCACTCATTTAAACAATTTAGTGATCTAATAGAATCTATTTTTCACCATTTTGATCCTGAAGCACTTGATAAGAAAATGTTACAACAATAGAAGGCCCCGCATGAATCTCTACTAGAATTTTGGGGGCACTTCCGTCTTCTCTCTTTTGAAGCTCCGAAAAGTAAGATGAAGTTCCAATATCTTTGGGAAAGATATGAGTATGTTTGTATCAAATCACTCTATCCAAAAGTGAAAAAAAAAATCTCAAACCCCACTCAACATACTTCGGTGATGGAGCTGCACAATCACAAGTGGACACAGTCACTGTCATAAGTGACTATCCACCTTCCTCTCATCAAATAGCTCCACCTCCACAGAGTGGTGTGGGAGAACATGCACACAAGTCTGTTGAACTGTCACATCCTCCCATCCCCACTACTCTCAATTTCTCCGCAGATTTGGTTGGGAATCCCATGGTTTGTCATATTCACTTGTTACCTCAACCTCTATCCCTGCGTTCTGCTGATCCTCTGGATTGTATTGTCTTGTGTTCTTTTGTTTTGAATTCCACACTTGTTGTGAACAAGGATCAAGCTACCGACGAAGTTGATGTTTCACAACCAACTTGCGTTGTCATTTACGATGAGTATGACTGGGAATCTGAACATGAACCATTAGTGAAGGATGACCTCCTTCTATCTGCACCTCCTCCACTTTTTCTTAACATCTTTGATGATTCTGTTATCTCTGATTTTCCCTGTATAAATCCACCCACAGATGCATCTACTTCCGATCATTCGTAGAACACACTTGATTTTATTCCATTATTTGATAGTGGAGAGGACAAACTTTCATTGAGAATCCACTCGACATTTCATCTACTTGTTGGGTCCCTATAATACTAGTGATTACCCCATTACTATTATAGTTATACCCCTTATTAATATTGTTGTGCCCCTATTGCCCCCATATTTTTATTATTGTGCCCTATAGAATCCCTCTATTGTTATTTTTGTGGCTTTATATTATTATTGTTAGGTCGGCTGGTTTATATTGTGACTCCTTAGACTCCTATATATAGAAAGGAGGTTTTGTCATTTGAATCATCCAAGAATTTTTCATTTATGTAATGTAAAGGAGGTTTCCCCCTCGAAGAGGCTGAATTCTAAGGCGTTGATCTATCTTTTCTATCTTTTCTTGCGCTGGTTTCATAACATTTGGTATCAGAGCCTTGGATTCTAGGGTTTCGCTGCTCCAAACAGGTCATTGTGGAATTTTCGCTATAACTTTTTTTTTGTGACGTTTCAGAAGTTGCAAAAAAAACCCATTTGAGACGAAATCGCGCTGAACCTTGGGTCCAAATTTCAGATCTTTTCGCTTGATATTTGCGGAGATATGCTCTGAGGAAGTTGGTCTTTTTGCAGACTCCTGAATTACATTCAAAACAGGTGACCTAGGGAAAATCATCATAACTTTCTCTCTGGGGATCGGATTGAAATTTCGTAAGAAGGTACAGAAATAGGATGGACTGTAGTTTCTTGTATGCATGTTTCAGATCTAAAGGTCGAAACAGTGACTCGTGGAACGTCGTACAAGTTCGCTCTACTGAACTAGTCTATAAGCAAGTCACTGTGGGAGATTTCACATAACTCTTCCTTGGAGAATCTAATTTGGGTCAGACTTGTTGCATTGGAAAGAGGACATAGATGGCTACTACAGCTCACAAATTCAGAACTAGATCATTGGAAATTACAGAGATACATCAGAGGCAATATTGAGCTCCTACAAAGTGAAAAAAGGTGTGTAGATTTTCTTAAATTTTTGCTTAAGCTTGGTTTGAAAATTTATTTTGAAGGAATTCAAAGGGCATAATAGAGCATTATTATCAGTAAATGATGCCCCGAGGAAAGAAAATGCAAACACCTAGTAAGGAACCTGAAAGCTCTATCATGACTCATGAAGAAGAGGAAGAAATGCAACATGATATATCAAAATTACAAGACCAAGTGCAACAATTGTCTCTTGCACAAAAAGGAACAGAATCTAAGATGGATGGTTTAAAGAAAGATGTAGAAGCTAAGATGGATGGTTTAAAGAAAGGTGTAGAAGGTAAGATGGACTATTTAAAGAAAGGCGTAGAAGCTAAGATGATTGACGTGGAAGCTAAGATGGATGATTTGAAGATAGATTTGAAGACAGACATGGACGAATTGAAGATAAATATGAATAAGTTGCTACAAGAAATGGTCCCTAAGGGTGAAAGGGTACTAAAGAAACTCATGATGAGAAAAAAAGAAATGTTAATCATGATTCCATAGACACTAATGTTGGATCGAAGACTCACCATATTCCAAAAATCGATATGAGGAAGTTTGATGGCAAGGATCCTGCCACATGGATATTACAGATGGAGCAATTCTTCGATCTCAATAATGTGCAAAACACACAAAAGGTACGTATGGCAACTTTATATTTGGAACCAAATCAGTTTGTATGGTATCAATGGCTTTGCTCTCGTAAACCATTTATCACTTGGGCAATTTTTACAGAAGAATTGATATCACATTATGAGGATACAAAAAGAAACACTTTTTTAGCCAATTGATAAGTCTCAAACAAAAGGGTTCAATAATGGAGCACATTGAGGAGTTCCAAAAATTGAACATAAGGGTAAAAGATATTCCAGAGGAGCATAGGATTGATGTGTTCATAGGGTCCTTAAAGGATAATATCCAACATGATGTTTGCCTTTGGGAACCTGATTCATTAGAGAAGGCATTCAGGTTAGCAAGAAAAATGGAAAGCAAAATTATAGCAACTAGGAAGCATACCACTCACAACTATAAAGACGGAAGTGTTGTTGCCCCTAGTCTTCCACAACCTATAAGGTTGACACCACAAAAATTGGAAGAAAAAAGAGAAAAAAGGGCTTTGTTACAGTTGTGATAGCAAATACACTAAAGGTCATAAGTGTGTTGAGAAGAAATTATTCTACATAGACTATGAAGAGGAAGAAGAAAAGGAGAAAGAAAGGTCAAAAGAAGAGGATATACTCCAGGAACAAAGCCTAGATGAAGAACAAATAAATCCGACCATATCTTGCAATGCATTGGCGGGAATTACCACTCCTCAAACCATCAAGATAGAAGGACAATTCAAGAAGAAAAAGGTAATAGTGTTGATTGATTCAGGAAGCACCCACAATTTTATTCATTGTAAGGTAGCAAAAGAATTGAATTGCTTCCTATATCCAGCACCAGAGTGTCAAGTGATGATTGCAAATGGAGGAAAAATAAATTGCTCTGGAAAGTGCCATAATATCAAGCTGTCCATGGGAGAATATGTATTGACTAGCCCAATGCTTTCCATTCGAATGGGAGGTGCTGATGTTGTACTAGGAGTCCAATGGCTACAATCCCTGGGTACAATAGCTTTTAGTTTTCAAGAACTTTTCATCAAATTTTCTACGGAAGGAAAGGAAGTTGAATTAAGGGTTATTGCAGGGAAACCAGGAAAGATAATCAGCTCTAATAGTATGACAAAGCTTCTAAAAAAGGAGCAAAGAGGTGTAATTGCACAATTATGCTCGCTAGATGTTTCCACATCAGAATCATCTATTTATCCAGATCTCAAAAAAGTCCTGGACAATCATTCCAAGGTATTTGAGACTCCCAAAGGTCTCCCACCTATGCGTGATCATGATCATGCTATTCATCTGATTCCAGGAAGTGTTCCTCCAAACATCAGGCCGTACAGATATCCCTATGTCCAAAAGAGTGAAATTGAACGTATGGTTGCAGAAATGCTAGAGGTTGGTATAATTCAACCGAGTCAAAGTTCTTTCTCTGCTCCAGTAGTATTGGTGCACAAGAAGGATGGATCATGGCGCATGTGTCCGGATTATAGGGAGCTCAACAAGCTCACTATTAAAGATAAGTTCCCCATTACTGTCATTGATGAATTACTGGATGAATTGCATGGATCAATTTACTTCACCAAGTTGGATCTTCGTTCAGGATATCATCAAATCAGAATGAAGACTGAAGACATTCCGAAAACAGCATTTAGAACTCATGAGGGTCATTATGAATTTTTGGTCATGCCTTTTGGCCTTACCAATGCACCTTCAACATTTCAAGGTTTGATGAATTCAATTTTCAAACCATTCCTTAGAAAATTTGTGTTAGTATTTTTTGATGATATACTAATCTACAGCAAGTCTTGGAAGGATCATGTTGAACATGTTGACAAGGTGCTACAACTATTGAAGGAGAAACAATTATATGCGAAAAGATCCAAATGTTTCTTTGGAGTCCACGAGGTGGAATATTTGGGTCATATTGTATCTCATGAAGGAGTTAAGGTAGACCCTAGCAAAATTAAAGCCATTAAGGAATGGAAAATCCCCACATCCATAAAGCATCTGCGAGGATTTCTTGGGTTGACAGGGGATAATCTCAAGTTTGTTAAGAATTATGGGAGAATAGCAGCACCTCTAACAACATTATTGAAGAAAGATGCATTTTCATGGACTTCGGAAGCCACAAAGGCCTTTGAACATCTTAAAGAGGCAATGTGCCAAGCACTGGTCTTAGCTACACCGGACTTCACAAAAACCTTTATTATGGAATGTGATGCTTCGGGAAATGGAATTGGTGTTGTTCTAATGCAAGATGAAAGACCCATTGCTTTTGAAAGTCGTCCAATCAAGGGAAAGTTTTTAAGCAAAGCTATTTATGAGAAGGAAATGTTGGCAATACTCCATGCACTTAAGAAATGGCGACCCTACCACCATCCATCACATCATATTTAAGAGAAAATTCTAAGGTTCAAGCAGTGGAACATCACATCGAACATCAACAACAAGTCCTCCAACTCTTAAAGGATAACCTCGTGTTGGCACATAATAGAATGAAACAACAGGCAGATCAACATCGCAGTGAAAGAAGTTTTGATGTAGGTGATTGGGTATTCCTACGGCTACAACCATATAAGCAAATGTCCCTCAAGCAAGCTAAGAAGGATAATAAATTATAACCAAAGTATTATGGTCCGTACAAGGTGTTGCAAAAGATTGGTACTATGGCATACAAATTGGAGCTTCCTGCAGCTTCTTGATTGCACCCAGTTTTCCATGTTTCATGTTTAAAGAAGGCTATAGGCGACAAGCTCCCAGTTCAAACAATATTGCCAGAACTTGACGAGGAAGGAAAAATTATATTGGAACTGGAAGCAGTCAAGAATCAAGAACTCAACAGCTACGAAATCGTTCAATTTTAGAGTATCTTATCAAGTGGAAGAACTTATCCGTTGAAGATTCCACATGGGAGGATGAGAATTTTATGCAGAAGTATCCAGAACTACTCAAGCGTTGAGGACAACACTTTTTTGAAGGAGAGGGGCATGTTGGGTCCCTATAATACTAGTGATTACCCCATTACTATTGTAGTTATACCCCTTATTAATATTGTTGTGCCCCTATTGCCCCCATATTGTTATTACTGTGCCCCATAGAATCCCTCTATTGTTATTTTTGTGGATTTATATTATTATTGTTAGGTCGGCTGGATTATATTGTGACTCCTTAGACTCCTATATATAAAAAGGAGGTTTTTTCATTTGAATCATCCAAGAATTGTTCATTTATGTAATGTAAAGGAGGTTGCCCCCTCGAAGAGGCTGAATTCTAATGCGTTGATCTATCTTTTCTATCTTTTCTTGAGTTGATTTCATAACACTACTATTTTTGGAAATGCAGAGGATGAACATTCTTGCTTCTCATCTACCCCTCTGTATGATTCATCAGACCATGAAGGTGTCGATGAACTCATTGATTTTTTTGATCGTAGCTGTCGTGATCTCTTTACCCCTATATTTGATCATGATGTTTATTCAATCATTGTTGATCTTTCAAAGCACCTGTTTATGATGATCTATCTGTCGATGAAGTCAAAACCCTGCAAGTTGTCGAGGCACTTTAGCCCGAGTTGATGGTTATGTTAGCCCCTTTCTATCCTGAGGTCAATTTCACTTCCGATCAGGAAATTGTTGAAACACCCAAGGCTCCTAATCACTCATTTATATGCATTGAAGATCAATCCAATACATAGATTTCACTTCCTCCACCTGAATCACAAGATCCCACCGCTCATGCATTGGAAGAATCATACATAGAAAGCACACTTGCAAGGTGTAATTTGTCTCTCTTTCTCATGTTATCTTGTCTGTCACGGTTAAGAGAGTGCACATGCTTATCATCTGCACGCAGTGTGTCACAACACCAAGTTAAGTCCACACAATGCTTGTCTTGTGCTTTGACTCTTTTCTTTTCTGTGGATGTGTTTAAACTCAGAATGTGTTGGTCTTCATTGTTATATCTTTCATGTTTGCTGGTTCACTTGACTATCATTTTCATGAACCATGCCTTCACCAACATGGGTCAACCAATGTGCCAGTGGTTGCATTGGAAATTTCACTTTAAGTTATTAGACCCATTCACTATTACCTTAGAAGTACGAGTAGTGTTTTCTTTTTGTCTTGTCTGCTTGCTTGCATGTTTGCTTTCTTACTTTCTTTGTTCGTTTTCTTTCTTTCTTTCTTTGCTTACTCACTTTGTTTTCACATTTTCTTCTACTCTTTGCTTTATTATTTTGTTTGCTTGTTTACATCCGTAGGTTAGTTTCGCATGAAACCATGTGCGACTCCTAAGACAAGCCGAGTAAAGTACAAGAAGACTTGTAGAACTATCAACACTTAGTTATCTATTTTCCTCTCTCTTTATGTAGAACTTGTTGTCTTTATTAAATGATACACCAATGGAAAATACATTATGTTCGAAGTGAATCTTGGTAAAAACACAACACTTGCACTCTAACTAGTACCACCTACTCTAGTTGGTTGTTTTTGGGTTAACCCTTGTTAGCTCAGTCAAGTAGAGTAAGGCGAGGGGGAAAACCTTAACAAGTATGGTAGAGGTATATATAACATACTTCTCTGAAAGAACAACCTCTTCTTCTCTCAAAAAGTAGGGATCCCTCTTCCGATTTTGAAATAAATAAGTGCATATGCATAGTTCTTTGAAAAAAATGAAAAATGAAAAAATTGAAAAATTGAATAAGGCGAAAGAAGAGAAAGGTTGTCTGCATAGAGAGGTGATGCAAGTAACTTCGTTGGGGTACTGACCATGCTCGCTGGTAGCAAAGAGATGCTTTTGTTCTTGCATGACTCCTTCGAGGGACTGTCAAGGCCTGCTAACACCAGAGATGAAACTTAAACTATGACAGTCATATTACTTGTGCACCAATATACCCCTCATCCCCAATCAAAAAAACTAAGTGGACTTGGCTTGGAATGTGTCCTGACCGATCAGGAGATTGGCAGGTGCTACATCTTTCACTCAACCTATTTTGGAAACCATGATGATCAAATAATCGAGCAATACTCTTGGAGGAGTTAGACTTGCTTTTCACGAAACAAGGTCCATTCAGAGAGCTCGAGTTCTACTACTTTGTTGCCAATGTTTTAGCGGCTACAACCATCATCCAAAATTTTTCCTTAGCTTCATTTTGGAGCTTCCTTACTAGCCATCCTTAGCAGCATGTCTTTCACTGCCCAGGTACTTACGCATTCAGTTGAGTTTCTTTGGCTTATCAGTTTGTGTTTGCTAACTTGTTTGTCTTTATTGACTCAGAGTTTTTGGCGAAAATCACATCATAATTTATTTTTCGACGTGTTTCGAACCAAAAAGTGTGATTCATTGTCAAGAAAAGTTGAAGAACCAGATCATGGCTACAAGTTAAGTAGAGAGAGAAGATCATGTAGAAATTTTGAATAATTTAACACATATTCAATAGAGATTATCCTGATCATGTACTATTGTGGAACACATAGACAATACATAAGCTCCTCTACGTTGATCATCAATATAGCAGCATCAATAACAATAAAACATCAAGAGCATTCACACATTAACATAGTATGTAACCTGGGGAAAGCATCTCACTAAAAAACCCCACACTATCTGTATATTAATGATTGAGACCATGTAACATTACAAAGTACAATGTTTATCACAAGCAATCCAGTACCAGCTCCACCTGTTACACACAATATAGCTAAGATATGATCTCCAAATCTATTCCACTGCTTGCCTGCCTCCACTGCTCAAGAATGAATGAGAATGGTCTACCAAACTCGTATTTCACCTCCAAAGAATCACTCACAATGTGTAAGATGTGAGAAGAAGCTAAAAACTGGGCAAATACATGAGCAAACTCATTGGCATACTCAATCCCTTGATTGTGCAAGATCTGATGCACAACTATAGTCACAACTGATAGCAATCTGATTCTCTAACACCTGTCCCTGCTGAACTGAACATGCACTGACATGCAACTGAGTTAACTGATGTATTCTATAGTTATATTATGAGTTAATAATTAGTTTAACAACTCATCATTAGTCTATTTGCAGTTAGACTAACTACAACTAGTTTAACCAAGTCAAACTGAACACAACTCCATCAACTCCACAATCAACTCCACCAAACTCAACTGATTGAGTTCTAACTGAAGTCATGCATGCAACAACTCAACTAACTCATAAGAAAAGCGTACTTCCTTCTGACAACTGCATGGGCCACATCTGTAGCTCAAACTGAAGTGCTCCAAGAGAATAAGATCAAGTTTATAGTCCAAATGTTATTATGAGAAAATAATATTTGACTTTTCTATTTTTGACAGCCAGTCTAAAAATAGACTTTGATCACCCACACTGTGGTCACCCACATTGTGTTCACCCACACTTTGATCACTCACACTGTGATCATCCACACTGTGATCAAAAATAGAACTTGCGCCATAATTTGCCTGCGGGCCCACTTAGTGAAGGCGACTCTTTTCACTAAGCTCCATCATCTTGTTGCAATCTCAACACTCCCTCTCGACAAGATATGGATTATTAGCAACCCCTATCCTGCCTCAGTGGTACTCGAATTTTCTCTTGGTGAGAGCCTTCATCAAAATATCAGCATCCTGATCCTCCGTTGGAATGTATGAAAGCAACATGATCCTCCGCTGCACACAATCTCTGATATGATGGTACCTGATGTCAATATGCTTAGATCTATCATGAAATACAGGATTAGCCAAGAGTTTAATGCAACTCTGGTTATCACAGTAAATCACAGTAGGATCCAAATGAGAACCGAACAAACCAACCAGGATCTTCCTCATCCATATAGCCTCGCATGCAGCCAAACTTGCTGCCATATACTCGGCCTCCGCTGAACTGAGTGCCACAGATCTCTGCTTCCTGCTATACCAAGAAACTGTTGTCGATCCAATACTGAAGACCCCTCCTGATGTGCTCTTTCTGTCCATTGGGTTCCCTGCCCAATCTGCATCCGTGAAGCCACATTGCTTCACCTCATCCTCATGTCTGTACCACAAACCATATCTCGATGTGCCTCTCAAGTAGCGCAATACATGCTTGCTCGCCTTCCAGAAGAGCTTGGTACGCTTAACCATAGCTTGTGAAAGTTGGTTAACTGCATAGCATATACCAGGTCGTGTATTGACCAAATACATCAGTGACCCCACCAACTGTCGATAAACAGTGGCATCCACTTCTTCTCCCAAAGTGGCATCCTCCTTCCTCCAACCTCCAGGAAGAGGAGTATCAACAGGCTTGCAGCCATGCATGTTGAACTTCTCCAGTATCTCCCGAGCATACTTGCCTTGAGAAACAAACAGTCCATCACTGCGCTGCCATATTTCCAATCCTAGGAAATAGTGAAGGAGGCCCAAGTCCTTCATCTCAAACTCTGTAGCAAGATCCTTCTTGCATGACAGTATCAACAGCTCATCACCCGTTAGAATCACATCATCAACATATAGTACAATGATAAGCCACTTACCCTCCACCACAATCTGGTATAGGTTAGGATCCGCCTCGCTCTTGGAGAATCCAAGTCCTGTGAAATAGTTGTCTATCCGTGTGTACCAAGCACGTGGTGCTTGCTTCAACCCATACAACGCTCTCTTGAGCCTGCACACATGCGACTCGCTGTTGAAGACCTCAAAGCCTTCAGGCTGCTCAATGTACACCTCCTCCTCAATGACTCCATTGAGGAACGCATTCTTCGCATCCAACTGATGAATGTGCCATCCCATCTGCGCTGAGAGAGCAAGAATCGTCTGTATGGAAGAATACCTTGCGACAGGTGCAAAAGTCTCCTCATAATCGATCCCCTCTATCTGTGAAAAGCCTCGGGCAACAAATCTTGCCTTGTACTTCTCCACACTCCCATCAGCTGCCTGCTTGACCTTGTAGATCCATCTCGAACGCACCACTGATTTCCCTTCCAGTCTAGGAACAATCTCTCATGCACTATTTCTGACAATAGAATCATACTCTTCCACCATGGCGTCTACCCATGCGGGATCCTCCACAGCTTCCTCAAAAGAGGATGGTTCAGTCACAACACACTTGATCATCAGAGCCATGTATCCAGTGTACCGATCAGGTGACTGTCTCTGCCTACGTTGGGCTGTAGGTGGTCCTACAACTTTCTCTGCATCTTGAGCCAGTCGCTCAGCTTCTTTCAAGCGCTTTCGCCCTCTGATGGTTGGCGCTGCATGAGTGGTCTCTTCCACTCCATGAACCTCGTCCTGTGGTTGATCCACATCCTGAAGCTCATCCTTAGGAACTAATAGCTCCTCATCTGCATGCAAGTGTAGCTCCCTCTCAAGCGAACACTTCATGGCTTTCTCCTCCTGAAATTTTATATCCCATCGCACAACAGTTTTACCACTATCTGGCAAATACACACGATAGTTGTGGGGCGTATCAGTGTACCCCACAAATATCCCAACCTCTGCGGTCGGCTCCAACTTCTTCCTGGCATCCTTCGTCACATGCATGTAAATGTTAGCACCAAAAATCCTCAAATGAGAAAGATCAGGCTTCTTACCAGAATAAGTCTCCTCAGTTGTACTCATGCCAAGTATCCTATGAGGACAACGGTTCTGCACATAAACTACTATATTGCATGCTTCTGCCCACAAGTGAAGGGGTAGGCCCTGATCATGCAACATTTCCCGTGCAACACCCACAATCGTTCTGTTTTTCTGCTCAGCTACCCCGTTCTGTTGTGGGTTATGGGGAGCTATGAGCTATCTATGAATCCCTTCTGCCTTGTAGAAATCCTTGAACTCGTCTGAGATGTATTCACCACCATTATCGCTCCTAAGAGCCTTCACCTTCTTCCCCGACTCCTTCTCGACCAGTGCTTTGAATTCACAGAACTTTGAATATGTCTCGCTCTTCTTCTGCATGAAGAAGATCCAGCACTTACGAGAGAAATCATCAACAAAAATCACATAATACCTGTGTTTTGATGTCGAAGCAACTGAGAAAGGTCCACACACATCTGTGTGAATTCTCTCAAGGATCATCGTGGCACGACTATCCTTCTCGTGAAAGGTGGCTTTCACAAAATTCCCCAAAGTACACCCCTTGCACTGATCTGACTGCGCAAGTGTGCCTTTAGGAAGCCTTGTAGTGATCTGCTGCAGTATCTTCAAGGCTCCATGATGAAGGTGACCCAATCTCCTGTGCCACAACTCGCCATCATCCCGGCTCACCAATCCTTCTGCCTTGCCCACCATTGCTGCGCATCCATCTACATGCAACTGATAAAGGTTCCTCACTCGAACCCCTATCTTCCGGGTCTCACCAGTTGTCTTGATGCGCAGGAAAGCCTTTCCCTCGTTGAAAACAACATCATACCCCTTGTCTTCTAACATCGCCACTGAGATGAGATTCTTCATCAATCCTGGAATATGCATGACTTCCTTCAATACGAAGGGTTTACCAGACTCCCTCTCAAAGGAAATGGTACCGATACCAGTCGCACTGTATCTACCATCATCGCCCATCTTGATGTGCACTCCAAGATCTTTGTCCTCCAGATCAGAGAACAAATCTCTATCTCCCGTCATGTGAAAAGACGCACCACTATCCAACAACCACACTGATCCCATCACACTTGAAACCAAGCATGCGATCAATGACAAATCAAGCTCAAGCTGTGAGGCTAGAGCCTCTCCTGCTGAAGATCCAGTAGTCTGCTTGTTCTTCTTCTTCTGCGGACAATTAGTGGCATAGTATCCGTGCTGGTGACAGTGAAAACACTTCACCTTGGACATATCCTGCTTCTTGCCTTTCGCAGCAGACTGAGAAGCTTTCTTGCTCTTCCCTTTCTTTGCTTTGGCAGCCCAAAGCACAATTCTATTCATCAGCTCCCTTTGACGAAGATCCGTCCCTGGTACTCCGCCTGATCTCCTCCTGCACAAGATCTGACCATAGTCTTTCCCATCCTGGCAATTTCTCCCGACCATTGACAGAGTCCTGATAGGAATGCCAACTCTTCGGAAGACCAAGGAGAGCCAAGCTCACCAAGTCCTCATCATCGACAGTAACCCCCACACTTCCCAGCTCATCTCGACACTGAGTGAACTTCGTGAGATACTTGGGAATACTGTCACCCTTCTCGCATTTGATGTTTCTGAGTTTATCTTTGAGCACCAGCTTCCTTTGATCGCTCTTGCTTTGGAATAATTATGTTAATGATTTCCACATCAAATATGGAGTAGCCTTTCCATGGAGGCTGGACATAATGTGATCCTTCACGCCCTCCAACAGAATCCTTCGACATTTTGTGGTCTTCTTTTGCCAAACTTCCGCCTCAGCAGCATCAATAGGCTTTGGGATATCTGTATCTATGAACTCCTTCAGCCCGTTATCATCCAATACTGCCTCCATCCTGTCCTTCCATGCAATATAGTTTGAGTTGCCCTCAAGAGCATACTCCAATCGAAATCCGTTGAAACACATTGATGCGTTGTCACCAAGAAAACACTGCTGCAAATTCGAATTCCACCAGCAACCAACTCAACCGCCTCGGATCTAAGATTCGTGAGAACACAATATTTCTCGTACAGAGATTGACTGTATGGGCATTCACCGGATATCTCACCTTCCAAAGGAAGGATGAATCTAGAGGCTACCTGGCCCGATTACAGACTCTGCCTGAAGAAATAGAATGTAAACACTTCCTGAATAGTAGATCTGATGATCAACAGCTCTGATACCATGTAGAAATTTTGAATAATTTAACACATATTCAACAGAGATTATCCTGATCATGTACTATTGTGGAATACATACACAATACATAAGCTCCTCTACGTTGATCATCAATATAGCAGCATCAATAACAATAAAACATCAAGAGCATTCACACATTAACACAGTATGTAACCCGGGGAAAGCATCTCGCTAAAAAACCCCACACTATCTGTATATTAATGATTGAGACCATGTAACATTACAAAGTACAATGTTTATCACAAGCAATCTAGTACCAGCTCCACCTGTTACACACAATACAGCTAAGATCTGATCTCCAAATCTATTCCACTGCTTGCCTCCCTCCACTGCTCAATACCTGCTCAAGAATGAATGAGAATGGTCTACCAAACTCGTATTTCACCTCCAAAGAATCACTCACAATGCGTAAGACATGAGCAGAAGCTACAAACTGGGAAAATACATGAGCAAACTCATTGGCATACTCAATCCCTTGATTGTGCAAGATCTGATGCACAACTATAGTCACAACTGATAGCAATCTGATTCTCTAACACCTGTCCCTGCTGAACTGAACATGCACTGACATGCAACTGAGTTAACTGATGTATTCTATAGTTGTATTATGAGTTAATAATTAGTTTAACAACTCATCATTAGTCTATTTGCAGTTAGACTAACTACAACTAGTTTAACCAAGTCAAACTGAACACAACTCCATCAACTCCACAATCAACTCCACCAAACTCAACTGATTGAGTTCTAACTGAATTCATGCATGCAACAACTCAACTGACTCATAAGAAAAGCGTACTTCCTTCTGAAAGCTGCATGGGCCACATCTGTAGCTCAAACTGAAGTGCTCCAAGAGAATAAGATCAAGTTTATAGTCCAAATATTATTATGAGAAAATAATATTTGACTTTTCTATTTTTGACAGCTAGTCTAAAAATAGACTTTGATCACCCACACTGTGGTCACCCACAATGTGGTCACCCACACTTTGATCACTCACACTATGATCATCCACACTGTGATAAAAAATAGAACTTGCGCCATAATTTGCCTGTGGGCCCACTTAGTGAAGGTGACTCTTTTCACTAAGCTCCATCATCTTGTTGCAATCTCAACAGATCATTCAACAGCTATATTTGACTAGAAAATGGCTATGTTTGACTGGGTAACTAGACTAGACCAAGAGTTAGGGACAGGGAAAAATAATTAACGAATTAATTGATAAGTTAGTTTTGTTATATTTATTTCCATATTTGATTAAATGTAACCATTTGTATTTAAATACAATGAGTATAGATCAATAGACTTTTTATATTATTTAAAACTATATAAACTAAATAGAAGCTTATATTATTCTTATTATATGAAACATTAATAAATGTTAATTAAATGGATAACTTAATTAGTTAGTTATATATTTTACCTAATACTAAATTTAAGGAATCTAACTATATTGAATATGTAGCAATTTCTACTCATTAAAACCACTTGGAAATTAAATTAAAGTTATTAAAGAACTATTGAGAAAATATAACCGTTTCTAATTAGTTGGTTAATTCAATATTAATTTTATTTATTTATATTTAAAGGAATAACGCGATGTTAGTTTCTATCTTTAACATTCCTTCATCTATGTTTAGGTATAAAAATTATTTATTTATACATTATGTTAATTAATTAAGGTGTAATTTTTTTTATTACTTATTCAAATAAAAACATCTTATTCTTATTTTTAATCTAGAAGAAATGTAAGAGAACAAGTAATATTAAAATAAAATACTAAAAAATTGAATAAAAATCAAAGAGCAGAGAAGGAAAAAAGGAAAACAAACAATCCAGAAGACGAGGGGAGAAAAAAATAGAGAAGACCATACTAAAAAGAAAACACAAGGGGCGGGGGCGAGGGGCGGGTAGGATGAAAGGGCAGGGATCCAACAACTGCTAATTTTCCAGCCGTCATCCCTATTGAGATTGCTCGACCTTTTTTCAATTTCTATGGCCTCCCTAAACTTCCGGTGGTGAAAAGGCGCAATCTTGGCAATAACACGGGCTTCCTCAATACACATGTGATGCCTAGTATTTTCTGCGTGTTCTGCCAAGGTGAAAGACTGCGTCCTCCCATGTTTTATGTCGGTTGAGTGCTCATGAATCCTTTGATTAATAGAGCATCCCGTCTCACCAACATTGGGGGTCCCACACGAATAAAGAGTAACATAGACACCTTTCATGTCCTTGGGGTCAACCACGTCCTTTACCGATCTAAGGGAGCTATGGATGGTGTTTAGGAGTCTAAAGGTTGAGGGAAAATCATGCCTCCTGAGGATTCTCACAATCTTATCAGTGGTCCCCTCGATGAAAGGGAGATGAACCCTCAAGACTTGATCTTTAGGGTCTTTCTTAACCTTGGGGCCTTTACTGGCTTTGAGGAAAGCTTTCAGAACTTAGTGCCTACTATAACCATTATTAACAAAAATGTTAAGGATATGGGCTTTCTCTCTATCAAGGTTTTTTTCATCATAGATTCTCAATGCTCGAGTCGCTAGCTTGTTGAGAACACCCAACTTTTGAGCAGGGAAATGATGGGAGCTGACATGAAGATACTGCTCAGTATGAGTTTTCTTCCAAAACACTTGGTGGGAGAAAGAATCGTCATCATTCTTTGAAATGAGAACATAAAGGAAAGGCAAACACCCATCAACTTCCTACTCAACAGTGAACTTTATGGATGGGGATTGATTGTTAAGATGTTGGAAAAAAATATCTAACTCGTCCTGGCCATGAGACCAGATGACGCCAGTGTCTTCAATAAATCTCTTCCAAATCTTGGGCAAGAGATGGGTTGAGGCCAAAGCCTTGGATTCAAAGTATTCCATAAAAATATTAGAAGAAATTGGGGACAAGGGTGAGCCCATGGCAACCCCGCAGGTCTACTCATAGAATTCACCTTCAAAGCTGAAAAAAGTAGATGTGAGACAAATTTCAACTAAATGAGCGGTATTAGGATCGGTGAGGTGGTTGATGACCTCAATGGCCTCCTTTATAGGAATGCAAGTGTAAAGGGAGACCACATCGAAACTCACAAGAATGTCCCCAGGGTCAAACTTTATGCCCTTAAGCTCATTGACAAATGATGAAGAGTCTTTGACGAATGACTCTGTGAGGCCAACAAGGGGTCTAAGCTTCAAGGCAAGGTATTTGGCAAGGAGGTAGGTTGGACCACCTATGGTGTTGAAAATGGGTCTTAGGGGAGCCCCCTCTTTGTGAATCTTTGGAAGCCCATATATCCTCGGAGTGATGGGGCTACTCTCAATAAGTTTATGGCAAAAGGAACCCACAATGTTACTAGACTTTATAGCTAGAGCGACTATTCTGGAGATCTTTTTCAGGGGATTATTTAGAAACTTTTTATAGCTGCCACTATTACAAAGATGATCCAACAACTTTTGGCGATAATCCTCCTTATTAGGGATGACAATAGCCCCTCCTTTGTTGGCTTTTAGAACCATGATGTCCTTGTTGTGGTTCAAGGATTTGAGGGCCTCAAATTCAACCTTGCTAATATTGCTTCTAGGGGGCTTTTCCTTCCCGAGGACAGCCACACAGTCTTGCCTTATAGTGTCCTTAATATTATCAGGCAAGCCCCTAATCCCAAACTCTACATCACACATAATGTCTTCCATAGGGATCTTTTTAGGGGTGAGGGAAAAATTTAACCCTTTTTCAAGAAGGCTAAATAAGGAAGGGGGAAAGGAAAATTTAGAAAGATTAACAACCTTAATATTATGAGAAAGATGAGGAAGCTTATTATTATTATTATTATTATTATTACTATCATTTTCATTATTATTATTATTATTATTATTATTCTCATCAATATTATACTTTCCGCTACTAATACTACTATTATTATTCATTAACTGACTATTATTATTTTTACCAATTAACATCATATTATTATTATATAAAAATCTATATTATTATACATATTATTATAAGAACCGTATTTGAAAGAACGTCGAATAGGTTTATGTAATGGATGTTGGCCTCAAGATTTGAAAGCGTTTCCTACAACGACATCGAAATTAGGTAGAGATGGAGGATTGTGGACACACGGATTTGAATCGATGGGACCAAGATGGGAGAACTAAATTGGGCCAACGGAGGGGCTTGGCAGGAATGGAGGATTAGAAGTGGTGAGATCTAGATGAGAGGACTGTGTCAAGTCTATGGCAGAGCTTGTAGGGATTGAAAGAGTTGATCCACAGGGAAGGGACTATTCAGGATGAGAATGACTGAGAATGTTAGAGACAATATACTCGTCGAAGGAATGACCATCCAGAGGGCTGAGACCCGTAAGATAGGACTACATTACAATTTCAGACGAGTCTGACACCAGAGGATGGATAGAGTAGGCAGAGGAATGGCAGTCATGAGTGTGGGCTTGATCTGAATGCAAAAGCAATGGGATCGAAAAAGGGTTATCTAACTGGATGGGAATCAGTTTAGGATCCAGACTAGACAACGAAGAGCGAGGGACATGATTTAAAATACTAGGGGATCCAGCCGCTTTATCAAAACCCACCAACAAAGCTTGTTGCGTAGGGGATTAGTCAACACCAGATTGATTATTAACCCAAAACCGAAAACCAGATAGTTGGTTAACAAAAGGATGGTTATGGGACGGCTTACCCATGGGGAAAAATGGATCACCGAGCACAGAGGACCTTTTAGACAACTTCCAAAACTTAGAAACCTACTTCTATCTCCAAAAATCCTCTATACGCAGAGATTTAAGAGTTTAACATGCATCAAACCTTGTCCAAAGGGAGGCAAAAATTATGCCACAAATTTCTAGATGCAAAGCGAGAAGATTCTAAGAAATTTGATCCAAAACTCTATTAACCCTGCAAATCTCAGACCTCAGCGATACTAAAATGACCTTCAAAAATACACAATGGTTGCTAGGAGTATTGAGGCGATGATTAATCTGGGCAAAAACTAGGATGATAAAGGAATCTCTGCATTTCTTAAGGAACACCAGATCTGACTTCAACTTCAAAACCTGCAAGCGTGCCCGTTCAAAATGACGAACTTAGTCGCAGCGGCCCTTCCGTGCAGGGATGTAATTGTTGAATTTAGGCTTCTGTGATCCATATCAAGTTTATTGAAAAGATTTTTTGGCAAAAATCATATCATAATTTATTTGTCAACGTGTTTCGAACCAACAAGTGTGGTTCATCGTCAGGACATGTAGTATCCCAGTCTCTCCCAGGAAAAATTGCGTAAATTTCCTAGTCAGTCACCCAGGTGTGTTTCATGTCATTCCTCAGGTTGCTTTTGGTTTTTAACTAAAATTTTTCTTGCCAAGAGTGTTTTTTTTGTCTCCAAGTATCACATATATTCATCAACCTCTCAGCAATACAGGTACAATGGCTTCCAAGAGAGCAGGGTCAAAGGACACCATTGAGAGCACAATTGGAGATGTCGTCGAGCAAGTTTCTATGAGCTTGCCTATCTATGAAGATAATAAGTTGTTCATAGACCAGGAGATCATGATAACATGGCAGGACATCAATGACATCTTTTCAGGCACCTTTGAGGAGAATCTGGAGGACCGCAGTGTCTATGTCAATGTACACAAGTCTGGCTTGTACTGGATTGCATGCAGGTATCTCGCATTTCCATGTGCGGACATGATCCACTCGATTGTCTCGCGTAATGATCCAAAGGAAATGATATTGAGCAGTGTCAGTGGAACAAAGCTTTCTACCTTTAGGGCAGAGAACTTTCAGGAGATGTATCACTTGCCGAAGTCGATGAACAAAATGGATGCACTCTTCACCCATCCCAGCAGCAGTGAAAACTCAAGAGGCATCTTAAAGAGCTGGGTGACAGAGCCATCTAAGTTTAAGACAACACCCAAACATGTATACAAGACCAAGAAACTATGGAAGGCTTATCAATTCTTGGTCATCTTCACATGTCGCTTATATGATCAGAAGAGTACAAAAACCTTCCCGCAGAGTTGGGTGATTGTGTTGGATTAACTGGTGAACAAAGGGATACCTTTCAATTGGTTCTACTTGTTGGATCTCTAGTGGAAGGGGCAAGTAACAAATGCCCGGCATCCACCCAAGGGTCAGCAAGCAAATATATTCATGTCCACCTACATGCTTGATGCAATCTATGCCCAAAAACAATTCCCTAGCTTGGGTTAGGCACGAACGCCTTCAGAACCTCTGTGCACATCTATTGAAGGTTGTTCTCCGAGTGCAATTTCCGTGGAGTTATACTACAACTATCAAACCACTTCTTCACCCTAGTCTATAGGATGATCTTTGAGAAGGATTCTCCTTGCATGTCAAAGGAAGAAATGGAGGCATTTGTTAACATAATAGATTGGTATGCCTCACCCCTTGACACCTTCATCCAAGTGTACAATGTAGAGAAGGCTCCGCATGTGTTACCGAAGTTTTCCATGGATAAGTTAGTCATACAAGAGGTTTCATACCACCTCTCGACAAGATTTTTAGCAAGATTTCACATGAAGAAGAAGGCACCTTGGCCCACTCTTCCTTTGCGGATCGGGTTGTATGAGATCCAAAGTCTCAAGCTTGTTGATGCTGCGATGGAGGAATTCAAGAGATTCACCTTTGGCACCAGAAGTTTCAATCCATATGACCCGCATTGCTTAGTGAAGGACCACTGTGTGAGAGTGTATCACCCTTGGATCCACGGGGCATGTCATTGGCCTGAGGAAGACCCATGGAGATACAGCTATAAATCCTCTAGGACCAATGAACCAATCAGAGTGGTTGTAGAATGGTTAGCAACACACAAGGCACCAACATCTCAGAGAGCAGCAACATCAGCAGCAGACCTGTGCATGAAAAAGGAAAGAGAAAGGTTGTCGATAACGTAGAGGCAGAGTAAAGTTAAAAGTTCAAGGTAGATCCACTCGTAATGAGAGCATATTTGGAGATTGAGTTAAAGAAGCGACAACACAAAAAGAGGATTGCACAAAGACAGATCGAGAAGCAGAAACTTGAGGAGGCAGAGAAGAAGTTGCTGGAGGTGAAGCAATAACTAAGGGAAGAACAAGAGTTGCGCAGAAGGGAGAAGGAAGCGCAACAGGAATAGGAACAACAGGAAGCGCATTATGCACACATTGATGACACTGTGAAAATATAGGTTATTGACTCATCACAGCTGGAAAATAAAAAACAGGGTGAGCAGTTGCAGGAGCAGGACTTTTCTCAGGAGATTGAACAGATGTTGGAGTAGATGGAGACAAATGTATTTCAGCCAGAGAAATATCAGGATATAAACCTCATGCCCAAATATCCAGAGGTCACTCCACAGGCTTCACCAGATCTGGGAGCAGAGCAAGTACTAAGTGATCAAGGAGACACTTAAATCCTTGAGGACAATTTGAAAGCAGATGTGCACAACATATCCTTTGACGAGTCACAACATAGAGTTGTGTAGTTGCACAGAGTGCCCACTTCGAATTTCCATGCATCTCCTATGCACTTTCAAGAACAAGTGATCATGTTCAATGTGCACAAACATCCAGCTACATTGGCTGATGCTACAATGGCATATGATGAAGCCACTAGCTCAAGTGTGAGATTCTTGATAGCTGAGAATGAGTGCATGGCTAAGGAGTTGCAAATGGCCAAGCACGGGGAAGAGCAAGATGCAGAATCTGCCAAAGCAGAGCTGAAGAAAGCAATACTTGATGAAGTATCATCTCTCAAGACGGTCATGCGGAAGTTGTACTTCAAGTTCGTCACCGTGCATAAGTCAGTTTTCCATCTAAATGGTTGGTAGTAGCACTATGCTAGGAGAGCAGGCATCTTGGTAGACATACACACTATTGCCGATGACATGCAGATATGGACAATGAGGTACAACGGATCCCCGTTTTACTTTCCAAAGATGATGAAGCCAAAGGCAGTGGAGTTGAAGCCACGCATCTAGAGTCAGATTTGGAACTATGAGGAACTCCCATAGCTCATCACTAGTTTATAGGCTTCACATGCACAAGTGTTCAGGAGCATGGATGTCATTGTGTGTGTGCATGCAATCCCATCCATTGGCACACTCACCAAGGTGAAAGCAAAGAACCAAGTCTGACTGGAGCTAGACATGTACTTTGAGCAGTTGATGTGATTAGTCACCAACGCAAATTTGCAGATGAGTGCAGACGCTATGCACTAGTATGTCACTGGTCCAACTGCACTCAAGACCATGATTGCATGTTATATGAGGAGTTGGACAGAGGTGCCAAATCAGTGTACCTGGAAGCAATGGAGGCAAGTGTTCGCTCTTAGAAGGATGTCACCACGGAGTACGCAGACACCATAGTAGAATACCAAGCTTGGCATCAATTTTCCACCATCGATCACCAAGAGGATGTCGATGAGTTAGTCTTCCCACAGCTGTCCGAGTCTTAGTGATGTCTTGTATGGCTTACTCAAGCCCATTTTTGTCTCACATGGGTACATGTGCAGATTATATTGTAAACATGTTGTAAAGTGAAAGACCAAGTGTCAATAGTAGAATGTAAACAACCATGTGTAATTTGAAGAGTCGCGAGGGTAGTTGAAGAGTCACAAAGGGGAATGTCAAGGGTCACCCCACCCTTTGCTATATATAAAACCTCATAACTCATTGTATAGGCTTTTGGGAGCCAAGATTTTGATAGGTATAACTTAGATAAACCTTGGAGTGTATTGTAACGAGCCTTGGTTTCTCCACAATGCAGGGCGAGTACATATCTTTGGAGGAGAAAGCGGCAGTAACTATAGAATTCCATTATTGGGGCTAGTGGTTGTTATGTTTGTATGTATGATTGGGTCTTTCACTCTTTTAATATAACATTTCCAACACGTTTCATACATGTATTGTTATTTTAGTTCGACTATTCTAATTATTCTAACAACGTATTTAGTTGTAACTTACACATGTATGTATGGACTATTCTGTATAAGTTTGTATGAATCTTATCAAAGTGTGTTGTTGGTTTAATTCATCACTTTGTATTGTCGACTATTCTTCTTTCCATCTCGTGATTCCTTTCATCTCATGTGTTCCATTTCAAGTTGCGTGCTATCACAGGCTTCTAAGGGGCACACTCCTCTACCATTCTGTGTGTCAAAGCCTTTCATGCATCTTCCTTGACTTGCTGCAAGGTCACACCCTTGCTTCCAACAAGGATATCTTACTTACTTTTGTGTGCAACCACAGTCAATGTGATACCGTATTACGAACTTCTAGGACTCTTACTCCAAACGGTCTAAGGTATAGTTGGGACTTCTTACCAAGGAGATCCCCTGACATGTTGGTGGGTCCAGCACCATCAACAACTAGAAAGATGATGTTCTGAAATTATAACAATAATTCGTTATCGGGCATGATCAATATCATAAGTTTTGTGTGTAATAGTTACACATAAACTTGTGTTCCAAGATTTTGCTTCCTTTTAATATTCTAAATACCAAGACTTCTTATATCGGAGGTGAAATTTAAGTAAACTTCCAAAAACAAATGTCACCGGAAACATTATGAAGCAAGGATTTTGTTTATCAGAGTTTTTCTCATTAATAATTTTTAAAAGACTTGAGCTCTTACGTTTCGCATTGATTCTCTTGGAGACTCGTAACTTTAGAATATTGGGTTAAGTATCTTTGTAGCCCTTTGATCAATTCATTCTAATATTTCATTTTTCTCACATGAAGTCTTGTTTAATTATCTTTGGATATATATGATACTTTCATGTTATCATGGTGGACAAAAACTTAGATATATTTTAATCATAATTTCGTCAAATCCAAGTATCATTCATCAATATGACTTTGTGACTATAGGGATATACATTCTTCATGGTCTATGCACATAGGCCTCTTTTACTCTTCTCGACAATCTTCTTGGCTAATGAGAGATTTCATCACCTATGATTCATTTACGTTTTTTAGTGAGCATCTTCATTTGCTTTTCAAGGCACTCTTGAACAACCACTATGGTAATACAACAATTAATAAGGAATTTTGAACAGGTAAAGGTCATGGACCATGGTCCATTCATGTTTGAATTCTCTTTTATTTGAATTTTCGATATATCATTTCATACTTATTATATAAAATTTCAAGTCCTCCTCATTGCTACATTATTTAGGATTTGAATCGATTTCAATATTTTGGGGTTGATATAAATTCAAAATGGAAAAAAACAAAGAGAACAATCATCACTGCAATTCATAAAGAAGCATATCTTCATTCTCATTTATGATGGATTTGGTTTATTTTTTATTCCTTGAACATGAAACATAATTATCTTTTAGTTGACTGCTTAATTTAGTTTAGATTCAATAAATGATGATTTTGGGTTGATAAGATTTCAGAAAATTCAACTTCTTCATGCTTTTAATTCTAAATTAAAAGAAAAATTTATCTTTTATTGGAGAATATGATATCTTGCATGTAAGATTAAATGAAATTCTATGTTGGTAAGTTTCATAGGCCCAATTTCCTTCATTTTTATTTCCTTATTTTTGGTTTCAGTTTAGTCGTAGTTTTTGCTAATATAAAACTCTGTTTTGTAGCTCTTCATAAACTTTTCATGCCTCTACTAGTTCAAATTTTGAGCTCATTCTCCCTTGTTTGGTTTTCTTTCAAATTTTTGGGAGAATCAGAAATGATCCTCATTTAAACAGCTAACTGCAGAATTTCTGAACCTTTATTTTATTTCTTAAGCATTGATTTTATTAGAAAATGGTTAAGATGTTTTTATGCAAGTTTTTCTTTGAAACAAGAAAATTCACACTGGACAGAGACTTTTACATTTGGTTTGAATTTTACCTCATAACTATTATTCACCCTTTATATTTTGAGAGCCTCATTTCTTACAACTTTTCAAGATAACAATTTAAAAAAAATCTCAACATAAGAATGAACATACACATGCTTATCCTCTTTTACTTTTTTGTTGAGACACTTTATAGTTAAAAATTGTTGGAGTTGGTTCTTTAAAATTTGGATCTTTCTTTCAACTTTCGCTTTGTTAATTTTTACTCTTTCAAGGTTTGTTGATTCCTTTTCCTACTTTAGTTTGGAGCTCTTTTCCTTTTTTCTTTTAGTTATGTTTTGATTTTGGTGACCCAACCATGATTCATGTGGAAGGTATTTTCCTCACCTAACAATGGTTGGTATACATAGGAAATCTTTGCTCTATCTATTTCAATGAATTTCATTTGTCATTAAAGGTATATCTTTATGGAACCATAAAGTCCTCTTGCTTTAAATATTTTTCATGGAGGAACACACATCCTTTCTAAGTGATAGAGTTTACATTTTGAAAGAAAGAACTGATTTGTGTTTAACTCAATGAATCTCTCCCATCCCTCCACTTTATAAAAGCCTCTGATAGATAGTCACGAGGAAATATTTTGGAGCCAACATTATGAAAGTATTGTATCCATTAACATAAGTCTTTATTACCATCCCACCTCTTTCACTCAAATACATCATAAACTAAAGCTTGCAAACATGCTTATCAAAAGGGTGATTGAAAGAGGAAGCATGGGAAACACAAGTAAACCCATCGGGGCTATGGACGCTCACTGACAGTGGGGCTAGGATTGTATGGCATAAAATACAACTTCCTCGAGGTACTATTCAGGATTGCTGGCAATGAAACAATGTCAGAGACCATTCATAACAATTGATATATGCTTTATCAAAAAAAATCCTATGTCTACCTTCTTCTATTTCTCATACAAGGTAATTTTAAAATAATTTTTTCCCAAAATTTAGATTCATTTATTTTACTCAAATCTTCTTTGAGTATTTATCTTTTCAAACTCATATTACTTAATGTATTTATGTGGAACCCATGAAAATGTTTTATTGTTTGATGATTTAATGGACTCCATTATTTCAAACTTTGGGTAAATTAAAAATCATTATCTTTGACTAGAGATAACTAGTTCTTCCCATTATGTCACCAATGTTGTAGGGAAAACCCAACTCCCCCATTTTTTACTTATTTATTTCAAATAATGGGGACCCTTTCCATTATTTTTTGGCTAAATCAAATTTTTCCCCTTTTTCATTTTCTTTTGGTTAAGTGTCCTACATTTTTGCCATTTTTTCATTTTCTTCAGATTTCTATTTGGATCGCTTCATTGAGTTCGAATTTTTGCTATCTTTCCATTAGTACTCGTTTTGTCTCATTTGGTTATATGGTTTGCAAATGTGCTCATCCAAAGTTTGATATTTTTTACTGCTTGGATTAAAAAATGTATAAAATGTATATTATTTTAATTTTTGTAATTAAATTAGTAATTCATTGTAAGTATTAATCCCTAGTTAGTTTTTACTAATTTCTTCATTTTTCACTAATGGTCCTACAAAATCACCAAGCCAAATTGTAGAACAGTTAAAATAATGTGTTTTTGGGATCTTAGTAATTTATTCCAATTCCTAATTTTAAAGAAATTACAAGATTTAAAATCTCAAAATTGCAAAGTGGTTGTAGTTCATTTTGTAATATTTTTAATTACCAAAGTGGCTATAATCTATAATAGGAAAGTCTCACTCTAAGTGGGCCCCACTTCACCTCACCTCCTCCCTTCCTATGAGAAATAGAGACTCCCTATATAATTCCTCCGATATTTGAAACCTCCGATATAATTCCTTCGAGATTTGAAACCTACATTTTAATTCCTCTAATATTTGAAAGCCTCAAATTTTTTCTTCCGATATTTTAAAGCTCTCATATCCTGATATCAGAATACCAACTTTTTTATTTTTTGCGCGTTTTCAAATTTCAATATTACCATTGCCTCCAATCTCCAATTTTTATTTTATATGATTGGCTATTTTCTTTTATCCTAAAGTCTTCATTCGACTTATGACTCCAACCTCTGTCACGCCTACCTCTCTCACCTCCTTATCACTCCACTTCACATACCTCATCCTCCTCACCATTTTTCGAAAGGCGCGTATACGGTTGGTTTGTATTATAAGGTTTGTTTTTTAATAATAATAAATATAGCATATAGCATAATTAAATATATTATATATTAATTATAATAATTATTGTATTTTTATCTAATATAATTATAATATTAATATAATATAATTTTAATTTTAATTAACTTTTAATCTATTTTTTAATTAATTAATTAATTTAAAGTTTGTAATTAAAAATTAAGAAATAATTATAATTTAATTTAAGATTCGATTTTTATTAAAAAAAATCCCATTTTTAACCCAGGTAACAAATTTTCCAGAATTCTGGCATTTTTTATTCTTCAACTTTAGAAGCTCATAAATTGAGTTTTACTTGGTCAAATGAGGCTCAACACTATTCATTGAATAGATAAAATCATGGAGAATATTTCTGAAGTGGTTACATAACAAGATTTGATCACTTAATGAGTCTAAAATTAAGCAAAAGATCAAGCTCCAAACTTTTAAACAAAAATAATTTTCTGAGTTTAATTTTTTTCATTTTCATTTGCTCATAAACTATTAAACACACATGGGCAGCAACATAATCTGAAAGATAAAACATGAGAATACATTTTTATTAACAAGATATATACATTTATAATACATTATGTGACCGTTGGGTTCCACATCCCAAGGTCTCTTGGACTCCTTTTGTCTATTCGGCTTCCACACTAACCCATTGAGGATTAGGTGTCCAACATTCCCCCTCTTAATCCGAAGGGTTATGCATGAGTCCAAGAAAATACCTGTAATACAAAATGTGAAAAAATGCATTGCAACTCTAGGTTGAATGTGCTCTCTGAAATGTTGGTATAGAGGGCGATGGTTTAAGGATGACCACCAACACTGGAACGCTTAGTGCAGTTCCTGGAACTCTTCCAAAACTGGCAAGAAGCTGAAGTCTTTTGCTAGAGGAAGTGCTCCTATTGTTTTGAAGAGGGAAACCTTTAACCATGAAAGGGAGGTCTCACCCTGCATAAAAGGGAGAACTTCAACCTTAAAAGGGAAGTCTCAACCTGTGATGGTTTAAGGATGACCAACAACTCTGGAATGCTTAATGCAATTCCTAGAACTCTTCCAAAACTAGCAAGAAGATGAAGTCTTCTACTAGAGGAAGTGTTCTCAATTTTGTTGCTGGAATTCTTCCGAAACTGGCAAGAAGCTGAAGTCTTTTGCTAGATGAAGTGTCCCAGATTACCAACTAAAGGTATGCTCAGGGGCATCATTGTTTCTGGCTACAATTCTGAATCTAGTATGGCAGGTTATGGCTCAGGCTCGCTTGATGTGACTTTGAAGCTTGTAGATGACCATCATTTCCCCCCTTGTCAGATACAAGATGAGATGATGGAGAAAACTCAACTGCAAGATTGTTCAATACTCTGGAACAAGTTTTGACATGTGACTGAAATATCTTCTTGGTTGTTGATGCCCATTACCAAGAAGCGATCCATCCTAGATGAATCTTTTTTCTTGCAGGATACTTGTTTCTGAAGCATCTGTGTGAAGAATGGGTGGTTTTATGATAGTTCTTACATAGATGAAGATGAAAACATTGATCTTTCAAATGACCAACTCGGTCACAGTGTTGGAATTTCACAATCTATTATTGTTGCTGTGGAAGAGGGGCAGAATCTGGAATAGTTGAAGATGAACTCTCGTGAAGAGCAGGTGAACTATCATGAATGAATCTAGCACTTTGAAATTGGATTGGTTTGGAGAAGTCTGGAATATGTAAGGACAAGTGCTTGTCATATCCAAGACCAGTTCTGTGCTTGTTGTGGACAAGCTATTCCCAAGGTCTGATGATGGGCTTGGGAAGTGCAGACTGAGTTTTTGCATCTACATGTACAACTGTTGCTTTATTGGGTACTAAATTTGAATCAATTGTAACATTATTGACCTGCTTTTGATGGGTTGCAGTCTCAATGTTCTGAACAGAAACATGTTCAGAATGATTCCTCTGTTTTAATTCTTCTTGCTGTAGTTGAGATTCGAGCTGCAAAAAATCAATTTTCTCTTGTGCATTTTGTAGATAGACCTGAATTTCTGTGAGAGAAACTTTGCTAAATTTTAATGTATCATGATTAGTAGACAATATTAGAGTTTTGAGGAACTCTAATACTTCACTAATTTTGGCCATTTTTTCTTCAATGTCAGATTTACACCTTAAAAATTGATCACAACTACTACTCAATGCAAAAAAGTAATACCCACTCACAGTACACAGAAATATCCTTTATAAATGTGCAGCAAATAAATCAAGGAATCAATGCATATATATGTAGACAGAAACTATAATGAGTTTTAAATACAATGCCACAAGTGGGGCAACAGCAACTACAAACTTGCTTGGATCCTTCAAATACTCCTTCACTTTCAAAGCAAAAATGATGGCTATCAAAACTTCAACAACTATAGTACCATGTCATGGACAGGACTTGAATTCTCATATATAAATGCTTTGACTAGGGTATGAACAAATATTCTCTGATCTTGCCTCTTTCTTCAAAGAAAACAATCTGCCCTCATATATCACACAGAATTTATGGAGAGCTAAGAGAGCATATAAAGAGTCAACGATACCTCAAGTATTCCAATAAGATGATGAACGCAAACCTCAACCAACGATATTCAACACATTGTATATATATAAAGCACGGACTCAACCCAAACCCATAACAATTAATACACCAACACATATATCATTTAACATTGAAGCGACCAGTGCAAAAATTGGACATCATTGTTACTGTGTGCATCACATAGCACTCAATCATGTGCCACATATGTTTTCCATACGCAGGTATTCAAAAGTTACAGCAAACATTGTCTGTCTTATTCCACTCATCGACTTATCGAGTTGTTGCACATATATATAACGTAGAGGTTCAAAATTGAGAATGCACAAACACTTTATAATTCGGCTTTGCTTGTGGGTAAACTAGGAAACCAATTAAAAATTCAATTCATATACCATGAATAACTCAATGTTTCACCACACACTGAAAATAAACCAATGCACTGAGGCTCAACGTTGCAGGAATTACAGTGGAGACGACGACCAGGACATTCCAAATACTTTGTATTCAAACTTTGACTAGGTGAAATTCCTTTTTTTTCTTAAATCATTACAAAGAATCTTCAAGATTTCATTCCATAGAACACAGATAAATGAATAAACCAACACTTTATCTCATAAAATAGCCCCAAATTTTTTCAATTTGTCAGTAATTTCAATAGTTGAACCCAAACTCACCGAAAAGAAGCTAAATTTTCCAACTCCTGCGGTAAAATCTAGCTTCGTAACAGCTCACATAAATTAAATCAGCAAAATCTAATTGATAGCCAACATCATTACTGAGATATTTGTGCGTGAAATCAATCTCTTACTCTATAACAGATGTAGAGTTGAGTGGATGCACTTTTCAGTATGGGTTGACAACCATATCACAATATTGTGGAGTTCAAAGCCTTTGCAGGCAGGAATAAGCTTCTAGCATGGATCAATTCTACCCGGCAGCTCAATCTCTCCAAAATCGAGGAGGCTGCATCAAGAGATGTTCAATGCATCGGAGGAGACCGGCGGATCTCGAAGGATAGAGAAATGACATCCCAAGCAGAAGCTCAAGGGTTTCATGGATTCGGCATTGAAGGATGAGTATCCATTGGATGTGGCTTTTGCCGTGACAGAGCTAGCAAGGGCATGTGTGAATGAGGATTTGAATCGCCGGTTCTGTCTACCGCGACGTCATCAACAAAAACTCGGTGGCCGTGAAGTAGATTCAGGGCGACGTCTCTCAGCAAATTGAAATGCTTCAGGAGTAGAAAATGACTAGGCTTCAATTATCTTCGCAATCTTTGATTTGTTTATTTTTAATGCAAAAATATTCCATGTTGTGATATTTTGATATATCGCATGGCTTCCCACGTGGCATCAACTTCATCTGGACATGTTTTTGTTGCTCCTCGAAGTCCTCAATTTAATGGCGATGATTCATGGAATTAGAGGCAATAACTAAAGGCATTTCTCGTCGGAGCCATGAATCAGTAGGAGACTTGGGCAATGGCGGTGGCAGCATGATCACAACAAGAGCACCACCATTTTCTTCCACAACAACATTATAATCATGGTGAGAGCCTTTTTCGATCGTTACAGAATCAAAATTCTCTGAAATCTCTGACCAAGTAGAGCTGCTTCTCGAGTACCAATCATCTTCTCTATTCTTCTGGAACAAGAGTAAACCTGAAAGGGTGTTGCTACATCTTTGAAGTGCGCTCAGTGTAAGAATGGGTATTAATTTGACACAGAGAGAATCAGGTAGAACTGTCAGATACGTTAGGGTGGCAAGGAGAATTTTGGTGTTGTCCGAGCAACAGAAGTCAGAGAGATGTTGAGTAGAGTAGCTGGCAAAGGAATGCTAATGGAACACTGACAACACTATAGGAGCATGTATTTGATGGGAATACCAAGCATTACCCATATGGACAGCACTGGTATATACCTCTTTTGGAGCAGCGTAAAACATATATTGGAGCATCGATAACACAAGAATTGTGGAGGCGTTTTGGCCTGAATGATTGTACCAGAAAAATAACCTATGCAGATTTTTGCAGAGAAATATTTTAGTTACTCCTAAAGGGCCAGATGAAGAGGTCAGATATGTCACACTGTAGAAATACAGAATATGGGCAAAAAATCACGACTTCAATATAGCTGACAGGATTCACTGTGAGGTAAATGTAACATTTTTGCAGGAAGGACAGTGCAAAAGGCAGAGAAGAAAACTAAAATAGTGCACAATGGCAGAGCACCTAGTTTGAACAAGACCACCCATCTAATGGTGGGAGAAGGCCACACATCATAGCTCTGATACCATGTTAAACACACATGGGCAGCAACATAATCTGAAAGATAAAATATGAAAATACATTTTTATTAACAAGAGATATACATTTATAGTACATTATGTGATCGTTGGGTTCCACATCCCAAGGTCTCTTGGACTCCTTTTGTCTATTCGTCTTCCACACTAACCCATTGAGGATTAGGTGTCCAACATAAACTTTGTTGGATAAAGATCCATTCATCTATGTTCTCCTTGAACAATTAGATATTTATAGGGACCAATGGAAAACTCATATTTCCTTTTATTTAATTGAGTCTTAATTGATGATGTTTTAATTCCAGATTTGCTATTTTTTATTTTAATTTGTATTTTAATTGAATTTTGATTGGTTTTGGCAGGAAAACAGTTGAAGAGATAAGAAAAAGAATATTTATTTCAATGGGATAGCTCCAACAATAGAAGAATAGAAATTTGGACTAACGAAAATGGTTGGAGCGGAATTACCCTTCAACAACTCTCTAATTTGGAATTCATTTTTTAAATTATAAATAGTGGTTTGTAGAATGTACAAAATGGCTTCTCTTTGCTGCAATTCTGGAATTCTTAAAATCGTTATTGTAATAGGGATTTAGAGTTGTAGGTGAGAGAAGAGTAAATCTCAGATCTGAGGAGTATGGGGATTTATCTTTTGCAAATATGAACTATGTATGAAGAGCAGAGTTTGCACTATTGTAGCTCTTGTTTTAACAACATAGTTTATGAGTTGTAGAGGACTGTTGGAGATCGGAGCCAGAGAAACAGTTTCAAATAAATTGGTATTTAAAATAGTATTGTTTTAATACTGGTTTCGTTTTATAATGACAGAAATGTGTCATTTTTATTCATATTTATGCACTATTTTCAATTAAAGTAATTTGCCTCAATAATTTGTTATTATTTGTCTCTTCTCTTGTGTGCTAAACTTTGATTTCTGAGTAACTATTTACTAAAAAATAAGGCTTTTAATTTTGATTTAATAAACAATAATATTTTGTGAATTATTTCCTTATATTATTGTTTAATCATTTGAGGCACTAATTTAATAATCATCATTATTTTGTGAACTACTTCTTAAATGTTGTTGATTAGTTATCTCAGTTAATAGATCTCTTAACATAATGTGTTTTGGTATTCATAATATCAGTTAATTGAACTATTTTATTAGCTTGATATTCATTATAAGCCCAATATATTTAAATCTCAATCATTTAAATATTTTTTCTTTCGGTTGGGTTAGATATACATCTTATTAATCAAGATAGGCTTAGGATACTTTCCCTTTTGCTTGCATTCTAGGATTAATTTGCATTTAGATTTAATTCTACATTTCTAGAAGTCTTCCGATCAAAGAGACAAAATTTATTTGCAGCTTGGTTGAGCCCTAGATCAGCTTGAGAATCACTTTATTTCCTAATCAGCAAGAGGGATGATCTGATATCTCTTCTCTATTGGTGAGTAAAAGTCATACTTTAAGTCATTGGAGATAGAGAGAATGTAACTGGGCCTAGTTTACCTAGTCGAAACCTCCATTTCAATGGAAAAGGAGTTGCTATAAGTTCTCGAATGGGTGGTCTCCCTTATAATGTTGTAGGTAGAGAATTTTGAGCCTTCAACGCAACCAGAAAAGATTGTTATGATATTGATTTCTATAAAATATATATGCTTTTCTTAAATTCCCACTCGATATAGTCTAACTCATAGCATTGTGTTTCATGGTTGTTTCATTTGGCACGTTTTAGAAATCGATATCAACAAATTATTTTATTGATATCCTAATTCCGATTCTATTTTTATTTATGTAATGATACATTGACACTTAAGCATTAATTTGATTAGATTGAGTTACTTATTTTTTAGGGAAATGTTATTTTCCATATTAGTTGAAATTTGATGTATGATTTGGGACATAGATCTCAAACAATTTATACAAAAACACAGAACAATGTTTTGTTAAAAAATAAAAAAACATAAGGCTTAATCCTATGATTAACTAAAGCTCCCTTGGCAATAAATATGTCTTTTCATCATTTATTCAACAAATCAATGCGTAATCAGGACATTGTTCAAGTGATTAATAACATTTACTTTGTCATCTTGTTTCACTACTAGCCAATGTTTTACTATCAAAATGGAGTTATGAAATCTTAGTATTCACATTTACTGAATAGTAAGTGTGCTAATGATTCCAAATCTCTGAATTTCATACTTATTAGCCAATATTAAATGAAGTGTTTTTGTAATCTGTGTGAGGGAGAAGTTTTGTGCGGGACAATAGGTGTGCAAACTTTTCTTCTGTAATGTTCTGCAGTTATGCATGCATTATCCCTCCACGTAGTTCTTATTTACACTTACCTTCCATATGATACTACACATTAATCAATTAATTAGTAGTTTTGGCTTGTTAAAGTTTGTGGCATGATGAGTGCTTAATAACATTTATTGTGTTAGCTTTTTTCTCTACTAGCCAATGTTTTACTATCAAAATAGAGTCAATGAATCTTGGTTTACATGTTTCCCAAATACTAATTGCATTAGTGATTTAACATTTGTGAATTGAACACTTATTTTCCAATATTAAATGAAGCGTGGTTTTAATCTGTGTGAGGAGAAGTGTTGTGCAGGAGAATAGGTGCGTATCAAGCAACACAAACTTTTTTCCACAATGTTCCACACTTCCACATACATTCTCCCTCCACACGATTCTTTCTCACACATCCCTTCTACACAATACTACACATCAATCAATTAATTAGTGATTTTGGCTTGCTAAAGCTTGGGGGATGAAAAGTTTCGTTTATGCGTATATAGGATGAAAAATAAGGAAAGACAATTAAATATCTCCTCCACCCACTTTCTTAACTTGAACCAATATGGTTTCTATCAGTTCACATTATGCTAAAAAATAACATTTAAAAAAGATTCTCATGTTTTTAATTCTTTAATTTTAATATGGCTTTTAAATTTTTAGTGTGCGGTGGGTGTGTGGAGCAAGTAATAAAAACTACCCCACCCCCCTGTAAACACATAAATACCAAACATATTTTCGTATCGAGAGGGGATGTGTAAAAAAAGGATGAGTGGGGGACTTTGTTTCCCTTTCTGTACACATGCATTCCCCACACATACTTTTACCTGTACTCCCAGCATAGATTTTCTCCGCATAGAAAAAATAGAGCTTATTATCTTCATAGATTAGCTTGCCTATGTACCTTGGTAGGAGTTCATATTCCTAAGAATACATCTCAATGGAAAGGAAAACTAGTTTTCCTCATGATAGAAGATCCATGGTTAAGATCACTATTTGAAATCAAAGGGCCAGAACATCATTTGAAAATTCGAAAATATAATCAACAATGTGAAAAATTTAATCACTAAGTTTTTACTTTTCATTCTAATTCCTATAATTAATTCACTAACTGTGGAAGAAGTCTACAAAGGATGGAAGTTTGTAGATATGTCCAGAAGCGACACAGGGGACTAGGGACGGATGAAACATTTTCCTTTTCTTTCCCAAGAAGCTTTGAATAAAATTGACATCATCCAATGAATTCTTATTTTTATGAAGTCATTTGTAATTTTCACAGATGAAACATATTAATTTTCATACTGCAAAGCCTTAAAAAATCGGTTAGGTTATTCATGCTAAGTAGAAGAAGTGTTGTGTAGGGGTGCGGAAGATGCAAGAGTGTGAAAAAGGAGGAACACATTCCCCTTTTGTACACTTCTTTCGCACACCTCCATAGAGTGATAAATAACAATAAATAATAATGCAGTTAGTATCTTATATATTGAGGTAAACACATTGGGAAAAAACCATGATGATTTTGTACTTTTAATGTGCAGGGGGTGATCAACAAGATCTCACCTGCATAATCAATATGTACCATTATGGGAAATAAAAATCCTAGTTTGGGCATACTTTTTGACTCGATATAATTAATTAATGTAGATATTTGACCTTTCAATGTCTAAAGATTCTAGGAAACAAGGCATGTTGTATTGGTCTGCAAACAGGGAGACTTAAACTATTGAACCATCAATGTAACTCCCCCATACATAAGAATGCATTTTGTGAATCTTGAATGAAATGAATTAAGCAATAAAATGAAGTGTTTAAGTTTTAAACATTTTCTCATAAATGAATTAATAAATTAATTAGCAGTTTTGGGTTATTAATGCATATGAGGAAGATGTGTTGTGCGGGAAAATGGGTGTGTAGAGCAAGGAACAAGAACTTTCTTCCGCAAATGCTCTGTATCCCTGCATACATTTCCACACATTAAATATTAATAAATTAATTAGTGGTTTGGGCTTATTAATGTTTGGAGCATCAAAAGTTTGGGTTATGTGTATATTGGGTACAGAACAAGGGTCGACAATTAGTTGTCCCCACTACAATGTTGATGTGCGCTAGTTTAATCTAAGCTTCCAAAAAACTAAGTGCAATTGTGATTTCACATTTGACAATTAAGTAGTTATATTAAATGAAATGTCTTTTTAATGTGTATGAGGAAGAAGTTTTATGTAGGAGAATAGATGTTCAGAGCAAGGAACAAAAACTTTCTTTGGAAATGCTGCAAGTCTTCCTACAAAATACATATTAATGAATTAATTAGTGGTTTTGGCATAGACTGGGTATCGTTTGAATGCTTAATAACATTTAAACTTTATTCACAATTACTATGAAACATTGTGTAATGTTCATTGGTTCATCAGGCTTTGTAGATAGTATCATTTCCAGAATATTGAAATGATAAGAAAAGTAGGAATATGTGCAGGAGAAACTTTATTCATTCACATTCATACCTCCACACAAGCTCTCCCTCTGCGCAGTTCTTCTTCATGTTGTAAAATTTCCACATTCATGGTATTTGACACATGTAATTTTATGTTCCACAACAATGTTTTGATGAAATGTCACATAAGCTCGATCGACTTCCCACACTTTGCAAATATTCCACTTCCATACACTTTTTCTGCACACTACAAATCATCAATTTTAACATTATTTGATAAACATATTTTTTCATTCCATTGCAATGTTTTGACGCAATTTCACATAAACACAATCAAATCCCAATACCACGAATTATCACATATTAAAAAATTAATTAAGGCTTAATGTTACAATTGGTAAAAAAAATGTAACAAATACTTATCTCTGCACATAGTCACATGCCTTGATTCTTCCATTGCACAAGTAATAAGTTCCTCCAATTATATAATTATGGTGAATTTCAACTCTAAATTTTATGTTCCATGTATGTAACTTATAATATACATTAATTTTTCCTAACATATAGAATGTTATGAGTGTTTTGAATCTCAAGTTTTCATTTATGAAAAAACATTACATTGTCGAGAGGAGTTCGACCAAAACTTATCAACCTCACCCTTACTAGATTTAATAGCTAGTATTTAATTAGAAAAAAATCATTAAAAATTGTGAAAAGTTCCTTCACTTCCCAAAAAACAAAAGAAACATAGATTAATACACAATCGAGAACCATCAACTATGAGGGGTAGATACAAAATAGGATTCTCTAGTCTTGAACTAGCTGACGATGGAGATTGAAACATACATTGTACATGTTTCTCCATGTGAGCCAATCAGTATTCAAAGAAATTTAGTTTTTCCTATAAATTCCCCTGACCCCTTTGTATATTTTCCAATCTATCCTGCATCTACCACTAGTTGCATTAGAGATCATTCATGAATGAGATGATCATATTTTGGTATCATTTCTATCTCTTATGAGCTATTCTAGAGGCATATTTAGATATCCAAGCTTATTGCCAAAGTTTTTTTGAATGGATTCAAGATCACTAAAATTAGTTCTATTGATAAGGTTAGGATCTATAGCTTCACCCCGACCAATGGTCTCCAATTGACGTTGGCTTGAATCCCCTCATTCACCTACTCCATAACTTACTTTGCCTCACTGACATGGAATATTGTATTTCACTTGAAAAGAAAAGGTATAGAATACAAGAACATTATGAACAAGATAAACTGACAAAACATTTTACACTAAACATAACACCAACCCAACTGAGAATAGAAACAACCCACCTAGTCTTGCATTGCAATGAACCAAAAGAAACTATCTAAATGAATAGTCACACGCTACAAAATAAAAGTTACAGAACCCCTAAGAAGCCAATCAGAATGATCATGTACGTAACCATAAAGCCAGGGTCACGAAATTGCATACCCATGTTGAACCTTCAAAATCCAAACAAAAACAAAAATAAAAAAACTCATTGCACCACCCAATAATAACAGAGAATAGTCAAATGACCCAATTAAAAAGAACAAAATACAACAAAAATGATCAAATGAAACTGGAACATAGAAGCATTCCACCTTATCTAGTTATTGAACTAGGAATCTTGAAGAATCCTTCTGCGTAGTTCTCGACATGCCCTCTAATGAACCACAAAAAGGCATCTTATTATACTTTCAAAATGAATAACATTTAATTCCCACAGGAAACATTTATCTATAGACATTTTTTTAATTCATTGCTGATACCCTACGTCAACTTAGATCACCATTGATTTAGTTGTTGCCCTACTCTGAGTGTAAAAAATTATTTTCCCCATATTTCCATAAACTAAAAAAAATATCTAATTTAAAATATTTCAATAATTTAACAAATGTTTAAAATAACATAAATAAACTTGTTTGATCAGTTTTCTACTTCCCAGACTGAATATGCATGATAAATCTACATGCTCCACCAATTGCATTTATTTCAATAGTTATTGAAACGATTGAAGTGGAAAAAGTATAATTAATTCATAATTATTATATTTCTATAATCATTGAAAATTTCAATAATAACATAAATATAGATAGAAAAAATAGTAAACAATAACTCGATTACATGTAATCAGAACAAAGGTCATAATTCATGAAATTTGGACAAGTTGCATTTGATGCTTTATCACATTCTGTATTTTTTCCAAGATATCCTATAGTTGTTGTCACCCATTCTCTAATTTATTACCTATAATGGCTACTATCTTTGAGTATTGAATAAACTACAATCAGAATCAGTTGCCTCCATTTATATTGTGTTACATAGGTCTCTCAGCTTCTTCATCATCCTTGTTCACAACAAGATGATAATTGATCAAATAAGATAAAAGGTACTATAAATGCTCTTCCCATAAAGACTACATCTATAAGATATGAGGTTCTTAGAGATGTCAATTGAACTTGTTGCTTCATTCCTTCCTAAGTATTGAACCTTCACCCTTGATGTCGTAAATATTATGTGTTTACTCAAAGATGTATATTGTCCCATGCTATTTTCTGCAACTTTGAAAGGACACTTAAACTTTGTCTTCCATTTCACTTCTAGATTTTGAACAAGGGTCCATATTTCATTGGCCTATGTTCCCTCGTTCATTCTGACTTGGAAAACCTTTAAGAAAAAGGAACTTGTTACAATTTCTTCTTACTATAAACAAGGTAACAATGAGACAACTCTTTAGCATGAATAAACAAGAATGACTAGAAAAATTCAATAGGACTTTATTCACATAAGCTTTAATTATATAATGATTTTACCATTACTCTACAAACACTTATGATTTTGATAATACTTGCCACTAATTTCTAAAAAGATATCTGTTAATCATAACATTAAGTCTTAATTAGGTTTTTAATAGACATTACCCTTCTCCGGGTGCAAAAACATATTTTCCCCATCTTTTCATCAACCAAAAAATATTACCCTAATTTAATGAATGTTTGCAATAACAAAATTCAACTTGTTTGATCAGTTTTCTACCTCCAAGACTAAATATGGATGATAAATATATATGCTCACCAGTTGTATTTCTTTCAATAATTATGGAAACAATTGCAACAAGAAAAGGAACAAGTATTTCATAATTATTATATTTCTATAATCATTGTAAATTTCAATACTGACATAAATACAAATAAAAAATTAGTAAATAATAACTAGATTACATTCTATTAGAACAAAGGCCATAATTCATGAAATTTGGATAAATTACATTTAATGTTTTATTACATTCCATGTGATTTTGTCTAAGTAACCAATGTTGTAGATAGAAATATAAGAAAATGGCTACTAAGGCAGTGTTTTTGAAGCAATAATCATGGTTACATTACTTCAGAAACCTCTCATCATATGTACATAACCTAACTACACATTAATATATGAAATATATATTTTAATCATAGGATTAAGTATTAATTAAGTTTTTAATAATCATTAATCCGTGTTGTAGGAAGTTGATGTGCACAGAGAGGTAACATGTGAGAAGGTGTATAAATAAGGGAACAAAGGTTTTGCACACATATCCATCTTCTGCACATCCTTCCAGTCTGCTACAATAAATATTGGTTGTGAATCCATGTAGACCTTAGTTATTTGTTTACGACTAGTAAATTCTATTAAGCACTCAAATGATGTCCTGATTACACGTCGATTCACTGAGTGAATGTTGAAAAGACTATTTTATAATATCATTGGATATGATCTTCTTGATTTGTTAACAAGTTGTAATCATTACACAATGCATTAGAGTAAATGTTATTAAGCATTGGAACAGTGTCTTGATTGCATGTCGATTCACTGAATAAATTGTTAATTTTATCAAGAAGGGGGCCTTTGTAAATATCGAACAAATTTAAATTTACCGACAATAAATATTTTGTTAACTATAAAATTAAGTCTTATTTAAATTATTTTATATCTAGTAATCCATACAAAGAGAATTTGGTTGAATCTAGGTAACATTTCGCCAAAATGTTGCTGTAAAACAAGACAATAATAGATACTGGTTGTGGATCCCTGTGCATCTTCTAACTTATTTACAAGCAATAAATGCTACTAAGAACTCAAATAATGTGTTAATTATGCGTCAATTCACTGAATGAATTTAAAAGAATACTATTTTATAATATCAATAAATATGATGTTCTTGATATGTTTATAATGAGTAATCATTACATAATGTGTTAGAGTAAATCCTATTAAGCAATCAAACAATGTAATATTATATCATTGTAATGTAGCTATTATAATAATAATCTAGCTCTTTGTGTAGAGTGCGGAGCTATGGAGGAAGCTTCCATTGTGCTTCCTCTACGTCTTTGCACTCAATAATTATTTAAAGAAATATATAACCATTAAAATTTAGGAAATTAATTAATATAAGTAAAACTACGAGGAAAAGAGCATAATATGTGTACAAATCATTAATTCCAAAACTCCATAACGTCGTTTTATTTTTTATTGCATTGTTTCTTCCTTGTGGCTCGTGAGCAATCTATAGCACAGACAAACAATAACAAAGAAACATATATGATGATTTTATCATTACTCTGCTACAAATTCTTATGATTTAAATAATATTTCCCATTAAGTTCTTGAAATATATCTATTAGTAATAGGATTAATCCTTAATAAAAAAATTTAATATTTTCTAAGGTGTGCTATGTGGGTTTCATATGTACGGAGGTGTAACATATGAGGAGCTATATAAATGAGGGAAAAAAGGTTCTGCTACACATAACTCTCTTTTGCGCATCCTTCCAATCTACTAGAATAGATATTGGTTCAAAAGCCATGTAGGCCTTCTTGATTTGTTTACAACCAATAAATACTATTAATAACTCAAACCATGTCCTAATTACATGTCGATTTGCTAAATAAATGACAAAAATTTACTATTTTATAATATCGATGGATACTATATTCTTGATTTATTAACAAGAAATAATCATTGCACAATATGTTATAGTAAATGTTATTAAGCATTGGGATTATCTCCCGAATGCACATCAATTCACAAAATAAATTCTTACATTTATTAGCAAGGGAGATTCTGTTAATCGTAGGATTAAGCCTTAATTATTATTTTAATATGTTATTAAGAACTTAAATGATGTCTTGATTATGTGTTGATTCGTTGTTTACCAACAACGAAAGTTCTGTTAATCATACAATTGAGTCTTAATTAGTTTATATATATATATATATATATATATATATATATATATATATATATATATATATATATATATATATATATATATATATATATATATATATATATATATATATATATATATATCCATTAAACAAAATGTTTCTACCATACAAGAAAATGTGCAGAAGAAGTGTGCATAAGGGTTTGCACATAATTTCAATTTGATGAATAAATGCTGAAAAAACTATTTTATAATATTGATAGTTACAATTTTCTTGATATGTTTACAACAATCATTACATAATGCATCAGAGTAAATGTTATTAAGTAATCGAGTGATGGTTTGATTGGACGTTGATTTGTTGAATAGATGTTGATAATACGACTAAGCCTTAATTATTTTTTAATGCCATGTGTGGATTTGTCTACACTGCAGTTAGTATCCTTTACTGTAGGTTCCCACACCTTCACAAACATCTCATTCTCGACAAAGATTTCCCATAAGTGGATTCCCTACACACTTGTAACATTCTTTCATGTTTTGGTACAAAATGCTTTCAATAGTTTGCACACTATCTATTGTCATTATAAATATTTTATGATATAATATTTACTTAGAGTATGATTAATTCTTAGTTTCCAATGACTAAAACTAATGTTTCATTATGGAAAGAAAAATGTTTACTTTTCTTGGTAATCCTTGATTTTTCTAGTATATGGTGAGATGTTTAGCCCTTGTAACAGTGACGTGTTAATTAGATAAACACTCGCACTAATTCTTCGGTTAAATGACATAAAGTTTGTTGTCTTACAGATTCTGTTAAGCTACGCACTCCGCTGTTTTAAACGATACACTATGAATTCACACCAAAAATGAATAATTAAGCCTCATGTGCCTAGTGTGTTGTACTACTATTTGTCACTTAATTTGTCAATATTCCATTGTGTGGACTACAAAAGTGCAGAAGAATCTTTCATTGTGGTTCCTCCACACTCCACACAATGAAAGCTTCCTCCACACCTCCACATGAAATTGATATATTGTTGCCACTTAAATTTTTGAGTATACACTTACTTCATATATAATATTGTTGAGTGTTTCCCTCGTCTCCATTTAATACAACTCCTTAAGTTTCTATATGTTTAGAGGTTTGGGACAATTGTTATAGAATCAACATGTGAAGGTCCGTAAAGGATTTCATTGTAAGCATTGTAGAGGTGTGACTTGCGAAAATTATTTCAAAAATAAAGTGCTCTCAAATAAAGACAAAAAACAAACCCCGCACAAAGAGACAAGGACTATGTTCCTATGCAGATGTTACCCTTATTATATATATCACATTGATAATTTTATATTTGAGATCATAATGATTATGCATTCTACAGGTAACCCTACAATATGTGCACCTGCAATTATTAATGAAGACAAGTAATTCAACCCTTAGTATTCTTTAGCACTAACCAAATTCAAAGCATCTTTCATCATCGACAATGTGACTCTCTTAGTATCAACTCGAACCAATCACACTATATATAAATAAATTGAAATATTATTGAAAAGTAATAAAATCCAATATGTCATGTTAGACTATGGAAAATATGTAAATTTTTTTGGTCAAAGAAAAATTGCTAACGGTCAAACAAAAAAATATATTGCCATATACACTATGTGCAATAGGTATAATAACAATGTTTTTAATTGATTCAAAAATCATTAATAGGGAGAAAAAAATTTCATATATTTTTTTAGATAATTTTTTTAATTTCCATATAAAATTAATGTGAAATTGAAAATGATTACTATAATCATTTTTAATTTAAAGTAAGTATTAACAAAAACTAATTGAAACTTCTAAATAATAATAATAATAAATTATCGTTTAGCCGTGGTTTAGTTATATATCTTCTAAAATTAGTAATATATATATGTGTGTGTGTGTGTGTTTATTATCATATATTTTGAGAAATTTCGATAGCACAAAAATTATCTTTTATAAAATTAATAAAAATAAATAAATGAAAGCAAAATTTAAAAATTATTTATTTTATTTAAATTTATTAATTCCATTAATTATAAAAGTATTTTTTTTTAATCCTAAAAGAAAACCGTGCTTTCATCCATAGTTGAAAATAAAATTATACATTTTGTATATACACATTAAACATGTGCATTCATAAAGAATCTACCCAGATCCTTGTGTGGCAAAAGGCTACAAAAAAATACTAGCTGATATATACTTACATTTATGTACTACAGATCAAAAGTAGCTAAGATGGATTGAAGAGAACAAAAAACAAAAACAAAAGTATATATATACAAAGGGGAAGATCAAGTGGTGTAGAAATCACTTATATTCGCTTTATTTCCTTTCTTCTTCTAGACTTGTTGCCATTCCCCAAAATTGGGGCCCATTGGAACTAGGGCCATATTACTCGAGTCTCAGGAGACTATTCTTTATCCAAATCTAAGCTTTTTGATACATGGATACACTTTGTGCCCACAATTCTATCCTCCTTTTGTGTAATTATTGTTTGAAGTTATGATTCTTGGATTATTACTAAATTTGTCCCACTCTAATTGAGAGTAGCATTGTTATTATTTTCCTTAATACCCCCTTCTTCATTGGCTTGAGTCTCCATAGTTTCTTCTTCTTCAAATAAATGTAAATCTATAAACTAGCATCCTTTTTTCGTATCTACCTTCTTCTTTTTTGGTTTTTTTTCCTGTGGGCATGTGTTGTACAAGTGTCATGTTTGAAAGTAGTTTCAACATCTGAATTTTGTGTTCTCGTAGTCTAAAATTTGAAACCACTGAATATTTTTGTGTTTCAAAATAATGTGACCTCGTAAACCTTTGTTAAGGTCTATCTCCACGCATATTCTAGCAAAAGTAAAAATACCTTTCTTTGTTCTTTCAAGATCTCTCTTTTTGAAACTACCTAGAGTGTTTCCAATATCCTCTAGGACCTTATGGTGCAAAAAAGAAAGAGGCAAGTTTGGAAGTCTCAATCAAATTAGAATTTTTGAATCCGTCATATTTGTTGCATAAAAATATAGAAACCATGGGGTAACAAACAACCTAACACTAGCTCAAAACTAAGGCCCTTCATTAAGAACAAAATTCAATCTTTATGTATATCAAATTGAACAATGAATAATCCTTTGGAACATAAATAAATGTCACAGTTGGGTGTCCAAGAGGAGATAACCCACTAGTGTAATGTTTCTGATTTTGGTTAGAAAGCATTAAACCTACATATAACTACCTTGGATTGAAGAGCTAGGAAGACTGAATTTACCTCTGGAAGGTTAACTTCCACGGATGGTGGATGCTCCATTTATTCTATAGTTTCATGTTCCTTGAGTGTTTTGAATCTGATCTACTGGGAATAATACTTCCCTTTTTCAGGAATGGTTCTGGACTTCCCTTTCACTACATCCTTAAAAGAGAGAGAACCATTGGGATATCTGGAACTTGAAGCCCTACCATGCAACCTTAGATTCAAAATAATGGTGGCATTCCTTGAGATACCATATTCCTTCACCTGGAATGTGTTGTGTCACAATTTCCCTTCATAGATCGTTTATTGATAAGATGCAGGAATGTCCAAACAAAATTGAATACTATGTTTAAGGTTTTGCACCAAGTTCATTTGCTTAATCTAGAGGAGAGTGGCCTTTCCATTTAGATTTTTTATAAATATTTGAAAGGATTTATTTTTCATCTCTATTTATTCTACATCCAATACAGAGCATGGAAAAAAGTAGGGAAACCCTCAAAAATCAACATATCCTTCTCCACCATGAGTTTCCCAACATATTGGATAGAGTGCACATACAAGAATATAAAACGAGTAAAGAAAAGATGCAAAAAACTTGATAATTTCTCCCTCCATGACCACAAAAAATAAGTTGAAATAGATTCATAATAGTAGAATGGGCATTTATCTGCACTCTGCATAAAAAAATTAGTCCATGAAGGGGTCCTAACAAAGAATGCATCCATAGAAATGAGACTACACGCAAGGGCCATTGACTCATGACAACATGATATCCGATGAGACACCACCCAAATGAATTGAAAATCGACCATATACTGAGGTATATGCACTTTGAATCTTGCATACCTCGAACCTTTGATTTTCATGAGCACTAGATGCAAATTGGAACTCGACAACAGTGTTGAATGCATTACAAAATGATGAAACCCTAACACAACTCATATTTCCCCTCTCCTAGTGATTCAAAATTTTTGTCTGGTGATTAAATATTATTGATTCAATTATAAAATATTTTGATGTAAGGTGATTTTTATTAAAAACAAATTATGAGGGGTGGCAATTGTACCAAAGGTTTTCATTAACCCTTGAGGAACCAGTGATTTAACCTATGCTTGGAGTCTTGTTTTGGTTTCCAACAATAAATTAAAACCATATGATATTCTACAAGGAATCGATTTATCTAGTTACCTAAGCCTTCAAAAACTAATAATCATAGGTGATATGAAAATGATGCAGGAGCATCTTACCTCCAAGTCAAAATTCCTTTTAACTAGATTGGGGTTCATAATTATTCATTCAATTGTATATTTTCATGAGAAAATATATATGAGTTATAAGTATTGTAGATAAGAGTCGTTTGAAGAATATATGAGGGAGTTGGAGAGATTACAAGCTTAGTTATATCTATTTAGGAAAATATGGAACTAACAAATCTAAGGATAATTGTTTAGGGGAGGAAATTGTGGATATAAACCAGAATATAGTTCAAAATCCCTTGTATAATTATGTAGCCAGAAAGAATGGGAGGTGTGAAAAAAAAAAAAAAAAAAAACGTGGGATAAAGGTGTGAGAGAGTCAAGATAAATAGGAAATTAAGGCTAGGAAAAGGAGGCCAAATAAATGTATTACCAGGCCTAAACTAGGTTGTACATATTTTTGTATGATTTAATCAAAGTATCATTTTATTTAACTAGTTCTTTGTCCCTCTATTGTGTGTGATTCTTGTTTTTGTTATTGAAAAAGTATTCTTCTATTAATATTAAACATGATTGCCACAAGTGTGTAATAAACCTGGTCAGAGCTCAGATAGAAGGAATTTTGAGGAAGGAAGAGGTTTGGGGGAGTTAGATCCACGGATTAATGAACCTTAGCAGAGGAATAAATTAATTTTACATAGATCCCGTGAGTCTATCATTTGGAAATCACATATGCTATTGAAAACTCAAATGTAGGAATTGTAGGAAGTGTGTGTTGCATAGACAATGTTGAAAGGAAAAGAAAAACTCAAATTATAGAGATTGGCTTGTCATGGCCTTCACATTTCCCACATGAATATTTTCGCAAAATAAAATGGGAAATGACAATGAGAAATTGGAAACTTTGTTGTAGATTATTTTTTATTAAGTGGAATCTCTCTGATAGAGGTTTTGTAGGTGTTGCACATCTAAAATGTATATTACGATCGAGGACTTTGTCTAATAGTCACAAGGTTCATTAATTGCGATTACAGTGGTTGATGTGATGGTCGTATGTTTCTCAATGATGGTGGCGACTGACCTTTACTAGCGTCTATGCCAAAATCGCAATTCACATTTAGTCACAAATTGTGTGTTGTAGAATCCTTGCGAGGAAATGAGATAGATAAATTGACCTCCGTGCAAATATTCAGAAGCCCTAATTTCATGATTGGACTTGAATTAAGGTAGTGAACTAAGTGTTAGAGCCTAGATTTGTCTCAGGCTGAAAAGACAAGGTTCTCGGTCCACATCAAACCACGCTCAGCCTCATAGCTAGCCCTACGAGGACAGGAGAGGGCTCTCTCCGGGTCAATCTTAGCGAAAGATACTCAATGGGGCTAGAGATGACTTATTTAGCAGCTGATTTTAGGCCAGCTATTAAGTGCAAAGGATTTGATTTGAGTTTTTGGGGTTTTTTTTGAAAAAATGGGAAAGGCAAATTTGGTTCCGGGGATGAGGCACAGTTTCTGCAGAGTTCTGATTGGGGCAAGGAAAGCAATCGTTTTGATGCTTTAAAGTGAGTGAGATGGATAGATCAGACCGATGAGGAGCTAAGGAGAGCAAGAGAGTTTCAAGAATTCTCCTTAAACAGATGAAAACATGAAAATTTAAATAAATTCAAAGGCAAAGCATAGCAGTTATGGATTCTACCTTAATCACTCATTTGTTCAAATTCAGAAGAAGAAGCAAGAAAATGATACACATAACACTAATGAAATTACAATTACTCAGAGAAGCACACCATCAAAACATAAAGCCACATGGATCCCAAACAGTGCTGCAAAACCCTGGTCTTTCCTTTGCCAAAAATGCAGAAATGAATGTACAATAGAGTGCTAAACTTTTCCCAAGAGTCCAACCTTGAAAATGACTTAGAAAATACACGATATAGACTAGACCAACCCATTCCCTTGCCTCTAGGGGTCGAGATCATCATTCTAGGAGCTGTTTCAACCAACTCTAAACAAAGCACTAAAATCTAGGCAGTCAAAACAACTTTCCTCTATAAGGTAGGAAATTGATTCATTCATTAAATTTTCACTTTTTGGTGAATGAATCCTCTAGAACAAGTAACTAAGTGCCAAAATTACATCATGTTTATCCAATTACATCAATATAGATCAAAAATAACATCACAAGGCAAAACTAGTCAAACTGGCCGAATTTCTGAGCTGGAAGGTGAAAAATTTGGCAAAAAACCTCTGTGCGTCGTGCCAATTTCTATATGCGTCATGCCACTTTGATGTTGATTTTGAGGCACTTCTTGAAGTCCAAATTGATCCCAAGTGTGCTTGTTGGAAAGCCCTATCTGTCTACTTTCCAACTCAAGTTGAATTTCTGAATGTGGTGCCCATTTTCCCCTCCAAAACCTCAATCTCCCAAGACTACTTCCTATGTGTGAAATTAGGGGCAGAGAGGTCATTTTTAGGGTGTTTTTGACTTCCTAAGGACTCAAAACTTGCCCAAACTTCTTGGCCATGCACCAACAGTCATGATTTTTCATGAAAAATCCAAAACTATAAACCTTTTTGCATTTGGAGCCTCCTATCATAAGCGCGCGCCACGTGGCGCGGCGCACACGGAGAAAAACCCTGTTTTTTGGACAAAAATTTGCAAAAATGTCAAAAATGCCCCAAATTTCCTGAAATTTGGGCTGGAGCTTCCTCATTAAGTTTTATGTTGGGCTAAAGAGGCTTCAGCCAATATCTGAAGACGATCGAGCTCTCTTTGCCTCCTTTGCTTCCTTATTGCCTTCCTCAATTTGGCCTTCAAATTCCTGATTCGGGCCTTGCACACCTTGTTTCGTGCCATGTAGTGGAAAGCCATGTGTCTCAGCAATGCATGGTCTTTGTCAGCCTTGTCCAAAAACCTCTCTAAGTGTATGTTAACTCTCTCGATATTGGCCTCCTGATCCTCATTAATTTCTTGCTCCAAAGACGTGAGCTCAACTCTTCTCCTTTGTGTAGCTTGGCGATTCTCGTGAATGTTTTGTAGCTCCATGATCGCTTGCTGATCCTCAAGTTGTTTGTTCCTCTGCTCCAAGTATTTCATGGTCCACTTATCCCTCTCCAAGTCAAGGGATAAGGCTTCGATCTCTATTTGTTTCTCCTGGATGATCTCTCTAAGTTTGGTGCTTTGTGGACCCGTATATGTATCATCATCATGAAGGAGAATGAATTCGGTCTCTCGTTCACCTGATGGCCCCTCATCCTGCATCGGCCTCTTGCCTTTGTCTTGTACCTATGGTGGTGATGTCGGAAACGAGGCCCCTTCCACCCCAGGTGGAGATAACACTCGTTTTGCTGCTGCAAACAAATGTATGGTGCCTCTCTGATATGTGATGAATACCGGCACACTAGTCGTCTCATGGCACTCATACTGATGAGAAGGTCCACCTTCATGCTTCACCTCTGATAATCCCCATGAAACTCTGAATAAGTCATGAGAGATGAAATCATCCCAAGTGATGCCCTGTACTCCAAGCTGATGAACCACCAAAATCTTAATAAGAGCAAAATGATATACATTGTTAAGTTGCTACTGAGGGGTTTTATGTTGTCTAAAGGTGGTCATCTTCTCTATGTTCTGGAAAATGAAATATGGAATGTTCATCATCCGTACCCTAGTGAAATGCATGAGTAACCTGATGTGATAAGCATAAAGACGAGAGAACCGTCCTTCACAGCTGAAATATTTCATGATCAATCTCATTAGTGGGGCATATTCATCTTTCAGATATCGGAACAGGAACACTCTCTTGAGTTGCCTCAAGAAACTGGTTTTAATGTATGGCTCAATGTTGCCGATCAATCTTTTGTTTCTTGTGCCATGGTTCACCAATGTTTGGCATACCGGTTGCTAATGAGACAGATTCTGGTGTAAGCGTGAAGGTGACACCGGCTAAGGTAGCTTGATCTCCATGTAAGTGTAGCACAAACAGACGAGCTAGCTCATGATGAAATTGGACACTAGCCACATTTTGACAAAACTCATAGCATGACTGATGCTGAAAACACTGCATAGCAAGAGGGCAGGCTTGCAATTCTGTAAGGGTGGTTGGTTCTTCTCTAACATGTATGCCACCTTTATGAGGCCTCCAGGGTGCCTGTTCTTCCAAGGGTGAGTCACTTTGGGTTTCTAACTCATAGTCCGATGAATGCTCAGATGCCATGACTGCTGTACAAAATGCCTTGAAGATGCTGCTGTATATGAACTGTGCTTGGACTGCTCTTTAATGATGTATAAAATTGCTGTGTTGAAATGCAATAGTTGGATTCTGCCACCAAGGGGAGAAACAAATGCAACCAGGGAATGTTAGGAAGGGGAAAACAGTAGGGGATTAGGGAATATTGAAATAAATTTTATTAGGGAGAGGAGGGGGATTTTATGTATGGGAATAGGGTTTAGGATTTTTTGGGGTTTTGGGATTTGAATGTAGGAAAGAAAATGTAGGATTGATGAGCTTAGTGGGGGAGGGGGAGGAAATGATGAAACAAGGGAGAAATGGGGAAGGAGGAGAGTCCTTGGTGACAAATCAAAGATTCAAGAACCCACAACAAATTTCCTTTGAAGGCACTTTAGATGTAGGGTTTAAATTTTTTGTTTCAACCTTTCTCACCCATAAACCACCAACATTTATCACAAAATTTGATGCAACATCGAGATAGCAAGCCTACCTGGCAAATCCACGCAAGTTATGAGCCAATTGGTGAAATTTGAAACAATTTCGGGCTTGGGACTATATGTGTCGCGCCAAGAACCCAGTGCGTCGCACGCTCCCAGTGCACCGCGCCCGTTTAGAATAACACTGGGCAGAAACTCCCAGTGCACCGCGCCACCTGTTCTGTGCGCTGCGCCGGCTAGCTGCAAACAATTTCTCTCCAAAACACGCACTGCTCACCCAAATTCGCTTTGAAATGCTTTTCTTCGACCTTGGCATGCAGAATGACATTCATCTTCATAGCAAAAGCTTATAAAGACATTGATTTGATTTTTGGTTCCTCAAAACCCATTTTTGTAATGTTTTGAAATTGGCACTTTTTGACAATTAATAGAACTCTGACTTTTTGTTTCCTCCTTGATTTTTTGGTTGAAATGATGAATTTCTTGGAAAATTTTTGTAGGAATAGCTGACATGGGATTTGGAAAAGGAGACCAGGGCTGCGCCTGAAGAATTCAAGAACTGAAAATTTTGGAAAATTATTACAAAAAACGAAATGTCGACTTGTCTTCAAAACAGAGTTTTGAAGAAAAGTCATAATCCATCCATATGACGATAAAAATCTTTGAAATAAAAACTTATCAAGAACCTCCCTCTGGCTTGCTGGATTTATTAGACTTTGTTGAAGACCAAATTGACTGGCCCTAGACCTAATGACTAAAATGACTGTTATGACCTAGAAACTGAAACAGGACTGCAAATGACTTTTAAGACTTGATTTTGATGGACAGACCTGAGCCAACAGTGAAAAGCATGAGGGGGATGAATGACAAAAGCCCTTCCGACAGATTTATGGGTTCAGAGGAAGATCATAGACAATGAAGTCAAGATACCGAGTAATTTTACAAGAAATGGAGTAAACTATAAAGTGATAAGGAAATGGATGAGAGAAGAGTAGAGATCGATAGGATAAAGAAGAATCCTCAAGACAAAGAAAGAGGCTAGTTCTTGTTATAGACATTTTTGTGCCCTACAACTCCAAGCATGAAATGTCCATAAACCAAGGACTCCTAAGTCCCTAAAAGTGTGGTTATAACCCCTAAAGGAACAAGGTCAACAGATTACAGCTTCTCCCAGAAGTTCTCCATGAAAAACTACTCAGAATTGGTCAAAACAGGATCATTGCAGCTGCTCCACTGGCTAAGTGCGTTGTATCTCACCTAAATACACTGTGAGGGTGCATTGCATTTCAAAATTCCCTTCTGTGGGGTGCGATGGGCGAGAAATGACAAATGGCAGTGTCATTCCGCGAGGTGGAGAGGCAATGGAAGCTTCCAGAATCTTCTCCTATGACACTTGCCTCACTGAATTCGACCAAGGATGAGTAAGAGACCCTCAGTCTCCAAGTAGAAGCAAGAACTATCACAGAGAAGACACTAATCAAATCATAAGCTGACTCATCCCCCTTACAGATATCTATATATGGATCCCTCATCCCAGAGATCCGGAGGCTGGAATTTTGCATATTGTAAGGAATTGTTGTTGGTTTCTAGAGGCAAACATCAGATTGTTGGGTGATCTAAGCTTTGTTTGAGGTGAAGAGGGGCTTCTTTGCTGGTAGGTTGATGTTGGGTCGGAACAACTGGTTGTAACTCCTCCTGGATCTTTTCTTGTTTATCAATAAAAGCTATTTGAGTTTTCCTCCATGCTTTTGTATCATTGATGCTTGTTACATTTGTATGGTCAATTTACATCTGATCCTAGATTGTTTATGATTATAGATCCATGTCTTTGTATAGTGCTATGCTTCTGTGATCTTACAGGTGCTTTGTGAAGTTGGGCGTGCAAGGGAGCAGGTAGCTAAGGACTATCAAAGAAGAGAGGGATCGAATCAAGGGATTAGCGCAAGACAGAGGTTGGTCTTTCTGTTCCTCTCTATTTATAATTCATAAAGGAAAAACATAAGTAGCTTTTCTCTGTTTGTTTCTAAGGCAGCTGTCACACCTTAGTGGGATAGAGCAGTTCTATATAGACACTTTTCCCTATAACAAAATGGTGACTCCGCTGGGGAGCTAATTAGTTTGTTTGTTTATCATTCTTTGTTGTCTATTTCATAAACTTACAAGTAGCATTCGAACTGCATTTGCCATAACAAATGCAAAGTAGATAGGTGCTACTTCAATCCATCTACTGGATCTGTTTATGATTTAAACAACTGATTTACAAACCATCTGATTGCCCTTGTGATAGCTCTTAGATCCTCCTTAGATCTACCCTTGATTGTTGCATTACTGATTTATTTTTACTCGGCTAAAAACCAAGAACTGAACTGCAAACTGTGACCCGGAGACCGAACAGAGTCTCGTTTCTGGTCCAACGTAGGTACTGTTCAGAGATTTTGAATTTCAGCGCACTTCCCGAGTGGGCAACCTGCGTTGCATTTCAGATTCTCCGTGTTACAGGTGTGTTGATCAGACTAACTCTGTGCAGTTGTGGTTTCTGTGGATCATTCTTTCCAGTTCTATTCCTGAATTTTGCTGCCTGTGATCAGTATATGTCTGTTTGAAACCCCTTTTCCTTGCTGTTATTCCGCCTCCTTTGTACAAAAGAACTGTAGATGTTTTTGTGTGTTTGTTGAGTCGTTTACAGTTCTCCTTTGCAAAAGTAGCATAATCGTACTGTCACCCTTTGATTTGAAACTGTCGCAAGTGTCGATTTCAGTCCTAGGGAAGAGTTTAATTGCTGTTGATAGTCGATTATCCTGTTACTGTTGCTTTTGGTCTGAATTTGTAATTTTCTAGTGTCAAGAATGAGTATTCATTTCAAAATCGTAAGGTGTTGTGATCGTCTCCATTTTTTATTTCGAAAAGAAACTTTTTTATATTTGTCGCTTGAAAAGAAATTCAGATTTGTGCATCAGCTTTCTTTTTAGCATCCATATACTAAGAAAGTCGAAAAACAAATACGTGCATGTGCATTTGCATATAGACAGTCTAATTGGCTTGATTTAGGAAAGTGCATTTAGAGTGTGCTCTTTGCTCTTTGTGAAAATATTGTCTTTCTTTTCCCTAGAAGCTAGGATTTTCATTGCATAAAAGAGATAAAAAGTTTGTTTATCATCTTAGACTGCATTTTAGGAATTACATCTACATCTCGTGGTGAACCCGAAAGGCAAACTTCATAAACAAGATCAACTTAAAATAAATTTAATGAATTTAACAACGCTTTGGAACTTAACACACAACATTTAGAAGTCTAGGCTAGAGACGTATTCTGGCGTCGTAAAGCCTGGTAACTGTTGTTCTCACTGATGGTTGGGTGATTCCTCCACTTTGAGACGATAAGTGCCAGTACGGACTTGTGCTCCCACATACCGTCGAGTATATTTTGGGATACCCATATAGGCTTAAATCCTTTATCCATAGGAAGCTGTGTCTGCCGCCCTATCGATCGCAATGCACTGAACACAGCATTTGGGAAGATTGACTGTCGTACCGTAAAAAGTATTATGCAGTTTTGCGATTGGTTTGGTACTCCCTCTACCTAGATTTCCAGAGCAGTCCCTTTCGTTCCTTTTCAGACTCCTTAACGGAAAAGGTCCATCTGAGCACTAGTCACTTCAGGCTCATTAAAAATCGAAGGCGACTAGAGTCATCTTTTGTTTTTTCTCGACTCTTAAAAATTGAAAAAAAAAGTTGTGTCAAAGCGCCTAAAATTTATTTTAAACGGAATAATCATCACCTTTCCCTCGTTGGTCTTCGAAATTAGTCTCCCTTCATCGCAAGTTCTTGTAGAATCGCTAAGAAATATTTTGGATAGACTAGATATGTCTGAACAACCGTCGACATCTAGGACTGTGTCATCCGACACAGCAGCAGCAGAACCTCTTGCTGCTACTCCAACAATGTTATTTGGTGTACCATCTGTCCCAACAAGTTATCAACAACAAGACGGAGTCCAATCAGGACCTGTTTCGACGACATGGTCGGTTCCTATTTCTTCATCCGGATTATCATCTGGTATTTCTTATGTTGAAACTCAACAAATTGATCCAATTTGTCTTCAAAGGCCAATCTACCCTTTAAGCACTGGATTTCTAACATATGGAGGGCAGTATGCCTTTTCATTGTTCCCTCCCGGAGAACAACCATATGGGAATTTACAACAAAGTTCAGGTCAAACTGGAATTACATCCAGCGGTTGGGTACCAATACTGCCTCAACAACCAAGGGTTGTATGTTCAATGCAACCAGTCCACCCTGTGTCGAATATTTCCACTATACCTACTATGGTGACTGCGTCGCAAGTACAAGCGCTACCTATTGTATGTCAACCCCAAGTTTCTCAGGTTGCAATACAACAACCTCTTGTCTCAACGACTCAATCACAACCTCAGGTTAGTGCCTCCTTATCTGGAGCGACTCAGACTCAAACATGTACTATGACTCCTCATCTTGGTCAATCATCCAGTATTGGGCAACAGCAAATGGTCCAACAACCATGGCTGGTTCAATCTCAACAACCGCAATTCCAGCAATCATATCAAGGACCTGAGCAACAAGTCTTTGTAAATAATGGGCAACCGCTTTTCCAAAGCGGTTATCAAAAACCATATTATAATGGTTATGCCCATCAACCTTGTCAAAGTTTCCAGCATCAAATACATTATGCTGGTTTGCAAAGACCCACAGCTCAAGCGATTCCATCTTATCCTGGGTATGCTTCGCCTAACCTGAATCAACAGTTGCCCTTTGTAGCAACTCTAGAATTACCAGATCTAAACTGGCTGACGAATGATCCAATTGCTTATGCCCCTTGGTGGCCAACGATTCCGCATAAACTTCCGTCAGATATTCCTAAATTTAATGGAAATCCGGGTGAAGATCCGTCGAATCATGTGATGACCTTTCATCTGTGGTGTTCATCAAACACCCTAAACGATGATTCGATTAGGCTTCGCCTTTTTCAGAGGACGTTAACTGGTCCGACAGCAAAATGGTATATCGAATTGCCCAGAGCTTCGTTTGACAACTTCAGTACCCTAGCCACAACCTTTTTAACCCATTTTCAGTTACCGATAAGGTACGAAACGGGAACGGAACTTCTTACCAATTTCAAACAAACAACGGCCACTCACATATCTGATCATATACATGAGTGGCGACGTCATCGTAGAATGGTAAAAACGTATGTTCCTAATCAGCTTTTAGCTGAATGGTTTATTAAGTCATTATTTCCTTCTATTACAGAAGATGTGGCAAAAGGGGGAGTCGTCACTGAAGAGCAAGTCATTGCTCGTGCACAATATTTAGACTTGATTTATACTCAGTCTGACACGCTCTACGATAAAATACATGACGCTCCCAGACCGAAATTTTCGGTCCCCCCTCCTCCTAAATCAAACAATGACTATCATGCCGGCAATGGCATGATAGGTGCAACAGACACGAAATCGACAAAGGCTACATCTAAAAAGGCTCGTAAGATTTCCAGTCAAAATGCAAATGAGGAACTTCTTGCCTCAGAAGTAAATACCGTGTCGACCGACAAGGGCAAACAGCTGAAGCAACCAGGGGGCAAGAAGAAAAAGAAAGGGAGAAAAAAGAAGCAGGATGAGTCATCTCCTGAAAAACCTTCTACAAACCCTTCTGGGCAAAGGAAACCCCCTGCGGGGTGTCATATATGCGATGAGGATCATTGGACGAGAGATTGTCCACATAAAGCTGAAGTTAAGAAACTCTTTAAGAGTTCAAAAACCTCAGCAGTATTGACTGATCTGTTTCCAAACCCGGGAACCAAACTGGTTGCTAATCAAAATGCTTCCCGATCCCAAGTGCTTATGTTGTCTATCTCAAAGCAGCAAAATGATGCTTTGACAAGGAATAAAGATTACGGGAATCCACAGCTGTCGAATAACAAGGCTAATGAACAACCTAGTAGTTCGACAACAACTTTGACCGAAGTTGTGCCACCCATCATTCCTGAACAAATGATAAAGTCGCCAAAGGGAGTAGTACACAAATCGACATTTAATCCTCGTGCAAAAATAGCACAAAATTATAATATAATAGAGGACCTGGCCCAATCGCCGTCTGCTATGTCGACACTTAAGGTACCGCAAAATTGCCTCTCCCAAGAGCAAGCTTTATTATCAGCAATAGGTGGGATTGACCCAATGGATTCCAATCTTGTGGCCTTTGATCATAAAGGATATGACCCTCAGTTACCAGCTCAACTAGCTTTCCTTATTCAAGTGAAAGCCCTCAACAAAACTGTTCATCGAACAATTATTGATGAGGGGGCATCCACATGTATTATGTCGATGAGTTGCTGGAAAAATTTAGGCTCACCACCCTTGTCTCGATCGTCAACAATGTTAAAAGCATTTGATGGATGATCATACACTCCATACAGAATTTTAAGTAACTTGCAAGTTGAACTGGGGGGTAAAACAGTAGAAATTGATGTTGAAGTAATCAACGGAAACCTCGATTACAACATCCTACTAGGAAGGCCCTGGGTACATGCCATGGCCGCAGTTGTGTCGACCTACTTCAGGAAGATTGCATTTCCCTTCCAAGGAGGAATTACAATCGTCGACCAACAAACATTTCTCCCCAACAGTTCACAAGTTACGGGAAGCATTCCAATGATCCATGGAAGCAATCATTCGCTCCAAAATATCAGAGTAGGTCTCCTAAAAGACCCTACCTTAATGGGTACTTTTACCCTACCGCCTCCGAGTAATCTGGCGGAAGTGGCCACAGTGGAATATGAAATCTTCTATATCTAAACATTTTGTCAGCATGGATCATCGCCATTTTAGAAATGTTTTAGCAATCAATTTTCTTGGCCTGGGGGGCAAACCCAAATCAACGCTCATCGAGTGTTTGGATAGATAGGTCTAAGTAATATGGCACCTCTTCAGATCCTTGGTCGCATGTACATTCTACAGACGAAGGAATCATTCAATCAATGATGATAGGAAAGGCACCATGGGAAGATTACCACGAAGATTATTCCAGCAACCTTAATCATCCATCAGTTTTTGATTTTCTATCAAATACTGTAAATACGGTGGACTCCGAGGACGGTTCTTATCTCATGTCGACCTCGTTAAAAAATGAAACAAGGAGTCATGAGGATAGTTCTTTTACTGTGTCAACCTCATTAAAAAATGAAACAAATCCCCTTTCTAAATCTCAAAGGTAAACCTTCATTCCAACCACCAAGTTGAATGCAATGAAGCTTGGGGGGCATGCACCTCGATTTGTGTTATTATGCTGGGGGCATGCAAACTTATCACGAGCAGTGTTACTATAGGGTTCAAGCTCGTTAAAAAATAAACCCGATTTGTGTTATTATGCTGGGGGCATGCAAACTTATCACGAGCAGTGTTACTATAGGGTTCAAGCTCGTTAAAAAATAAACCCGCCACGAACATTGTTACTACAGAGTTCAAGCTCGTTAAAAAATAAACCCGCATCGAGCAGTTTTAGCACATAGTTCAAGCTCATTAAAAAATAAACATAAGACATGAACAAATGTTTCCACCCGCGTTTAAGCTCGTTAAAAAATGAACTATTCCCCGGTAAATAACCATCGTGAATGTAGTACTTCAGCCATTAAAGCCTTGGTCATGTTTGCACCGTCACCTCCACTTTTTCATTGGCCAATCATTCACCTCCATTTGATTGTTTACCCTTTTGAGGAACAATTACGAAGAGTGATTTCACTAGCCATCCTTGTGACACTGCCATGATTGGAAAATTTCAAACCTTACCTGGAATCAGCTGCTACCCGTTTTATCACTCGTTCCTCAAAAGACGAGTCTCCTTTAAGCTCTTTTCAATTGACTCGTAAAATATGAAAAGATTGCCAAGCCATTGGCCTCTCCAGCTCATTAAAGTGACAGGAAGTGCTATCCCTCCTCTAGATTTTAATCTTTTTGGACCTGAGGGATTATTACACAAAAAGATCAAGCGCTTGTTTTGTTCGCTTGTTAAAGTATCGAAAATCCATCCCTTTTGTATTGTTTTATACTTTTTCGGACTTAAGGGATTAGATGACGAAAAAGGAATTTTGGAGTTACCTTTACGTTCCTTTTCAGACTCTCTAAAATTGAAAAAGGATCGAGTTATCTTTGTCGTTAAACTCGTTAAAAAGATTAATAGCGACAAACTTGTCTATAGACGAGAACGAGTTTCACTATCGCTAGGCTCGTTAAAACATAGCGATGGGTTTGCCCGAAGGGCAAATTATAGAACAAGCATATGTTATCCTCCTCAAGCTTGACAAAAATAAAGAGGTACTGGTCAGCAATGACTGGGGAAAAATTGGGAAGAAAACTCAAAGAAACTTTGTTGGTAGCAAGTCGCTCTTGAACATGACACTTCCGCTCCGTGTCCGAGTCGGGTTGGGTTGTTTCATTCACCGGTCACATCACCATGGTCACGCCATACCATCCAAATTTGGGGTTAATGCTACCAATCCATCACATCGGTGTCGCCGATATGTTCAAGAGAAGTCATTCAGAGAATTCACCTGTGTCTCACCCATACATTATACTCCATTCTTTCATGACCGCCACCCTGAACATTATATCACCAGATCGTTTTCACCTCCATTAAAATCATTTGCTCCGTTCCGTGTCATTGATGTGGGATTCATTAAGGCCCTCCTGTGACGGATCACTTCTTGTCGACATCAGCTCATTATCCAAGAAGTTGATCTAGGAACACCCCATTCAGTGCTTTGAAGCTTGCATGCCTCAATGGCAAGTTTCTCACTTCCGGCGACAGGTTTACATCAATGGCCTTCGACCGAAAGATTTTGCATGGTGTTCAACGCCAAGTCCTTTATTCACACCACGTGAATTGTACTGCAGTACCTTGAGGGTCATTATCATTATCGGTGATTCCTCTCGCGCTTGTTAACAGTTTACATCATTGACTGGTAATCAAGCGATGTCTTTCCATGTTCGACTTCAGAACATTTCTCACATCGATCAACTTGTACTTTGAGTGAAGATCGGACGAGATTGAAGACCCCGGATCTGTTTTCATCCATCCGGGATGCGATATATATTCAGGGAAATAAAGACATTAAATGTACATCATTGCTGCACAGATAATCATCCACTCAAAAGGATGATGGCTCTATCAGAATCATCAGTCTACACTCAGACGATTGTTTGTCCTATGTACATGAAAATGAATTTATAAAGCTGAGAATGGGAATGCCCGCCTCAACTAGATCATGAAAATATTATGAAGATAATATATTGTATTGTATCTTATTACAGGTCTCCTCCCAGCATTGAAAGAACTTCAGATCCTCATAATAAAGCATTTCACCCGACACCAAAAGGTTAACGGCCTCATACTTTAGGGGGCAACTGTTATAGACATTTTTGTGCCCTACAACTCCAAGCATGAAATGTCCATAAACCAAGGGCTCCGAAGTCCCTAAAAGTGTGGTTATAACCCCTAAAGGAACAAGGTCAACAGATTACAGCTTCTCCCAGAAGTACTCCATGAAAAACTACTCAGAATTGGTCAAAACAGGATCATTGCAGCTGCTCCACTGGCTAAGTGCATTGCATCTCACCTAAATACACTGTGAGGGTGCGTTGCATTTCAAAAGTCCCTTCTGTGGGGTACGATGGGCAAGAAATGAAAAATGGCAGTGTCATTCCGCGAGGTGGAGAGGCAATGGAAGCTTCCAGAATCTTCTCCTATGACACTTGCCTCACTGAATTCGACCAAGGATGAGTAAGAGACCCTCAGTCTCCAAGTGGAAGCAAGAACTATCAGAGAGAAGACAATAATCAAATCACAAGTTGACTCATCCCCCTTACAGATATCTATATATGGATCCCTCATCCCAGAGATCCGGAGGCTGGAATTTTGCATATTGTAAGGAATTGTTGTTGGTTTCTAGAGGCAAACATCAGATTGTTGGGTGATCTAAGCTTTGTTTGAGGTGAAGAGGGGCTTTTTGCTGGGAGGTTGATGCTGGGTCGGAACAACTGGTTGTAACTCCTCCTAGATCTTTTATTGTTTATCAATAAAATCTATTTGAGTTTTCCTCCATGCTTTTGTATCATTGATGCTTGTTACATTTGTATGGTCAATTTACATCTGATCCTAGATTGTTTATGATTATAGATCCATGTCTTTGTATAGTGCTATGCTTTTGTGATCTTACAGGTACTTTGTGAAGCTGGGCGTGCAAGGGAGCAGGTAGCTGAGGACTATCAAATAAGAGAGGGATCGAATCAAGGGATTAGCGCAAGACAGAGGTTGGTCTTTCTATTCCTCTCTATCTATAATTCATAAAGGAAAAACATAAGTAGCTTTTCTCTGTTTGTTTCTAAGGCAGTTGTCACACCTTAGTGGGATAAAGCAGTTCTATATAGACACTTTTTCCTGTAACAGTTCTATGGATGGATACCGAAGCAAAAAAAATGGTAAGACGACTTCCATTGCAAAAGGAGTTGAGACAACAAATTATGATAGGTTGAAGGGGGAACTTAGAGAAAATAAGTATAATTCAGTTATTTTTTAACAAAGTATGTTCCTTGATGAGAAGGAATTCAAAGATACTGAGGAGAACTTTCTTAACAACTTAATGGGTTATTGGAATAGTTCGGTGCTGGATGAAACATCAAATGAGGAGGTTTATGTTTTTAAAATTGATGCTTTGTGTGTGGTTTTCGGGTTGATAAGTAATAATTAGAAATTATATGGTATGCTCATTGATGATGAATCAAGTATTAATTTTGTTTTGTGCATATATGAGGAGAAAAACATGGATAAAGAATTGGAGTTGCTAGAGGATGATTTGTTTTATGAAGATATTAGAAATGAAGAATTAATTGAAGCTAGTGATGATGAATATTCTCTTGGAGGAGGAAGGAAGTCAAAATTATCTTATAAAAATAGTCAAAGTAGAGGTTAAGCAAAATGGATAAATGCATCCATGGAAAAACTACCTAGAGCACCTATTGTTATAGAAGACAGGAGTGAGGTGACCAATGGAGATAGTTAGCAGAAGTATAAAGAACCATGTTTAGATCTAATGATAATTAATATAAAGTATCATTTGGATAGTATGTTCATACATGTTGAAAATGGAATGAACCTCTTAGAAGGAAAGCCTGAGGTAGAAGGATTTTTATTTTTTTATGAGATGCCTAAAATAATGTAGTTTTTATTTCATGCAAAAGTACCTGATGTTGATAAGTTTTTAATTAAGTTTACAAATATTGGAAATGTCAAGGAAAGAGTTGTTATAGTGGGAGGAGTAGAAGAATATTTTATGATAGGATTGAAGGTTCCAGTGTTGCATGAGGAAAGGGTGTTGGAAGCATCTAAAGAGACTTCAAAGTCTTATGCTTTTAAAACTAAAAAGTGATTTGTGTATGCAGGTAATGAAGAATATAAGGTGAGAGAAATTCAAAATTCTGACATTTCAGAGGAAGGGACAACACCATCACATCTAGTTAGAAAAACAAAAAGACATGAAAATACAATGAAAGAAAGTACAAAAAGCTTTGGAAGAGGCCATACATGACTACCTAAAACAAATATGGGAAATGTTGCAGAAGAAATGGAATTTTTAGAAAATTGGCTAAAAAACCCAAAGGTGGAGTGGAAAATGAATGAAAGCAATAATTCAAAGGAATATGGAAATGAAATTGTAACACCCTCTGAGGTAAATGTGCATATTGACAACATAATAGGAACAAAAATACAATAAACATATCAACCATCAAAATCCATATATACATCAGTACATTTGCATATGAAAATCAAGGGAATGAATTTTTTCATTAATAAATGCAATGAACCAACCAATGATGGGACTACCACGTTCCACCCGACCATAGATTGGCTAAGACAAGTCTCTCTTCAGCCAATCACCCCCATGCCATATTCCAAGCATGAATGTGGTATCTCAAAGAACACATCAATCAAAACTCATCCAGGGCTTCTAGAGGCCACCCACCTCAACCCATGAAACAACGATTCCACCTCACGGTCGGACATCACCCAAAAACCATCATCAGATTAGTCTCCATCCAAGCCTTCCAAGGCTTCTAGAGTGTTTGTCCAACCAAGGCTTCCAGAACTAGTAACTCAACCCATAACTTATACAGGGCTTCCAGAGTGTTTGTCCAACCAAGGCTTCCAGAACTAGTAACTCAACCCACAACTTATACAGGGCTTCTAGAGCGTTTGTCCAACCAAGGCTTCCAGGACTAGTAACTCAACCCACCAAGGTCTTCTAGAGCATTTGTCCAACCAGGGCTTCCAGGACTAGTAACTCAACCCAAGCTGTTACAAGGCTTCTAGAGCATTTTTCCAACCAGGGCTTCCAAGAGTAGTAACTCAACCCAAGTTGTTACAGGGCTTCTAGAGTGTTTGTTCAACCAAGGCTTCCAAGAATAATAACTCAACCTCACTTGCTTAGGAAATATCCTCTTTTCACCCCTTAGACTTTTATAATGTTTCCCTAGGTGAATTAAGTCCCCTTATTAATTTGTTTTCCTCGCTTTAGCCTAAGGGAACCATGTTAGGCTAGTGGACTCTATCATAAGCTTCCTAAGTGGTTGGGGGCATTACATAATATGTATCATATTCTTTGAGTATTTTAGGTCTAGTCCTATCTCGAGCTTCTTTATTTTCTTCAATTTTGAAATGTATGATTAGTGGTTAAAGAGGAGTGCCACCTATTAAAAAATGACGGGAGAAGATTATTTCCTCAAATATTATCCTTGAGATTTGTCCAATCCCAAAGTTCAACATTTATTGGTAACTCCACTTGGGAGCTAAACAAAATGTTGGTTTCATAAGACCAATGAAATATTTTATGACACAAAAAGATCTAGTACAACCCCAATTACCAAATGGATTTGAAAACCAAAGGAGTATACTCCATCAATTATATGATTTAGTCTTACAAAATACACAAAATCAACAAGAGCTTGAACAATCGTTCAACAAGAAAGAATTATAGATTAGCAAAGAAAAAGACCGGTAGAAATATGAAGACAAAGAAAGTTGTGTTAAACATAGAAGCCTTACAAAGATATTAGATGATTGATAACAAGAAGTAGAAAAATACTTCTCAAGTTAACTTAAAAGGATTAATAAAAAAAGACCCATTGTTTTCTAAGGCCTTGACAAAAAAATAAAGTACTATGGCCAATTGGGAAGAACGAGAAAATGAAGCACGTCAGAATGACGGAGGAACAAATAGAGAAAATGACAAAAAAAACGACCAAGGAAGAAAAAAGTCTAGCAACTTCATCCTTTCACTGTTCTCCCCACTTAGATTCTCCCTGTTTTTAGTGGTGTAATGGACCCAAAGAAACATCTAGATTAGTTTCATAGTATATGCAACATTCACCTATTTGAACACATTGATGTCATGATCAGAGTCTTTCTACATACATTTATGGACCAACATATGATTGGTATCTTTCACTTCCCACCTATATAATCTCTTCTTTTGATGATATGGAGGAAGTATTCATGTCAATATTTGCTTGACCAATTGCTTATCATACACTTCTTACAAAGTTTACTTAAATCCATCTTGAGAAAAATGAAAGGCTCATAATTTCAATCTCCACTTCTTTTAGACCCTGCAAGAAATCCCTATGGAGCAATGAGTGGATGACTCAATGATATTTGGATGTTACCTTAATGCTATACCATCAAATGCAAAATATGCTCTAAATCTTCCCATATTGTACAATAGAAAAATGCAACAAGGAAAACCACTATAATGGAGAAAGACATGATCGAAAGCAATGTTAAGCTAGAAAGCATCCTTGGGCTTCTCCAGAAACAAACATCCAAATTGGCATTGCCTTCACATCAATTAGTACATATACATATGCAAGATCAATACATATACAAGATCAAGTAGTAGGAAGAGGAATTTTACAAAATAGGATTTCCAAGTAGTATTTTTCAAGATCAAGGAGTTGGAATGGGAATCTTTCAAGGATAATCTCTGAATATAAGGAATGTTTCAGATGAAGTTTTGAGAACACAACAAGAGGTAGAAATTGTGCAACTCGATTGGACTCTAAGACAAATGAAAATGATATTACTCGTCTCAAGAGAAATGATAAGCTTATCTCATGATAAATAGAAAAAACGGTGATGTTGAATTCTAGAGAACAAATTGATTAAAATCAGAAGCCCAAAGGACATGGACCAAGAGCATTTTGTGTGCCAAATCCAAATGTAGTCATTTTGGAAGAAAATGGCATCTTTGAAGAACTTCATGAGTACTCAAATCCTTCAACCAATGAAAGAATTCAAGAATCAAATGTCCTAGAATGCATGCAATGTGAAGAGAGACTATGATGAACATGAAAATTATGAAAAAGATCAAGAGAATTTCATTCAAACAAGAGCTCAACTAAGTAGGTTCAAGCCTAGAAATCAAGTAGGTAAAGGAAAAGCATTCAATAATACTCCTCATTCAACCCTTCATCAAGCTAATGAATAGCATACAAGGAACAAGCTAATGCAATGATGAAGATGACTTATAACATAATGAATGAATTCATAGAGCTACAAATCACTCATTCTTTTGTTAAAGTGATTAAAATACCTCAACAAAAGGAGAACTTGTTGAAAGCCTAGGAGAATACAAATCCATCAAGTTCAAGAATAGAAACAACTTTTATCAGTGGTTAACAAAGACCCAAGTTCCTCCACCTAGAGTAAGAAGAAAGATACTCTTTTTATCTCTCTCAAAAATCATGATTTTATCTTACATAATTGCATGGTCCATAGTTGTCTACAAATAATATAATGCCACTTTCAATTATGAAGTTTTTAGGATTGCAACACCAAATATTATGAAGCCCCAAAAAAGTATACATGCTATTGGTTCAAAATAGATTCCTTCCTATGGTAAAATTAAAGATTTTTGTACATGGATAAGCTCTGCTCCACATATAAATACAATCGTCTCTCTGATTGTAGTTGACTTTCCAATGGCTTATGGAGTTGTTGTTGGTTGTGATTGATCAAATAGCTGATCGTGCCTACGGTTGTATAACTTTGTTTTACTTTTGTATGATCTATGAAATGGATTTTGAAGGGCTGTAACGCTTTCAAATGAAATATTTGCTCCGGATCTATCCTATACAAATTTGTCACAGAAATAGCGACTAAAATGGCCATAAAGCGAGCTCTTACTTCCAGATTAAAGGTTATTTTGGCACAAGTACCATGCGAAATTAGATACAGAGGTTCATTAAATAAAAAAAAAACAGTTATATTCACTTGGAGCTGGTGCCGAAGAGGATTTGCTGCTCTTGCATAAGCTTTCACATTCAAGCTTTGGCCTAATAATGTGGATTGCATGATGTGATTTTTATTGTTCACTGATGAAATATTTGATGCATTTGAAAAAGAATTCTGAGAAATAGTTTGACAAACCATCTAATAGTTCTAACAGATCACTTGGTGAAAGCATTGCTTAAAGTATATTCAGAATAATATTTGTATTGTTGTGCAGGTAATGAAGTATGGTACAAATGAAACACTACCAGACCAAGCCTTAAATGGCGATTCAGCACAGGTGTTATTTTAGCCAATTTGGAACCCACAAGTGCTTTATCTTGATTGTGGTGTTTTATCAAAAGGTGGGAAATCACCTTTAGACAATACTTTTATTTCAAACTGGCGATCAAATGCAAAAACAATTTTGTTTCTCCGCGGCTCTCTCCTCTTTTTTATGAAACTCTGCTTAAATGCAGTCAACTGTTTGTCACGCTGGAATCGCGGCTCTCTCCTCTTTTTTATGAAACTCTGCTTAATGCAGTCAACTATTTATCACGCTGGAATCATACAACTGTTTCCTTGATATATACCAAACGCTAGAAGAGAATATGAAGAGGAAGAGCAAGCTGCTTTCCCAAGTTCTTGATCACATGATATTGCTTCTTCTAATGTATTTCTGTCAAACACTGAGGGATCTTCTAACACCACAAATTGTTCAGCAAGAGATTCAGAGGACTGCAACACCCGCCTCTGTGTGGAAGATCTGTCAGAAACAAACAACTTCAAGAGTTAGATTCGTAGATCTATTACTTGATTAGAAGAGAAAATGAAGATTAAGTGGTTACTCTAGAGTCTAAATGACAAAATAAATCTTTAATTAATGTCTAGTTTCTATCCTTGCCATCAGGAATCATGCAGGGGAACCATATTTCCCGTAGTGGAGTGTCTAAATCTTGAAACATTTCCTGGTATCTTTCTTAAACTTTTTTAGTTTTTCTAGGATAAGTTTTCTAAACATTTTCAGGTCAAGTTTAGGATGCATTTTGAAAAGAAAGGCCCAATCCTCAAATCGAACTTATACTTATTTCAGTTAGATACTTGTTTGCCGAAACTTGGTAGTGAAGAGTGCTGCCCTCGAAGCAAATTTTAAGAGTTGTCTGTTTTTTCAGCTTTTAGGTTGCTTGGGTAGCCTTCCAGGTTTTTAATGCTATATATTTCTTCTGGAGGAGATTATTTGCTCTTCATAGGCTGTTAAATGTGATTCGAGTCTTCTTTTTGTGTGATTCAATTCTGTTTTTTGTTTCGATATCCTTTTACTGGAGAAGACTATTTACTATTAATGGGCTGTTCAATGCAATTTGCCTTTCTTAAGTGTACTTTTCAGCGCTTTAACAAGTAATTAATTGTACAAATATAGTTTCTGTACCTTCATTTCAAATACATTACAAAATATATTTTGATTGCAACTCAGAATTTTTAGGTTTTACATCTCTGATTACTTGTTTTGTGGTTGATGAGGTTTACAATCTGTCAATCTGACAAGGAAAGAAAAGATTCAAGTTAGGAAATATAATCGATATCTCTAATATCTAAATGATTTGTGGTATCATGACTGTTCGTGTGGAACCAAAGATTATATTAAACATCATCAAATATGAGTACAATGATATCATCAAAGCAACCTCACCAATCTCTTCCATTTTAGTTTATTTAGGAAATAAAGACAAGAAAGGGAATAAGTTTCTCTGTATTCAACTCCAAAACATGGGCATTACTGGCAGTGTTTTGATCAGAGGGAATAGCAGGGCACCAAAAAGAGGAAGTGGTGATGTAGTACTAAGTATAAATTATGAAAGATTCCCAAAATGCAAGTTCATAAAAAATGTAGATGCAACTACGCTCTTATTTGACAAATAAAAAAATGCAATCAATGGTGTACTTGGAAGAGTCAGTTACTAGCTCTCATCTTGCCATATCTCTTACATGTACAAATTCGTAAGAAAAATAATAAACTGCACTAAATCCTATAGAATAAGAATCAAAGGTAAAAAAAGAAGGTTCAGAACTTGGGAGGATTTTGGCAGTCTGAGCGAGCCCATCCAATCTGGTTTTTCTCATTGTCATAAACAACAAGGTGCTCTTGCAAAGATATATCTGCAAAATGAAACACACTTTTGTTACTTTATCTTAATACCATCACCAACATGTAGATTAAGAACATGCCTTAAGTGCTCTAGATACAAGCCCACCCAAGGTCATTCATGACATGCTTGTAGAAAAATTAGACTGACAAACACACAAACAAAAAGCAGCAAAACAATATGCTGTTTCATTACCTCCGAGAATATTTGTGTCCACATTACCGATTGCAGTACCATTCAAGATTCCCGAGCAGACGTTACCTTTTTCCTGTGCATTGAAACTCATTCAGCAGTAATCTTTTTTAATCATAGCAATCATTAAGCTTAATGAATAAATAGCTTCTTCAATAATATCTTCTTTGGCAGACTCATAATGTTGAGCCTTGAATGCTATCTTATGTTACAATCTCATCTAGTGGTAAAATACAGTTATCATAGAGTATGTCAAAGCTTATGCATGCTTACACTGATGACCAAATAACCTTCTGGGAAAATTTCCATCTGTTTTGCTCTGGCACTTCTAAATTTGAGTGTTAACAACTGAAAGTATGGTGCCGCCTTTGCAACAGAGCTGATACATTTCACAAAACTCAGAGAGCATTTAGGATACTAATATCTTTCCAATGGCCATAGTTTTTATAATTTGTAATCTAAATAATGCTAAGATGAAAAGTTTGACTTTCTGGCCATAGTTTTTATAATGTGTACTCTAAATAGGCCAGAGATTGAATTGTTGAAATTGAACTCGCACCTGATTTTCAAAACTTAACCAAAACCATTTACCTGAACCTATTTTTCCCTCGCCAACAGAGTGGTAGGAATGAGTCTGATGAATCTTGCTCCAACTGATTCCTAGCTAGGTTTTCTTTAACCTGTCAGCATTGCATTATTAGAAACAGACAAATTCCTTATAGTACAAGGGAAGGGTAATTTGTGATACTTACAGCTGAGAGAAAAGCACTATAAGCTTGATTTGTGAAGTATGTGTAGGAGCTACCACTATCAAATATTATTCTTCCTAGTCTTTTTCCATCTCCATCTTTGTCAAGGGGTTTGTTCCCAAACATCATCTGTGCAGCCCCCACATCATAGTGTTTTCTGTAAAACAAGAGAACAGTAGGATAATAGAAGTTCACAGATTATTTTAAATAACAAATTAAATCAAGAAAGTTTGTTTTAAAGGGATTCCAAGTTCATTCTTAAAACAAAAGACATGGGAGTTGTTTCTAACTAGAGGCCTATGATGCAACTCAGTGTCCCTATGAATTATGGGCCAAGTCTAAAATGCAAGATGCTACTGTAAGTAAATAGCAAACTAGCTTTATGACGGGAAGATACTTGTCAGAGAATATAGTTAACTCGTAGGAAATTCTGGATTGAGCTTCAAGAACAGATCAAAATATATTTTTAGTGATGTACTTCTCCAAGGCTTAGACAGAATGGAGTTGTATGTTTTCATGTTGATGTTTCTGAAGGAAGGAATACTGTTGCAATGACGTCTCTTCATCTTTTTCTTAATAAATATGCCATAGGGTATATGATAATAATAATTTCAGGTCTTAAACAAATACATCTCCTACAAAGTGGTTCTTAGCTGATTAACAATTATTTTGCAACGGACATAGTGTTACACCTACAAACAGATCATATAATGTGGAATGGAATAGAAAGCCTCTTGACAACATTTGTTTAGTAATTTGAGCTTAAATTGGACGTTAAGGAAGAAGTTATAGCCACCCATTCTATGAACCTATTCAAATGGAGTAATGGCTTCTTCAGCAAGGATGGAGATAGTTACAGAAAGAAGAAAGAAGTAGCCTCTATTGGAAACCATTTTTCCTACAAGTTTCCTCTTGCTAAACATGGGAGTGAGCTACAAATAAAATAAACATAAGAAGTAAATATGAATGGATAACCGTTATATATACATAGTTGGGGAATCTATCATCTTTTGAAAGGGTCTTTGCACAATGTCTATTGATTATTCCCCTCCAAAAAGTAAGCATCTTGGTCACATGATTGCATTATAGTTTATAACAAATGATTTATGGTCAGATAGAAACTAAGCAAGTAAAATGCATGCATTAATTCTCAAGTGTACAGCATGGAGCTAAAACATTTAGTTATTCAACACTATACATCTGGTACCAACTTCCAAGTATAAGGCGGTAGGCTAAACATATTAAAAACATGAGCCATGGAAATGGCTGATAATATGAAAGGAGAAAAAAACAACTTGCTTGAAAGCAGAAAGAGTTTTTCATATATTTAACATTATGTATATTCTAGAAGTAAAAGATGAATCTTTTATCATATTGTTCAAGTTCCTTTGGAAACGATGGTAAAAATGTTCTCAGATTGTTATTCACATTTGTAATAACCTAAGATGGTCCTTGTCTTATCTGGTAATCTAACTCAAAAGAGTTGGTATCCTTCTCTAAGACAGCTGAGGCAAATGACATTTTAAGATCTTCGGAAATTGGAGCCTTAGATATTTATATTTAAAAGGCCACAAAGAAGAAGAAACCTTGATGAAGATTAAGCCTGCTAAGTTGCATTTGAAAAAACAACTGTTTAAGATCTTAAGCTGGAACTAATGTACAGACATTTGAGTGACAACTAGAAACATTGAATCTAGCTCAATATCCTTCTCTAGGATAGCATGAGGCAAAGGAATGTTTCAAGACATCTGGAAGTTGGAACCTTAGATTTTTATATCAGAAAGGTCATAAAGAAAAGGAAGAACCTTGATGAATATTAAACCTGCTAAGTTGTATATGAGAAAAACATCGGATTAAGATCTTAAAATGGAACTATTGCACTTGGGTGACAACTAAAAACATGGAATCTAGCCTTTGACAATTTTAAATTAGTCGTTATCAAAACAAGATGAAAGAGTGTAGTAAATGATATTTATAGACAATATCCACACTAAAGAATAGTTAGACAGAAAATGAGATGCTAATATATATGTCACATAAAATGTGTAACAAAAATGAAGGTGGCATTGTTTATTTTGGGAAATGCTAATCTATTTACAAGCGTTTCAGGTATTTTTGTTCCAGGGCATGGAAGTAACCTTTAAGGAAAATCAAAGAGAAAGATGTAAAGATGGGATTATGCAATGTGATACAAACCAAGTCATTTGTAGATAAATTATAGAAGAGCAAGATCTATGGTTTATATGTTAAGCTAAATGTGCAACTCTGTGTAGAAGCTATGGGTTCATACTATCACCTCAACGTACTATTATGGGTATTATTCTTCTCTTGAAATTGATGTAACTATTTTATCGCTATTTAATAATCCTCGTTGTTGTTCAGCTATGGAAATATCTTTTGAAAAAGGGTTCAATAAGATGCTAGTGTTGTTCATGGGGCAACTCGGACTGTCAGAACTTAGACCTATGACAGCATGGAGAGGAAGAAATACTCAGAGAAAATGCAGGGTTAGATAGCCTAAAAAATCTCTTCCTATACAGAATCCAGATTGCTGTGGAGACTTGAGGAAGGGATGGAATAACATCAAGAGAAAACTATCAAGATTCAAAACTAGTTTAGATAGACGAAGAAGGACAATAGTTTTGGTGCTGTATCTCAGGGTACAGAAACCAGAATTACAGGAATTAACAGCAGATGTGTCTGAGCAAGTTGAAAACTCTAGGAGACCGTTTGTCTGTAAAACAGAACACAAAATGAAGATGAAGAACAACATTGTGAATATTCTGAATCCTAAAATGACCATGGGGTGGATCTGGAGGAATTTCGTCCCATCCATATAATCAAGACTGTAGATGAATAACCTTATCCAAACTCTCCATCGTTCTTGTACTGAAGCATGTTAAAGGACAGAAAACGGGAGCTCATACAATTTACACAAATTTTGGGTCAATTAAATAATCAGCACAAATGAATTCAAAACAAGAGGGCTCTGCTGATTCAGAGTATTCAAGATTAGCAGTTCCGTGAGGCTAAGAAGTGAATTTATACTATGTCCCTTGAGGTTGAAATTAAACGTGAATTCTGCTATGTGATAAACTAGGATTTGGTGCCTATTATATTGATGAAATTTTTGTGTTGAGGGTTACTTTTATGAAATATGTCGAGAAAGATTCTACTTGATTATTCTTAACTTTAAAATGAAAAGACAGCAGAGAGTGGATTTAATTTGATCTTACGTGGATGGCTTGCCAAGCATGGGAACCCAAGTCATGGCTGAGGTGGATACAAGATCATCACCAAAGAACATGTATCCCCCTCCTTGTCCTCTTCCAGAAATACAGTGACCTATCACATTCTTGACGTGGCCTTGCTTTGCCCATTGAGATGGAAGACTTGCCATACCACTTCCAAGACCCAAAACACCATCCATGTGTGTCACTGCCAAAGATCCCTGCTGGTTATATCCACACCTGTCACAAAAAACATCTATGAACATGAGTGATCACCTCGATTTATTTTTATGCCCATCACAACCACTACGGTGTTCACCTAAAACACTTTTTCCATTTTCTTTTTCTACATCCTCCACACCAGGACGGTCTATCAAGCCTTATTAAAATATGTAGTGACATTTTCTGGATAATCAAGATTATCAGATTCCATAATTCAGTAATTTTTCTACATCCTCCACACCAGGACGGTCTATCAGGCCTTATTAAAATATGTAGTGACATTTTCTGGATAATCAAGATTATCAGATTCCATAATTCAGTAATTTTCATAGTTTTAGAAGCTGTTTGAAAGAAATGAATTCCACCTGACACAAACAAACTAACTAAAAGAAGCAACACATACCCAAAAACAGAATTTGCTGGCACCCAACCTCCATTGGTGAGATTGGTGAGAAAGGCCCAAACAGTGTCTCTAACAAGGAATCCCAGAGAATAGCTATGATCGGCATAATCAATATCATAATCGCACTGTTGAGACATTCGTTTGTGGTTGTGATTATGACCACTTGCTGCCTGCACAGCGGCACACAGAGGATCGGTGCCTGGCACCAGGGAGCCTTTCTTTAGCTTGTACAACGGATGTGATCCCTGCACAGAAGACATAACCCTCTCATGTTGTCTCAAACTGCCGAAACCAAGATAGAATGAATTCAAGAAATAATAAGTGTCCACTGATGACCCAAAAGCTGAGAGTGTAGTCAAATGCATCCATTACAGTAAATCAAGGAAGTGCAAAAGACATATCCAATAGAGGAATGCAGAAAGACAACTAACAGAACATACAACAAATGCAACCCATGATGCAGATGCTAACAAGTAGAAAAGAATTTTCATATGCATCAATTGGGTCCTGCCAAGCACCATGAATATCTAGAAATCCAGCATGCTCAATGCCAGATTGGAATGCATGCTTAAACAAAAAGAAAGCAATGCATGGGCTACTGACCCAAAATGCAGAGGCTAATAACTTGGCTTATAACAAATCAGGGAACATAAACTTGGCACAGTACTGGTGATTGCTAGCAAGTGTGATGGGCCTACTACCAACCCAAAATGCAAAGCCAACTCTGAGACTCAGAAAGCTCATAACCTGGCTTATCAAAAATCAGGGGAAAGAAACTGGCCAAAATACTGGTCATTTTCTGCAAGTGGGAGAGATCTACTACCAACCCAAAATTCAGAGTCAACTCCTAGAATCAACAGGCTTGTAATTTTGCTTATAAAAAAATTAGAGAATAAAACAGAATTCAGCAAAGTATAGGTATGCTACCTAACCTATGTATTGTATGAATGCATCTACAATCTACTCAAATTACTCCAATGAAATGAGCAATACCTAGACTGGCCTAAGCTGCATACCTCGGCACAACTCTGGCAGGGAGCATCGCACTGGACCCAGGTGAGTTCACTACCAGTGTCAACATCCAGATAGTATGGCTTTGGAGGATTCCCAAGTGACATATTAACAAAATAAAGCCTGCAAATCCACCATACTCAGTTGCAATTCTAAAGCAAACCATGAATTCAAAACTGAGAATGAAATTCTGATTGTCTTCAAAATTACCCGGATGGAACGACGTTCCCTGTGAGACGAAATATTGCAGTTCGATCCGCCTGCAACCTTCTACCAATCCTGTTGGTGTCTCGGCTCACAAAGGAGGAGGCTCCTCCTTCATCATCAGCTGGTGGGTCTTTGGGGTAGAGACGGTAAACGTGGGCCTGTTGAGATAAGCCCATGCATACAGAGCAGAGTACAGTTACAAGAAACAAATTTGTGAATAAACCCATGTTGATATCAATGCCTTAATGTGCCTATACAATGCTATTATGCCTTCCCAATTGCCTATAATCAGAATTTATAATGTGAGGGAGAGAGGTGGTGGGGATATCAACTACCACAAACTATTGAGTAACAGGGGATGCCTTGTACGTGTGAAACTTGCTTCTGCTTTTTGGTCAGCGTAACTTTTTTAGCTTTACTTTTTCATTCCTTGCTCATTGCCGAAATGACCAAGTGACTTCGTATAGGGGAAATTATGTCGTTTATTATTTTCCCTAGGTAGAGTTGTCCCCTTTTTTTAACGTACTACGTCGAGATTTATTTATTCTATGATAAAACAAAGTGAGGAAAAATGTTGGAAACTTCACAAGGAAGACATTTGCTATAATATTTTGAAATAATTTATTTATAAATCGAGATTGAGAAATAAATGTCTTTGAAACACTTCTACTAATTATTAAAATGTGGCATACGTAATATAGTAGACTTTTCATTTTTGTTAAATTAAATGTAAAATATTATATAATTGAGTTAATGAGATATATTTAACAATAAAATTTAAAAATATTTTATATTATTTTTTAATAATAATTTAATATTTTATATTATTGGTATAATGAAACTGTTAATTTTTTGAGTCCCTAACCATAAAATGTATTTGAAAAAAAAATTGTATATTTGATCATAAAACAAAAAAAAATTCCAAAACATGTAAAAATACAATCTTACTAAGGAAGCGTAAAAAGTATTTGAAAAGAATTTGCATATTTAATCATAAAACAAAAGTGTTCCAAAACCTGTAAAAATACAATCTTAGTAAGGAAGTAAAGTTCAAACAAACCTATAGCCAGATGTTTCAATTTTTTAAAAAAGTTTTATTTTTCTATATTCAATCAAAACTTATAATTCAAAAAAAAACAATACAATAATATATATAGTAATGAAACAAAATTTATAACTTTTAGATAAAGTTTATACTTATATATTTTAAATATTTGTATGGTTGATGTTTATAATATCTTGAAATCACTCAAATTTATAATAATTTATACTAATTTAATTTGTGTTAATAAAAATGACCTTTATTATTTTATTTTTATTATAATTAAAAATAAATAAAATTATTTATTTATTTAATTAATAATTATATATATATAGATATATATTAAAAATTATATAATTTTTTACCATAAAAATAATTTAATGCATAATAATAATAATATATTTATTAAAAAAATAATTTATCCAATAAAAGAAAATACCTATATAATGTTTTACAATAAAAATAACTCAATACATATTATATTATATTATATTATAATTATATATATATATATATATATATATATATATATATATATATATATATATATATATATATATATTAATAATTATAAATAAAAATATGCATAGATTATTAAGGGGTTTCATGACTATCATGTCACACATAAATTGATAGGCCTTGAAACACCTGTAGTCCTTATTTCATACGAAATATTTTGCATGTTTTAATGTAAGGGAAAATATATTTGGTTTTTGGTAGGTTCATTCGCTTTAACACAAGGGAATATATATTATCCTTGAATTTTGGTTTTGGAAGGTTACTTTGCTTCACTCCTAGTGTTGCATTCAATTTTTTTCAAAGTTGTATTGAAAATGTGGACTTTGTAGTGAACCAGCACTCTTGTTATTGTCATTTGAATGGGAAGGGAATGCAATCGTTGAAAGAAGAGAGTTCGAAAAATATATAATTCACAAATTTTGTATAAGTTTTAGTTTTTCCACAGTAATAAATTGCTTAAATATTTTTGGTATTTTTGGTAAAGGTTTTAAATAGTATATTAGCATTCCAAAATTTCTAGATAAACTATTAACGTATGAACAATTTTTTTTGGTACAAATTTAATTTGGCAAATGAAAGGTTCTTTGAGGGAGTTTATTTCTAAAAGGTGGAAGGCATAAAGCATTTGCTTGGTTGAGGGAGTTTAAGTTGTATTTTTTAGGCCGTTTATCTTTATAAGTGAATGAATGTATGACTTTAAGTTAGGGGTAGTTGATAAAAATTTGATTTATGAAAACTAATAGGTTTTAGTAAAGAGTTTTCGATCAATAGATGTCAAGGGATTCATGTTATATGTTTATTATGGTTGAAACATGTAACACTAAGATCATTAGAGTTTTAGTCTTTCATCCTTGTTACCTTGTAACTTTATTCAAGGGTAATGACCACATCAAATTCTGATGGTTGGCCACAAATTACTCTTTTGTAACTAGTTGAAATGAGCAACTTATGACATGCACGCACAAGCACACCATCAAACAAGTGCTACATAGTAGCTAGACCTTGTTGCTTAGTTTAAATATAGCTAAATTAAAGTAAAAAACAATAAAGACATAAAAATTTCATCAATAGCTTATATTAATTAAAATTACAATTAAATAAGATTTGATTACTATATTTTATAAAGATCAATTTTATATATGTTGCATGGCATTAAGATGCAAGCTTCCAATAGATCAAATTGCACCTATGAATGACTATCTGGATTGGACAATGGATTGTTTTGGTAGTGAGTCTTCATGAAAGAATGTTCATTTGCAAGAATCCAATGAGATGATGATCTGGAAAACCACAATCTACATTTTGCAAAGACAAAAATCATCATGTGTGGGTACTGAGGAAACCAAAGATTCACACTGAAGCCCCTCCCCCATAACTACAAACAAAATTCATAATTCAAACATGGAATTCCGTTTATAAATAAATAATCTATGGTTTGTAGAGATAAAAATCATCTTATGATAGTGTGATAGGAAATCATAAATTTGCTATAATTTAACACAAAAGCTCATTCCCTTATTCATAGTATTGGCATCAACCTTAATTTTTCATGGATATTAAGATTAGTCCAAATTTAAAAATTGAACAATTTAATAAATAGATAAATAATTAGAAATTAACCCAATTGCAAGGAAAATGTGCCCCCATTAGAATATCAATACATTTCTTAGCATTGAGACCTCGGGTACTAATATTCGATAAAGATGACTACTTTGGCGCAAATTATTATATAGTTCTACAAACTACTCCTAACATGAAAATGTTACTCTTATTAAACAAAACAACAAGGCAAGAAAAACTATTTGAAATTGAAATAATTTTTGAAAAGGGTTCACTTGCCTGGATGTACAACTGTCAGTGATGCACAATGGGGTAACTTAATCTATACAATTCAGTGAATGTGTAGAAGGACAACTGCAAACAGTGTAAAATATAATAATTTAAGCTCATGAGCACCAAAGTCTACTATAACCAATTCACTTAATGCGATCAAAAAATGAAAAATTGGCCACAATGGTCTAAACTCTAGGATGATCAATATATGGCCTTTTGTAGCCTATTAAACATCACACTCTAAGCTTTTATTACAGTACAAATACATCCAAATCAAATTTTTAAGACTGCAACATGCATTGCTATAGTCTTGTTGTAATTATGTTAAAATAGACAAATGAAAAATATTGGCACATCAATTAGTTCTATTTCATATCAATGATCTAACTAAAATAATTTTAGTAAAGGATAAGGGTATGAAACAAAAGATCTTTACTCATTGTTGCATAATTTTTATCCAAGCAAACTAACTTAGTGTAGAAAATGTAAAATATCGCAAAACGTTGAATCAAATGAAGATACAAGGAATCAAATGAAAAATTGACATGGGCATAAAACATGTTTAGAAGGCTACAACAACTGCAATATCATTATCATAATAATGAAATTGTTTTTTTTACATGTATAGAAAAAAATGACTTGAGATCGACCTAAAATTGATTCCATGAATCAAATGAAGACACAACGAATCAAATGAAGGTTTGACATGGGTACAGAATAGGTTTAGGAGGTTGCGGCTCTTTTTTATTTTTTTCCCTGAATAAATTGCAAAAAAACCATAATTTCATTATCGCAATAACAAAATTATATGTTTTACATGTATAGAAGAAATTGACTTGAGAATGACCTAAAACTAAATTTTTAAGTCAAAATTACAACACAACAATATTTATATTTTCAAAGTCTTACTAAAAACAAATACAGTGACCACAAAAAAATTGTCACCTAATAACTACTTATATATATATATATATATATATATATATATATATATATACACACACACACACACACAATCATGAGTGTATTATTTCTGTGTTGGTCATCCATGATCTCGTGATTTTTCCAAATTTCTTTTTGCAATAGACCCTTCTTTCCAGAGATTGTGGGCAATTACATTGTTTTCCTATAAATAGGAGGTTGCACCTAGAATAAGAATGTCAAACTAGAAGATGTTAAGTCTGAAAACATACTCCTATAAATACAGAAAAATATTATATACAAGCACTCTAAATTTACCTCGTTGATAAAGCTAATAACTGAAAATGCATGTTATTGACCAAGAAAAGAGTTCCATATAAGCCAAATATTCAATGTTTTCAATATTCATATACATTGTGCAAGGTCAAAATCATTTTCTAATGTAACTGTGGAGATGAATTCGAAGAAGCGTTGCTAAAGAAAAAAAGAGAAGAAATTGAACAATTTTTTGACACAAAATTGACTATACAAGCTTGAATTTATAGATTTTATTTATAGCCTATAGAGAATGGAGGACATGACCGAAAATGTTTTGGAATTACTCAAGGGATGGTTGGTCTAGCATTTTTGCAATAGATGGGGGCCCCTTGCAATAGCGTGAAGTTATGTGAGTGTTGGATGCATATTACAAAAGCCTCTTAAAGTCGGACTAATATCTATAGATGCACAAATTAATACATGGAAACCCTACTATGCACATAGGTAAAACCACAAGGCAATACCAACTTGATATCTTTTGCTATTTCATCAAAATTTCATACATGCAATGCAAGTGGCCAACACCCTTGTATGAAAATAAATAGCAAGGTTTCAAAGAACCATGTTATATGCAAAAAAATTCCTATAATAGCAAACCCATTCTTCTATCCACATGTATAAAGTGATATAAATTGATAACTTACATGTAAAATAGAAATCCAAGAGATAGTGGCTCAAATATGGAAAACCAACAACATTTCCTACGAGATCTAGAAAAACAATGGTTGAACCATAAAAAAATCAACTAAGTTTTCTAGTAATGAAATTACTTTCCTGCATACAAATTCTCTACTTTTATGTCTTCCCCAATATTTCTCTACATTATTCCTTCCTTTCCTCTCCTCTCCAATAAACCCCTCACCAGCACATAACCTATTCATTCGAATGACTAAAGGATGACCAGATTGAGATCACACGAGGTTTTTCACTCTGGGGTAGTTTTGGTGGTCTCACGTAGATTGGATGATGTGCATTACAACTAAAAGACACTGAGTAAATCAATCAACAATATGTGGAATCCAAGATATAACATATGTATAAATAGAGGCAAGAAGACAAATGTATTCATCATTTCCAGGATTTAACACAAGAAATTACATGGTGATACTACTTGATCTACTTATTTAATGCAACACACATTCCACCATCTTTTATGGTTGATATCATGGAGCTGGGTTACACTTTTTGGCAAAGCGAGGGTGTGTTTCAGTGAAAAAAGGATGCTCGACCAAACAATTTTAAGCACTCGATCGAGTAAATTTTAAGCCCTTGATTGAGCTATTTAGGTGCTTAAAAATAACTCAATTGAGCGTTTAAACAAACCCTCAGTCGAGCCCATTTCTAACATGAGTTAGAGGCTTGATCGAGCTATATGTTTCGATCGAGCCTATGGTTCGATCAAGCGCTTTAGCTCAATCGAGTGTTATTTTTTATCAAAAACCCCAACCACGACCTGCACAAATCATTTTGCTCAGATCGTGAGAGGAAAAGGAGTTCTACCAAAGATTTCTAAGCTCAAACAAAATGGAAGAACTCAATCCAGCTACCCATCAACCCCGCCAACGACCTAGAGGCCCAAGTTGAGGTAGGTTCCTGTCATTTTTGTCTTTTTTTTTTTACAAAGTAAAATAAATTAATTTGAATAAAAATATACCATACAAAAACTAAAAGAAAAAATAAATCATGAAAACCACAAAAAACCACCAAGAAAACCCTTGAAAACCAAAAACAACTTAGAAAATCACCAAGAAAACCCTCGAAAAACACTAAAAAAGCTATAATTTAGGTTTTAAATTTTTATTTTTTTAATTTCATTGTATAAGTTATTTGCAATGGTAGTATGTTTATTATAAATATTTTCTATGGTAAAAAATTTATTTTTTAATTATTTTACATTTTAAAGTTTTTATTAGGAATTTAGTGAAATAGAATTGGAAAAAAAAAAATATTTTTTGTTATTAAAAATGCATTTTAAATTTCTAGAGAAATATGCAAAAAAAAAAAAAATTCAAAACAGAAAACAATTAAACTCTAACCAATAAATAAATAAAATAGAAGCTTTAAATTGACATAATGAATATGGTTTCTCATGGTGAACCTCTATTAAATCAAACAAGATATTTTGTTTCATTTTTTATTTTAAATTAAAATAAATTTATATTTTAAATATTTTTTAATAATAAATATAATAATTTGTTTAAAAAAATAATTGTACTTAAATAAAATATTAACTAAATTAAAAGTCCAAAACCATTTTTTTAAATTTAATTAAATTTTATTAACCAAAATAAAACACACACACACACACATATATTTATATATATACCATTTAACACACATATATTATAAAGATATATAACATCTAATATATATTTATAATATATGTGTGTTAAATGGTATAGCATAGCATAGCATGTAACATAACTATATAACTATATATATCACAGTTATAGTTATAACATCTCTCTCTCTCATACACACACAGATATATATATATATATATATATATATATATATATATATATATATATATATATATATATATATATATATATATATATATATAACATTTAACATAGTTTTATAGCTGTTTAATATGATGTGCTCTTCATAATAACATACGATGGGTGATGCTCAAATTTTTTTAAGGCTCGAGTTGATCCATAAACTATAATTTTCCTCAACATTTCCACTACTCATATTTGTAGAATTATTTAATATAATGATATGAAAAATATATATCTCTTAGTTCTCACCTTTGTTAAATTGATTAGTTGAGAAATGATTTTGTAACTTACACTTCCTATCTTTTTATTTAACTATATAACACAACATAGCATATATATATATATATATATATATATATATATATATATATATATATATATTCAAGTTTCAACAATGCATTATTGATACATACATTAAATCCATGATGACAAGTACATTTAAATTGAATATATGATTATTTTGACTCTTTTCTATTTTGTACCATATGGTTTTATTATGTAGTGTGTCATACCATAATCATTGTCTTCATGTGCTTGCACCTAGTACATGTCATGTGTCAAAATCAAACATTATAAGGACTTGTCTTATGGAGTATTTGGTTGGCATAAAGTTTTATTACTTTTGCAAATCTGTTTATTTAATTTTATTACATATATTTACATATTTCTTCTCTATGAATAAAATGCATAATTTATAAATGGGAAAAAGTGTAAGTTAGATTTGATCACATTTTTCGATTGTGTTTACATGGAACTAAATACTTTGGTTGATAATTTATAATTAAAAAAAACACTCTATTTAGTTTAGGACTTCAGCCTAGATTATTCTACTTGAGTTTATAAATGGTTTTCTTGCCAACATTCTTTCTATGCCAACATTTTTTTCTTAGATTAATTTATATGTATTATATATAATTTGCAAATCCATCTTCCATATGCCCCCCAACTACAAACCGTCGGAGTGTTGGGGGATCTGCTATACATGGTCGGTCTAGATCACGTAGTCATACTAGAGTGTATGTTCCACTCATAGATCCTCCCTTCGACACCAATCGGAGTGTCAGAGACAATGTTTTTGTCTCTATTGATGATCTTGCTACATATAGTGGACCTTCTTCACCTGTTGCAGGTATACATCTTGCATTTTAAATCCTCTTTAAACTTTAAATGTTTATGCCTTGAAATTGTCTTTAATTTTAAAATCATCTTCAATTGATGTGTTTGAATTTAATGTATATGTTATTATGCTTCTAGTTTGTTATATATATTAAATTGTGTTTGTGATTTGCAGACCCTCAACAGGGTGAAGACGAGGATCAAAGTGCAATGTCAATCCCTCTGTGGAACGATGTTATAGCCAGTATCACAGTTGAGTATGTTAGAGCCCAGTAAACATGGATCACATGAGAGTTGGATAAAATCTCTACTAATTCACCTACTAGGCGTAGTTTGTCTCTAATGTTGGATAGCATCAATAAGTTGGTCGAGACATACCAGAAGGAGGGCCCACAAAGCCATCTCCTATATTCCATACATAGGATTAGGAGGCTAGAAGTTAGAGTTCCACATACTTGGAAGTCGGTGTAAGACGTTACCAAGAACATTGATGTTTGTGGGGATTTGTTTGACATCCTCTAGATTGTCGTGCTAGACATGCTAGCCCAATTCTGCTAAAATATTTTAAGAATGTTGATGCGACCCCTTTTATTTATGATTGATTCATTGGAGCTTGGGGGCAGCTCCCCCACCATGACAAGTCCCCATTTACTTTGCAAATCATATATATGTGGAGTTTGTGCTACATATGAGGATAAATTACAAAATCACCAGATCTAAGTTTTATGGACCCGGCTTGGGAGGTAGTTATGAATGTGTCAGGGCTCGCAGGGACCCTATGCATGTAACACCACCTCTGAGATTATTGCCACGACCATCTCAGAGCGTGGTATTTTTGACGGAGTTAGAGTAGTCGTCGCAACATGGTGTTGAGACTAGGCATACCATTGTAAATAACATGTAAATGACATTGGTCATTTCTCATGTTGCATTGCATGGAGAGATGAACAGATCATCTGTGTTGCCTTGTGGCCTAGGTCAATTGCATTACATGATGATTCATATCTCGAGAGTCTAGGGCATGACCAAATTTTTTCATATGCACGTAGTGTCGTGATATCATATGTGACACTTGGAGGGTGTGCATCCCATGTGACACAGACCAAGTACATTTATACAAAACTTTTGACTCTTATCGTCAAATTATACATTGTTTATATTAATAAGTTCATATCAAATTGCATTTATATTAATAATTTCATGATAACATGCATGCATAACCCAACTATAGAGATCAGCTTTTGAGGTCATCTGAGGGGGTAGTTGACCAGCCAGAGAAGCCTCCCCTAGTGCATGTTTCCATGGCTTGGTCTCCTCCACCTCCACCTCCTCCTCATAACACGCATGGACTAGTAGTTGAGGTAAGATTTTTTATTCCTAAGATTTCAACATTTTATTTTTTTAAGTTACATGTATGCATGATAATTAATTCATAGACTAATTATAAATTTTCTTTGCCATTGTGTACATGGGCCTAGATGTAGAGGAGTTTCGATGCTGCAGTTATGTGGGCACATGAGTGGGATGTTGGGTATAGAGGCATTGAGCCACAGATCGGGGAGCACCAAACCCAGATTGATCGGGCCCCCATCCCACTTGACTTCCATTTTCACTCAACTAAGTCACAGGTAGGGGACTATTTAAATGCATAATTCAAAATCATTTATTTCCATATTGTTTATTTTTTACAAATAATGTTCTAATTAATTTGAATTTGAATGTGTTATATTGCAGTATCAGATTATGGATGCTCACTCTGTGCAGAAAAACACACATAATAGTTCTAGATACTTTCTAGAGTGGATCATAGATAATTTGTATATTTTTAGGCCCATTTCATAGGGAACATTCACATGTGATGTACAAACTTTGTATATTTTCATACATGGACAATTTATGGATGCATGAACATTATTTCAGTTTATGGATGCTTATTATTTCAGTTTGTGGATGTTCATGTATAATGTAATTTGTATATATTTTCATATGGATAGTTTATTATCATACATAACTAACAAGATAACAATTTTGACTTCTTAGGAAATAAATTAAGAAAATAAGTACAATCTTAGACTATGATGCAAGTCACTTTGATACTTAAAATGAACTAAAATATATGTTCATGGTTCAATTAAAAAACACAAATAGGATTGAAATACATTTTAAATTCAATTTTAAAAGATGTCTTCAACTAGTAATGTTCAACTAATAAGTTTTATTAAATTTTATTTCTTTTGAGGTCATCTACAAGAGCTTAGTCATAACACATGATAGAAGTCATATGTATTGGAATTTAATGTACCAAAAAACACTTAATGATATATTTCTAGATAATTTATATAATTTCATGAGCTTTCTTAAATGTAGTTGGCTATTGAAATATTTCAATCAATTCCTTTACTTAAGACATTCAGTTAAGAACATTCAAGAAGTAAAATTTTACAAAATAACAATTTTGAATTCTAGTTTCATACACTAAGGAAATAAGTGCAATCTTACTATGATGCAAGTCATTTTAATACTTAAAATGAACTAAAATATATCATGTACATCAATTTAATATTGAATTTGTAGAAAGTGTCTTTTAGTTCAGTTAATGTATGTTAATTTAAAAAATTAATGATATGTTTATATAATTTTATGGATTTTCCTAAATTTATTTGCCTATTCAAGTATTTCAACCAATTCCTTATCTTAAGACCTTCAATTAAGAACATTCAAGAAGTTAAATTTTATAAAATAACAATTTTAGTTGTCATATTGGCTTGTAGAAAGTGTTTTTTAGTGCACAATCAATGTATGTTAAATTATAATGATTTTAAAAGATGTCAAGATGTAAACTACAAATAAGTTTTATTCGATTTTATTTCTTTTGAGGTTATCTAAAAGAGCTTAATAGTCATAACATGATATATATATATATATATATATATATATATATATATATATATATATATATATATATATATATATATATATATATATATATCTATATATATATATATATATACATATATATATATATATACATATACATATATATATATATATATACATATATATATATATATATATATACATATACATATATATATATATATATATATATATATATATATATATATATATATATCCTATTTGTTGCACTTTTTACAATCCAATATGAAGCATGTGTGTAACTCTTTCCATGTTTTATATCAAATTGACACATGACATATTTATTAATAACATAAAAATATTTCAATGTTGTTCATAACCTAGATAGTTGAATTTCCATTTTAAATAAAATAATATTATATCAACTTGGTTGTTACATACTGAAATGGATTTTCTAGAAACCAAATGTATGACATGTATATAGATCTATAAAATTTCTTGCATGCTCAATATGAATACTATACATGATATTTAAAAAATTTATGATAATTTTTTTAAATTAAATCTAAATCTAAATCCCTATTGATTCTAAATTTTAGCTAAATTTTAGATCAATTGGGTTCACATAAGGATCTTATCCCTAAAAATAAAACCTTCTTGAAATTTGGTGTATTTTAGAAACTTAAGCTCTTCAAGGAAACTAAAGCTTATATAACATATATGTACACCATTATGAATCCATCCTAGATAAGAGGGAAACATTTCTCTATTCAAAATTATAAATTACAAGAGTATTCAATTGTCACATTTATAAATTACAAAAACCATACATTTGAGATCTCTTATACTATATTAGATTACAGTTGACTACTATAGACTCGGCTTCAGGGCTTGCCATTTGCATCATCTACTCATCTAGCCAATGGCTCACAAGAATGCAAGTCACCATAATACATTCATGGTCAAATTTTGTCATCTTCCATCTCCTTGGTTCACCTTTCTTTGTTTTGATTTCTATGAGATTGATCCAAGCTGCTAGGAGTATATGATTGTATTGACAAGATATATATTCAGGCATAAAATCTCTATAAATGATGTGATCAGTCTTTTTTTTAACCTTTTCAAAAAATGGTCCATCACAACCATGTCACCAATTTGGTATGTGATTTGTGCATCTTAATATGGTCTCACCAACCTACTTTTCATCAGTGTGCATTGCATCAAATAATAGGCCATGCTCTCTTCCTTTCCTATGGGGGAAATGACAACAAAAACACCACCTACAACCAAAATACAAAATATGTATTAGTTAAATATGTTCAAGATTTCAATTTATAGATGAAATTGTTAACGATAGATTGGCCACATACCTTCCCTTACAAGATTAAATACTTGATCATGATCAAGTGAAATGATGGCCTCTTCATCGTGCATCTCTTGACACATCAGAATTGGATGAGGTCCCTTTCGATTAAGAGGGACATATTTCCATCCTTTCACATACCTGTGTTTTTCATAGTGATTAAGTCTACATCCATCAACACCAATGCAAAACTCACAAAAACATGTGAGTTTTCTTATCTCGATGGAAAATATTTCCCCCATGTCTTTGCTTCGAACTAAGTGTAATTCCCTTATTCCTTCTACAATATTACAATGCCAAGGAATGGATCTATTCACATTGCCAAGTTCAACATTCTAGAAGAACCTACACACAAGCCTAATAGATTTGTGACCTTCATGTCCTAAATGGGATCTGCACCAGTTGACCACCTTTAGTGATTATTTGAGTCGATTTGCATCAAGACTCATTTGGTACCTCCTAAGTTCTCGCTTCACATAAGAACTTGCACCATCATTCTCACCCTTTCCATGTCCTATTTCAAATTAGTTGCAAGTATGTTGAATTTTTGTCTTTTTATGTAGTCAACTCAACCAATAAAAAGTGTGTGCTAACTTCAATTGCCCTGCACAACCATCTGACCATATCCAATGCTTCCTGAATGATGTGTTTTTTTTTTTTTAATGATTCATAAATAAGGTTAAAGAAATTTTGCACGAACAATGTGTCATGCTCATGATCATTACTGGTGTGAAAATGATACTCCTTAATCACATCACACGACTTGTTAGTGTTATCCCTTCCATCAAGATTCAATTGTACATGTCTGTACAAAACCTGCATGAATATGGGCACTTGGTCTGAATGATAATACTCACTATGTATCTATATATGAGGAGGAAATATGTAATTCTAAGCAAATTCCACCACTGATAATATTTTTTATGGCTGAAATACTTCATGATCATGCTTAATTCAGATGCTTTCCACCTAGACCTCTGCGAGTGTTTGATATATTTATAGATTTGGTTTCGAAGCAACCCCATGAATTGTGAAATAGGAATCTCATCCTCAACATAGTTTATCCTCTTAGGTTCCATAGTTAAAGAAGATGGTTGATTTCCCACGACATAGTCATAATGCTTCCATGTGACATCTGACATCCCAGACTAGTTGGGATCAATAAGAAAGTTCCCATGGAACAATGCCAAATCATCACATTCAATGCACCTTCTACCACTTATACATATTTTCTTGTAAAACAACTCTTCTGGCTTCGTTCTGCACAATATTGATGAAACAAAATCATGCACTGTAGGAGGAGGAGGGCCACAGTGGCAGTTCTTCTCGTAAAATTCTCAAAAAGTTTCATAATGAAGCTTAAATTCAACATGATATCAACAACAACACATGTCACGGATTGTATTAGGCCTAATAAATGATGGCTTCAATTTTTGAAACATCCTTATGGGTATCTTCACATGGCGATTTCTTTCCTAAAATTTCTCGAATAGTGCAACTTTTGTCATTTCTACAATGTGCTTAGTGTGTTCCACATACTCACATTTAGCTATGTGATGTCATATGACATGCTTTCTATCTGGAATAGCACGGGAATGACTCTCCCAAAACTCTACCACAAATTCTTTGATTCTTGTTGTAAGCCTGTCTTGGTAGGGTTTCCTGGTGATAAGAACCCAACAAGCAAATTCATCATTTTCATTCACTTGAACCCTGAATTTGGTATGCTTGTGAAATGTTTTTCTCAAGACATGGAGCAATTTTGACATTATTGCCAAATTTTTTTGTCTTGATGTACTTGGTGCAACAATAGCAGTTGTAATTTCCCTACACGCAACTTGAACATTGAGTTTTCTTGATTTTCCAAACATAGTGAATACCTTTGATATATTTTCAGTGACATTCATATATGTCTTCTTAATTTTAGCATTTTGGACACCCAAAAGCTTTGTGGCATGTTTTATTTTCTTATGTTTGATCAACCCATGTAGTGTTTGAGCTTGTGCAACAACTGAATGATTCTCAAAATATTGTTGAATGGTGTTATTGACATGGTCTCTAATAGTGTGAGTAGGGATAGGCTCCCCAAGGTCCTTTGTTGTGCTTGCATCCAAATTTTTTGCAAATGGTCCACCCCTTTCCAAACCCTTACAACTCCTTTTTATCATGTCAACTTGAGAGGAAACAATTCATTCTTCTGGTGGTTGATCAACTTGATAGGGAAAATATCCTTCCTCTAGTGATTGATTAGCTTGACGTGGCACATATTGTTCCCCTAGTGATGGTTGATCAACTTGATAGGGCACATGCTCCTTTAGTGGTTGATCAGGTCCATAAGGCACATATTGATCATCATCTCGTTGATCAGCTTGATGGGACACATCTTCTCCCTCATGTGGATCCCTGCATAGTGGAATACAAAATATACTTGTAAGTCAAGTAAATTGTCATCATAAGACAAGTGAATGGTAGATCTAGATACACATGTTTATTTAAGAAATCACCATAGGTGGAAGGTCTTGATATGATTTCATAGTAGGTAGCAAAAGTTGACATGGATCAAGGGTTATAAGTTGAAACATGAAGAGAAAAGTGTTTCAAGCTTAGGGAAAGATGGGTCGAAGAAGAGTGCACCAGTAAAGGTATCGGTCAATGTGTCAACAAAAAGGGTGATTCAGAATATGATGAAAGGTAAAAGTATTCATCCTCATTCAATAAAAATCAATTTGGAAACCTTAGAGTTCTAGTCACAAACCCTGGGGAAAAGTTAAATGAAAAACAAGTTGAGACTTGGAAGCTAGGTAGTATAAGTTGACATGGACCAACGGTTATAAGTTGAAACATGAAAAGAAAAGGGTATCGAGCTCAGGGAAATATGGGTCAAAGAAAAGTGCACAAGGTATCGGTTCCTATGTCAACAAAAAGGGTTATTCATAATATGATGAAAGATAAAATAAATCATCCTCAATCAATAAAAATCATTTTAGAAACCCTAGGGTTCTAGTCACAAACCCTAGGGAAAATTTATATGAAAAATAAGTTGGCATTTGGCAACTAGGTAGCAGAAGTTGGCGTAGAGCAAGGATTATAAGTTGAAACATGAAAAGAAAAGGGTTTTGAGCTCAGGGAAAGATGGGTTGAAGAAGAGTGAATCGGTAAAGGTATCAACCCCTATGTCAACAAAAAGGGTGATTTAGAATATGATGAAAGGTGAAATCATTCATCCTTAATCATTAAAAATCAATTTGGAAACCCTAGGGTTCTAGTCACAAACCCTAGGGAAAAGTTAAATGAAAAACAAGTTGACATTTGGAAACTAGGTAGCAAAATTTGACATGGACCAACGATTCTAAGTTGAAACATGAAAAGAAAAGGGTTTCAAGCTCATGGAATGATGGGCTGAAGCAGAGAGAAAGTCAGTAAAAGTATGGGTCCTCGTGTCAACAAAAAGGGTGATTCAAAATATGAGGAAAGGGAAAAGAGCTTAGGGAAATATGGGTGGAAGAAGAGAGAAGGTCAGTAAAAGTATTGGTTGTCATGTCAATAAAAAGGGTAATTCAGAATATGATGAAAGGTAGAAGCATTCATCATGCATGAAAGGTAAAATAATTTCCATGATGATGTGAATGGTTTATAGGAGGCACCTTAAGATGATATAATCCCTATGAAATATGTAAATAATGACAAGAATTCTATTATGAGAAAAAAAAATCAGTTGGTAAGAAAGGAAATAAATCAATAACACATGAGACTGTTGCATTCGCAAGCACACCTAAACACATACATTTTCTTTAGGAAATCCAAATGAATCACATACATAAGACAAAGCGAAAAATAAATGGTTAATTTTCCCTTTAATTCTAATGTGTGAAAAAATCGACAAAAAAGGTTTATTTGGGGTTTTGCATATGAGGAAAATTCCTAAAAAGGCATAACGTCCTTCCACTCAAGTAGTAACTGGGCCTTGTGAAAATTTTAGAATAGGGTACTAGGGCCATGTCATAAATGTCATTGGCGACGCTTCCAGTAGCCAAAAAACTAACCAAGGTATGGAGAGCGTTATAGTGTTCAAATGTACTATGGTTATGTCCCAAAAGAGCTGGAAATGCTTCTAGTAGCCTAACCAATATCAACTCAAGTCTAAGTGCTCCCGCACCTCAAGCTACAGGGAAAGATGCCCTAATATTTAGCCACTAAGTTACCTGTGCCTAATGGGAATGGATGAATGTTAACTTCTAGTTGTCATTTTTGGACCCAGAACCCCTACCACATGTCAAGAGAAAACATGAGGTTCCATGATAATCCACTACCTAGGCCTTAGCCCCTTCACGAGTTTCTTTCCATGTACCGGATTTGTCACTGGATGATGCGAGATTTTAAACTCCCTAAAAGATAACTATCTATGTTTCAACAACCACGACGACTTATGTGCTTCCTATCACCATGGTTCTAGTCTGAACTATAAATTATCTTGTAGCCCTTGTGGGAAATTTAGTGTGTTTAGGTTAAGATTGTTTTTAGAAAGGCTTTTCTTCACTTGGGTGTGCAACAAAATATAAGCTCGCATAAATTAGATACAAATATTCCAGAAAGAGGATACCCTTTATGCAAAGTTTAAGTGAGCACAATGTTTGGGGTGAATGTGTGTGAAAGTGAAATTGTGAGCGTACAAAGTGTGAATTGATGTGGATATGCAGTGATTCTTTACAATTACCTTAATTAAACTATGTGATGTTTGTTCCTTGCAAGAAAAGAAATGATGTGTGGATAATGGGCCACTTACTTCTTTCCTAATTATACTATGTGAGAATATGTTTGTGTAAAAAATTTCAAAGTAAAATATAAGCAATTACTCTACTTGTAATGGTTAGTAAAGCAATTTGGTTAGTAGTGATGGTGTGTGCAAGGTGAATCTAGTGCACATACAAAGTGTTTGAATTACAAGTATGTGGATATGAAGTTCATGATCTTTTAATACAATTTCCCTAATTACACAATGTGATGTTTCTTCCTTGCAAGAAATAAATGTTGTGTGGATGATGGACCACCTACTTCTTTCTAAATTATACTATTTGAGCATATGATGTGGGAAAAAATTCAAAGTAAAATATAAGCCTCAATTACTCTACCTGTAATGAATCTAGTGCACATACAAAGTGTTTGAATTGCAAGTATATGTGAAATATGTATTATATAGTTATAATGTTTGGTTAAATGTATTTTTATAAACGGTTAATAAAATATAATATTGTCAATTTTTTTTTTTAAAATTTGACAGATCATAGGAATATTGTCTCCATTTACTAAGTGAAGCATTTGACCTTTTTCAAAATTAGTTCTTCTTAGCAACAATTTTTCGTTTCTTCAAGAGACTATATAAATCCTAAACTAAAAGTGATTTCTACAACAAAGATCAAGTTATATTTTTGTTCATACATCTCATTCACCAAAAAATTGAATTAAAATCCAATGCCAACTAAAAGAGATTGTGAGAACAGAAGGAAATAAAAAAAAAATGATTTAAAAAGAATAGTTGTTAAGAATAAAATTAGAGGAATTGGAGAGTAAATTGTCAATATATACCTATTTCTAAAGTAATCTAGTCCCATAAGCAGTAATCTATCTTCAATCTCCCCCCAACACATGTTTAAGAAATGAAAAAACTTAAAACCATTTGGGCATAAGATTGAAGGGTGTGTGATAAAGGTGAACTATTGCTAGATATAACCCCAAAAGTTTACTAGTGAATCTAGGTTTGGAACTTTGTTTGGTTTCACGACAAATCGCATTTACCAAATGAAGCATTTCAAGACCTTTTTCAAATTTACTTCTTCTTAGCAACAATTTTTATTTCTTCAAAAGATTATATAAATCCCAAAATAAAAGTGATCCCTACTGTAACAAGGATGGTATTATATTTTTGTTCATATATCTCATTTACCAAATATTTCAATTATTTAAATACGATGTCAATTATTTAAATCTACTCATTTGTATAATAATTTGCAAGGTTATTGAACTAAAGACTAATATAAATTAAGTTTAAATTTTTATATAGGAAACTTCTAAATACATATTTCAGAGGGAGTTATTACTTAAAGAACTTAATGATGTGGAGAATCTTTTGAATTTGAGAGAATGGGAGATTCTTGAAAAATCGAGATAATGATTACCAAATTGAAGGGCCAAATTTATTTCATAAGAGAAAACAAAATCTATATCTATAAATTTATACAAAATTAATCAACTATAAGATAAATTGTGACTAAAAAACCATACAATACATAAATACATTCTCCATGACACAATAAAGAACCTATTCAACTAGTTTTTAAGTATGTTAATATTTGAAAGCCTACAATACAAAATAAAATTAGTTGGAAATCTTTTTCTTTATTAGAAGCATCATATCATTTAGCATTTTAAACCGTGTAACTAAAATAACCATAAAACAATAGTAAGAAGAACTTTATTAAAGGAAGAAGATATCATAACTACAAATAATTTCACAATTCGAAATAAAAAGTGAAAAAAAATGTGGGATGAGAAGTATGAGAAGGACAATGAAAGTTTTGATAAGGAAACAAAAAGAAATCAAGAGATAGAGGTTCTAGTGGATTTATAGAACAAGAAAGATGCTTCAAGGTTTTATCAACAATGAATGTACATTGTTATCATTTGTGGTGAAGAGGGGAGCATAGATGATTTGAGTGTTTTTTCGGGAGAATGTACATGAAATTTTAACACAACAATCAAGTAGGGAACAAGGAGGGGCAAGAGGATTTAAAAAACTATATGTTTCTACAAGGAATCTTTTTTATACACGTGCAAAGATAGATATCCAATGTCTTTTATCTTTTCAATTATTTTCATTTCAAATCTTGACAAAGCTTAAAATAAGGAACTCCTCTTTTTTAATTTTGAGTCATATTTTGCAATATATTTAATGACTGAACGTTGAGAAACAACTAGATGAATTTAATCACCATTAGATTGCCACAATCTAAGAAGATTATAATTATAAACATTTCTAGCATATCATCAATACATGCATGCTAATTTATTTCTTTTGCAATTATTAATTTATGAATTTAATATTGATTAATCACATGAGCCTTCCATGGAGAATTATAGTTATATGCAATAATACATTCATTTTTGTGCAAGCATGAATTTACACTACACTTTGTATGTCTTTAAAAAAACTTGTTCTCTTTAAAAAATTCTCGTAAGCTTCATGTGATAATTGAAAGAAGAAACTTGTAAGGTAGGGATCATCATTTAGGATTCAAGGAACCACTTAATGTTATATATGATGATGAATATTATGAAAATTTATTGTTGTTACATATGTTTAACAAATAATGTCTTCTTAGTTCATGCACATTGGAAGTAGGGATATTATTTCTCCTTCTAGATCTTGATCCATTTTCTCTCTTTTAACTCCTAAAAGGATATCAAACACTAATAGCACTAAAGTTTATAGGTTTTGGAGCACCAATGTGACAACCATTTTTGCTAATCCTTCTTGTAAATAAATTGTCATGAATTGTAATCTATGTAAATAACATATGGAAATTATGTTCCAGTGGTTTTCTTTGGTTAAATCGCATCCTTAGTTTTTGTGGGTTATTCTAAACCATTGCAATTCAAAGGTGGTTCATAATTTGCATGAATTCAAGTGGTTTCAGAAAATTCCAATAAACCATGGTTTCAAGTAGTTTCTATAATTTGCATGGTTTCAAGTAGTTTTCAATAATTTGCATGGTTTCAAGTGGTTTTATGTAGTTGTTATTACATATCATTTTTTAACTACATGGTATTACTTTCGATGCTTATTTTATCTTAGTTTTATTGTTTCATTCTCCACTTCTTTCTACCTTTCTATCATATTTCCTAATGCATATAATATGAAGCAAGTAATATGAGAAGTGAGACAATTTGAATTACCTGTATTTGCATGAATTTCTTGTTCTCTCAATGTTTGACGTCTTTTTCTCATACTTTCTTAATATTTTCTCATATTTCCTCTATGGATGGTAATTTCTTTCCTTTTCTAGATCCAAATCTCCAATTTCCCATGTTTGTTGTGAATCCTTGTGTAATTTTCACGCTATGATATTTATCTATGAATGAATGTTTGTTGTTTTTTTTCTACATTCAAATTTAGAGACTAATTTATTTGTTGCTAGTAGAGGCTCGATCGAGCTTTGAGCCATATCATTTTACATTAATAACGTTAATAAAATTTGGTAGGCGATTGGCGGTGCTTAGCCTTTTAAAGGCTCATTCGAGCCCATGGCTCGATCAAGCCACTGGTTAACCACGTATACAGCTCAATCGAACAATTTGAATTTTGAATTTAAGTGTTCGAACGAGATCCTGAGGTCCTAAAAAGTCATAGTTTCAGCGCCCCTTCTGCAAATTTCTCTACAACCCCATTTTGTACTGTAGTGGATTTAGGGCAGAATTTGTCCTTAAGTGGTGGAGTTGATCATGTTGGATTCGTGAAAGAATCCTCTACTCAATGGCAAACGAATTGACATTTTCGAATTCATATGATAATTTTCATCTAATTTCTTTTAAACATAACAATTGAATATTTTTTGGACAATTTCAAAGTTGTTGAATAAAAAACCAATAACATAAAATATACACAATGAAAGTTTTTCAAAAAATACCACAATCTTCGCTTACGAGTACTCTTAAAAATTGTACTGTTGGTTTTTCAATTTATTTAAAGAGTTGAAAACAATATTACGTAAACATTTGTGTCTCGAAAATGCAGTTGAAATATTACTTCGCAAACTTCGAAAAAAATTGCATAAAATTTTAATTCTTTAATATGAAAAACCTAGTTCTCTCTGTTTAGATCATGTTCATATATATATATATATATATATATATATATATATATATATATATATATAATTACACATTTTAGACTAAGTTATGCTACATGAATACACACATACCTCTTAAGTTTTGCAAAAAATTGCGAGGACAAGTATCGCATTTAATGGAAAATCGAGAGATTATACCACACTAATTTTTTTTGCAAAAATATCATTAGTACAACAACATAATTCTCCACAAATTATGTTTTTAGTCTAAATCAAAATTCACAATGCTTATATGAATTTTGAGCGTTGCAATTCGATAAAAGAGGAACAACTTGAAATTTCATCGCCACATTTGGCCCAAAAGTGTAACCCATCTTCGTGCATTCACCCTTTTGTAAGGAGGAGGAAGCGCCAAACAAAGTTGCCTAGTGAATTGGAGTAATTGTTGTTAAATGCATCCATGGCATGGAAGAATGCTATCATCTGGTGCCTTGGCATTAAATGTGTAAAATCGTCTTCCTGATACAAAGAAGAGATAAGATTTTTGCTTTAGTAAATATGCATGTTATGGACAAAATAACAAAATTAACCAAAATTGGAGAGAATACAAAAATGTAAAACCATTCCAAAGTAAATAAATGAAAAAGTAGCAAAGAAGACCGTGTATGTGTGTGTATATATCACTCTTTGAATTAAGCTATTATATATATATATATATATATATATATATATATAGATATATATATATATATATAAAACAAATCTTGATCATTCAAAAATAAATTGTTAATATCATTGTTTCATCCTTGCTTTTGATGCTTCTAATTATGTTTTTATAGCATTTTTATGATACACTGCATTAACTAAACCAAATCATTACATAATAAAACTACACCCAATTGAATGCATGAAAAATAAAACTAATATTTTAAAAAATAAATTAATTTATTTTCTAATATTAACTTTACGAAATGCAATACGTTCGCTTGGGGTAGCTCAATCGGTAATGGCCTGGAAATGAGGTCTCACTGAACTCGAAGCCTCGGGTTCAAATCTTGTACTATCCCCCCAATCGAAGTGAGAAGTTGGACATGATGAAGATGTAGTCCTACCAAGCTTACAAAAAAAAACTTTACAAAATGCAATATAATTTTTGACCAAATAAAAAATAATTAATAGTCAATTAATTGTATTATTTCTACTTGCGATAAAGTTGATAATAAATGTTATACATAAGTCATTCATTTAACTAAAAAAAACTTGCTAAATTTATCTAAAAAAATAATAAAGAACTTAATGTTTTAAGTCCTCGAAATTGTATTTTAAAAGCCGAAAACAAACCTGTGGATCAACTAAGAAGTACCCACACCTTGGTAAAAAAACAAAACAAATTAATATTGAATCAATTTCTAAAGTTTATAATTTTAATTTTTGATACATATTTTATGTATCAAATAATGAAATATAAATGCGTTAATCCAAATAAACTAACATTAATTGATTGCTTAAACGAGTTACTCCTTACTGCTTTGAGTAAGTCTTTTGAAGTACAAAAGATTTTAAAATGTAGGCAATTAAGATAACGCTATTTACTTTGGTTGAGATTGGAAGTATGGACTTGAGGAATGTTGGTCAAATTTATGGATATGCATTTTTTATTAGTTTTTTATATTAATTTTTTTTTTGGTATTTTAGTAAGTTGTTTATGAGTTTTATTTTAAATGGTTTTTAATATTTATTTATTGGATTTGAAATTTATTTGGAATGGGAGTTAAATTAAATACAAATAAGTTATTTTTCTAGTTGGTTTAGGCATTTGGAGCTATTTTTGGAGTTTGCTTGGATGTCTAGTGATGTGTTTTTTTTATATGATTATGGTAATTTCAATTTTATTTGGGTTTCTTCTTTTTTAGTAAATTATCACCTATGTGAAAGTATTATTGAGTTTTTAATGATTTTTTTTTGTTTGGATTGAAATTTAGGTAGGAGTTTAGTGTTTAGGATCAATGGATAGCTTCCCTAGCTTTGTTTTTCTTATCAAGCGAGAACAATATTCCAGGATAGATTTGAAATCCAAAGACTTTAAAAAAGAATTGAGAATCTTATTTCTAACAAGAGGTCTTATCTAAATTGCATAGTCATGAGAAAACTCATCATAAGGAATGTGCTCTATTAATAGAGATGGTTTTGTAATAATGCAATTAAATTTCACTTGAAGCTGAGTGTCTATTATTCACAGAATTCGTGTCTCACTACAATAGCTCCTCTCGATCCATATCTTCAAATATTGGATTGTATAAGAGATCAATCATAGGAAAGTTTAAGGAAGAGGAAACAATATACAAATTATGTGAAGATGTAGATATAGAAGTAATTGTTATCATAACATTTTTATATTAAGCACTGGAATAGTCATAATATCCAAGTTTATATTAAATCTTAGTTTTTTAATATTTAGTAAAATAAGATTAATAAAACTACACCCAATCAAATACATATGTATGAAAAATAAAACTAAATTATTTTAAAAAATAAATTAATTTCTTTTTTTAATATTAATTTTATGTAGTCAAACATAAAAATAATTAATAATCAAACCCATTTTCAATTGTGCTATTTTCACCTATAATATAAATAATACTAATAAAAAATCAATAAATTTATCATTAAAAAAAATAGTAAATGGAATCATCGATAAAGTCTTCACATATATGTTGACTTTAATTTTATATATATATATATATATATAAGTAAAATATGAAAGATATAAAAATAAGTTAAAAAAATTCGGATAGTTTGTTTTTATAAAGGATGAAAAGAGGTTTTGCATTTAAAAAAATAGATAAATATTTTTTACATTTTCAATTCAATTTTCACTTAAGAATTTTTTAAAATAAAAAAAATTGAATTTTGCATACCTCTTACAAAGTGGCCAAAATGATATAACCATTCACTTCGTCCAAAGTGTCAATGTCTAATCATTTATAAAATAATGTTTGTTTTTATATATTAAAAACATTCAAGTCAATCATCTTAATCTTGTTACAATAATAGTTATGGAAAACAAACATTAATAAATAATGTTTTGTATGTTATTTGTATTTTCATATAAAAACAAATAAAATATATAATTCGTGTTTTAAAATCCACCCATCATTGCGTACAATTCAATAGATTTTATGTGTGCACACCAATGACTATGACATTTCCAATCATTCACGTTTAGATTTTATATATAAGTTTTGGTGCTAAGTGTTGGTACTTGCGTTAATTGAAACTAATGTTATTGTTTTACTCTATTAATGTTATTTAATAAATTTATTAGCTTTGGTATTCCCAGAGATTATAGTATTTGTTTTGCGATCAATTTTGTATTATTTTGGTTAGTTTTTGTAATTTTAATTAAAGTTTTTGGAAAATGTTTAATATTTTTATTTTTTTTAATTTTAAAAATAATTTTTTAATTTTTGGAAATTTTTTATTCGTTAAGTGAGTTTTGAGGTGACATAATTTCCCTTGTGGAGGATGATTTGTTTTTGGCCTGGTGGAGGATGATTTGTTTTTTTTTTGGTATTTGTCAGTGTTTAGAAAATCATTTTAAAATTTAAAAAAAAAGGCTAATTTTGTAAGTAACCAATTTTGAGGCGACACAATTTCCTTGGTGGAGGATGATTTGTGTGGAGGATTATTTGTTTTTGGTATTTGTCAGTGTTTAGAAAATCATTTTAAAATTTAAACAAAGGCTAATTTTGTAAGTAACCATTCCATCGATGAGTGCTCTGACACTAACATTGACAAAATGTTCTTAGGAGGTCCTTTACGAGTGGGGGTGTTTCTTTGGTTAGTGCTCTAACACTGACAACAAGACAGGTATTGTTAGTGTGTTTATCTTTTATTATTTCATTTTAAACTTTTTTCCATTTAAAACTTTTACAGATTTAGTTATGTGGGAGAGTAGTTGCATAGAGTTGTGAATTTGTGCGGAATGAAGGATGTGTGGAAGACAAAGTATGTGCGAGAGAACGAGGGTGTAGAGGGAACTTTATTTCATAGACACAAAATTAATTTAACTAGGAACATAAATTTTAATTCGTAATGTAACATGCACAACTAGAAAGAACGATTTGTAAACTAGAAATAACAAATCTTGGTATTCAAGGTTTCTGAATACTATGTGCATTTGTGATTTCACATTTGTAGATTAAATACTTATTATTATTATTATTATTATTATGCAATTAAATTAAGTTTTTTTTATTATTAGTCATTTCCTCGCCAGCGACTATAGCATTCACCTCGCGGTCAAAGTGCATTGACACTATATTATTTTGTTGAGTTTTTGCAATTTTAACCAAAGTTTTTAGAAAATGCTGAGTATTTCTATTTTTAGTGTGTGTGAACAAATAATGTTGTGTGGGAGAACAAATGCGCGGAGTAAGGAACATAAGCTTTAATTCGTAGTGTAAAAAAAACTTTCATCCACAATGTTGTGGTCTTTTGTATAATTTTTTCGTTGGAAAATTTCTTCTACAAACCAGTTCTAATTTCTTATATTTGTGAACTAAATACTAATTATCAAATATTCAATTAAGTGTCTTTTTAATGCATGTGAAGAAGAGGTGTTGCGTGGGAGAACGAGTGTGCAAAGCAATGACATGATACGTTGATACATTGTGCGACCCCCTTACTTCATCTGCACCTCAGTACATTACTATTATGAAACCAATAGTATTGCAATTGCGTAAATTCTGGCATCATCAAGAGAGTGGAGTGAATTCATATATTATCAGTAATATATCTGAAAGATTGTGATTCATTGAATATGCATGGAAAGCATATTTCGATTAATGCAGATAATTAAGTTATTTATCGAGTGGATAAAAAATGAGCTCAAGGGAGACAAGGAATTCGTAAACAATGACTTATTAACTTTTAGTCACAAGCTTGATTTACTGTTTAATCTAGAGAAAGAGAAACAAAGACTCTCGAATGTTGATCGAATGAAGCAAATCAAAGTTACATGGTCTGAGAGAATCAAAATATGGAGGATATTATTTCATAATGTGGAAGCATAGAAAGTATAAGAGCTTATGCATATTTCAAGGCAATAGCAATTGTTCTAGATTTAAATGGTCCACACATTACATATGGGTCTGGATTAATTTCAAAGGACAAATTAATGGATGAATTGGAGATGCTAAAACAATCAAAGGAAACATAGTTCGATGATATAATTGATTTTATTGTAGAGGAAATTAACAAATGGCTAATTACTTTTGTTAAACAAAGTAACCTATCAAATGGGTATTAAACCAAGTTCTCACTTTTAGAGGTAGCAAAAAATCATCTGATTTTGAAAAATGTTGATTTTGAATGCATCTTTTTGTTTAGACCATATTTTTGAGACTTTACATTTTTTTATGTATTAAGTATGCACACTTTTTTTTAAATGTTAGTGATTTTTATGCCATTTTGAAAAAAAGTTGCTGATCCAAAATACACATTTTTTTTGGAGCATATTTTTGAGACTTTAAATTTTTTTATGTATTAAATATGCACATATTATTTTTTTAAATTTTAGTGATTTTCATGCCAATTTGAAAAGTGTTGATGTAACATCAACCACAATTTTTTGGTTTATGTTTGACATTTTAAATTTTTGATATCTTAATTATGGATAATTGTTTTTAAATGTTGGTGATTTTCATGTAGACTTTGAAAAGCATTAACCTTTTTTTAGGCATATTTTGGACACTTTAAATTTTCTTATGTCCTAAGTATGCACATTGTTTTTTAAAATGTTGATTATTTAACCATTTTTCAAGTTATCTTATTCCTCTTCTTGTTTTTTATCCTAATATGTTTGTTTCATAAGGATTTTCGAAACTTGTGTTTTTTTCTTCTTTACAATGTCAAAGTTTAAAAAAATAATATTTTGAAGTTATGTTTTTTTATATATCTATATATTATTAATTAATACTTCAATACACATAAAATAATTGTCGCTAAAAAATAATACTTCTAAATACTCGATAAAAAATACACATTTTGCATATAGATATAATTAAAAAAATACGTATTTCGAGACCTTTTCACTAAAACTGACATGCTAAATAATTTTAATTTTTTTATGAACAAATTAAATAAAACAAGTTGGAAAATAACATTTTTTATGAAAATTTTATGAATTTTATATCCAAGAAGTGTAATATGCAGCTTTGTTGTACCTACCACTTATGCAAAAAGTAATCGATAACAATTATTGAATGTGTCAACAAATTCATAAATCTAATAATAAAACACATTTGAATACGACGAAGGGAAGTAATGAAAGTAATTAATGGACTAGATAACCTTGGAGCAAAATAGAGATAGGTGCATACATAATTTTTGATGAAACATTAGCCCCAACATCATTGTTTATTACAAAAGTTAAGAGTTTATTGAAATGTGTTTGTGCACATTTTATTCCATCTTTAACTTATGAGACCAAATAAGGAGGAGAAATTACAATGTCTAGTATCTTTATATTAAATAATGTATATATACGATATAAACAAAATAAATAATATTTTTTTTAAATAATTATTCTAACAAACTATTTATTTAACTTTAAATTTACACTCATCCTAATTCAACAGTAAATAAATAATCTATGATAGAATTTTTATGTTGAAAAAATCAAATTAATATTAAGTATCCAGTGTCGTCTTAATTGCGTGTCAAATAATTCATACTTAATAAAATATCTAATATAAAAATTTATAATGTCTAATATGTTAAAATACAAAATTTAGTTTCACAAATGCTTAAGTGTGAGTACAAAAGATTCCTAAAAAATATTTTTATTTTTATTTTGTATTTTTATGTTATGATTAAAATTGTAAAGACAAAGGAGAAAATTTTATTTATTTATTTTTTATATTGCATCATGATTTAAAATTGAATTGTGAAAATATATAATATAGGTAAGGTTTATTGAGGAAAATGATTGAACAAGTCTATTCAATAATAAAAATCAACGAAGACAATAAGCAAGAGAAAAATCAATGTAATATGCAACATTGCTGCTTTTGTTTTTTAAATCAACCAATTTCCATAGTTAGTAAAAGCTTGAAACATAATGACAATAGTTTTTTTTTGGAAAATAAAATATTAATTATGGAAAATTCCATAATTGTGGGGAAAAAAAATTAATAATTAATATAAGAGAACACTTGGAAATTAGAGTTTTTTTTTTAACAATTTTTATCTAAATTTTGAAAAATAAAGAAAGCTATCACTAGCCCTCAGGGAGTAGACTAGCTGATTCCGAGAATCAGTGAGCCCTCGGGGGTGGGGTGGTGTTGGCTTATTCTGGGAATCGACCAACCCTCGAGGGGGCGGGGGTTGGCTGATTCCAGGGATCGTCCAACCCTCACCCAGTCGCCTGTGGTCCGTAGCTCCCCGCCCTCACTTGTGGCCCATCGGGTAGTTGCGCAAGGGTCACAAGTGATGGCAAGGAATTGAGCTCACTTGCAACCAGAAAGGCTGCTTCATAGGACAGGGTTTTTAAATATTCATTTATTTATTTTAAATTTATATTTATTTTAATTTTTTTTTTGTTTTTTTAATTTTTAATTTTTTTTTTTCATTGATTCTTTTTATTTTTATTATTATCCCTATTGCAGGTAGGGGATAACACATTTGGTATTGAGTTGTCTTTACATTAGTTTTGCATTTGACAAAAAAATATATTAGTATCCTTAAAAAAAAATATTAGTATCCTTAAATTGATATTAGCAGATTAATTCAAGTTATTTTTTAAAATATTTTATTTTTATTTATCATAGATTTGATTGGCTCAGACCTTATTTCTCTATTTGGGTATAATTAGTACTCCTCCTAGGGTGATAGCATGATAGATGTTATGTGAGAGATGTTGATTGGAATAGAGCAACTTATACAACATGTAAGATGTAGAGTACATTGTGTAATCGTATACTTTATGCATGCACAACATACCAAAAAGGTCATCTATAACCATCATGTGATAGACACATCATTAAATATATTTTTTTGACATATAAATAATCCGTGAAGCATTTAATGTTTCGGTACATGATACTTCAGGCAAGATACATGGAATTTTTATTTGCTAATTCACACTCTATCCTCCTCTAAGAGCGATTAGCGGAATTTGAATAGTCTGGATAAGTTGGTCATATCACAGGTAAGTTGGTAATTTCTTTTTAAATATATATAAAAAAAATATTTATAATTTTAATTATTGAAATTTATAATTTTATGGTTACAACTTAATTAATAATTTAATATTTGATCATTTAAATTTAAATATTATTTAATTTTTTGAAAAAATAATAAATTTATTTATAATTATGTATTGAGTTAATTTGACAATTTAAATATAATCATAAATATTTTATTATATCACGAATCATTTCAATGATTTTGAGAAATCAAAGGAATAATATTCCTTGTAAGTTTTGAGGAGAAGCACCCAATTGACAATGTTATTGATAAGCATGGTCAAATGAATTACAACACCTTAAAACCTCCAGAACACTACTATGTATGCCAAAGTCATAAAGCATACACCTACCCCAATAATGCCCTTGCACATACCAATTTTGCACACTTTGCATGTGCCACAACATATGTGGTAGCATCTATACACATTGCACCAAAGAGATGAATAGTCACTAATACCAAGAATAGAAACAAAATCCCCAACCACACTTAAGTGGGAAGGAGATCAAGGAAGAAGAGTAGGATCAAGCAGCCTCAGCAAGAATAATTGCAGGTAACCTTTTTCATGTGTGATTTCCTAGCTAGTTTGGACATGCATGGCTTTGCATGTTGGTGAATGGTTCTCTTGTTGTTGGTGGCATGGTTTTTTCAGGTAATGAAAGTGGTTTTTAGCCTAGCCTTGTCTTTTCCGAATGCCATGGTATGTTGGGATGTTTATCTCAGTTTTGAGCTTTGGTTTTCCAGATGGATTTCGGAATTTGTAGCGGAGGTGGTATCAAGGTTCATCCCCAAAGGCCTAGGAATCCCTTGACCAGTTTTGGAAGGATACATGGCAATGCCTAAGGGAGAAGTCTTGGTTTAGGGCCTATTGATCTAGGTTTGGATTGCGGTAAATCCTGAGAGACTAGTCTCGATTTAGGGCCTAATGACCCAGGATTGGATAGTGGTAAATCTTGAGAGACAAGGGGACGAAAAAATTCTCAAGGATAGTGAAGGTTTCTAGGAATTCCAAGTTCAGTTTGGTTGTGATCGGAGTATCGATTTTGGTGTGATCATGGTTCTGTGAGGGTGGAGGTGGTTTAACCTCTGGATTCCTTTGGTTGTTATTGGATTGGTTGTTTTATGAAATCCCACATTCATGCTTAGAATATGGCATGTGTGTGATTGGCTGAAAGAGAAATTTGGTTCAGCCATGTGTATGGTCAAGTGGTACATCAAAGTCCCGAACCTGGTCGGATTTGCCTATGATTAATAAAAGCTAAGTTCTCTTACTTTTACACTGATTTATATGTGTATTTAATGGTTTTCATATCTCTGATATTTATATGGTTTTATGTTGGTTATAAGCTTGGTTAAATGATTGGTTCATGTCATGGTTATTTCATGTATTTACTTGTAATTGTTAAACGGAGGGATGTAAGACGTAATTGATGTTATAATAGTTCAATGGAGAAGGAGGTGATCCTTCTACTTATGTTTCATAAGTTCTTTCAGTCACTTATGCTCTATCTTGTATCCTAGACCTATAGGTTGCATTGATTCCAAGTGTTTGACAGAATGTCAGTCTCGATTGGAGATGCTCAGGCCTAGCCCTGGGGTTTATTTTTTATTTATCATCATTATTATCATGTCTTTGATGGATTTTGAAGGTTGTAGCAAGTTCTGGGAAGAGGTCGAGATTCTAGGCTAGAAAGTGGCTCAAATATCGAGGTCACTGGTACAGGATTGCTGAGAAAAGTATACAGTCACTGGCATATAGGCCTATGAGAGAAACTGTGGGTTGAAGGATGTTATCATGCCTATATAATGAGAGTGACCATGGGTTAAAAGGATTAAATTGTCAGTGGGAATCAGGGACAAGATGTTTGAGTGGCTAACATGTATCCTGAGGGTGTTGTTGCTGATGTGGACGGGTTTTTTTGTTATGTTCCATTGATTCCATTTCCTTAAGGTCACCAAAGAAGTTGAATCCCTTATAGTATCCTCTCTTGTCGCATGTTTAACCTGGCTGGCAGGTTGCTTGGGTGGAATTGGGAGGAGGGGGTGTTACAATGAGGATAGTTCTTTTAATGTGTAAACCTCATTAAAAATGAAACAATTCCCTATGAGGATAGTTATGCTAATATGTCAACCTTGTTAAAAAACGACACATGTCCCTATAAGGATATTTATTTTTACTGTGTCAACCTCGATAAAAAATGAAACAGGTCCCTATGAGGATCATTCTTTCACTGTGTCAACCTCATTAAAAATGAAACAGGTCACTATGAGGAAAGTTCTTTTACAATGTCAACCTCGTTAAAAAATTAAACAGGTCATTATGAGGATGGTTCTTTTACTATGTCAACCTCGTTAAAAATGAAATAGGTACCTATGAGGATAGTTATCTTATAGTGTAAACCTCATTAAAAAATGAAACATGTCATTATGAGGATGGTTCTTTTACTGTGTCAAGTTTGTTAAAAAATGAAAAATTCCCTATGAGGATAGTTATTTTACTGTGTCAACCTTGTTAAAAAATGAAACATGTCCCTGTGAGGATGTTATTTTACTATGTAAACCTCGTTAAAAAATGAAATACACCCCCATGAGGATAGTTCTTTTACTGTGTCAACCTCGTTAAAAAATGAAATAGGTCCCCATGAGGATAGTTCTTTTACTGTGTCAACCTTGTTAAATAATGAAACAGGTCCTTATGAAAATGGTTCCTTTTCTTGTGTCAATCTCATTAAAAAATGAAACAAGGTTCCATGAGAATAGTTCTTTTTCTTGTGTCAAGCTCATTAAAAAATGAAATAAGGTGATGTGAGCATAATTCTTTTCCTGTGTCAAGCTCATTAAAAAATGAAACAAATCCTCTCATAGTTAACTCGAGTCTTTCACTTGATCTTGTAAATGAATCTTGGGGGGCATGTGCCTATGTTGTTATGCTAGGGGCATGAAAACCTATCTCAAGCATAGTTTTCCTATGTTTCAAGCTTGTCTAAAAATGAAACTACTCTCAAGCATAGTTTTCTTATGTTTGAAGCTTGTATAAAAATGAAACCTATCTCGAGTCCATTTTAGTTATTATTTTCAAGACTCGTTAAACTCATGAAAATCCCAAGCTTCTTTTTCTATATTTTCATCCTCATAAAACATACATGAAAATCCTGAGTTATTTGTGTCTTTTCCTACTTGTTAATTAAATTGAAATTCGGTGAAATGAGTACACTTTTATCACTTTTTCGGACTTGATCAAACTTATAAAAAAGAGAAACCATGGAGTTACCTTTAAGCTCTTTTCTGACTCTTGAAATATGAAAAGATTGTTGAGTATGCTTGTTTGTTTCAAACTCATTAAAGAAAGAAAAAAACTTCTTCTTGATATAAGTTTACCCCTTTTACGGATCATGTGGACTATTTACGAAAAAGGTATACCTTGACTAATCATGGTCAAAAGAGTTATCTCCTGCACTATTTTACACTTTTCCAGGTTTGAGAGACTAAATATATGAAAACAGGCATTTCAGATTTTACTTACGTTTTTCTCTAGACTCCCTAAATATGAAAACCACCAAGTTTCACTTTCTCTGGTATCCTTAAAATTTTACATTGAATGAATTGTATTAGTTTCCTTTTTGTGTCTTTTCAAAATCTTTAAGCATGAAAATGACATTGAGTTACCCCTTCACTGGACTCGTAAAATGTAAATAGTGCAGAACTTGCCAATCATGACAAGACCAAACCACTCATTCCTTGGGTTCATCAAAAATACTCCGAAGGACTCATCCGATGGATGAGCTTAGAAGACAAGCATATGTTATCCTCCTCAAGCTTGTGTAAAAAATAAAGATATGCTTTCCAGTAATGGTGAAGGAAAATTGGAAAGAAACATTTTTTTTTATTGTAAGAAGGCATTATATCGCTCTTGAACATGACACTCTATCACCTTTATCTCTAGGTTTGGAAATCCATTTGCCTTTCAATTGGTCATACCTCATTGAAAGTCTTCAAACTAGTTTCTGGTCCTATTTTTGAGTCAAATGCTGCCAAGTCAAAATTTCGTGTCGCCAATATGTTTAAGAGAAGTTCAACCTCAGTCAAAATTACCTTACAAATCATAACCTTCAATCACATCGGTCATCCCTGAGTTAGTCCTGAATCACTCCATTTTTGTTCTTCAAAACTTAATACTTGTTTTGTGTCATTGATGGGGGATACATTAAGGTCCTCCTGCGACGGGTCACTTGATGTCGACGTCAGCTCATTATCTAGGAAGTTGAATTAAAAACTCCCTTTCGGTACCTTGGAGCCTGCATGACTTAATGGCATGTTTCTCGCATTCGACGACAGGTTCTCATCATTAACCTTCGATCAAATGATTCTATAAGTGTTAGACTTCAAGAAATTTAATCGCACCTCATAAATTGTACTAGAGTACCTTGAGAGCCATTTTCATTATTGATGGTTTCTCTCGCGCCTGTTAACGATTTACATCATTGAACGATAATTAGGTGGTTTCTACTGTGTTCGACTTCAATAAATTTACTCACATGGTTATATTCGTACATCAAGAGACGTAGATCAAGACCCTGGATCTATTTTAATCCATCCAGGTTGCATGTAGTTACTAAATATTCATGATTTTAAATATAGATCCATTGATGGCTACGTCCATACCGTGTCTTTTGTTGACATGGATCTTCATATGTATTTCCATACTGATTCTTTGAGATACTTGTACTCTAAGTATGTGAATGCCTACCTCAGTGATGTTTATATGAAAGCATGATATGGTGATCCTTGATTGTTTGTTTCAAGTCTTCAACTAACTGGTCTATGGTCTGAACCTTTGACATGATCTGATCATGTTCACGCAAGTATAAAAAACAAAAAACAAATTCTAGAAGCTTTGATGGAGGAATCTTATCCAAATTAGAATCCTCGAACTACTACATACCTGCACCTCATCCCTTGGTTCATGGAACTAATCTCCTCCTCTTACGCATCACATCCCTTGAGAAGAGTAACTAGAAACCTCCTTCTCTTATCTATAACTCGAGCATAAGACTAGGGCAAGGGGAGAGACGTGGATTTGTGAACTTATGCTATTGATTTTGGGTTTTAAGAGCTTGTCATCAACAAAAGGAACAAAGACCATTGGAAATTTCTTGTGACATCAAGGTAACTAGGTTGTAAGCTTGTTCTACTTTGAATTTAATACAAAGAAGTTGTTCTTTCCTAATTGCTTCTATTTTGATGTTACTTGCGAGATTCCTTAATCACTCGCATGGTTTACAAATTATTATTGATTCAACTATATGATGTATGTAAAGTTATGGATTTCATTTACCTTTGATTTTATATGTGAGATGCTTTGATACCTTTGAATGTTTTTTTCTATGTAAATCTCTTTTGGAGCATCATGTAGACGTCGTGGGAAGTATTGGGAAATCCTCTAAGGAATTGAGGAAAATCTAGTTGCGGAAAGCACTGAAAGGACTTCTACAAGCACGTCGCTAATAGGTAAGTGATTCTTTGTTTACTTCCTATTTCATGTTTCAGTTATAGGCTAAGGAAATGTAGCAACTCTTTTAATGTGTGTTACTAGGTTTTGTTGGAAATCTAGGGAGATCCTTCTTTTCCGCAAGAAGTGATTTTTCTACCTGACTCTTAATCTTTCAAACATTACTAGGTAGCATATGAACATCCTTAATAGACTGTAGCAAACCAATATCATAACCATAGTTCCAATAATGAACTGATGGAAACATATGAGGAATTCCCCCTAAATTTGTGCCTCTTCGTTTTCACCACAAAGAATTGTACGAGACTATCTATGTCAAAAAACGCGTATACATGTGACTATCCTTCATGAGAAATGCATACAAAATGTAAAATGCTGATTTTTTATAACCACAAATCCCCATGAAAATGTCATGTTTGTTCGTAGTCACAGTCACTTCATCATATGCAACATCAGTAACATAAACGTCACCAAAATAATAATATAGCAACATATGGAATCATCATCAAGATACACATGCATAGATCCCCTTGAGATCATACACCACTAATCCTATGGACCTGATATTCATTATATGTTCTTCATAAGGCTATGTACCTCATGCTTACTTCTGCATTCATTGTTAGAAGTATGATTTAAGAACAATGGACTGCAATAGGGATAATTTTCCCTACGTCTCTGACTACTACTCCTTCTTCCTCCAATATGTTTGCAATTTTTGATCATGTGTTCAAAATTGTGATGTTTAAACCATCTCATGTAACCAAAGGCTTGTGAGCTTCCATTCCATCCACTTGACCTACAATTAGTGGCCTTATGCCCAAATGAGTTACAAGTGAAACAATATCCATAAAACCATCTTTTATACCTGGGAACTAATCTTGAAGGACTTGATACAATTTCTTTGATCTTGAAGTTTTCATATCTGATGAGAGACTTGATTCATTCTTTTGTGGGTCCTTATCATCTTGTGAATCTGAAACCTTGTGGTTGTATCCAATGTCTGTCTTGATTAGAGGAGAGTGTTGTTCATTAATAATATTTTTCTAGTGATTCAGATGCCTTTACCCATTTGTTTGTTTTCTCATAATATTCCCTTAGAGTCACAATTTATGTTTCTAAATTTTCATAATGCCTTTCCTTTTCTTGAAGTTGTTTTGCTAAGTCTTCTATTCTTCTATTGGTTGCTTCTAATTGAGACTTTAGCAAGTTCATTTCTTTGACAATACTACTTTTTTTTTTTCTAGTTCTTTATTTGCATTCCTTAGTTTATCAATTTCTTTCAATGCTTTCATTAAATCATCTTCTTCACAACTATCTGATTCACTAGTTGATTGATCTTCAAGAGCCATAATTATTTTGTAACTATTGTTAGAATCTAAATCTGAATCTTCCTGATCATCAGATGTGCTTTGACTATCTTCATTAGAATAAAAACTTTTCTTGGTAGAAAACTTATTTTTTCCATTTTTCTTGTCAACATCCTTTTCCTTTTCTTTCTTGTTATGATTTTCTTTATATGGACATTTGGATGCATAATGACCTACTCTTCCATAATAAAAACACTTAAAGGGAAGTTTACCTTTGAATTTACCAGTTCCCACTTGTAACTTCTTCACAAAATTTGCTTCTTCCTCATCTGAAATGTAGCTTGTATCTTTAGTTTTTTCCTTTTCTTTTCCTTTGTATGTGGCTTTGAATGCACTTCTTTAATCTATGATGTATTCCCCTTTTTAATCATATTGCAATTAATCAAGATCCCATGAAGTTGTTCTAGAGTAAGACTTTTCAAATCCTGCATTTCTTCAATGGAAAATACTTTGGCATCGAACTTTGGGGTTAGTGATCTCAAAATATTTTCAATAATAGAAGAATCCTCTATCTTGTCCCCAAGCCCTTTCATAGTGTTAGTAATCTCGTCTACTCTAAGGAAAAAATTGCAATGCTTTCATCATCATGCATTCTAAGGGACTCATATTGAATTCTATATGATTGGAGTTTGGCACTCTTTACCTTAGTATCACCTTCATAACTCTAAATAATCTTATCCCATATTTCCTTTCTAGTGTCTAGCTGCATGACTTTCATGAAATCAAATTCTACTAATCCTCCCAAGATAACATTTATTGCCTTTGCATTGTTCTCATACTGCTTCTTTCCTGCATTATTTATGGGAATGGAGGTTGGGTATTGATATCCACCTTCAAAAAATCCCCATACATCAACTCCTAATGACTGCAAATATGCTCTCATTCTGACCTTCCAAAACATAAAGTTAGTACCATTAAATAAAGGTGGCTTGGTAGAGAAAAGTCCATCTTGGCTACTCATCTTGCTAGATCTCCCTTCAAGTGATCAAGCTCCTTCTAAGGGACCTACTCTGATATCAATTGTTAAGAAAAATATATTTTGGGGGGGTGGGTGAATTGGTATTTTTAATTCACTTTAACTTTCAATTTCAAGTTCAAAATTCTATACACAACTGTTATTGAGACAACTCACGTGTGTACACAGCTTTTGTGAGTAAAAATAATGTATATCTAGATTACTTATGCTTCTTAACTTCCATCAAATGTTAAATTTAATCGTTGTATTATTAATTTGTTTTCCATTCAATATGTAGTAAAGAGAAGATAAATCGTAACACATAAGAAACACATCAACACATAAGGATGTCAAGATTTTGGGTTGAAACCTAATGTATGAGAAAACCATTGTTATTTTCATATTTGTCTTATTCACTTATTATAATGAAAAATAATTACATCATGGTCTTGTAGTGCCATATAATCTTACCAACAAACCGGCACCCACCTGCAAGAAATTACAACCTCCACGTGTTCTCTAGCACCCACTGGAAGGGACCTACAACCCCTTGGTCTCATTTGCCAGATCCTACTGGAAGGGAGCTCCTACCCCCTCACTGGAGGTTACAACCCTCAACACCTTGTGGACCATGTTTCATAATATTTCATACTAGATCCACCTATCTCAATCCATTAAAACTTGCAAGCCACCTTTCATCAAATTTTCAAACTAGACCCACAACCAACAATATGCTCAAAGCCAATTAACCATTCTGAAACCAAACTTTGAATCAATGAATAAATCAGCCAATCATGCTAATACCCACACTATCATCAACACAAAACTAATATACATTTATTACAAACCCTGGTCAATATTACTTCAGAATATATACGTGACTATTCTGAAGCATACCCACGTATATACACGCTTCCTATGCATAAAGCCTACATACATATCTCAAATTATAGAATATTGAAACATTGTCAAACTAAATCATTGTATCAACAATGGAACCACTGAAGTACTGAGTCAAAACAACTAATCAAAGATATACTAATACTAACTCACTGAATACCCAATCACAATGCATTGTCATCATTGATCAATATACCAAGTCACAACCAAATCAATCCAATCCACACTAACAAATACAAACCATTTTGATCAAGACATCATTGACGAACAACAACAAATAATACAAACTTCATCAAGCAATAATTGCAATCTCTAGAACACATATGCGACTTTAATGAAATAGATCTACGTATATATGTTCTTTCCATGTATAAAACACTCATACATATTTCAACATACTGAATAAACACATCAAACCCTAATCATCAAATTCTATACGAGACAATTATGAATCATATCCGCATTTGTATGCGACATTACTAAAGAAAACCTACTTACAGATCTTAAATTATTGAATCAGGTCATTGTTGCAAACACAACCTATGTCAAATACATATATTTGCGCACATGTTGTTAGAAAAATCTCAAATATCAGCAAACATATTTAGATCATAACACTATTATAGCAATGGTGGCTTCTTAAACATAAATAAAGCAATCAAGCATAACCATATACTTTCAGATCTTTCAGATTTGAACCTTCTCCCTGCTCCCTAGTGCACACCTGTTCCAGATCATATCACACAAAAATAATATTACAAATGCACACAGAAATCATTGATCTCCACCTCCTTATATAGCTTCTTCCTTTGTCAATATCACAAGAAAATCCCTTGGTAATGTTTTTGGTATTCATTTGACGTGATCAAATAGACATTGTTGGCACAATACTATGGGAAATTACCATTGTAATGGTTTATGGTCTCCTTTTTTCCATGGATCGGATTATGCACGTGACTTCTTTTCACATATACTGCGTATGTACGTGAATATTATTCACAGGGGCCATATATAATATTTCAAACTTCACATTTTCATCTTCTCTCAAGTGAAACTTGTAACAAGGTTGTCAACACACTTCCTCATCTCTACAATACTTGTACCAATATTCTTATCATCTACATTGGTCATATTATAACCAAGTTGACATCAAGGACATTATTTTCAAGCAGGTTTCCGTCAAGGACAACACATTAGCCATAATGTGAACACATAAATATACATATCCCAATATCTACAACTTATAATTGCATCAATTGTAGCTAGCCAAGGTCTACTAAGGATTAATGGATGCCCCCAATATCTACAACTTATAATTGCATCAATTGTATCTAGCCAAGGTCTACTAAGGATTAATGGATGCCCCCCTTAAATTAACCTTGGGAGTTAAAATCATAAAGTCAACATGATATTCCCATGAATATAAAGATACAAACACATCTTGTAATATACCATCAAGATTAATAACAAGTTTATCTACCAATTGAAATAAAGTTGAGGTATATTTAAGATTAGGGAGCTTTAATTGGTCCATATTGTGCTTGCTCATGATATTAATCGTTGCTCCTAAATCAATCAAAGTGTTTGGAATTTAAATACCATTAATGTGAATTTTTACAATGGGGATGCTTGGATCTAAATATTTATGGACTATTAGTTTTCTCATCATAATATATCCAATCTTTCCTACCAATTGAATCTTTTCAATATCTTTTTTTTTTCTTCCTAATTTTTTAATGCATAACTCATTTATTGTTTTTTCAAAGTTGGGTATTTCCTTTATAGCTTGAAGTAAAGGAATTTTGATGCAAATTTTTTTCAACTCATATAGCGTATTATAGTCAGGTAAAATGATTTTCCTTTCTACTCCCTTATCAATTTTACATCTTTCAGGAAAATGAGGGCTTTGTAAGGAAACAAAGGGTTGTTCTCCTAGAGGAATTGTAGGAGTTGATTTTATTTGGTTTTATCCTAATTGTATAGGAACATCTTCCTTTGGAAGAATCTTTTCTTGATTAAGAGATGCCTCTTTTTCAAGAAATTTATCCCCCTTATATTCTTGGATGACAATTGGTGGTGATTTGATTTGCAAGACTCGACCAAATCTAAGTTGACGTCCATTTATACCTAGAGGAGCTATCATACAAGCTTGAAAATTATGACCCTTAACATTATATATGGGTTATTGAGGGGTTTTATTATTCAAATTCAGGAGTGGTTGCACAAGTAGTTGATTAGAATTTTGAGGAAATGGAGTGGATCGTAAGGGAAGTGGTTGAATTGAAGTCAATTAGGGTTGTAAATGTGGTTGAGTAGGTTGTGGTGGTTGAGGAGAGTAATGATGAGATTGGTATTGAGGATATGGTTGTTGAAATTGAGGATATTGATGATTCATACCATAATAATTTTTCCAACCCTATGAACAATATGGGTTTTTTGGTTGAGGTGGCCAAGTTTCCAAGGCATAGGTGTATTCCAATTGCTTTGTGTTTATGCATATGATTGATATTGTGCATTGGGATCTTGTGTCATACCTGTTTGTCGAGGTTGCCAAGGTCTCTTGGGAGCAATATAACAAAGTGATTCAACTTGACTTGTTCCTGTTTCTTCTTGAAAAACAACCTTAAGTCCATGTATTGAAGGACACTCCTTTATAGCATGATTTTCTGCACATATAACACATATCTCAACATTGTCAAGAGGAGATTCTCGTAAGGCATGCTTTTTCCTACTTCTAGGACATAAAATAGATAATGCAACATTCTCAATTTTTTTTTGTATTTTGTATCCTTAAGGTATCTAGTTTCTCATTAAGATTTCCATGGATATTAGTTTTAAAATTATCAACCAAGTTTCCTAATTTTTCTCTACTTTATGTTCCAAATGCATATTTACTTACTCCTGACATGGTTGGATCTCTTGGGTTCTTACCATATTTTTCTATTCCTCTTGAGATGTGTTTTCATAACTCACAAATTTCTTCGAATGACAATTGGGAGACATCTCCCTTTCCCATTAAGTTGACAAGGTCAATCCATTCATCCCTTATAGCTTTTAGCAAGATATTTTTTAATGTGTCTTCATCTAAATTATGCATTTTAGCCCTTTCAAAATTGTAGGCAAATATTTCCACCAAATCTTCAAGATTTTCATCCTCTTTTTGAGCCATCTTAAAGACTTCATCCTTAAGGTCAAGATGTATGCAGATTTTTTATATTTTTCTAGGAATATTATTTTGATATCATCCCATGCTCTAATAAAATGTGTTCGTAGACCCATGAACCACTTATGGGCTCCATATTTTAGAGTAGTGAGGAATATTTTCAATTTTTGAGTATCAAGTAAATAATCATATGTTTTTCACAATAGGTCAAACTCAGAAAGAATTTTTTCTAGATACCTAGTTCTTAAGCCATGAAAATTAGGAAGGACAAATGGTGAGATGTTTTTCATGGTAGCAGTGGTATCTGTATCTAAGAAGGGGAATCCAAAAGGGTCCTCCTCATGAAAATATATATAATATCCTCTTCCACCTCTACCTCCTCTATTACCTCTTCTACATCTTCCTACACCAATCCTTGGTCTTTCCTCTCCATTATGTACTTGTCCTTCTCCTTCTCCTGCCATTAGATATCCTTCATAGATAATATAAGGTTCAACAATATGGTTCTATACTTATTCTTCCTCTGGTTCTTCTATCAATGGTATTTCAGAAAAGTTTCCTCTTCCACTTATTCTTCTTCACTAGGTACTTCTAACTCCTGTCCTAAGAGTTATTCACATGTTGAAGAAAGAAATATGACTCCTTCAGTTTGGGATGTAGGTTCTTCAACTACAACTTCTGTAGATGAGGTTGGTGAATCCCTAGGATGAATTTCATATATATTCACTTCTGGGAGTTTATGTCTACATGTTATGGATGGAATGTGAGTGTCAGTGGAATATTGTGGCACTACATGGTTTAGAGGGGGTGTTGAATTGTTTCCTCTACCTCTAATTACAAATCTACCCCTAGAATATTGTTCTCTATACATGTATCCTAAATGATTTTAATATGATTTTGACTATGCATCTATTATGATATGCAAATTTAGATCAAAATAAAGTCCTATATACACTTCGCCGACAATGACGTAAAACATATTGGGTAATTCAATTGTTGATTAAATTACTTCATTAAATTGTCGACTAGGGCTTGTGTACTTGTGAAGCGTATGTGCACAATATATGCTAGGATTGTTGTTTTTAATCAAAATATCAAATCTAAATACGAATTGTAAATCTAATCTATTGAACACTGATTCTTATTAAGTGTATGCACATGTTATTTTTATAAGACCTTTTTGAATTGAGATAAACTTGAAAACAATTTATTCTAGAGTGCAAGCAATCAAAGAAAACTATTCTAAGAGAGAGAATTGAGAATCTATTCTATTGAGAATAATTACAAATTTATAGTATTGAACTGAATTGAAGGCTATTCTATTGAATATAATTGAAATTCTATGCTATTAAACTTGAAATAATTCTATTCTCGTTGAATTGAAATGAAACTACTTTAAGTGCTTGGAAATCAATTATAATTTTAAAAATCCATAAGGAAATCTAACTATGAAGCAAAACCGAAACTAACTAGAAAGGTTGTGATCAAATTGAAAAGCAATGATTGAAATTGAAAGCCTTTATAGATTACTAGTGTGTGCAACTTTAATGAGAAACAATCCAATCGGTACATTAAATCTGAGACTAACAAGGAATTTATAGAAGCAAGTTAATAAAAGAAATGTTTTTGGTGTTTGGTTTTAATGTTGAATGATCAACCCGTTGCAATCAAAATGATAATGAGTTAAATGGACTTGAAAACATAACATCGCATAAGGCATGGATTGTCTAAAAACTATATTGAAATGGCTACTAAGGAAAGAATAAAATGAAACAAAATTATTCTATCTCACAACTCTTCAGGGGGCCCTCTTGTTGAGCGCGAGGAAATAAGAACTTCAAATCAATGAATTAGATCACCAAGGCATACATAATTATGCAGGAACAAAGTAATTATATTCACTAAGAATAAAGTTTTCTCTGTAGAGTAACAACAATTACAGAGAGAAAATAATGTTATACCATATTTGATCATTATAAGTCTTGGTGGAGGAGAAGGAAGTGGACCGAAGGCGAAAATGGGCCGAGAGCACGCAGGGGTTCTATTCGAATTTTTTTCCCGCGCGGCCTTTCATGGCGGCCATGATTGAGTTTCTGGAGTTTGGCGCAGTGGGTCCGAAGGCGATAGCATCTAGGGATTTTGTTTTTTCTGTCTGGCAAAGATGGCGTTGGGTGCAGGTGAAAGGCGGATGTGCTTCTTACAAAAGGAATCTCTGGATATCGATCCGTCTCCCGAGGACCTCCTTGCATGTTGGGGTCTGGAAGATTCAGAGGAGAACCTGCAACACTTCTTCCCGATGCAGGCAGTGTTGTCAGGAAACGTGGATAGGTCAGCGGATGCGGGAGTTAAGGCATCAGATGCCATCGCCCGGAGTCCTGGGGGAAAAATAATGAGGGAAGGGCAACTTCCTAGCTCTGCTCGGCCCGAAAAGCTGGGATCAGATGCTAAAGTTGCAGGAAAAGAAAGACAAAATCTAAGTTACCTGGAAGGATCGGCGGGTGGGGTTTCCAGGTGGGCTGAGGAACCAAACGAAGGCAGCTACCTACAGTCTGAAAAGCGCTCTGTGTCTTTCGAGGCTGTAGAGGGAGGAGATAAGCCGGAGGATCTGGGTGGAAAGAGGAAGAAGCCCAAAATTTGCAGGAAAAAAGAGGCAAGGCCCAGTTGTGCCTTTGGAGTGGATATCCACATAGACAGGGCATTGGAAGCATCAGAAACCCTTCTTGTCGGCAGAGTTGGTGGAAGGAAGTTCACGGTGGCCTTCATTAAGAAATGGGCTCTGGCTGAATGGAAAGAAGCTCCTGGACAACCAGAAGAGGTCAAGATTCTTGATAGAGGGTGGTTTTGTCTTCGGTTTGGGCAAAAGGAGCATGTCGAATGGGTGTTGTCAAAGCATTGGAGCCTTGGGAAGAGGCCTGTGTTATTCAGGAAATGGACGCCTCTCTTTGATGCCCAGAAAGAAAAATCAGAGGAGTTTCCAGTCTGGGTCAAACTAATGGGACTTCCTATTCACCTCTGGACAGACTCGGTTTTCTCCTCCATAGGAAATACTCTGGGTAAGTACCTCGAAGCTGACAAATCCTATCTACATTCACACGACTGGAGTGCAGCCCGCCTTATGGTAATTTTAAATCCAAAAGAAGGTTTGGCGGGAGATATCCTTCTAAAGTATCGAGGCCAAGAGTTCATCCAGACCCTGGACTACGAAAACCTCCCGTTCAGGTGTCACCGGTGCAAAGTATATGGACATCTGGCTTGGGATTGCCCTCATGGTCATCGTAGACGTCGAAGGCAGAGGAAAAATGGTTTTAAGACAGAGGAAAAGGAACAAATGAAGATCATTGCTCAGAAGGAAGAGTTTCAGTCCAAGGAGGCCGAAGCTCTGGCAAATATCCAGGAGATAGGATCGGAACCTATGGAGGGCATTGGAATATCTCAGACTGAGGTGATAACGAGTGCTATTGTTTCAAATCAGCTCTCTGCAGCTGGTGTCCCAGCAGCCACTGCAATGGAAGAACTATATCAGGCTTGTCCTCCCCCCCCTAAATCCTCATCACCTATCTTATCAAGTGATTTGCATGTGGCGTGTAGTGGTGAGTTAGATCGTTTATGTCAACTCTCAAAAGTTATAACAGACTCGAAGAAGGGACAAAACACAACTGACAGTGTTTTAATGATGGTGACATCTCCCCTTCCTCTGGCTCCGTTGCATTCCGGAGAAGGAGGACGTGAACCTCATTACAATCTAAGGCCTTTAGCTACCAGAAAAGGAAAAGAGCTAGTTGCAGGCGGTTTGGCAATAGATGAGGTGTCCATAGGCCCAAAGAAGTTAAGAGGGAGGAAGTCGGACTTATCGAAAGCTAAGCTGAAGGCTATCATAGATATTGCTGGAGGAAAGCAGTTGTCCCTGCCAGGGGTGCTTAGAGCAAAGAAATCACCTCACGAAGGTTTTAAATGGTTATTTTATCTTTCAATTGCAGGGGTCTTGCTAGTACCCCCAAAAAACTAGCTCTGAAGGATCTGGTTAGGGCGAATAAACCTGACATCCTCTTTCTTCAGGAAATGCTTGGGAAAGGAGATGATATTATAGGCTGTCTGCATAAACTTTTGTCGGGATGGAGTTTTCACGCAGTGGATGCTACTGGGCATTCAGGAGGTGCGGCTCTGGGGTTTAATAGGAAGGTAGCGTGTGAAATTTCATCTTGGGGAGCAGAAAACGTTTTGGCGGTGGAACTCTATTCCAACGAACTCTATATTCCTTTTCTTTTACTGAATATCTATGGCCCTAATTTGGAGCAGGAGAAGTTCTGGAACTCTTTCTTTGCGAAGTCCTTTTTGGCGCATCCAAATTTGATTATTGGTGGAGACTTCAATTTCTCTTTGGGCCTGGCTGAATCCTAGGGTGTTAATGCTAGAGCGGACCCCCTCTCTGCTTTCATACATCAGAAATTGGCCTTATCGCCTCTGGTTGATGTTAACCCATCAAATATGCACCCCTCTTGGAGAAATCGAAGGATTGGCGAAGATTGGATTGGGAAGAAATTAGACCGCTTCTTAATAAGCGATTTGCTGATGGAGAAACTTCAGGCGTTTAGGCATTGGGTTGGAGATGGTGGCCTCTCTGATCATTTCCCGGTTCTTCTGGAGGTGAAAGGTAATTTAACTAAGCCAGGTATCCCCTTCAAGTTTAACTCCTCTTGGCTTTTGGATGCATCTTACATTAGTCTTTTTCATAAAACCTGGAGGAAAGCTGTGGTAAGTGAGAATGAGAACCGAAGTCAGCTGTTTATGGAAAATTTATTAAGGATGAAGGCTGCTTCAAAAAGCTGGGCACATCAAAAGAAGCTAAAGGAGGAAGAAATAATGCAAGAGGTGAACGCAGAACTTGCCCTTCTTGAGGATCCAGACAGTCAGGGCTATGGCACAGGTGCATCGCGCTCGAGGATACATGAGCTGGAAATGGAAAGAAGGATAATTCTGTAGCTGAGGGAGCAAAGTTGGCGTCTTAAAAGCAGAGCGATCTGGTTACAGGCAGGGGATGAAAATTCCAAGTTTTTTCAGAATTATGCCAAAGGGAGAAAAAATACAAATACAATATGGGAAATGAAGAAAGCAAACGGTGACATAGCGCTCTCTTTTGAAGATTTGGCCAATGAAGGGGTAAACTATTTTAAACACCTCTTTAAAGCCCCAGGTGAAGCCACAATCGCAGAAGTTATAAGGGTTTGCCCAGGTTTTTCCTCGGTTCATAGAGGAGGAAGATAATGAATTTCTCATGGCACCTATTACAAAAGAGGAAGTTGAAAGTGTCCTCAAATCGATGCAAAAAGAAAAAAGTCCCGGGCCGGATGGCTGGACTGTTGAATTCTTCCAACATTTCTTTGAATTCATTGACGATGAGTTAGTGGAGGTGGTGGAAGAATCCAGACTCTCAGGTTCTATCTATCAACCCTTTAATGCTACATTTCTAACTCTCATTCCCAAATCTGATATCCCAGGTTCTTTTGCCGAGTTCAGGCCCATCTCGTTGTGTACCTGTGTTTATAAAATTATTGCTAAAATCATTGCTGTTAGGATAAAACCCTTCCTTTCTAAAAATGTTTCCCTAGAGCAGTTTGGCTTTTTAGATGGCAGGCAAATTCATGAAGCTGTGGGAGTTGCTCAAGAAACGCTCCACAGTCTCAAAGTTGGAAAGAAAAAAGGAGTCGTTGTAAAAATAGACTTATCGAAGGCTTATGATAGAATCAGTTGGATGTTCCCGAGATTCTTGCTAACTCATCTGGGCTTTAGTTTTGAACTTGTAAGATGGATTATGAGCTGTGTGTCGTCTTCTTCCATAGTTGTTCTGATCAATGGAGCAGCCTCCAGTTTCTTCAGTCCTGAACGTGGCCTGCGCCAAGGCTGCCCACTATCTCCCCTCTTGTTTTTGTTGGCAGCAGACGGAATTAGTCGTTTGATCCATGAAGCAAAAAGTCAAGGTTTATTGAAAGGAATTGAAGTTGCTCCAAATTTTTGGGTCACTCACCCATGGAAAATTTTAGGGGCTAATGTTCGCCCAGTGGGCTAATTTTCCTTGATTTTTCCAAAAAATGATTCGCCAATTACCAATTTTTATAAAAGACGATTCGCCCAAATTTTAGAATATAAAATTATTTTACCTCAAAAATCGCCAACATTATATAGAGACTATATATAAAATGATTATAGATTTGAATAATTCTACAAATATATCAATACACATTTTATAGTTTGCATATTAGGGATTAGTGAGATTCGCCAATGTTTTTAAACTTCAAAAAAAATTTCCATCCTTAAAATTTTCCTTGCACTCACCTTCTATTTGTGGACGATATTATTCTCTTCAGCAATGGAAACCTTGATGATTGCAGGATGCTTAAGAGGATTTTGGACCTCTTTTTGAAAGCGACTGGCCTCTATATAAATGAGAGAAAATCTACTATTACTTGTTCAGGTCTGGCTAGAGAGGAGGTGCGTCGGGTGTCCTTGGTTCTGAACTTTGAAGTTAAAACGCTCGAGGATTCTTTCAAATATTTGGGGTTCTATCTGAAGCCAGATAATTACAGGATAAAAGACTGGCAGTGGATCCTTGTAAAATTGGAATCGAAACTGAAGCATTGGAGCCACAAGTGGCTCTCCCGGGCAGGTAGGCTTGTTTTAATAAAATCTGTTTTAATGGCTATTCCAGTCTATTGGGCGAGCTTGACTTGGGTGCCCAAAGGTATTATAAACTCAATTGAGAAACTTTGTAGCAGCTTTCTGTGGGCAGGGTCTAAGTCTGAGAGAGTTACCCCGTGGATCGCATGGGACAAAATTACCCGCCCTAAAGAGTGGGGGGGCTGGGGCATAAAAAATCTTGCCAGCTTCTCCCAATCCCTTGTAGCAAAGTTGGCTTGGAGGATCATTACAGCGGAGAATCTATGGACTACAGTGACTAAAAGGAAATATATAGATCCATTATCAACGCTAGATTGGATCCGACTGCCGCAAAAGTCTTCCAAAAATTCCTCGGTGGTCTGGAAAGGAGTGGTCGCTTCTGTTAACATCATTGAGAAGGGGTTGGCTTGGTATTTAGGAGATGGAACTCAGATCCGCTTGGGGCGCGATCCTTGGATTGGCTGTTCTGAGGGTTTTCATCTATCACAAGATTTGGTAGTAGTTTTAAAAGACAGAGGATTTTTTACTTTAAACCAGATTGCTGATCCCAGGGCCTCTTCTATTTGGAATCAAGGGTGGCTTAAAGGACGAGACTTAGATTTGATTGAAGACAGGTTGGAGGAATGGGACAGGTACATAAGGAATCTCGTCAACTCTTCGGTGCGGCTTTCAGACTCTCCGAATGAGTTAAAATGGGTTTTTGCTCAGAATGGCTTTTATTCCCCAAAGGAAGGTTACAAATGGATGATGTCGCAAAAGGGGTGGGAAATTCCGGGCTGGTGGGCTAAACCCTTATGGAAGTTAAAAGGACCTGCTAAAACGAAACTTTTCTTCTGGTGCGTCTTTTTCCAGAAAGTTCCTACTTGGGATTTCCTTCAAAGAAGAGGCAAAATTGGTCCTGGTAGATGTCCTCTGTGTAAAGACAGCGCCGAAACTGCCCAGCATTTATTTCTCTTTTTCCCTTTCAATTCTAGTCTTTGGGCAGCAACGCTATGCTTAATAAACGTTCCTCATAGATGGGAAGGGCAGGGACTCTTAGAGGCCTGACAGAGCTGGTGGAATTCTTCATTAAATGAAAGGGAACGATCCATTCCTTTAATCATTACATGGGGGACATGGTTGGCCAGGAACCTAGCCATTTTCAAGGACTCTGCTTTCCCTATTGGAAGGCTTGCAGCTGAGGGAGCGGCCATCTATGAAAGCATTCCTATTCCTCAAGCTCCTAATTCCTCCAGAGCTGTTTGTCAAGAAGTCATAAGACAATCTATGCCGTGGGCTTATTTTGATGGGGCGTCGGATATCAATGGTCGGTGTGGGGCTGGCTTGATCATACATTTTTCAGAAGTAAAGATTCTTAAAGCCTCAGTAGGTCTGGGACAGGGTTCAAATAATTTTGCCGAATTGAAAGCCCTTCATCTCCTCCTCAGCTGGCTTATCCTCCGAGATGTGCGAGAAGTTCAGCTTTTTGGGGATTCCATGAATGTGGTTCAATGGTTCAACGGGACTCATCGCTGTCATAATCTTACTCTGCTTCCTCTGTTTAAAGAAGTTTCTCGGCTCAGGAATTGTTTTATGGAGATTTCTCTAAGTCATATATACCGGGAAAGGAATTCTGAAGCGGATCGTCTTTCTAAAGAAGGAGTAGCTCGTGAGATGGGGTTGTGGACTGTCTCGGAGGTTGATAACGGGTCTGTTCGGCCTGTTGAACAACCCATCTTCGCTTAATCTTCCTTCACGCTTCCTCTGTTCCTGTATATATTTGTGTGTGTTTTCGTTTCTTTTTTCCATGTCTCCATTCTCTCATCTTTCTCCTCTGCCGTCTTTTTTGGGCTGTTTTCCCAATCTGTCGATGCATGGGCAGAGTTTCTAGTTTTTTCATAGCGGCTTCCTTTTCCTCCAAGATCTGTGGATGGTTTTTTTGTTATGGATCCGCGCAGTCCTTCGTTTCATTGTTGTTGACGGTTTGGTGCTATCCCCTTGCGGTGGCTCTTTACTGTTTAGCTGCGTGGACGATAGGACGTTGCTCAAATGCTTTGAGTGACTAGGGAGGTTCTCCCCTCCTGTGATGGGATCTCTGTCAGAGAGCGTTTTTGATTGCTGAGTCGCGCCTATTTTGATGGCGGTTTCAGGCTTGGTGTCATCCTTACATACTTTATGTAACCCTTTTTATTAATAAAAGGTTGGAATTTTTTCTGTGGAAAAAAAAACAACAATTACAGAGTAAAAAATTGATTGTCTTTGATTCATATCAAAGCCATTTATATTATTCTAACTAATATCTTCTTAAGAAAATAGCGTTGAGATGTAATTTCCTCAAGCGACACTTAGGTTTCGTAATTAAAAATAGAGAGTATATTCTTCATGATTTGCTATGAGAAGAGAAAATCATGAAGGTTATCAATCAACACATATAAACACATCATCATCTTCATATCTTGAATCTCACTTGCTTGGTTCCATGTTCGCCTAATGATGAGATTGTTTCCCTTGAAGTCCTATGTGAGAACATATCGAGTTTGACTTTTTCTTTGAGTAGTTAAATTCTAGAATTCTATGATCTTCTAGGTAAGTGTGATAGGTGGATATATGCTCTTGACATTGACACTTATCTGAATATCATGTTCATATTCAAACTCTTGGGAACATATTCAAATTTGGACTTGGTTGCAGAAGTTCTAATTAGCTACGAAAGATGCACATTTTGGTAGCCATAGCAATATTTCAACCAATTTCCAAAGGAATTATAGATTATGAGTTATGAAGGAATGATACCTTATATTATAGTTGAGGATGACCTGGAGGACCTTATAACTTGTAAATGTAGCAAAAACACATACGGAGTAGGTGAAAGAAAGGAAAAATGGGTGTCAAAATGATGACAATTCAAGGATCCAACACATATATGTATTATTTTGAACTTTGTGAAAACTTTTTATCTGCGACCTCTTTCAAAAGAATGGAATTTGCATATGGCATGGCTTTCCTAGGGACCAACTAATCTAAAAATACTACATCATTATGTAATCTCATATTTTGGAAGCCATACAAATTTATTGAAAAGTAAAGAAATAAATTTGAAACTTCTCATCTTGCTTAAGACTAAAAAACAATTTCTCTATTCAAATACCATTAAGAAACAAAATCTATATTCAAATATAAATTATGTTAAACTTATAATCTTACTTAATAAGACTATCTTCAATCAAATATTTAAACTGCTCAAAAACTCATCATCATAAATAATACTATCTTCAATCAAATTTTTACATTGCTCAATACTCGTTATCATAGAGCTCTAGGTAATATTGCCATTGCCTTGTCCTTTTGAATTATGAATCTTTAGTATTGGTATTATATATGTGGATAGAAATGTTTAAGTTTTCCTTTATAAATCAATACATATTACAATAAATTTAGTGGAGTCTAGACCTCATCTAAAGTCACTAAATTGTAGACCTCATCTAAAGTCACTAAATTGATATAGAACGGGAGAAATGACAATAATTGTTATAAACTAGCGCAACCACATAGTAAATGTGGTTGATATAAGCCAAAGACTTATATCAATCACATGCACAACCACACTAGTAAAAATATTGTTAATTAAAAAAATATTTATTAATATAAATATTGTTTATTAAATATAGTTAATTAAATATTGTTGTTAATAATGTTGATGATATATTATTAATTAATAAATAATTTCTTTCATAAATATTGATATTTATTAATTATTATTGTTTATATTCTTATTAATTAATTAATAATTAATAACTCGTTATTAATGAATTATTTCAATAAAAATTAATTATTAATTAATTAATTATTAATAATTAATTAGCAATTATTAATTAACTAATTATTAATTTTTTAATTTTTTCATTCATTATTAATTAATTCTGCCCAATGGTATAATATACTCAACATATTAATTCAACCCAATGGACTAATATTATAAACATAAGCGATCAATATACCGAATGGATTAATACTAAAAACCCGAGGGGTTATAAACCCAAGGGAGAAATATTAAACCCAAGGGATTAATATTATAAACCTTAGATATATAAACCCTAATATAAATACTATAAACCCAAAAATAAACATGGTTGACCATGTTTTACCATGGTTTATTTTCATATTAAAATAATATTGAGACAATCTTTGTCACAATGCGACATTTGACCATGGTTGATTTTCATATTGAAATAATATTTGTCACAATGTGGCATTGGACCATGGTTGTGCATGGTTCACTATCATTATAAACCCAAGGAATTTATATTAAACCCTATAATTAATATTATAAGTCTTCTAAATAATATTATACCCTAGGAATATGAACCCTTAGATTGATAAACCCAAGAAATTGGTATTATAAACTCAATGGATTAATTCTAAAACCCCAAGGTATTATAAACCCAAGGGATTAATATAATAAACCCAAGGTATATAAACCCTAAGATAAATATTATAAACCCAAGGGAATAATTAATCCAAGTGATTAATACTAAAAACCCAAGGCATTATAAACCCAAGGGAATAATATTAAACCCAAAGGATAAATATTATAAACCCAAGGTATATAAATCCTAAGAAAAATATTATAAACCCTAAAATAAACATGGTTGACCATGGTTGATTTTCATATTAAGAATATCTATGAGAATCTGACATTCGAACAAGGTTGACCATGATTGATTTTCATATTGAGACAATCCTTCTCACAATGCGACATTGAACCATGGTTGAACATGATTGCTTTTAATGTCGAAGCAACCTTTGTCACAATGTGACATTGGAGCATGGTTGACCATGATTGATTTTCATATTGAGACAATCTTTGTCATAATGCAACGTTAGCCCATGGTTGACCATGGGTTATAAACCCTAAGATAAATATTATAAACCCTAAAATAAACATGGTTGACCATGGTTGCTTTTCATATTGACAATTTTTTTGTGACAATGGGACGTTAGACCATGGTTGACCATGCTTATAAACCCAAGTTATATAAACCCTAAGATAAATATTATAAACCTTAAAATAAACATGATTGACCATGGTTGACCACGGTTGATTTTCATATTGACAAAATCTTTGTCACAATGCAACTTTGGACTATGGTTAACTATGATTGATTTTCACATTGAGACAACCTTTCTCAAAATGCGATGTTGGACAATTCTTGGACATTGTTTATTTTCATATTGAGACAATCTTTGTCACAATGTGATGTTGGACCATGGTAGACCATGGATAGCCATGTTGTAGCAAGTGATGTTGGACCAATAGATAATCTTTATCACAATTTGACCATCATTATTGACCATGGTTGATTTTCATATTGGAACAATCTTTTTAGAATCCGACATTGGAATATGGTTGACCATGGATATCCATGGTTGTCATAATGTGACGTTAGACCAAGAGATAATCTTAGTCACAATGTGACCATGGTTGACCATCGTCGATTTTCATATTGAGACAATCTTTATCAGAATGCAAAGTTAGAACATGATTCACCATGGTTGATTTTCATATTGAGACAATCCTTGTCACAATGCAACATTTGACCATGGTTGACCATGATTGATTTTAACGTCTAGAAAACCTTTCTTACATTGTGACATTGGACCTCACCAACGGTAATAAACCCAAGGGAGTTATATTAAACCCAAGGGATTAATATTATAAGCCCTAGGAATATAAACCCTAACATAAATACTATAAACCCTAAAATAAACATGCTTGACCATGTTTTACCATGGTTGATTTTGATATTAAGACAATATTTGTGACAATGTGACATTAGACCATGGTTGACCATGGTTGATTTTCATATTGAGTCAAACTTTGTCACAATGTCACATTGCACCATGGTTGTGCATGGTTGACCATGATTATAAACCCAAGGGATTTATATTAAACCCTAGGATTAATATTATAAACCTTATGAATAATATTATACCCTAGGAATATAAAGCTTTATATTGATAAACCCAAGGGATTAATTCTAAAACCCCAAGGTATTATAAACCAAAGGAAATAATATTAATCACAATGGATTAATATTATAAACCCAAGGTATATAAACCCTAAGATAGATTTTATAAACCCAAGGGAATAAGACTAAAATCCCAAGGGATTATAAACCCAAGGGAATAATATTAAACCCAAGGGGTAAATATTATAAACCCTAAAATAAACATGGTTGACCATGATCGATTTTCATATTGAAAAAATATTTGTGGCAATGCGATGTTGGACCATGGTTGACCATGATTGATTTTCATATTGACAAAATATTTGTCACAATGCAACGTTGGACTATGGTTGACCATGATTGATTTTCATATTGAAACAACCTTTCTCAAAATGTGATGCTGGACAATGGTTGACCATTGTTGATTTTCATATTGAGACAATCTTTGTCACAAAATGCGACATTGGACCATGTTTGACCATGTTCTCACAATGTGACATTGGACCAAGAAACAATCTTTTTCATAATGTGAGCATGGTTATTGAACACGATTGACCATGGTTGATTCTCATACTAAAAAAATCTTTGTCAGAATGCGATGTTGGAACATGGTTGAACTAGACGACCATGGTTGTCACAATGTGACGTTCGACCAAGAGGCAATCTTTGTCACAATGTGACCATGGTTATTCACCATGGTTGACCATAGTTATTCACCATGGTTGAACATAGTTATTCACCATGGTTGACCATGGTCTATTTCCATATTGAGACAATCTTTATGTGAATGCAACGTTGGACCAAGAGACAATCTTTGTCACAATGTGACCATGGTTATTCACCATGGTGGACCATGGTCCATTTCCATATTGAGACAATCTTTTTCAGAATGAAATGTTGGAACATGCTTGACCATGGTTGATTTTCATATTGAGACAATCCTTGTCACAATGCGACATTGGACCATGGTTGACCATAATTGATTTTAATGTCGAGACAACCTTTCTCACACTATGACGTTGGACCTCACCAACAACAATAAACCCAAGGGATTATAAACCCAAGGGAGTTATATTAAACCCAAGGGATTAATATTATAAACCTTAGGTATATAAACCCTAATATAAATACCATAAGCCCTAAAATAAACATGCTTGACAATGTTTTACCATGGTTGACCATGGTTGATTTTCATATTGAGTCAAACTTTGTCACAATGTGACATTGCACCATGGTTGTGCATGGTTGACCATGAATATAAACTCAAGGGATTTATATTAAACCCTAGGATTAATATTATAAACCTTATGAATAATATTATACCCTATGAATATAAACCCTTAGATTGATAAACCCAAGGGATTAATTCTAAAACCCCAAGGTATTATAAACCCAAGGGAATAATATTAAACCCAAGGGATTAATATTATAAAGCTAAGGTATATAAACCCTAAGATATATATTATAAACCCAAGGGAATAATAAATCCAAGGGATTAATATGAAAATTCCAAGGGATTAATACCAAAAACCCAAGGAATTATAAACCCAAGGGAATAATATTAAAACCAAGGGGTAAATATTATAAACCCCAAAATAAACATGGTTGACCATGGTTGATTTTCATATTGATAATATAAAGCCAATGGATTATAAACCCAACATATTTGTATTAAATCCAAGGATTAATAATATAAACCTATCAATAATAATATACCATAGGGGTATGAACCCTTAGATTAATAAACTCAACAGATTAATATTATTGATATTATGATTGACCATGGTTGATTTTCATATTAAGACAATCATTGTCACAATGCGACATTGGATGATGGTTTACCATGATTGACCATGGTTGCGCATGGTTGATTTTCATATTGAGACAATCTTTGTCACAATGCGATGTTGGATAATGGTTGACCATCATTATTTTTCACATTGAGAGAATATTTGTCATAATGCGATGTTGGACCATGATTGATTTTCACAATGAGAATCTTTGTCACAATGCAACGTTGGACCACGACTGACCATGGTTGACACAATGTGGTGTTGAACAATCAAACAATCTTTGTCATAATGTGACGATGGTTATTAACAGTCATTGACCATGATTGACAATGGTTGATTTTCAAAGTGAGACAATCTTTGTCACAATGCGACGCTAGACCATAGTTGAAAATGATTAACCATGCTTGACCTTGGTTGATGATGGTTGACCATGGTTGGTTTTTACATTGAGACAATCTTTGCCACAATGTGATATTCGACCACAGTTGACCATAATTGACCATGGTTATTTTTCATATTGACCATGATTGATATTCATATTGAAACAATCTTTGTTACAATGTGACATTTAACCATGGTTGACCATGATTGACCATGAATGACCATGGTTGACGATGGTTGGTTTTAATATTGGGACAATCTTTGTCACAATGTGACGTTGGACCATGGTTGACCATGATTATAAACCCAAGAGAATTATATTAAACCCTAGTAATATGAACCCTTAGATTAATAAACCCAAAGAATTTATATTATAAACCCAATTGATTATATTATAAACCTAAAGAATGGCAATCATTTGCATGGCATAACATAACATGAGTGAAACACCAAAAGTTGTGTTGTTGGAAAATGTTTAACTTTGATATCATGTCAAATTTAGGAATAACTCAATACTCTGAGGATTATGTTATTTGCTAAAAGCTGTCAAATTGAGAAATAACTTAATACTTTGATTATTATCTTATTTGCTAAAAGGTGTATGTATAAAAGGAAGTGGCTATTCATTTTATACTTTATAAGAAATTATGGATTTAATACGAAGAGCTTCGGCATAAATCACATAAAGAGAGACATTTGTCGACGCGTTTCGAACCAACCAGCGTGGTTCATCGTCAGGAAGAGTTGAAGAAACAGATCCAGCTTAGCAAGTTAAATAGACAGAGCAGAGCCTCCAACCGCTAAAAAGACCAATAGCTACTTTGGACTAGGTACCAGGATCAAAACCCCTTTTTTAAGGAAAAAGGTACTCTAGGGGACCAATCCCTTAAAATAAAATAAATAAAAATAATATCAAGATAATAGTTAGTTAAAAATATTAATAAATAATTAAAATAATAAGTAAAAAATTAATTCATGATAGTAGTTAGTTAAGATAAATAATTAAAAATTATATTTAAGGGAGAAAATTACCCTCGGGGGACCAATCCCTAGAATAAAATAAATAAAAATAATTTTATGAATAAAACTATTAATAAATAATTATTAATTTAGTAAAATTATTATAAATAACTAATTTATGATTATAGTTAGTTAAATAATTGCAAAGTTATGTTAAATTAGTAATTAAAATAATTCATGATAATAGTTAGTTAAAATAAATAATTAAAAATTTTATTAAAAAAATAAAATAATAATAATAATAATAATAATAATAATAATAATAATAAAAATAATTAAATATATAATAATAATAATAATAATAATAATAATAATAAAAATTACCCTAGGGGAGCAATAAAATAAATAAAAAAATAATTTAATTATAATAGTTAGTTAAAAATTATTATTAAAAAAAAAGAAGTAAGTTAAATTAGTAATAGAGGAATTAAAAACAGGACTATAAAGATAAATAAAAGAAAGAGAAGCTATTAATGAAAAATATTTTATTATAAAAGTAAAAAAAATAAATAATAATAATAATAATAATAAATAAATAAAAATTAATAATAATAATAATAATAATAATAAAATTAAATTAAATAAATACATAAATAAATAAAAATTAATAAATTAATAAAAAAAATAAATTAATAAATTAAAATAAATAAATAAATAAAATAAAAAAATAAAAACGAAGAAGAAAAGCGACTAGGACGAGAGTGTTGGGACCCAACACCGACTGATTTTCCAGCCATCATCTCTATTGAGATTATTCAGCCTCTTTTCAATCTCCAACGCCTCCCTAAATTTCCGATGATGGAAGCGCGAAACCTTAGCAATAACACTAGCTTCCTCAATACAAACATGATGATTGGTTTTCTCAACATGCTCAGCTAAAGCAGAAGACTTAGTTCGCCTATGCTTAAGGTCTGCTGCATGCTCACTAATCCTCTGATTAATGGAGCGACCAGTTTCCCCAATGTAGGGGGTCCCACAGGAACAGGGGATCAAGTACACACCTTTCATATCTTTAGGGTCGATAGGATCCTTAGCTAATCGGAGGGACATGCGAATAGTGTTCAGGGGCCTAAAGGTCACAGGGACACTATGCGTCCTGAGAATCCTACCAATCTTATCAGTAGTCCCCTGAACATAAGGAAGATGGACACCAAGAACTCGCTCCTTTGGTTCCCGTTGAGACAGCGAATTCTTGGAAGCTTTAAGGAAAGCCCTCTGACCCATGAATCTACTATAACCATTCTCAACAAAGACATCAAGGAGATGGGATTTTTCTTTCTCAAAACTCTTCTTATCCGAGATCCTTAGAGCCCGGGTAGCAAGGGTATTGAGAACACCCATCTTTTGAGCTGGGAAATGATGGGAACTAGCATGAAGATACTGCTCAGTATGCGTTTTCTTCAGAAAAACTTGGTGGCCGAGGGAACCATCACTATTCTTAGAAATAAGAATATCGAGGAATGGAAGACAACCATCGACCTCCTGCTCCATAGTGAACTTAATGGTAAAGGATTGATTATTGAGATGATTGAAGAAGAGATCCAATTCTTTTTGGCTGTGAGGCTAGATAACATTGGTGTCATCCACATATCTTCTCCAAAGCTTAGGCAAGAGTCGGGAAGAGTTTAGAGCCTTGGACTCAAAATATTCCATGAAAAGATTAGCAACGATAGGGGAAAGAGGAGAGCCCATGACAACCCCACAGGTTTGCTCGAAGAACTCCCCCTCAAAACAGAAAAACGTAGAAGTGAGACAGATTTCAACCAACTTAGCAGTGTCAGGATCTGTTAGGTGGTTGATCACCTCCATGGCCTTACTAATAGGGATACAAGTGAAGAGAGGAACAACATCAAAACTAACAAGAATGTCACCAGGGTCAAGCTTGATGTTCTCGAGCTCCTTAATGAAGGAAGCAGAGTCTTTTACGAAGGACTCCGTACGACCAACCAAGGGCTTAAGCTTTAATGCCAAGAACTTAGCAAGAAGGTAGGTAGTTCGACCTCTGTTTCGTTTGAGCCGGATCGATCCGTGTGCGAATGGCAGTCCGTTAGCAATAAAGGGTTTAACGTTAACAATCAGCACTCATTGATGTTTTTAAATAGTTGTTATTTGAATTATTTCGATAGCCATTTTAGGAGCAGTTTGGAAGGTATTGTGAATTATAATTCACATAAAGTTAATTATATTAATAGCAGTACCCATGGGTATGATAATAAGGATAGCGTTAATAATGGATATGCCATGAAGGATATCGTTAATCATTGTTCCGTTGTGAAGAATTATAATTGCATTAATAATCCTCCTTATAATATTAATATCGTTAATAATGGGTATGATAATAAGGATATCGTTGATAACTATATTAGTAAAAGCATTAATGATGATAAGAATATTATTAATGAGAATAATATTTGTAATAAGAGTGATATGGATATTAGTATTAGTAGAAGCGTTAATAATGATATGTATAAGAACTATATGTATATGGATAACAGTATGGGTAGAAGTGTTAATAATGATATGGATAATAACTATATTAGTAGAAGCGTTAATAATGATATGTATAAGAATATTATTAATGAGAATAATAAGGATTCAAATATTTGTAATAAGAATGATATGGATAATAGTATTATTAGAAGCGATAATAATGAGATGTATAATATTAATATTATTAATGAGAATAATAAGGATGCGAATATTGATATTGGTAATAATAATGATATGGATAATAGTATTACTAATATTGATATGAATTATAACAATGCCTTGAACAATAATAATATTTATAGTAATAATATTAATAATGTTAATATTTATAATAAAAATATTAACAATCATAATTATTATTATAATAATAAATATTATAATAATAGATTCATTAATAATAAAAACAATAAAAATTCGAATAATAAGTACTCTTCTTTTAATGCTAATATTTCTAGCATGGAGAAAAATGGGAATGATGTTTATAATCATTGCTTTTCTTCTCGTTCTAATAATAGGGTTTTAAATCTTTCTAGTTTCTCCTTTCCCCCTTCTGTTTTTAAAGTTTTAGGCAAAGGTTTAAATTTTGCCTTAGCTCCGAAGAAAATCCCTGTGGATGATATCATTTGTGACATAGAGTTTGGGATCAGAGATTTGCCTGATAAGGTTAAGGACACCATTAGGCAAGATTGTGCGGTTGTCTTAAGAAAGGCTAAGCCCCCTAAGAGCAACCTTAGCAAGGAAGAATCTGCCGCTCTCAAATCCTTAAACCAGAACAAGGATATCATTGTTTTAAAGGCAGACAAGGGTGGTGCTGCCGTCATTTTGAACAAAGCTGATTACCGTAGCAAGATGTTGGATCATCTTCATAATAGTGGTAGCTACAAAAAGCTTCCTAAGAATCTGTTAAAGAAGGTTGCTAAGAATGTGGCGCTTGCCATTAAATCCATCAGCTCATTGAGTTCCCTGCACCATAAACTCATTGAGAGCAACCCTATCACGCCTAGAATTTATGGTCTCCCCAAGATTCACAAGGATGGGACTCCGTTGAGGCCCATTGTCAACACCATTGGCAGTCCTTCCTACCTTCTTGCTATGTTCTTGGCATTAAAGCTTAAGCCCTTGGTTGGTCGTACGGAGTCCTTTGTAAAAGACTCTGCTTCCTTCATTAAGGAGCTCGAGAACATCAAGCTTGACCCTGGTGACATTCTTGTTAGTTTTGATGTTGTTTCTCTCTTCACTTATATCCCTATTAGTGAGGCCATGGAGGTGATCAACCGCCTAACAGATCCTGACACTGCTAAGTTGGTTGACATCTGTCTCACTTCTACGTTTTTCTGTTTTGAGGGGGAGTTCTTCGAGCAAACCTGTGGGGTTGCCATGGGCTCTCCTCTTTCCCCTATCGTTGCTAATATTTTCATGGAAGATTTTGAGTCCAAGGCTCTAAACTCTTCCCAGCTCTTGCCTAAGCTTTGGAGAAGATATGTGGATGACACCAATGTTATCTGGTCTCACAGCCAAAAAGAATTGGATCTCTTATTCAATCATCTCAATAATCAATCCTCTGCCATTAAGTTCACTATGGAGCAGGAGGTCGATGGTTGCCTTCCATTCCTCGATATTCTTATTTCTAAGAATAGTGATGGTTCCCTTGGCCACCAAGTTTTTCGGAAGAAAACGCATACTGAGTAGTATCTTCATGCCAGTTCCCATCATTTCCCGGCTCAAAAGATGGGTGTTCTCAATACCCTTGCTACCCGGGCTCTAAGGATCTCGGATAAGAAGAGTTTTGAGAAAGAAAAATCCCATCTCCTTGATGTCTTTGTTGAGAATGGTTATAGTAGATTCATGGGTCAGAGGGCTTTCCTTAAAGCTTCCAAGAATTCGCTGTCTCAACGGGAACCAAAGGAGCGAGTTCCTGGTGTCCATCTTCCTTATGTTCAGGGGACTACTGATAAGATTGGTAGGATTCTCAGGACGCATAGTGTCCCTGTGACCTTTAGGCCCCTGAACACTATTCGCATGTCCCTCCGATCAGCTAAGGATCCTATCGACCCTAAAGATATGAAAGGTGTGTACTTGATCCCCTGTTCCTGTGGGACCCCCTACATTGGGGAAACTGGTCGCTCCATTAATCAGAGGATTAGTGAGCATGCAGCAGACCTTAAGCATAGGCGAACTAATTCTTCCGCTTTAGCTGAGCATGTTGAGAAAACCAATCATCATGTTTGTATTGAGGAAGCTAGTGTTATTGCTAAGGTTTCGCGATTCCATCATCGGAAATTTAGGGAGGCGCTGGAGATTGAAAAGAGGACGAATAATCTCAATAGAGATGATGGCTGGAAAATCAGTCGGTGTTGGGTCCCAACACTCTCGTCCTAGTCGCTTTTCTTCTTCGTTTTTATTTTTTTATTTTATTTATTTTTTTAATTTATTTATTTATTATTAATTTTTAATTTTTATTTATTTATGTATTTATTTAATTTAATTTAATTTAATTATTATTATTATTATTATTATTATTTTTAATTTTTATTTATTTATTTATTTTTTTACTTTTATAATAAAATATTTTTCATTAATACCTTCTCTTTCTTTTATTTATCTTTATAGTCATGTTTTTACTTCCTCTATTACTAATTTAACTTACTTCTTTTTTTTTAATAATAATTTTTAACTAACTACTATAATTAAATTATTTTATTTATTTATTTTATTGCTCCCCTAGGGTAATTTTTATTTTTATTTTTATTATTATATTTATTTATTTATTTAGTTATTTTTATTATTTTATTATTTTAATAAAAATTTTAATTATTTATTTTAACTAACTATTATCGTGAATTATTTTAATTACTAATTTAACATAACTTTGCAATTATTTAACTAACTATAATCCTAAAATTAGTTATTTATAATAATTTTACTAAATTAATAATTTTATTCATAAAATAATTTTTATTTATTTTATTCTAGGGATTGGTCCCCCGAGGGTAATTTTCTCCCTTAAATATAATTTTTAATTATTTATCTTAACTAACTATTATCATGAATTAATTTTTTACTTATTATTTTAATTATTTATTAATATTTTTAACTAACTATTATCTTGATATTATTTTTATTTATTTTATTTTAAGGGATTGGTCCCCCTAGAGTACCTTTTTCCTTAAAAAAGGGGTTTTGATCCCGGTACCCAGTCCAAAGTAGCTGTTGGTCTTTTTAGCCGTTGGAGGCTCTGCTCTATCTATTTAACTTGCTAAGCTGGATCTGTTTCTTCAACTTGTCCTGACGATGAACCACACTGGTTGGTTCGAAACGCGTCGACAAATGTCTCTCTTTATGTGATTTACGCCGAAGCTCTTCGTATTAATATTATGGATCACAGAAGCCTCAATTCAACAAATTATGGATTTATCTCGTGACTTTTTATTTCTCCCACTTTGAAATTATTTCCAAGATTATGTATGTATCATAGAGCTCTCATACATCAATATGGTGTTTGGGTTGTCTATAACATTAACAATTGTATTATTAAATCAAGAGTTCCTTAAGGAAACATAGTGTTAAACTATTTCTAAAACATCATAGGTTTTAAAAATTTGTCTTTGTAGCACTAACATCTTTGTATCCTCTCTCTATATATATTTAAAATTATAAATGCATTTTAATTTTTCTTATAAATAAAAATTATATATATTATAACATTACAATCTACATGTAACAAATATAATATATTCCAAAAATTAAACATGTATATAAACATAATATACACGTTAAATACAATACTATATATAAATTTTCATTATACAATATCAATATATATATATATATAGATAGATAGATTACAATTTACATGTAATAAATCCTCTTAGGATTTGCTATATTTGTTTTATGTTTTGTTTCAGTGTATTATATTTGTTTTATGCTTTTTTTTTTTTAATATATATTTTGGGTCATTTTACTTCCAATATGACAATAATTGGTTAAAATTAAAAAATTCAATTGTATAATTCACTTAATTTATATACTTCAAAAAAATATATTAAAAGCACTAAATTTATTTATATATTCTAAAATATAAATTGAATTAAAAAAATTATAAATAATCTCACTCACTTTTTTGATTTGTAAACTTTTTTGACTTATTATAATTTAAGTTAAATTATAATTTTGTCTTTTTTTTTACTTATTATAATTTATCAAATTAAAATACACCCACCCAACATAGTAAAAAATATGATTTAAATTATAATAAACCGTGACATGAACGATATCATTCAACCCTCTGGTAGACCTTCGCAAACATAAGACTGTGGGACCCACCCCATCACCTCTTTGTAACATAAGAAATGAAATATTTCTAGGTAAAGTGATTTTGACCGATTTATAGCACAAACAATTTGAATGTATGTATTAGTAATTTTTATGCCATAAGGTGTTTCCCTTTGAAATGAACTCCCCCTTTGTGTCATCGTGTATTGTCTTGAACTGTTGATTTAATATGTTAGACGATTAAAAAAAAATCACCATTCGATCATCATACACGGTTATCATAAATGACGCGGTAGAAGTTACGGTAAACGGTAGTTCATTACAGTAACTACCCACTCTAATTTTCTTTGAAGCACACTGAAGCTTTTCCTGGTTGATGCCAAGCATCAGAAGTGGTAGGGCTCTGAGCATTACAATGCTAATTTGGTGCTTTTCCAGTGTTTGTGGTTAGATTTTTGCATGGGGACCGAGCAGAAAAATCCAGCCATATCCGCCAAGGGATGTGTGACTCGCAATGATTGTGGCCGCCATTGCCACTGGTGGGAAGAGTTGCCCTTCAGGAGATTTGTGCTGGTTCTGTTGGCGTTGCTCTTCATCGTGTTGTTCGTGATCCTCGTCATCTTCTTGGCGTTGCATCCGCACAAGCCACGGTTCTACCTGCAGAACGCTACGGTCAGCGAGCTGAATGTGAGTGACGGATTGCTCACTTCCAGCCTGCAATTCACTGTGGTGTAGCGCAACCTCAATTACAGGTTCGGTGTCATCTACGACAGCCAGAGCACCTACGCCTCGTATCTGGATTAGCAGATCACGGCCGAGTTCCCGTTGCCCCCTTTCTACCAGGACCCCAAGGATATCAGCTTCTTGGATCCCATTTTATATGGGAATTCCGTTCCATTGGTTCCCGTCGCCTATGAGCACCTGAGTTATGAGAGGCTGAAAGGGTCGTTGATTAAAAGAAAACTAAAGTGGAAGTGAGGATCACGAGGGTGGTACAGTTGTCATATTATTGTATCGCAGATTATCTGTTATGCTTATGGTATAGACATTACAATGTCTAGTTTAGAGCATAATGTGCAGCTGGAAATGTATTTTCTATTGCATGGAGAGTTCTGAACATCTACAGAAGAAACTGATATGTAAAAAAGGGACAACCTTGTATAGTTGGATCAATCAATTCTAGTTGAATCATTCAATTCTATTTCAATCTTTCGATGTTGATAAGCATTACACCCATATGAGATCAAGTTTCAATTTCTTCTAATTTCAAGGTGATCATTTTCTGAGTTCAATAGCCAATATCAGTATAGATATTGGAAGCTTTTAGTTCTCATAACTGGAGATTGATGGCATCATTTCATAGAAGTAGTAAGTTTCCAAGAAGTAATAAGTTAATTCAAGATACTTGTTTATGGAAAAATAGTTTCAATACAATGTATATGTAGCAATCTCTCCTTCCTAGTTTCATAGAGGTTTCCTAGCTCCATTAAAGTTTGGGATCTTTCCATAAATCTTATCTCCAAATTTCTGACTTTGATAGTGTCTGTCTTCTGGACAACTGTTCTTTCCATAGAATGCAAATAGAAGCCCTATTGGGTCAAAGGCATTGCTAGGGAGGGATACACACAGTAGAGAGCCCAAGTGTGAAATTGAAACAATAGTTAACAAGGCATGACTATAAAGATAAAGTTCATGGGGTGCCTTGTTGACACAACGAATGCACCACTTTCTTTCTTTTTGCTTTATATTTCATTTTTTTTAAAAGGTTGGTTAGCGGTAAGGTTTTGTATTGAGTTTTCATGTTAGCTCTTTCTATGCTTTTTATAGTGTTCATTGATTATGAATGTGATAGCATATATTTTTGATGTAGTTTTGACCTTAGCTTTTATTTACAATGGCCATTTTATTTTACAACAGTCATTACTGATATCCATTGCATATTATTTTTTAAACAGGACATGCACTCTAATTTTTTTTGCCAAGCTTGTCAATTTCCAAAATTAGCTTTTAGTTGGATTTTTTGTAACAATATACATGTTTCAAAGCGCATGACAAGAAGTCTAGTAGATGAAGGATCTGAGTCACTTGAAGTAATTACAAAATACCTGGATGTTTTCTTATTTTGCACTCTCGCCAAGATAGATAGTTTTTTACCAGTTAGTGGGGATTAGAGGGGCAAGTAAAGGAAAAGATGTTGGTAAAATAGATGATGAGATGGGGAACATCTTTATGTGGACATTGTAAATATATCATAGTTTTTTACGAGTTATTGGGGCTTAGAGGGGCAAGTAAATAGTTTTTTACAAGTTAGTGGGGATTAGAGGGGCAAGTAAAGGAAAAAATGTTGGTAAAATAGTTGATGAGATGGGGGAACATCTTTATGTGGATATTGTAAATATATCATAGTTTTTTATGACTTAGTGGGGCTTAGAGGGGCAAGTAAAGGAAAAAATGTTTATAAAATAAATTATGAGATGAGGGAACATCTTTATATGGACATTGTAAATATATCATTTTGAAACATTATAATATTATGCAGAGATTACCACAATTTTACAAGACAATTCAAGCTACTAGTTCTTTTTCTACAGCCTTACAACATTTTCTTTGCAACCTTTGGTGCAAATGCTAGTATAAGCTCAACAAATATTATTAATGACAATAATAATCAATTATTTCAGATTTGATTAGGCAACGTTGTTGCTTAAACTTTAAACTTTAATATGCATACCAAAAGAAAATAGAGTGACTTCCTACCATACTTCACACCCCTTCCAAATCAAACCCAATACTCTAATGGGACAATAATCAACTACTCAAAAGCACAAGAAATATAAATTCGAATTGTATTATAATGTATATAAAAAAAAGACCATGATCAAACATTCTATATATATATATATTGTAAATATAAAACCCCAGGTTGAAATAGGGGAGCCTTCGGCTAATTATGGTTCGGGTCAATTCATGGACAAGCGGGAGTATATTAATGTGAATGAATGGCCAATCACTTTCATGAGTGCGACGTAGTGGCTACATGATGAGTTAATTATCCAATGTTGGAAACTACGACCTAGAACAGACAAACAACCCACCAGAAATGTTTCTCTCTCCGAGTTTGTCACCATGGCCGTGCTTTATCAATAAAAATATAATTCGGTATTAAATGGAATAATGTTCCAAATATTTAACCGATTAGATTAGACTCATTGCAAAGTTTAAGGCATAATTTAATTGTTTTCTGTTTTGTGTTTGTTTTTTATATAACTTTTAAGTGGATTTTAATTTTATATTATTTAAAATATAATTCGTTTTTTTGTTGAGATCCAAAAATTCCATATGTAGTTAATGCATTTATCATCCTTATTACGTTCAACTAGTCTAAATGGGATATTATTATACAACGTCCAAAAAACTCTTAGTATTATTATATATTTACATAACATAAACTTTTGTTGAGATCCAAAAATTCCATATAAAGTTGATGCATTTATCACCCTTATTACATTCAACTAGTCTAAATTGGATATCATTATATAGCTTCCAAAAAACTCGTAATATTACTATATATTTACATAACATAAGATCTAGCGACCAAAGTAAACCTAACCTTCTACCTTCTCTCGAAAAACATTATTCACTTATTTTCATGAGGTTTTGGCTCTAATTGGGAAGAAGATGAGACCAAGCCTGCAATTACATCAAAAACATCCACATCTTATGCATCTGGAATCACCTTCCGTTGTACCATGAATTCCTCGACCTTGTTGTTATGCGCCCCAAATTTCTTTTCATCCAACATAGAAACCAAATTCTCCAATTTGAATTCTAACATTTTTGTTTTCAGTTGTAGCCTACCTAATTTAATTTCCATTATACTGATTTTTTGGGTCAAGAGCTCGAAGTGTGATTGAGACTCTGTCAGAATCATTTATGCATGCTTGGAAATCAGGGTGATAATAAAATCCATAGTCCCTTCCATATGCGTTAGCAGGAAACTGCTATCTTGTTCGCCAGCATGGGAGCGACTTACCATTGAGAATTCCTTGTGCCAGATCTTCTTTCTGCCCTAGCTAACTTTGAATCTAACAAACAATCTTATGATAGCATGCCTACTTGTCCTCCTTTTATAGCCCTACAGACCGACCTTCCTCAATTCAACGCCCTCTCCGCGCCTTCAATGCCACACTGGATTGCATGCAATTGCTTCACACTATGGTCCAATACCATTATGGAAACTCTGCATTTGGAAATGATCCCCATTGAACACTGAAATTGCAAGCATGTGTGTTGTATATGGAGTGAGGGAATGCTAACATTGGGCGTCTAGTTGTACTTATTAACCACGGAAATCACTCTCCATCTATCCCTTTGCAAACAATACATGGCATATGTGATCCATGTGGTTGCATGATCCCAACCCTCAACATAAGGATGACAGATTGTGTCTTTTCTACTTATCTAAGTATTGATTCCCTTTATTGCCTTCATCATTTGAGCTTTATTTATATTTCTAAGGTAAATGGATTATGAGGACATTAAGTTTAGAAAAAAAAAACGAAACATTTAGATTGTGTAATATAGACAATTTAATTTTATGATTTAAACAAATTTTTATCCAGGAAAATTAGATTATGATTAGTTTGGATTATTTAGTATCTTAAAAACCTTGAAGCTTTATAAATATTAAATTCAAACCTATAATTATAACCTATTTCAATTTTCAATATAGCCCAAGCAAAAAAATTATAATCTTAATAAAATTAAATCATAATAAAATTTCCATTTACAATTATAAATAAATAAATGTTTGAAAAAAATACATATTAATCCATTTTATTAATTTAAATATTTCAAATTAAAAATGTTAACGAATATGTAAATTTCCACAAATATAATAACAATTAATAATCATTATGATACATTTTAATCTTCATTAATGAATAAGATTTTGAAATTTTTTTAATTTACACTTTTTTATTTTATGTATTCAAGTTTCTATGATCCATAATGAATTAAACAAAGTCTTTCAGTAGAAATCACATGAGAGAATTTTTTGGCTGACACGTTTTGAATCAACAAGTGTGGTTCATCATCAGGACCAGATAAAGGCTTAAATACATTGCTCTCTATTTAAGCCTTTGCCATGGTCTGCCTCTTCATCTGGTCCTGGTGATGAGCCACACTTGTTGGTTCGAAACACATTGGCCAAAAAATTCTTTCATGTGATTTCTACTGAAAAACTTTCTTTAATTAATTATTTTAATTTATTTGTTATTTTATTCTTAATAAATATTTAAAAAAATAATTTAAATACATGTCATACTAAAATTAATAAATTGAATTATCTAACTCACATATCGCATTTACGAGGAAACAAAATCAAAGAATTGCGAATTGATAAAGTCCCATATGCATGCAACTCATGAGGGGTTTCCCTAGAGGGGATGGTTCCATATGCCTATGACAAACTTGGTGCCTTGTCATTTGAAATGTGGACCACTTTTAACTCATAAATGTCAACCCTTTTCTTAAAAAAAACTTATAAATATCAAACCTCCACCTGATAGTGAAAGCTCCTGATAAATATCAAAACTCCACCTGATAGTGAAAGCTCCATGTGAACCAAGCCAAAACATTTGAGCCAAGGACCAAATTAAAAGGTTCCATGATGGAAGAAAAATACTTCCAAGACTGAATAGGAATAATTTATTTTTATCCATATTACATTTTTAAGACTCCGTAATAAAAATAACATTTTATAAATATTTTTAAAACCCATGTACAATGATGCAGATATTACCACAAATACATATACTATATCTTTTGTGGACATCTTCTATTCGAAATTTACAGATTTTTCTCGTGGCATGCTCCGTCCATGAAATTCATTGGTCCGTCTTAGATTCGCTTGAGATGAATCCCTAATGATTATGGGATATATCAAAAGTGTCGTTGAGAAAAAGTGGGAACAATAGGTACACCCACTAGGTAGGTTAAATAATACCAAGTAAGCAACATCTTCGTTTTTTATTTGTTTGACTAAATGTACAGTTCCATAAATCTTGAAACAATACAACTTCACTATTTAGCATCCCACAAATATTAAGGTTTTAACATTAATAAGGGGAAATGGTGGGGGAGTAAGCCTACTAATAAAAATTTAATTTGAAATTGAGATAAATTTTCATTTATTTAAAATAATATTTTTTAGACTATAAAAACACACAAGTTTTAGGTTTTTTATGATTTAGTTAAAAATGTTGAGTATGTGTTATATTCTTTCTACGACTAGTCTTATTTGTTGTTATATTGTGTTAGGTGTGGGAGGATCTCAAGGGGGGCGATAACACCCTTGCACGGGGTTTGAGGCAAAGCCTCAGGAAAATTTATTTTATGTGGACTCAATAATGGTTGCACAAACCCAAGGATGGAGGGTGGACCCAAGTATGGTTGGTGGACCTACCCATTATTTTGCACATGGTTTTTGCGCATGGTTTTTTGGGCATTGATGATTTTTCCCATGGTATTTTGTAGGTTTGGTCAAGAGAACTATGATTATGTTCTAATCCATGGTTAATGGATTGTGGTTTATGAATGTTTTGACATGTATATAATGTATTGTAACATTGTAGCATGAATAGAAATCTCAATGTTGATGAGAAAGACATGACATCCTTCAATACAAAAATCTCAATATTGGTAAAAAATTGCCCTGTTAGTTTTAGATAGTTTTACAAGTTCACAATTTCTTCCCTATCCAATCAACAAACAAGGTTGCGGGAAAGAGTGAGACATTTATGTTTTTCCCATATTTTTAATTTACCACTACATGCAACTGAAGGCAAATAGTCAGTGGTGCAACCAATGTCAGTGGCCCTAGGAAAACCCAAAACAAAAGTCGACATTGCACAAAGTGGAAACATTTTGTACGAGCTGAAATAATATAAAAACATACATCATATATGTCACTGATCACGATAATTTTAAAGTATGTTATAAATTTTTATATTATATTTGAATGGATATATTATTCAAACTATTGCATAAAAATGTGAAGACCAAGCAACTTCTAACCTTGTTTAACATTTTTAAAGTTTCTAACGCATTTTTTTTTAATGTTTTTAAATATCTTACAAAATGTTTGGAACATTTTAAGTAAGATTTGATATTTTTATGGGGGTGATAATATGTTATGGTATATTTAGAAATTGTTTTAGAATATGTTTAATGAAAAATTAAGATGAGTAATATTGAAATTTGATATATATTTTTTATTAAATAAAAGAAATTTTAATATGTTTATTATTATGTTGAGAGGTGTTTTTTGATACAGTATGAAAGAGATGTTGTAATGTTTTATTTTGTTTTGTAAATAAAAATAAAAATAAATAAATAACTAAAATTGTACGTTAAAATAAAAATAATGTATTGATTCGTGGTATTGACTCATGGTATTAATTCATGGTATTGACTCATGGTATTCATGTGTAATATAACAAATTTAGGTGGGGGGCAGACTAACCTAGATCCATCTTGACTTATGATCTACCAAGAGAGGAATCAAATCTCTTTTCATTCTAAAAGAGTTTTGCACCTCAATAGACTTGAGATCTCTATGTACTTTGTAGATCTAGAATAAAGATAGATCTAGACTAATTTTAATTATTCTTTAAATTTTATATATAAATAATTTAATATCTTACCCTTTTTAGTTTTTTTATAAATTTAAATTATTTAAATAAAATAATATTTTTTTGAAAATATCTTTTCTTAATTTTTTCTATCAAAAATTAATTACTTATAAATATTAAAAAAAAAAATTAATTCTAAAATAAACACGATCTAAAAATAATAAATTATAATTTAATGAAACTCTTCTCGAAAGAATAGATTCACTTTATATTATCTAAGTCTTAAAAGAGTATAAATTGCACACTAGGTTAATACTACTATATTAATTAATATATTTAATTCAAGTTTTACAATTTAAATAAACTTTATATAAAATAATGTTCTAAAAAAATCGATACTAATTATATCGTTTATAAAAAATTATTTAAAAATTGTTTTTTTTTCAATTTGAATTTTGTATTTTACAAACTTTTCACATATATATTAAATATATTTTGGTTTGTTTTTTTTTTTCGTTTTCTTTTTTTTTAATACATTTCAATATAATATTGAAATACATCCTTAAAATTTAAACAAATAGATTTACATTACACCCCAAAACTTTGTTGTTTTCTTTCTTTTAAGTTAAGTCAAACATGTTTATGGATAGGAGAGAACCTCATGGATACTTAGCATATATGGTGCAAAAACAAAGAAGTGAAAGATTTCATTGTCTTCTCCTTACTCACTTATTGGGGCGTTAGGTTTGTTAGAAACAAAAAAATCTTCAATAATCACTTGATCTTTCTAGACATCACAACTGCTCAAACACTTGTCATCTTTAACATCCTACGCAAACCCAAGGTCGTGCATCACAACAAAATTGCCCCTACCCCACTAGTTGGCAGATCTCGACCATAGGATTTCTTTGATGGTGTTTCCTAAGACAATCCAAAATCTGTGGCGAGGGAGCATTACTTCACAAATATAAACAACATAATTTTCTCATTAAAATGGGTTTAGGAGAGGGTACCCATAATTTTGTATAACTTATGGCCCTCAAACTTCTTATGATCTTTGTTATTGAAAAAAATATTCTCTCTACAAGTTTTTGGGGACTCCCAATTGACTATCAACTCGATAAATGGTTCATACAGATGTCACAACCAAAGGATTCAACCCTTGGTGGATGAAATTACTCACCTGGAATTTGTTCTCACTTCTTTCTTGACTTCACATGTATATAGGGAGCATAACTCCACGACAGACACCCTCTCTAAAGAGGGTATTATGATGGCTTGTGGGACATGGATGATCAAATAATTCTTAAATGGAAAAATCTATGAGTACTACCATCGACCATTCATAGAGAACGACAACATAAATTAATCATATTTCTCTCATTGTTTCTCATTATCAGCACATTTATAGTGGACTATTTCTACAACACATTTATAGTGGACTATTTCTACAAATCTCTCTCTTGTTTATCTTTTGTTGGCACACATATAGGTTGTCTTTTATAACACTTGTTTAGCAGACACTTTTTTGTATAATGGCGTGTCTGCCACACTTTCAACAAGATCCATCTGAATTTCTTCATCAACTGAATACATGCTTTACATGTATAAAAAAAATGTATTTTTGTTAAAATTGATAATAAAATTACACCTTTTTCTTAGGAGAAAAAAACAAATAGTTTTACACACACCACCAAGTGATGTTCAATAATTAAATTTTCAACTTTCCTTTCCTTTTACTCCATCTATATATATATATAAGCAAAATTGCATAGATCGCGACTTGTACAAAAGGCGAGTACAATGAAAATTTCTCAAGGCAAGTTATATTTGTAACCTCACAACAGTCATTATTCCCAATAAATGTTAGTCGTTTTACTATCCTAAAGGACACAGGGGCTTTGGGGGTGTATATTCTCCAAAAAACTATAGATACAGACAAACTTTACACTGCATATCAAACCCATTGTTAATGAATAGTTGTAAGGGAAGGAATATCATTTCTCATTACAACTCCTACATCCAAGTTTACACATGTATTGGTGAGATCATCTACAATAGAATTATTCAATCTCAACACATGAAAAAATATAATAGTAGAGAAGGCTAATTTCAAATTCTTGATTCAATCAATAATGCTTTGGAACTTGCAATCCTCAGGAAAATATACATGAACAAGGTGATGGATAACCAGAATCTCCCAACACCACCAAATATTTGATTTTTTATTCTTTGGCTAGAAGGAGCCCTTGTCGTAATCCATATGGATATGTTGCATTATTTGTGCAATTGTCTAACTCCTAACTGTACTCAATTCCAAATTTTCCGTCGAGTTTGAGAATAACCCACTCCTACCACCCCTTATATGTGTGTGTGTGTGTACACACACACACACACACATATAAAGAATGTATGACCATTTTTTATGATGGTGACTAATATCTACTAAGACTGAAATGGTGTATTAGACCTTAAGAAAGTAAGAGATTACTCTAAATTCTTTACCATTTTATTCATATGCTTAAAAAACATTAATAGGCATTTAAAACTCACCATAGTTTTGTTAACTTAAAGAGTCAAGAAGGTTGGTAGTGTGACAAATATTTTAAAATTTAAATCAAATGCAAGTATAAGCTAGATAATATGAGAGAGTGTCTTTCGTCTGTACTCATCTTAGTGTAACAAAAGGGAAAGACTCTTTCATCCTATGGTGTCTTGGGAATATCCTAGTATCATAAAAGGGACAACCTCTTTCATCTTATTGTGCCTTGGGAATCAAACAATGTTCAGTTTCACTATGAAGCTCATAAGAATTTGTTCTTGTTTTAGCAATGCTTATTTTCTTCTTACATAAGTCAAGAAAGATATTTTTATTTTCGAGTTTGAGGTTTATTTCCTTCTTATAATCTCTTAGTTTCCTTTTTATCTCTAACTCTTCATAATTCAACAATTTCCGCCTAAATTTTGATGTAATAATATTTTTAAGATTATCCTTTTTCTACCAAATGTGTCCTCTTTTATCTACAAATGGTCTATCCAAGATTAGACATCCTTATACCATTCCCACTTGAGCCAAAGGTGGTAGTTTTGGATAGAGTTAGAAGCAATTTTATGAAAAATCTTGTCTTCCATGTTGTTTAAGTTTTTCTTGTACATAAGATATATATTCAATACAACACTTTCAATGGGGGAAATGCTTGCTTCAATAAGAGGATACGATCATAAGTGTTTCGTTTAATCTTAAGATTGTAGGTTATAAACTACTTTTTAGATTTGTTCTATATTATGTTATTACTCGGAGATATTGCAACCCAAAAGTTAACATCCATATACAATAATAGGAGTGACAAGAGACTCATAGAGGAGTTTTTCATTTACTTATTTATTTTATTTTTATATCTCATATCCAAAGATCTTTTGACTTATAATTATTTTCAAGCCCATAATAGGCTTTCCATCCTCCATTATCCTTTTCTCGATGTTATAATAGCAGTTGGGCTTGTGATGGAAATCAATTCCAATATATTTGTATGGAGGAACTTCCTCGAAGTTGTTGTTATCATCTATGAAAGTATCATATGTGATTTTTCTGGATTTAACTATCATGAGTTTGTTTTGTTAGTACTAACAACCTTACACATCTTAGAATAGAAATATTAGAGGATTCTTAGTTTCTTGCTAATATTGTAATGAATCGATGCCAAAAACATTTTAACAATCTTAATTGACAATCTTAACATAAAAAACATTTTAACAAAATACATTATCACCAACTATACTACACTTTGTATATATATATATTTCTTAAATTTATAAATTTTTTACTTTATATCAATATTGATAAAAAAATTCACGATTATAATTTTCTAAAAAAATAAATAATAATAATAATAATAATAATATATTACAATATTAATATTAATATTAATATTAATATATATATATATATATATATATATATATATATATAAACAAAACAAACTTCCCTTAAAAAAATCCAAAAAAAATGAAAATAAAAATAAAAAATTATAACTTAATCAAACTCCCTTTTAAGACCTCCAAAATTACTATCAAAGCATATTCCCTATTAGAATCATTAAGGTAGCACAACTCCACACGTGAAAAGTGATTCCTCGATTGCACCTTGACATATAACGCCCAAAAATGGGTTGATGTATCTACTATGATGTATATTTCATTGTAAAAATCACTGAAAGGCAATATTTTATATAATAAAATATTATCTTTTATTATTATAAAAGAAAAGCACATAACGAAAAGGGTCTTTGTCAAATGAAAAACAAAACACCTTAAAAAAGACTTTTAGTCTTTTTCTCTAATTTCATAAGATATTAAATATAGTTACCAAGTGCATGGAAACTTTAGTTTCTTTATTTAATTATGATGGCCGTTTCCTTCACCCCTAACTTGGATATGTTGTCCAATGTAAAGTTACCGATTTTTTAAATTTATTAATGTGATAGTATGTATGTACTTCAATTTTAACAATAGACAATATAAAGCAAAGTAGATCTTTTCTCAAAATTGCTAATAATTTTGTCTAAAATTAATTGATTTTATATCTCTATATATATATATATATATATATATCTATATTAAATTATTAATATTTATAAATTAAATTAAATTATTATTTATATATATAATTGTTAATTAGGTTTATTGTAATTGGTTGGTTAGGAAGAATGATTATTTTTTCTACTTAAATTTATTTTTTGTTAAATTTATTATGAGTATATTGTTGTAATGACTTTGAGCTTTGTTGTTATATGACTTTGAGTTGTTAAGAATATTTTATTCTTATTTATGAACTAAAGGGTGGATATAATGCCCTCACATTCATGGGCATGTCAAGTGCATGATAACACTTGGACATATTGGAGACAATTGCCTTGGTTTGGTTAGCGACACATATCTTGGGGTTTCTTACCTTGGCGCCACATGGATGACATATCATGTTGCGACATGCAATCAAACATTGGGAAATCACACTACTTGGAAAAACCCATGGGTGGGTAAGCGATAATTTGGTGAGATGATTTTGGAAAGACAAGGGGTGCCATGACCCAGTTACAATGGATGGGTCACGAGGCATGGGTGTGCCCAAGACATCGATTGATTCCCCATAGAGCATGCAAGGGTGGAATGGCCAAATCTAGGGTTCTCATTATTGTGTAAGCATGAGCATAGACATGTTATGAGGGGCACAACTAGCACGACATTCAATTGGTTGGAAACATGTGTTGGGTGTTCACTGAAGGTAGGGTTTAGCATAGCATGGTGAGCACATCGCCCAAATGAAATGAGATGAGCAAGGGGTGGATGGAAAGAGTTGGTGCATCATCCTAAACTACATAAAATGAGCACGATGGACAAGTAACAACTTTGACACATCAACTATAATGATTACAAGGATATTTGCATGTTGGCTAAACAATGAAACGAGGTGAAAATGCAACATAATGTGCCTCCCAACTATTGCATTAGTTGGGGAGGTCATGCACGCCCCATATATATATGATAGAGTTCAATGGAAGAGACAAGCAAGTCGAGGTGGAGTGTTAGTATGGAAATTTCTGGAAGCTGTACCAAAAGTCCCCACTTTAGCTACTGGTGATAGATAACCCTAACAATAAAAAAGAAAAGTAAAAAAAAGAGATAATCCGTAGTCTTCAGCTAATAACTTTAGATTTGCAAAATTTAGTTATGTAAAAACCTGCAAAAAGTGATCACAGAAACTGAAATTCAAGACAAAAAATACACAAATGATGAAATGACTTAGTAATAAGAAATAAAACACCTAATGGAGCAATACTAGTGAGACTTTGGGCCTGTAAGTCCTCCTCTATGGGAGGGTTCTTGATGTTCCCTTTGCTACTACATATTGGTTTCTCTCTTCTCCTTGCAAGTGGGAAAAAATGAAAAGAAGACGAACTCAAAAGTAGGAGCTCAAAAGGCTTGAGATGATAATTACAGTGATGAAAGGGTCAACTGTAGAGAGTGAGGAAAAAAACCTTTCTATTTATAACAAAATGCTAGGATAGATCTAGATCTAGTCAAACAATAAAATATTATTAGACCAAATCAAGATCTAACCATTAGGAGTATTTTATTATATTTGAGAGAGGAAAAGATTAATGAAATGGTAAATAATATTTATTTAGTGAACTAACTCAAAAAATAATGATTAATTGAGTTAATTAAGAAAAATGGTTAAAGTAATTAATAAATAAAAATGATTTATTAATTACTTTAAGGAGATATGGTCAAAGTGAGTTAGAAATAATTACTAAATAATGATTTAATAATTATTTCATGGGAGGAATGTGTGATGATTAAGGAGTTTTAAATAAATAATGATTCATTCAATTATTCTTGGACAATGTGGTTATATTCATTAATAAATAGCGTTTTAATAATTATTTCAATGGAATAATAGATCAATAGTGATTTGTGTATTTATTCCTATGGTTTTTGGGTTATTTTCATAAATAATTTAGGAAAATGGTTCTCTAAATTATTTTCTAAGGTGAAAGTGGGTTTTAATGTGTAAAAATTCATACTACATGGCGCATTTCGATCATCCTCGTGGAAAATGGCTAGGGGTGAAAGCATGAAAATGGGTTACACTTTTGGGCCAAATGTGGCGATGAAATTTCAAGTTTTTCCTCTTTTATCGAATTGCACCCCTCAAAATTCATATAAGAATTATGATTTTTGTTTCGAAGTAAAAAAAAAATATGTGGATAATTATGTTGTTTTCCTAATGATATTTTTTGCAAAAATATTTTGTGTCATATAATCTCTCGATTTTCCATTAAATGCAATATATGCCATTGCAATTTTTCGCAAAAGTTAAGAGGTATGTGTGTGTTCACATAGTATAACTTAGTCTAAAATGTGTGTGTGTGTGTGTGTATATATATATATCTATATGAGCATGATCTACATGGCGAAAAATAAGTTTTTGATATTAAAAAATGATTTTTTATGCAAAATTATATTTTTTCTTATTTTTTAAACTTTGCAAAGTAATATTCCAATTGCATTTTGGAGACACATGTTTTCACGTAAGATTTTTTTCAACGCTTTAAATAAATTGAAAAACTAAGAGTACCCTCTTGAAGAGGACTCGTAAACGAAGATAGTGGTATTTTTTGAAAAAAATTCATGGTGTATATTTTGTGTGATTAATTTTTTATTCATCCCCTTTGAAACTATCCAAAAAAATTTCAAGTGTTATATTTAAAAGAAATTAAATGAAAAATATCATATGAATTAAAAAGTGTCAAATTCATTTGCCATTGGATAGAGGATTCTTTCATGAATTCAATGTGATCAAATTCGCCACTTAAGAACAATTTCTGCCCTAAATCCGATAGGGTACAAAATGGGGTTGCAGATAGATTTGTAGAAGAGGTGCTTAAACTATAATTTTTAGGACTTCAAGAGCTCGATCGAGCACTTAAATTCAAAATTAAAATTGTTCGATCAAGCGTTAAAGTAACCCTTGATTGAGCAGGGTATGTGGTTAACCAGCGGCTCGATCGAGCTCAAAGGATCGATCAAACCATTAAAAAGCTAACCCGTCAGCATCCTTACTAACTTTTATTAATGGTATTAATGGTGAATGATAAGGCTCAAGGGCTCGATTGAGACAATAGCTTGATCGAACCTTTGTTATCAACAAATAGTTTAGTTTCTAAATTTTATTGTGCAAAAAAACAACAAACATTCTTTCTTAGAGAAATATCAAAGCGTAGAAATTACACAAAGATTCACAACAAACATGGGAAATTGGAGATTTGGAACTAGAAAAGGAAAAAGTTTGCCATCCACAGAGAAAATACAAGAGAAATCTAGATAAAGGATGAGAAAAAGGCATTAGACGTTGAGAGAACAAGAATTTCATGCAAATATAGGTAATTCAAATTGTTTCACTTATCATATTACTTGCTCCATATTGTATGCATTAAGAAATATTATTGAAAACTAGAAACAAATGGAGAATGAAACAATAAAACTAAGATAAAATAAGCATTGAAAGTAATACCATGTAGTTAAAAAATTATATGTAACAACAACTAAAGAAAACCACTTGAAACCATACAAATTATTGAAAACCACTTGAAACCATGCAAATTATTGAAAACTACTTGAAACCATGGTTTATTGAAATTTTTTGAAACCACTTGAATTCATGCAAATTATGAACCACCTTTGAATTGTAATGGTTTAATATAACCCACAAAAACTAAGGATGTTATTTAACCAAAGAAAACCATTGGAACATAATTTCCATATATTATTTACATGAATTACAATTCATGGAAATTTATTTACAAGAGGGATTAGAAAAAATGGTTGTCAAATAGGTGCTCCAAAACCTATAAACATTAGTTTGATTAATGTTTGATATCCAAAGTAGGATTAAAAAGAGATAATATGTGGCAAGATATACAAGGAGCAAGAATATGCCTAATTCCAATTTGTATGAACTGAGAAGACTTTCTTTGTTAAACATATATTTAACAACATTAAACTTTTGTAACGTTCATAATTATATATTACATTTAATAATGGTTGTTTGAATCCTAAATGATGATCCCTAGCTTTGAAAACCTCACAATATTCTTCTTTCAATTCTCACATGGAGGTTATGAGAATTTTTTAAAAGAACAAGTTTTTTAAAGATATACAAAGTGTAGTGTAGATTAGTGCTTGGAAAAAAATGAGTGTATTATTGAATAACTATAATTCTCCATGGAAGACTCGTGTAATTAATCAATATTAAATTCATAAATAATAAATGCAAAATAAATAAATTAGCATGCATGGATTGATGATATGCTATAAATGTTTACAATGTTAATCTTCTTAGATTGTAGCAATCTAATGGAAATTAAATTCATCTAGTTATTTCTCAACATGTGTAATAGTGAAATATATTGCAAAATATGGTTCAAAAGTAAAAAAGAGTTCTTTATTTTAAACTTTGTCAAGGTTTTATGAAAATAATTGAAAACATAAAATAGTATTGGATATCCATCTTTGCATGTGCATTAAAAAGGTTCCTTCTAGAAATATATAGTTTTTTAAATCCTCTTACCCCTCCTTGTGCCCTACTTGATTTTTGTGCTAAAATTTTCATGTACATTCTCCCAAAAAAACACTCAAATCATTTGTGCCCCTGTTCACTACAAATGATAACAATGTACATTCATTGTTGATAATTTCTTGAAGCATCTTCTTTGTTCTCTAAATCCACTAAAACCTCTATCTCTTGATTTATTTTTGTTTGCTTATCAACAATTTAATTGTCTTTCTCATCCCACATTTCTTTCACTTTTTATTTGGAATTGTGAAATTCTCAATAGTTATGATAAGTTCTTCCTTTAAGAAATATATTATTACTATTGTTTTATCGTAATTTTTGTTACACGCTTCAAAATGTTGGATGATATGGTGCTTCTAATGAAGATTTTTTTTTTTCGAACTAATTTGAATTTGTATAGTAGGTTTTTAAATATTAACATACTTAACAATTAGTTGAATAGGTATTTATGTATTGTATGGTTTTTCAGCCACAATTTATCTTATAGTTAATGAAAATTGTATGAATTTATAGATATAAATTATTTATTTATTTTATCTCATGAAATAAATTTTGCCCTTCAATTTAGTAATCACCAGCTTGATTTTTCAAGAATCTCTCATTCTATCAAATTCAAAATATTGGCCACATCCTTAAGTTCTTTAAGTAATAATTCCCTCTAAAATATGTACATTTAGAAGTTTCCTATATCAGAATTTAATCTTAATTTTATTAGTAGATTTAGTTCAACAACCTTGCAAATTATTATACATATGAGTAGATTTTAATAATTGACATTGGATTTAAATAATTGAAATGTTTGGTATATGATATATATGAACAAAAATATAATACTTTCCCTGTTACAGTAGGAATCACTTTTAGTTTGGGATTTAATAAGTCTTTTGAAGAAATAAAAAATTGTTGCTAAGAATAAGTAAATTTAAAAAAGGTCTTGAAATGTTTCACTTTGTTGTAGAACTCGCTTTTAATTTAGGATTTATATAGTCTCAACGAAAAATTGTTGCTAAGAATAAATTATTTTGAAAAAGGTCAAATGCTTCACTTAGTAAATGGAGACAATATTATTATGATCTATCAAATTAAATTTAAAAAAAATGACAATATTGTGTTTTATTAACCATTTATAGAAATATATTTAACCACACATTATAACTATAAAATACATATTTCACATATACTTGCAATTCAAGCACTTTGTATGTGCACTAGATTGACCTTGCACACACCATCAATACTAACCAATTTTGTTTACTAAGGTCATTACATATAGAGTAATTGCTTATATTTTCCTTTGAAAGTTTGCACACAAACATATGCTCACATAGTATAATTAGGAAAAAAGTAAGTGACCCATCATCCACACATCACTTCTTTTCTTTCAAGGAATAAACATCACATAGTGTAATTAGGGGAATTGTATTAAAGGATCATGAACCACATATTCACATACTTTCAATTCAAACACTTTGTATGTGCACTAGATTCACTTTGCACACACCACCACTACTAACCAATTTGGTTTACTATGGTCATTACATGTAGAGTAATTGCTTATATTTTACTTTGAAATTTTACACACAAACATATGCTCACATGGTATAATTAGGAAATAAGTTAGTATCCCATCATCCACACATCATTTCTTTTCTTGCAGGGAACAAACATCACATAGTGTAATTAGGGGAACTGTATTAAAGGATCATGAACCACATATCCACATACTTTCAATTCAAATACTTTGTATGTGCACTAGATTCACCTTGCACACACCATCTCTACTAATTAATTTGGTTTACTAAGGTCATTACAAGTAGAGTAATTTCTTATATTTTACTTTGAAATTTTGCGCACAAACATATGATCACATAGTATAATTAGGAAAGAAGTAAGTGTCCCATCATCTACACATTATTTCTTTTCTTGCAAAGAACAAACATCACATAGTTTAATTAAGGGAATTGTAAAGGATCACTACATATCCACAACAATTAAAATTGTATGCTCACAATTTCACTTACACACACATTAACCCCACACGCTAAGATCACTTAAACTTTGTATAAAGGGTGTCCTCTTTTCGGAATCTTTGTACCTAATTTTTTTGTGCTTATATTTTGTTGCACACCCTAAGTGAAGTAAATCCTTTCTAAAAACAATCTTAACCCATACACACTAGATTCCCCACAGGGGCCACAAGATAACCTATAGTTTAGGCTATGACCATGGTGATAGTTAGCACATAAGTCGTCATGGTCTATTTTCATATTGAAACATAGAAAATCATCTTTTAGGGAGCTTAAAATCCTACATCATACAGTGACAAATCCGGTACATGGAGAGAAACCCATGAAGGGGGTAAGGCCTAGGTGGTGGATTATCACGGACCTTCTTGTTGTCTCTCAACACGTGGTAGTGGATCTGGGTCTAAACCTGACAACCATAACATGAGATTCTCCATTCCCACTAGACACAGGTAACGTAGTGGCCAAATGTTAGGGCATCTTTCCCTATAGGTTGAGGTGCAGTAGCACTTAGACCTAAGGTGATCTTGGTCAAGTTATGTCGCCAACTCTTTCAGGACATAGACCTAGTATGTTTGGCCACTATAATTACCTTGTCCATACCTTGGTTTTCTTTTTGGCTGTTGGATGTTGAAAAATGCAGCAAGTAATTCTCAATTTGATTTTGCCTTGATTAAATTGAGGAAATTCTAATTTCCACATCAGGAGACAACTTGGATGCAATTAAATTTTGTGACATGGCTTGTGTCACACATTTTACTTAGAAAATTCAAGGTGGAGGAATTAGATTTCATTTAAGCATGTGTGATTACTAATTTGTAGAAATAAATGTTAGTTATCTCAAGTTGTTTTCAGTTAAACTAGATCTAATTATTGGAGGAACTAGTGGAAGGTCAATTTTGCAGTGGGACTTCATTCAAACTCAGTGATCATCTAGTTAACTTATCAACCAACCAAAAATAGCTAGTGCATGCAGAGAATTTGAATTCCCCAATTGTGGTGGAGATTCCAATCTAGTGTAACATCAATTGTTGACTAGTCTTAAGTGTACAGATTTGCATGTAGTCATATGATCAACCTTGGGACTTGTTTAATCCATTTTGGATAAATTCCTAAATAATAGGTGGTTGGATGGGGTCCCCTAGGTTAGTTTGGGGTTAGTGAACCCAAAATTTGTATACAGTTTTGTAAAAGATGTAAAGTGTCCACGATATGTGGATGCGGAGCACATAGATGAATAAGAATCAAAGGGGCTTAGCCCCTTGTCTTAAGTAAAGTTTTAAGTCAATTTTGAGTTTCACCCATGGTCTGCAGACGATGGAATTGTATTGAAAATTCTATAAATAGTCAAGTCTTAGCGAATCTTAGTAGTACAAGTTGGGATAGAGATTGGTTTCATTGAAGAGTTTTGGGCAGGAGCTAAGGCAGGAAGGCTTTGCTTCCTGCGCTTAGGTAGAGAAGGGAAGGCTCAGCAGCTAAGTGTGCAGAGGCCTGGGTAGAGTCCGCAGCTAAGTGCGCAAGCCCCTGCAACTGTGTGCATAGGGTAGTTTGAGTCTGTAATCAGTGAATTGAAGATCAATGAAGAAAATTTTCCGAAGAATTACTGAGTATTTTCGTTTGTATCTGTTTATATTATATATCGCCAATGAATGACATGTTTATGAACTAATGATTAAATGCGACACAAATGTCTTGAATCTATCTTAATAATGTATGAAATGAATGCTTAGCCACTTCTGCGAAGTTCTGGTGATTTCTTTTATGTTTTCTGACGAATAAGGTAGATCTATACGAACTCCAATCTAGGATTACTGTTTGATCTGCGTAAGTGGGTAAATCGGTTGGTAAAGGTCTGCAAGGATTGAGCGTGGACCTTTGTGGAGGTCTAAAGGCCGCTTTAACTAAGTTGCAGTGACATGCCCTAGAAGTGTATTGATCTGCGCGGAGGCAGATCCAAGGCGTTGGAAGACATCACACTAGTCTTTGAATGCAGAAACTTGGTTCTTGCATCCCCCCATATTGCTTCGGGTGAGACTACAGCCTGCGATACGTGGGTTGTTACCGAAAGGGCCAGTAGTGTATGGTTTTCTTGGTTGGCACAACTAACTCTAAACCTGGGTTAGGACCTCCTAAGCCAACAAATGGTTCTGTTGTCGGGACCAAGATCTGCTTAAAGTGATGTGTGATGTCGTATCATTGGAATCCGACTAAGAAAGATATTGAAAAGGGGTTAGATCAGAAGATTCACGAGTTTGCGGCTCAAGAAAATAGGCATTCACGCATGTCGAAGGAGGATTGGTTAAATAGATATATGTATACAAAGATACATGAAATCATATTTTTCTAGCTATCATGAAGACCTCAGTACTGATAGCTAAAATGCAAGAGAATAAAACACAACCTACATAGAATTTACAGATGATGAGGGCTAAGCCCCACAAGGAGGATCAAAGCATTAATATTTTATTGTGAAGCAGTGTGACCACTAGCGCATATAAGGGCAAGAAGCCCGAAGATGATGGATGTGCTCACAAATCTTCAAGGATAGAAGTCACCTTTGACCTTAATCACATGAAGGAAACTTTCATGGAAGAAAAGAAAAGCTTCACTGAGGCCTCCACCTTAGGGAGGTAGGACAAGACATAGGAAATTAGTGCGACTCAAGAAGTTGATCCTTCCATAGTTACTACATTTTTGGAGACCTATATAAAGCTAATGCACGACAAGAAGGTTGTGGAAGGATTACAGGACTTAATCGACAAGTGTGCCAATAAGGAAAAAACTCCCTCAGAGCGGCGCACAGTTAGGAAGATTGGTAAGCATAAGGCATGAACGGGACATGAAATGTGGCTAACAGCGTAGATAGGTGATTATGAAATGGACTAGGTAATCTTGGATTTGGGGTCCGATGCGAATGTTCTACCGAAACAAACATGGGAAAGGATGGGGAGACCTGCGCTGTAGTGGTCTCCGATTCAGCTTAGGATGGTGAATCAACATAAAATAATCCTGATGGGATGCTTATATGTAGTAACGGTTGATATTGATGGTGTGAGTGTGGTAGTGGACTTTGAAGTTATCGAAATTTTCGATGACAGTAATCCCTACCCTACGCTCCTGGGAATCTATTGGGCTATTGACATGAATGGGGTCATTAATCTAAAGAAGAGGACAATGTCGTATGAAAGAAAGTTGCTTAGGGTTATAGTGCCACTGGATCCTGCAGAAGGGGTGTGCTATACTGAACCAGTTCATGATTATGTAGAAAGTGACGATGAGAGGGATCAAAACTACAAGATAACTACACGAGATCAGCACATCAATTAAAGGATTGTACAGGGGCTACAACCGCAAAATTCTTGTTTGAATATGTCTTAACAAGGTTTGGATGCACAAAAGTTTTAATGAGTGAAATGGGTACACACTTTCCAAATGAAATAATTAGCGCTTTGACTGATGAATTCTAGGTCTACCATCAGAAGAGTACACCATATCACCTGCAGGCAAACAAGACTGTCGAAGCTTTTAACAAAATTTTAGAGAACACGCTGACAAAGATTTGTAACGCGCAATGAAATGATTGGAATGTACGTGTACCTGAAGTGCTATGGGCTTATGGGACTACTTGTAAGAAGCTGACATGACAAACGCCGTTCATATTAGTCTATGGGATCAAAGCAATAATGCCTATGGAATACATTGTGCCTAGTCTGCGCATAGTAGCCTTGACGGATATGGCAGATCGCGAGGCCTTAAAAGAATGGCTCAAGCAGCTCATGGAGCTTGAAGAGGACCGATTTTTTGTAGGATTCCATCTAAAAGTACAGAAGGAACACGAAAAATCATGGCATGATAGCCATATCAAGCTTCGTACATTCAAGGTAAATGATGTTGTATTGTTATGTCATAGTAAGTTCACTAAATTTATGGTTAAATTCTAGATGCATTGGTTAGGGCCACATATTGTCAAGGAAATTACAGATGGTGGTGCAGTTTAGCTTGCAAAGTTGAATGGGGAACTCTTCCCGGGAATAGTGAGTGGGAGCAAGTTGAAATTGTATATAGAGGATCCTGTGCAATGACTATATGGCAACAGGATAGTCTTAGTGCTCTAGGCAGTTGCAAGGGAGTGCGAGACTATAAACTACAATGCTCGGGTGGGTGAACAAGGCAGTGACTAGGTTGCGTGAAGATTGACGAGGATGCACCACATGAAGTTGTGCCCAGGACGTTGCGTAAGAGGGAAAGGTACCACACAGCCCAACATGAAAATGATCCTTGGAATTACTATTCATGATGGGACGGCCAAAAAGTGGTTAAGAGGAGTGGGGAGGCAGAAATTAAGGAAAAAATCTTTGAATATCTACCGCCAACACAATATTTATTATTAGAATTTAGGGGGAATGGTTGGATTTGAATTCAAATCCCCTTATAAATTGCGCATATCGATCCAACAGATAACACTTTGCGTTATTAGACTTGCTGGTACATTTTGCTATCTGTCGCATATGAGCTGAGCATTTTGGGAAGTATTCATGTTTCGTCCCTCCTTTGCAGACTATTCTGCAGTAGAACGGGAATTATTCATTGAGAAAATGACTTCCACTAACCTCGCTGAAGCCCTTAGTTCAGAAGTGGCTTTGTCCAATGCGCTAGGACCGAAAGTGTCTAGTATGGAGGCTACGCTTGTTGTGCCCACGACGCCGAGGTCGCCTAGGCTAAAGCAAAATGTGGCTAAAGAAAAGAAACCTACCATGAAAGAAAAGCAACCAGTCGTGGAGGAAAAACAGAAGAAGCCAGTGCCGAGGCACAACCAAAGCAGAAAAAAGACAAGCAGCCAGAGAACGTAGTGGATTTGGAGGAAGAGGAGTACCAAGGCAGTTGATGTCGAGGGCGTTGAGCCCCTCTTTATGCTACCTGAGTACATCCCTTCATGGAAGGGAAAAGCTAAGGTGACCAAGGATCCTGATTCGGGAAAATTCGGGATATCCACTCCCCCCCTGCCGGAGTAAGCTTGTGCGTATCCCACTGTTGAAATTGGAAAACTGGGACACCACGGATCAAGACAAGTTTCCGCATATGGTGACGCATAAGTATATGAAAAAGATCTACTATGATGACACCAGAGTTGCAAAGTTGGAACCCATGAAGTGGGTCCGCTGCATTGAGCAGTCAGGGCTGCTGAATATGTTATTAGTCCTGCACTATCATTGCTCCCCTATTAATATGGTATGTGTGCGCCAACTCCTCACGCTGGTACATGACGGGATTCTATGGCTAGGGAAGCCTATCCCAATAATATATATGCTAATCCACAGGGTAACGAGGTTTCCCCACAAAGGAGCGAACCCTGCTAAGGAATTTGTAGGGAAAATAGGAGAAAAGGAGCTAGCTGAAAAGATGAAGAAGGAGTATGGTCTTGTAAAGAAGTCGCAAGGGTACTCAATTTTTTCCATACAAGACCAGGTATTTCAGTTCGCTTCCCAAATCCTCGTGGGAAAAATCATGAGAAAGCGTCGCGTGGAAGAAGTTCTGACGTCGGTTATAACACTTGCTAAACAGTGCGCGAAGGGCATTCAATATAATTGGTCAAGGTATCTTTCCATGAGTTCCTCACAAACTACCGAGAAGCCTAGGACAAAATAAATCCATTCCATTATGCTTGTCTTCTACTATCAATTGTATTAGTTGCATGGAGGTTGCCAAAGGATAGCTAATTCCTTGCGTACAAGGAAGAGTTGCCTGAGGCCGTGAGGTTCACCTCACTCTAGGCCACAAAGGATGTCACACACGTCATAGAAACAAAGATTTTCTAGGTCTTAATGGAGATTGACCTTTGGATGGCCATCAATTAGTGGCTGAGGTTGTCCCCAACCTTGTTTGGGCAATTAACAACCTACGCGGAGTTCAAGGTTTATTTTCACAACATCTCGATCCTTGCGTGGAAGGACCCTAAAGGAACATGGCATGTACTGTCATACTTAATGTCCGAGATGGATGTGAAGGAAGTTGTTGGGTTTTGGCCGCTAGAGTGGCACGATCCTACATAATTAGATGCAGGAATGAGAAAAGGCGCAAAAAGCTCCACTATGCAAAAACGAAAGGATGTTGCTCAAAAGGTTGCATGCGCACTAACAAAGAAAAAGAAGAAGGAAGTTTCTAAGGCAACTATAGAGAAGGCCCAAATGGAAAAATATTGCTCTGCTAAAGAGAAAGTGGACAAAGAGAAGTAAAATTCACAGGAAGGCGACCAATAAGCTTCGCCTGAAACATAAAAACATGAGTTTTCAGACCAAGGCGGAGGTGGTAATGAGGGGTAGAGCACCCCGTTCATTTTGAAGAAGAGATGGAAGGAATAGACAGGATGATCACAAAAGAAACAAAAGTCTGATAAACAGACACATGTCGATCCGATGATATTAACAGAAGGCGATCTCGATGAGATCGATGACAAGATACAAGACACCACAACAGAAGTGTTGTAGCAGTTCGAGCAGCAATACATGCAGACACTAGGAAGCATCCAGAAGGATCTACGCAAGCTATAGATCTAGGTGAATAGGATTCAATAGGATGTCGAAAAGGTGAGCGATGTGCAAGCGAGCTTGACGTAGGGCCAGAGAACTATCGCGGAGATTGACTGGACTTTGGATCTCAGAGTCTTTCCTCTACCAGAGGGGTTGGTTCGCATGGACTCAGATGAGGATCGTGTGGTGATTCACACAGTAAAATATATGGGGCTAAACCTTGCCACACTACCGCTCGAGTCTTTGCATGCGCTACATCAGGGGGTCACTAATGAGATAAATATCAGAGAATAATGTGCACTCACTTTCGTAAGTGAGTTCAAATTCAATAACCAACAACTTTTCAAAAACAAGACTCAAGCCCTGAAGGAGTAAGAGGAATTGCGGACACAACTTCAGAACCTGGTCACAGTGATTGAGCAGGCTTGCAAATCCGTACCTGAGTTGGGTATACCCGATGATGCAGAGGCTTTAGCCAAGGTAAGGAAATTGGCTGCTACAGAGTGCACTTCAAAGGAGAAGGTCGACAAGGTGACTTTAAACCTACGGGTGTAGATAGTTGAGTTGTAGTTGAAGTTGCAGCCGACCACACTGCTGAAGGTTCGGGAATAAAGAGGTGTGGCGATTAAAGAATCCACGACTCAGCTAGATGTTGTTGTTCAAGGGTGATGTTGTTGTTCAAGGGTGAGACAAGCTCTTCACTCAGGAACTGGGCCTATGGGATACACTACAGGATGATACTACGCTGCAACAATTGAGCACAGAAATTAGGGAAGCACAACAGCAGTATGATGAGATCAGTACGATAACACGGATGTTGGCGCCAGTCCAGTGCTTCACGCACTTACAGGAAGGAAAATATTTTTTTTTGAAAATACAGAAATTGCAGAAGGAGAAGTATGTTCTCAGTGCACGTCTTGAGCCTTAGATAGAGGAATCCAGCCAGTTTTCACAGACCATTCATGAGAAGCTAAAGGCAATGCAGCAGACATAGAGGACTACACAACTGGCAATAGAGGGGCCAACCACCAAGAAATTGGTCCAGGAAGTACAACAAGCAATAGAGCAGAGTACCGTGGAGCTTTAGGCGCTAACCAAGGCATTCAACGAACGCTATCAAAAAGTGGAACAACCAACTGAGTGACTTGAGGATAAGTCACGATCTTTGTGTTGGGGGCATGTTGGGATGGGGTCCCCTAGGTCAATTTGGGGTTAGTTAACCCAAATTTTGTATACAGTTTTGTAAAATATGTAAAGTCTCCACGATATGTGGATGTGGAGCGCGTAGATGAATAAGAGTCAAAGGGGCTTAGCCCCTTGTCTTAAGTAAAGTTTTGATTCAATTTTGAGATTCACCCATGGTCTGCGGACCATGGCATTGTATTGAAAAGTCTATAAATAGTCAAGTCTTAGTGAGTGTTAGTATTACAAGTTGGGATAGATAATTGGGTTCATTGAAGAGTTTTGGGTAGGAGCTAAGGCATGAAGGCTCCGCTTCCTGTGCTTAGGTAGAGAAAGGAAGACTCCACAACTGAGTGCGCGGAGGCCTGGGTAGAGTCCACAACTGAGTGCACAGACCCCTACAGTTGTGTGCTCAGGGTGGTTTGAGTCAGTAATCAGTGAATTGAAGATTAATAAAGATAATTTTCCGACAAATTACTAAGTATTTCCATTCGTATCTGTTTAGGTTATATGTTGCCGATGAATGACATGTTTATGAACAAATGATTAAATGCTACACAAATGTCTTGAATCTATCTTAATAATGTATGAAATGAATGCTTAGCCACTTACGCGAAGTTATGTTGATTTCTCTTATGTTTTTTGATGAATAAGATAGATCTACATGAACTCCAATCGAGGATTAATTTTTGATGCGTGTAAGTAGATAAATCGATTGTTAAAGGTCTGCATGGGCTGATCGTGGACCTTCACAAAGGTTTGAAGGTCGCTTTAACTGAGTTACAGTGACATGCCCTATAAGTCTATCGATCTGCGTGGAGGCAGATCCAAGGTGTTGGAAGATATCACACTAGCCTCTGGATGCAGAAACTTGGGTCTTGCATCCCCCCATACTGCTTCGGGTGAGACTGCAGCCTGCGCTACGTAGGTTGTTTCCAAAAGGGCTAGTAGTGTAGGGTTTTTTTGGTTGGCACAACTAACTTTGAACCTGCGTCAGGACCCCCTAAGCCAACAATAGGGGCCTAATTTATCTAGGAATTGTGCAAGGAAATAGGGGATTAAGAAGAGGTATAAATTGACTAAGTCTGGGTTAGAGATTCCCAGTGAGTAAAGAGATATTTTATTCACTTGTAGGTTATGCTTAGTTGAGAAAAGAAATTGCAATACATCTTTATTCATCATATTAGTGCAAGCAACCATTGGGGTTTTTAGAAGATTGCTTTCCCCAGAAAAATACTATGTGCATGTGTCTTATTTCTCATTTCATGTTTGTGATGGATGTTCTAAATTGTGAATTGAATTCCACAGAGCAATAGAGTAGGTTTGTGTCTTGTGATTTTGATTAAACTTCATGAGACATTGCAAATAAACACCATAATTTCTACATGGTCATCGGAGTAGGATTCAAATTAGAGCAGAAATTTCGAAGTTGTTTCTCAAGAGGTTCAAAATTGAAATTTGGTGTAACAAGATCTCTTTAGAGATGAGAAGATGACCTTCAACAAGATAAGGCTAGAGTATTCATTGGAAGGCACCTATAATTTCATCGCATGGAAGGATCACACGGAGGTGGTATTGGATGACAATGGATTGCTAGAATTCATCAAGAGATATGTTGCAAAACCACCGGAATATGACACCCAGAACCATGCTCAGTGGAAGAAATATGTAGCCAAGATGAAGAGAATAATTTTGGAGGGAGTACGGGACCAAATTTCATAAATCTCCGCAGGAAAGAAAATCCTTTTGTAATGTGGAAGGCACTGATAGATCTATTCTAGAATAGTAGTGACCATAGGAAGTTTGCGCTCAAGGATCAACTTTGAAATATCAAGATGCAGAAGAATGACACTATCCCACAATATCTGAGAAGGCTCACACAAGTTCATGATGAGCTTGTAGGAGTTGGTGTTATTGTTTCAGATGGTTATTTGGTAAGCCTAGCCCTTTTAGGCCTTCCCAAGAGCTGGCATAACTACTAAGATTCGGTGAACGAGAGGGAGAAAATACCGAATTGGGAATGGTTACGGTCCAATTTGGTACAAGAGGAAATAAGGCGGAATACCAGAGATGGAACTTCATCCAAGGGTAAGGATAAAGAAGAATTTTATTGGTTGGAAAGGGAAAGAAGGGAAAAGGGAAAAAGTATCAAACCAAACCAGAATCTAGCCAAGGTAGTAAGAAGTAAGATTTGTAAAAAATTAAATGTTTCCATTGTCATGAATTCGGGCACTATACCACGAGGTGTCCACACAAAAAGGCAAGTAAGAAGACCTCAAGAGGAGCAGTAGGTGAATCCTTGGCTTCACAGTTCAAGCTTGAATTTACCCTTATCACATGCATGTCCAACACAATGATGGGGAGTGTGTGGTACTTGGACTCAGGTGCCTTGTTCCACATGACAGGGTGTAAAGAGTTTTTCTATTACTTGGAGGAGAAATATTTGCAGATGCACATTGAGATCAGGGATGATAGAAGGTAAAAAGTGACCAGGGTTGGTACAGTCACCTTTTAGAGGGAGTCGAGATCCCCTCTTAGACTCAAGGATGTCATGTTTGTTCCGGGCCTAAAGAAAAAATTCATCTTTGTTGTAGTTTTGGAAGATTGTGGTTATGATGTGATCTTCAGCAAAGGGAAAGCATTCTAGAGACATATAGCCAGGACACAGGTGAAGAAAATCCGGGTTCATGTGAAGAATTTGTATAAGCTAGATGTGGAATAATGTGTTGCATTAAACACTAAGGTGGAGAAAGTGCAGGACCGCAATGTCGATGAACATTGGCACAAAAGACTTGGTCATTTGCATCATGGGGACTTCAATATTATGCAACAAATAACCATTGGCCTCCCCAAAGGAGAACTCAAGGAGTAGGATGTACGCAAAGCATGTACTTTGGGGAAGTACACAAAATCCACATTCCATGATCAGGAAACAAAGCACATGTTGTCCTAGAAAGGATACACTCTAATATATTTGCACCTTTCTCGACATCCTCCATTGCCAGAAACAGATATTTTGTCATTTTTATTGATGACTTCTCACATAAGTGTTGGATTTTCTTCATGTGGAAGAAAGATGAGACATTTTCCAAGTTCGTAGAATTCAAGGCACTAGTTGAGAAAGAAACTGCCAAGAAGGTGAAGGCTCTCAAGAGTGATAATGGAGGTGATCATGTGTTGAATGAATTTAAAAAAAATTGTGTGAAAGAAGGCATTCGAGGAGAGTTGACAACACCCCACAACCCACAATAGAATGTGGTGGCTGAGAGAAAGAACTGTAGTATTGTGGGAGAAGTGAGGGCGATGTTGCATGACCAAGTCCAACCTTTGTGTTTGTTGGATGAAGCATGCAACACAACAATGTATTTGTAGAATTAGAGTCCTCGTCGAATTCTTGACATGATTACACCGAAGGAGGATTTCTTGGGGAGAAGCTAGATGTGTCGCACTTCAGGATTTTTGGAGCCAATTTTTACTGCCATGTCTTTAAAGAATCAAGGAATAAGCTTGAGCCAACAATAGAATTGGGGGTATTTGTAGGTTACACAAAAACTCCCCACAACTACTTTGTGTACTTTCCATCCCTCATAATGACATTTGTGTGAAGGGATGTAAAATTTGAGGAAGAGAAAGTGATGTGGTTCTCTCTTGATAGGGAGCTTCAGATCCCACCAAAAGATGATATTTTAGCTACAAAGGAGGAGCCTCAGAAAGTCGTGGAGCAGCCACAAGTTGAGGAGAAGAGAGTGGAGACATCCACTCAAGTCGAACCATCCAAAGAAGGCGAGATAAGAAAAATGGAAGTTGATCGACTTTTGTAGGATGTGAGGGAGAATGTGGGAGCCCCTTAAAATTTGCACAAATAGAGAAGGTAACCTGATCGGTGTAGTAGATACATGGCTCTATTGACTGAGCTTGTAGATATTAAGCCATCCTCGTCCAAGGAAGAATTAGAACAACCTATATAGGTTGATGCAATGGTGTAGGAATATGAATCCATTGTAAAGAAAAATATTTGGGAAGTGGTCAAAAGACTGAAAAATTAATTAGTTGTGGGTTCAAGATGGATCTTCAAAGTTAAGCATGTAGCATATGGAAGCATAGAGAAGTATAAGGCCATATTTGTGGCCAAAGGGTACTATGAAGTTGAGGGAATTGACTATGAGGAAACCTTTGCTATTGTAGCAAGTACTCATCCATTAGATCAATTCTTTATTTGGTTGCGCATATGGGGTGGCATATCCACCAGATAGATGTAAAAAAAATTCTCAATGGATTTCTTAAGGAGGAGGTGTACATTGAGAAACAAGAAGGTTTTGAGACTTTTGATTGAGAGATTCATGTGTGTAGACTTAACAGAGTGTTGTATGGTCTCAAACAAGCACCCTGTGATTGGTACACCATGATCAATAACTATCTCAATGGTTTGGGGTTCACCAAAAGTGAAGTGGATGAAAACATCTATTAAATCTTAGTAGAAGGTAAATTGCTTATTATTGTCTTATATGTTGATGATTTAATTTTAACTAGTGATGAGTCGCTGATCAAATCTTGCAAGGAGGACCTTACAAGGAAATTTGAAATGAAGGACATGGGTCTCATGCACTACTTCCTTGGGTTGGAATTATGGCAAGGCGATGGGGAATTGATTGTCTGTCAAGGAAAGTACGCAAATGAGATACTACATAAGTTCCACATGGAGAGTTGCAAACCCATGGTGACACCTCTAGCAACCAACTAGAGGAATGAGGATGCCATTTTAGGTTAGGGAAGTGGATGCTATCATTTATGGACAGCTACTAGGTTCACAAATGTATCTTGTGAATGCATGATCATATATGTGCTATGTAGTCAATCAACTAAGCAAAGGTATAGTTAGGCCAACCAAATTATATTGGAAGGTAGTTAAGCATGTTAATTGTACCTTAAAGGCACTACCTAGTTTGTACTATGGTACAGATGGACATATGGTGTGAAGTTGTGTGGCTTCACAGATGCATATTAGGCGAGGAGTCCATAATACCGTAAGAGTACATTAGGTGGAATTTTCAGTGTTGGGTTCGCAGCTATTTCATAGTAAAATAAGAAGCAAAGATCTGTGGCGCTCAACTTGGCAAAAGCAGAATACACGACTACAAATCAATCAGCATGTGAGGCGATATGGATGAGAAAGATACTTGTTGGATTGTCTGGTCATATGATGGATCCAACTGCGATCTACTGTGATAATCAGAGTTGCATCAATATCTTTAAGTATCATGTATTTCATGATCTATCCAAGCATATAGATATTTGGTATCACCATTTATAGGACTTTGTTCAAAGGCAGATAATGTTGCTACAATACATTCCTACAGAGGAACAAGATGTTTACATTTTGAAAAAGGCCTTGTCAAGATGGAAGTTCGAGTTCCAAAAGTGCAGGATAAGTGTGGTTGATAATCCATTTCTTGCTAAGAGGGAGTGTTGAAAAATGCAACAATAAATTCTCAATTTGATTTTTCCTTGAATTCCGGAGAGGAGTAGAGTAGGTTTGTGTCTTGTGGTTTTGATTAAAACTTCATGATAAGTTGTAAATATACACCATAATTTCTACACTGGAAGCATCGCTAGTGACATTTATGGCATGGCCCCAGTGCCTATTTTGAAATCTTCACTAGGCCTAGTTACTACTTGAGTGGAAGGGCGTTAGGTCTTTTTAGGAATTTTTCTGATATGCAAAACCTCAGATAAACCTTTTTATTAATTTTTTCACACATTCGAATTAAAGGGAAAATTAACCATTTATTTTTTGCTTTGTCTTATGTATGTGATTAATTTGGTTTTCCTAAAGAAAATGTATGTGTTCAGGTGTGCTTACAAATGCAACAGTCTCAAGTGTTGTTGATTTATTTCCTTTCTTTCCAACTGATTTATTTCTCAAAATAGAATGCTTGTCATTAGTTACATGTTTCATAGGGATTATATCATCTTTAGGTGCCTCCTACATACAATTCACATTATCATGAAAAATATTTTACCTTTCATACATGCTAAATCTTTTACCTTTCATCATATTTTAAATCACCCTTTTTGTTGACACAGGGACCGATACTTTTACTGACCTGCTCTCTTCTTCGACCCATCTTTCCTTGAGCTCAAAACCCTTTTATTTTCATGTTTCAACTTAGAACCCTTGGTCCATGTGACTAGAACCCTAGGGTTTTGAAATTGATTTTTGTTTAGTGAGGGGAATGATTTTACCTTTCATCATATTCCCAATCACCCTTTTTGTTGACACAAGGACCGATACCTTTATTGGTGCGCTCGTCTTCGACCCTTTTTTCCTTGACCTTGAAACCCTTTTATTTGCATGTTTCAACTTATAATCCTTGGTCCGTGTCAAATTTTGCTACCAAGTTTTCAACTATCAACCTTTTTTTAATTTAACTTTTACCTATTGTTTCCAAATTTATTTTTATTGATTAGGGATGAATGCGTTTATCTTTTATCATATTCTGCATCACCCTTTTTGTTGACATATGGACTGATACCTTTACTGGTGTGCTCTTCTTTGACCCATATTTCCTTGAGCTCAAAACCCTTTTATTTCCATGTTTCAACTTATAACCCTTGGTCCACGTCAACTTGTTTTTCCTTTAAAATTTCCCTAGGGTTTGTGACTAGAACCCTAGGGTTTCCAAATTGATTTTTATGGAGTGAGGAGGAATGCTTTTACCTTTTGTCATATTCTGAATCACCTTTTTTGTTGACATGGAGACCAATATCTTTGATGGTGGCTCTTCTTTGGCCCATCTTTCCCTGAACTTGAAACCCTTTTATTTCCATGTTTCAACTTATAATCCTTTGTCCGTGTCAACTTCTACTACCTAGTTTCCAGCTGTCAACCTGTTTTTCATTTAAATTTTCCCTAGGGTTGGTGACTAGAACTCTAGGTTTCCAAATCGATTTTTGTTGTGTGAGGAAGGATGATTTTACCTTTCATCATATTCTAAATCACCTTTTTTGTTGACACAATGACCGGTACCTTTATTGGTGGCTCTTCTTCGATCCATCTTTCCCTAAGCTCAAAACCCTTTTATTTCAATATTTCAGCTTATAACCCTTGGTCCATGTCAACTTCTGCTACCTAGTTGCCAATTGTCAACTTGTTTTTCATTTATTTTTTCCCTAAGGTTTGTGACTAGAACCATAGGGTTTCCAAATTGATTTTTGTTAAGTGAGGAGGAATGCTTTCACCTTTCGTCATATTCCAAATCACCTTTTTGGTTGACACATGGACTGATACCTTTATTGGTGTGCTCTTCTTCGACCCATATTTCCCTGGGCTCAAAACCCTTTTCTTTTCATGTTTCAACTTATAACCCTTGGTCCATGTCAACTTCTGATACCTAGTTGACTACTATCAAATCATACCATGACCTTCCACCTATGGTCATTTCTTAAAAAAATATGTGTAGATTTACTATTCACTTGTATTATGATGATGATTCACTTGACTTACAAGTATATTTTGTATTCCACTATGCAGGGATGGAAAGTGAACAACCACAATAGGGAGAAGTTGTGTCCCATCAAGCTAATCAACCAGATGATGATCAAGATATGACCTATGGACCTAATCAACCACTAGAAGAACATGTTCCCTATCAAGCTGATCAATTTTCACTAAGGGAACAACATGTGTCATGTCAAGCTAATCAATCAATGGAGGAAGAGGATTTGCCTATCAAGTTGATCAACCACTGGAAGAACAAATTGTTTCCTCTCAAGTTGATAGGATAACAGGGAGTTGTAGTGGTTTGGAAAGGGGTGGACCATTTGCAGAAAATTTGGATGCAAGCACAATAGAGTACCTTGGGGATCTTATCCCTGCTCGCACTATTAGAGACCATGTCAATAACATCATTCGACAACATTTTGAGAAACATTAAGTTGTTGAACAAGCTCAAATACTACATGGGTTGATCAAACATAAGAAACTAAAACAAGCCACAAAGCTTTTGGGTGTCCAAGATGTTAAAAGCAAGAAGAAACATATGAATTTCACTAAAAACATATCAAAGGCATTCACTATGTTTGGAAAATCAATAAAACCCATTGCTCGAGTTGCGCATAGGGAAATTAAACTGCTATTGTTGCACCAAGTACATCAAGGAAAAAAATTTTGGCAACAATGTCAAAATTGCTCCATGTCTCGAGAAAAACCTTGCACAAGCATACCAAATTCAGGGTTCAAGTGAATGAAAATGATGAATCTACTTGTTGGGCTCTTATCACCAAGAAACCCTACTAAGACAGGCTTATAGCAGGGATCAAATCATTTGTGGTAGAGTTTTGGGGGAGCCATTCCCATGCTATTCCATATAGAAAGCATGTCATACGACATCGCATAGCTAAAGGTGAGTATGTGGAACACATTAAGCACACTGTAGAAATGACAGAAGTTGCATTGGAATTTCAAGAAATCAAACACCATGTGAAGATATCCATAAGGATGTTTCATAAATTGAAGCCATGGTTTATTAAGCCCAATAAAATCTGTGACAAGTGTTGTTGCTAATATCATGTTGAATTTCAGCTTCATTATGACACTTTCTGGGAATTTTACAAGAAGAACTATGACGACAACCCTCCTCCTCCTACAACATGTGATTTTGTTTCATAAATATTATGCAAAATGGAGCCAAAAGATTTGTATTACAAGCAAATGTGTTTAGATGGGTGAATATGCATTGAATGTGGTGATTTCGGATTGTTCCATAGGCACATTTTTATTGATCCCAACTAGTCTGGGATGTTATATGTCATCTTCACGTGGAAGCATTATGAGTATGTCATGGGAAATAAACCATCTTATTCAATTATGGCGCGACCAAATATATTGAGGATGATATTCCTATTTCACAATTCATGGGGGTGTTTCAAAACCAGATCTATAAATATATCAAACACTTGCATAGGTCCAGGTGGCAATAATTTGAATTTAAGCATTCTCATGAAGTATTTCAGCTAGGCACAATATTATCAGTGGTGTACTTTATTGAGAATTACACATTTTCTCCTCATACATAGATATAGAGTGAGTATTATCACCCAGAACAAGTGTCCATATTAGTACATGTTTTGTACAGACATGCATAATTGAACATTAATGGTAGGGATAGCACTGATGAGTCACGTGATATGATTAAGGAGTATCACTTTTACATCAGTGATGATCGTGATAATGAAACATTGTTCATCCAACATTTCTTTGACCTCGTTTATGAATCATTCAAAAAAATGGCATATCATTCAGGAAGCATTGGATATTGTCAAATGGTTGTGCATGGAATTTCAAGTTAGCACACACTTTTTATTGGTTGAACCGATTACACAAGAAGACAAAAATTCAGCATACTTGGAGCTAATTTGAAACAGTACATGGAAAGGGTGAGCATGATGGTGCAGGTGCTTGTGTGAAGTGATCAATTAGGAGGTACCAAATGAGCCATGACGAATATCGACTCAAATCATCACTAGAGGTGGTTAACTGGTGCAAATCCCATTTAGGACATGAAGGTCATGAATCTATAAGGCCTGTGCATAGGTTCTTTTGGAATATTGAACTTGGTGATGTGAATAGATCCATTCCTTGGTATTGTAATAATGTAGAAGGAACAAGGGAATTACATAATGAAACAATTTTATGGAGAAAAGACATGGGGGAAATATTTTCGATCGTGACAAGAAAACTCGCATGTTTTTGTGATTTTTTCATTGATGTTTATGGATGTAGACTTGATCACTATGAAAAACACAAGTACATGAAAGGATGGAAATATGTCCCTCTTAATCCAAAGAGACCTCATCCAATTCCAACGTGGAAAGAGATGCACGATGAAGAGGCCATCATTTCACTTGATCATGATCGAGTCTTTGATCTTGTAAGGGAAGGTATGTGGCTCATCTATCATTAACAATTTCATCTATAAATTGAAATCTTAAATGTATTTAACTAATACATATTTTGTATTTTGGTTGTATACAATGATTTTTCAGTTACTTCCCCCATAGGAAACGGATATAATATGGCCTACTATTTGATGTGATGCACACAGGTGAAAAGTAGGTTGGTGAGACCATATGAAGATGGACAATTCACATACCAAATTAGTGACATGGTTGTGATGGGCCATTGTTTTGAAAAGGTAAAAAAACATACTGATCACATCATTTATATAGATTTTATGCTTGAATATATATCTTGTCAATATAGTCATCTAGTCATATCATCTTGGATCAATCTTATAGAAATAAAAACAAAGAAAGGTGAACCAAGGAGATGGAAGATGACAGAATTAGACCATGAACATATTATGGAGACTTTCATTCCTATGAGCCATTAGCCAGATGAATAGATGATGCAAATGGAAATTCCTGAAGCTGAGTCTATAATAGTCAAGTGTAATCTAATCTAGTATAAGAGATCTCAAATTTATGATTTTTGTAATGTATAAATGTGACAGTTGAATACTATTGTAATTTTATAATTTTGAATAGAGAAATGTTTCCATATTATCTAGGATGGATTCATAATGGTGTACATATATGTTATATAAGCTTTAGTTTTCTTGAGCTGATTAAGTTTCTAAAGTACACCAAATTTAAGGAGGTGCTTTAGAATCAATAGGGATTTAGATTTAGATTTAATTAAAAATATTCATCTTAAATTTTTAAATGTCATGTGTATAGTATTCATGTTGAGGATGCAAGAAATTTTATAGATCTATATACATGTCATACATATTTGGTTTATATATAATCCATTTCAGTATGTAACAACCAAGTTGATATATCATTTTTCTTAAATGAAAATTCAACAATCTAGGTTATGAACAACATTGAAATATTTTTATGTTATTAATAATAAATATGTCATGTGTCAGTTTGATATAAAGCATGGAAAGAGTTACACACATGCTTCATATTGGAATGTAAGAAGTGATATATATATATATATATATATATATATATATATATATATATATATATATATATATATATATATATATATATATATATATGCACATATATATATGTCGTGTTATGACTATTAAGCTCTTTTAGATAACCTCAAAAGAAATAAAATCAAATAAAACTTATTAGTAGTTTACATCTTGACATCTAAATTAAAATCATTGTAATTTAACATACATTGATTGTGCACTAAAATACACTTTCTACAAGCCAATATGACAACTAAAATTTCTATTTTGTAAAATTTTACTTCTTGAATGTTCTTAATTGAAGGTCTTAAGATAAAAAAAATTGATTGAAATACTTGGATAGACAAATAAATTTAGGAAAGTGCATAAAATTATAGAAACATATCATTAATTGTTTAAATTAACATACATTGACTGCATTAAAAGACACTTTCTACAAATTCAATATTAAATTGATGTACATGATATATTTTAGTTCATTTTAAGTATTAAAGTGACTTGCATCATAGTAAGATTGTACTTATTTCCTTAGTCTATGAAACTAGAATTCAAAATTGTTATTTTGTAAAAATTTTCTTGAGTCTTCTTAATTGAATGTCTTAAGTTAAGGAATTGATTGAAACATTTGATAGCCAAGTAAATTTAGGAAAGTTCATAAAATTATATAAAATTATCTAAAAACTTGTCCTTAATTGTTTTTTGGTCTATTAAATTCCAATACATATGACTTATATCATGTGTTATGACTAAGTTGTTGTAGATGACCTCAAAAGGCTTAAAATTTAATAAAACAAGTTATTAGTTGAACATTACTAGTTGAAGACATTTTCTTAAATTGAATTTAAAATGTATTTCAATCCTATTTATGTATTTTAATTGAACCATGAACATATATTTTAGTTCATTTAAGTATGTAATGTCCCCAATTAAATTAATTTTGCTAAGATGAATTTCTATTTTTGCAATTGGGTGTTGGGAAATATGTTGGCATGTAAACTTAGGAAAAGTGGGTGGAGGGAGTCCCCACTTAATTTTTGGAAAGATGGCCACCAACATTAGAGAAACGGAAATATTAAATAGGTAGTGGGATGTGGGGCCAACCAAAAAGGGGAATTCAAACCCCTTAGGAAAATCGAAATGTTAAGGGAAGGAGGTCGAAATATTGGATGGAGGGACCCACATGAGGAGGCAAGAAGAAATTATAAATAGAAGGAGGATAGAATTTACTGGGGCCTTTTGTTCACTCATCTATTTCCTTTGTTGCTTAAGTTGCTTAGCTGGGTCACAAGTGCTGCTTAGCACAGATTTATCCAAGGGGAGAACTCACCCTTCTTTCAATGGACTTCGAGTGCCACTCAAGGGAGGCAAGCTATTGCTAATTTGGAGAGAAGTTTTGTGGAGTATTGTAGCACATTTTAGCAGATTCCTTCAACTAGTTTGTACTCTAGGGAGGATGTAGTAGAGAAATCGTACCACTCATTCCAACTAACTTTTGAGGGTTTTTTCCAGGAGAAAATTAGTGGAGTTGCTTAAGGGGGAGTCTAGCCTTTGTGGAAATTTTTGTGGTTGGAGGTGACTGCTATTGAGGGGAACAATATTATCTTCCTAGGGCCTGCGTAGGGGGTCACTCGACAACATTTTTGTGGAGTTGGGTTCAACTATCATGTACTAGGACTTGATATGAAACCTCTCCCCTACATCCAAGAAAATCTCCTTTATCATTCTTATTGCAGATTGAGGAGAAATAAGGAGGATCTCAATATATTACATTACCGGGGGATGCAGTCTTGGTTTAGGAGGGCATAGTGCCAAAAGAGGGTAAATTTAGAAAGTCAAAATCAGCCAAAACCCTTTCTAGGTTTTTGTGGGTTTGTTGAGAGGAGTTTGGGGTTAAATTTGCAAAATTTCTCAGCAGTATTCAAGCTAGAAGTCTCCTTTATGTTCAGCAGTATGATTTATTATTCAGCTGATAATTGCACCATTTTGTGGGTTTTCTGGGTGGTTGGTTTGGGGCAGATTCCTTTCTGGATTTGGTTGAGTATTTTTGGGAGAAGCTACATCTACATTTTTAGGTGATTCTGGGCACCACAAAGGTTCATTCTCAGCATTCCCAGTGCAACAGTAGTTGCCAATTTCTAGGTCTACGCAGAAAGATATTGGGCCAAATTTTCCTAACTCTTAGGGGTCATATCTTCCACCTGGGTTGCTCCATCTTTCTTATACAAACCTAGGTTCACTTGTTCTTTGCTATATGTACTCCTTACAGCTCATAATTTAATAAAATGGCTCAAAATATTTGCCTAGTTTCTTGATGTTTTTTATGATGCATGCATATTTGTGATTCTATTTATTGTAACCTAGTTCATGTGTCTGTTATTAGTTGTAAAATTCAATTTGGAATATTACAGTGGTATTAGAGCCTTGATCTTGTTTAGTTGTGGGTATCCAACAGGAACATGGGAGGATTGGGTATGAATGCACAGTGACAGGTGAAACCGTAGACAAACCCATGGCTCAAGGGAAATTTAGTGTGCAAAAATTTTGGGGTGGAATCCGTTCAGACAATGAGGTTGGCCCACTTGAGGAGGGTGACAAACCAGACCCATCCTAATCAGGTGCTCAATGTTTAGCTCAAAAATCAAAGTCTTTATATTGGCTTTAAAATTTTACGAGTGTGTCCGCCTCGTCAAGACGATTTCAACTCAATTCATTTCACTGGAAACAGAGTCTGAATGAAGGAGAAAAGGCTCGTTGTTCGTTTTCCTAAACAACTAAAAAAATTGTAGAGTAGGACAGAATCATGACATGGCAGTCTAGTGAGCAAGGGGAATCTTCTTTAGTTTTCTCCCAATGGGGCTGTGACAAGTGTCACCTCCATATTCGCTAGTTTGGTTATGTGAAGGTGAAATTGCCTAATTGGCCTCCAAGGTGGAATTTGATTTTTTTTTAGTTATTTAAATATTATTATATATATAATTTTATTTTATATTATATGGTTTTTAACTATATATTATAATATAATATTTTATATATTTAATATATATTCAAAAAATTCCGCTTATATATATATATGTTATGGCACATTTAAATGTTTTATTTTAGTGGCAAAAACATATATAATATGGTCGGAGGCGAGTTTGAATCCGCAACCTTCCCCTCCCCAATTCCATGAATTTCCATTAAACCACCAACCGATGCGTTGAAGAGTACAATCATGTTCATATATTTAAAGTTGCATTAATTGCCGATGGCGGGGTGGTGGGAGCTAGCCCTATAGCCTAGCCCCCACCCCATGCGACTAGAAGTGTGTGACCGAGGCCCAGCGAATGGAAGCGCTTAGCGCTAATCATGTTTTATTAAACTAATTCCGTTTAAATCCTTAATTAATCCTGCTTAAATTTCGGATTAAGTTGGCGGCGGATTTGGCGGTGCACCAAATACGGCAGAAACTACCATTTTTGGCGGACTTAACTGGAGTCTCTCCAGATTTAGCGGGGTTTCCTAGGGAAAAATTGAATGCAGCATAACCTGAGCAATTTTCGACCAAATTGGGCTCAGAAAGAAGTGTTCTTAGCTAATTTGGACCTTCTAAACACATTGGTACATGTATTAGGAGCTATAGAGCTTTTTAAACAACATTTTTTTCCGCATTGAGCTAATATAAAGGCCTAAGCCATGGATGCTGGACCAAGGAGATGTAGCCCAGGAGGGGTGAACTCCTTCATCAAAACACTGTGTTAATGTGTCTCTTTGATGGTTTGTTACACTGTACATGTTTTATGTTCATTATTAATTTTTGAAGCTATTTTGCTCATGAATGTCTTGTTTAAATTAAGGAAATTTACTTGTTTGTAAGCACCAACAACTGAGGAAACCTCAGCACAAAAAGCAAGAAGCAAGCACTTGTTTATAAATCTGTAATTTCTATTAGCACAAAAACACTAATCATACAAAAATAGATCAAGTTGGTATCAAAGCAAATGTTGAATTGCTTGATTGATTGAGTTTGTGCAATTAGGGTTTTAGTGGTTGCAAAATTGTGATGCTTACAAGGTTAAAGTTGCAGAAAGGAGAAGGGAATCTATTGGTTGCAAATCCCAAGGTAATGCCCAGAAGAAGGAGAGCTACAAGGCCACAATCTCTAAAACCCAAAATTCCAATTCCAACTGCACTTGAAACTCCTCAAGTTTTATCTTCAATTGAGATTGAAGAGGTACAATCAGTACAAATTTCTGACCCTGAATCCATAGCCATTATGTCTGGAGAAAGAGAGCTGAAGGTACCTCTTCAGAAGAGGAATAAATCAAGAAATATTTCTATACTTTGACTGACATGGTTAAAGTCCTCTATGAGCAAAGGAACACCAGAATGGTTGGATAGAGTTCTAAACCTCCACATGGAGAAGGAAGCTGAGAGGAAAAAAAAGATGAGAAGAAGGATTCCAAAGGGAATGGTGGAAAGCCACCTCCATCGCCACCATCCTCATCATCCTCCTCATCATATCCATCATCTCACACAACATCATCTTCCACTACCACCACTGAAACTGCCCATACCCATTCCAAAACCCCAAAAGGAAAAAATCCATTACTGAAATTGGACATAAAATTTGAACTTTCCATGTACAATGGAGAAGTGAATGTAGAAAAATTGGAAAATTGGATTCGACAGTTGGAGTTATATTGTAGAATTTAGAACCTTCAAGAAGACAACATAAATATCTAGTTGGCTTCACTGAGGCTAGAAGCAACCGCACTAGTTTGGTGGGAAGCAAAGACTCAAGAGGAAATGAGAATCCATGGTAATATATCCATAACTTGGGTTGAATTTGTTTCTACAATTAAAATACAATTTTATCCTTTAGCCTATATGCAAAAAGCCATTATGAGTTGGCGGAATTTTAGGCAGCTTAAAGGCCAAACAGTCCAAGATTATACATAGGAGTTTAGAAAAAGGGCTTTGTTATTAGGAGTGAATTTGAATTCCCAAGATACATTGTTGACATATATTGGGGGTTTACATTCCTATTTGAAACATACTATTCTTATGTTCAATCCAACTAATTTGGATGAAGTATGTGTGCAAGCCACACATCTTGAATCTAGAGGAAAGAAAACTTATGAAGAGAGTAGTAATAAAAATCCACCTAAGGGTAAGGAGAAAGAGAAAGGAGGAAAATGGAAAGGGAATAAAAATGCAAGTGTGAAGAAAGAAGGGGAGAAATTTATCTGTAAACACTATTCAAAAGAGGTACATAATGAGGATAACTACTAGAAATTTCATCCTGAAATAATAACAAATAAGTTCAACAATAAAGGGAAACAGAAAACCATTATTATCACTCAAAAAGATTTAGGTTCTGAATGAGTTGATGAAAACAAAATCACTGTCATGGGAATCAAAGGAAAACAACATATTGCAAGCACTAGTTCATAAAACTGTAACACTACTACTACTCTAGATGAAAAGAGACAAATTGAGTTATTTCATGTTAGGGTCATATCTAAACACACCAAGATTGACACACTCTTCGATAGTGGGTCAAAAGCGAATCTAATCTCTGAAGACTTAGTCAACAGATTGAATCTTGAAACTGTACCTCACCATAAACCATACTCTTTGGGATGGATAACAAGAGACACTAGTTTATAGGTTACAAGAAAATGTTTGTTTAAGTTTGCAATCATTGCAAATTTTGTTGACGAAGTAGAGCTAGATGTGGTACTTCTTGATATTTCAAGTGTGGTTTTGGGTAGTTCATATTTATGTGACTGGGAAGTAGTCTTTTACCACCATGAAAACAAGTATCACTTGTTCAAGGATGGTGTGGAGTATATAGTGAGAGCCCGTCGAAAAAAGATGAAAATTTATTTGGTTAATGCAGGGGAGGAAAAAAGACTAGTGAATTCAAGTAAAAGTTTAGCACTTCTCATGTTCAAGCCAAATGATGATATTGTTTATGAAAATATTGTTGCATGTAATGCAAGTTTAAATTCTAATTTGGTTGGTTCAATTCATCAAAGTGATGAAGTATTTCAGGTTGTGAAATAATCTTCCTTTAAGGAGGAAGAAACTTCACATGAAATATCTTTGCAGCAAGAGGTTGCTCTTTGTGATGTTAGCATGAAAGGGTTGACAAAATTTCAAAGTGTAGAGACACCAATGCAATGCAAAAGTTTTTTGAACAATGGACTCATTGAATCATCCCTTACACCATGTTATGCACGGATGGTTATGGTGCCAAAGAGGAATGGTAAGTATTTCAAGAAAGAGGACAAAAGGAGTAGTTTTCGCCAAAGCAAAGTTGTAAACAGATGTCAATGCAAGAATATACATAACACCAAACAAGAATGGTTTGTATGGATTTTAATGTTGTATGTTCTTTGTAGCACTTATATTACATACATGAATTTGAATTATGGCAGAAAAGAGTCATTTCTTGAAGAAATTGTCCACTTGGGTGACATAAACATGTTTAGAAAGTTTTCATATGCACATTTCATCTATGAAGGAAAATTGTTTGATGTTTTGAACATATCAAAGTACATGTTGGGTTTCACTTCTTTGATGCATTTGGGCCATGATATTGGAGGAGGTAAGTTGAAGGCAAGCTTCTCCAAGTTGGATGCCATTGTTGATTGGTTAACGCCCAAGATCGTCATTTTGATAAGAGGTTTGTTGGGAGCAGCCCAATGTTGGAGGAGAGTTGTTGTTGACATTTCTTCTTTCGAAGCTCCTTGGCATGCATTGTCATGTGCGTGAAAATTCTTCTAGTGGGGAGGAAAACAACAAGAGGCGTGTGTTGCTTCAAACCAAAAGATCAATTCAATTATTTCTTATGCTCTTTCAAACTTGAAAGGTTCATTTGAGTTTCAGGTTTATGCAAGGAACTTCACCATATTGTTTCATTCAAAATATTTTCATGGTGTAAAGATTAAGTTGCAGTGATCCATGCACTTTCATTGGATGGATACTTGTCAAAAATTTCACTTGGTTCGAAGGTACAAAAGAGGTATAAGCAACAAGTTCATTGTTATGCCTTTTAGGCCTATTTGTTATGTAACTATTGTATTCAGCCGTCATTATGTTTTACATGAAAGTTATGTTCAGAAAATTTCATACTTTCAAGATGTACAATCAGGCTTGAGTCATGTAAACCAAGTAGTGAAATTTTTCATCCATTTGCATTATATTTTTTTATGTCATCTTGGTAAGAAGGATGTTTCTTTTGATGGCGACATGAAAACAACCATGAGTTTCTATAAGCAAATGCAAATGGTGCAACAAAAAGTGCAAGATCAACTTCAAAAGGGCAAAGACAAGTACAAGTATAGAATGGGGTCCTCAAGGCAAGTGAATGTTGATTTCCTTAGAGAAGAGCTCAAGGAAACAAATTCATCAAAAGCCAATTGGATCGATCTTGGAAAGGTGAGGGGGTTGTACCCTCATCTACTTGTCATATAATAGTATCTTTTGGGGTTCAAAAGGCTTATAGTGGGGAGGAATGATTAGGTGCTTAGTATTTATCTCAAAAATCAAAGTTCTTAGATTGGCTCGAAAATTGTACGAATGTGTCTATCTCATCAAGACAATCATAGCGCAATTCATTTCATTGAAAACAGAGTCCGGATGAAGGAGAAAAGGCTCGTTGTTCATTTTCTTAAACAACAAAAAAAATTGTAGAGTAAGACAAAATGATGACATGGCAGTCCAGTCAGCAGTACAATCAGCAAGGGGAATCTTCTTCAGTTTTTTCCCAATGGGGTTGTGATAAATGTCACCTCCGGATTCACCATTTTGGTTATGTGAAGGTGAGATTTCCTAATTGGCCTCCAAGGTGGAATTTGAATTTTTCTTAGTTATATATATATATATAATTTTAATTTATATTATATAGTTTTTAACTATATATGGTTTTTTCTCAAGATTATGTTCTAGAAAAAAAACGATGAGGGATTCTTGGAGCTCTGCAACCCTAATGGCCTCGTGGCCATGAGGTAGGCAGCGCGGAAAACCTCGAAAACAAGCAGATAGGCACGAAAAACGAAGTGGACATGAGGCACAGAAATGATAGAGGAAGCCAGGAGGGGAGAGATCCCCTCCTACAGAGACGCAACAGCAGGCAAGGGAACAATAAATAACAAACTAGAGGAAGAGAAAATGACACCGAGACCAGTCTTAGGAGCAAGATGGTAGGCAAGGAACAAAGGAAAATGCTTGCCATGTGCAACAAAAACACTGATATTTTTTATCCCTATGAACAAACTCGAGCGTTACAGAAGTTACATGAAGGACCATGCATTAATATGCAAGTTTATCAGTGTCTGGTCGCCTAAGAAAGACCTGACAAGATGGATACAGTACAAATGGTAGCCACGCCGCCACATAGAGCTGAAGCTAGGCGCACGCGGATTCTTTACACTGATATTCTCAAACCTACAAGGCAAAGAAAAATTATTTGAAAATGGTCCATATTTTCATAATAATGCAAGTTTATTTATAAGGTACTGGGAGGAATGCTACAACCCGAACAGAGAGAAATTCCTAGCAGCGCTCGTATGGGTTAGATTGTTTGGATTACCTATGGATTTTTGGGAACCAGAGATCCTGGAAGGAATAGGGAACACCATAGGTAGCATTTTTAAAATAGCGGAATCAACTAAGAAAGGAAGATATACATCCTATGCAAGAATTTGCGTATCTATGAACATTACGAACCCCATACCAGAAGGAGTAGAACTAGAATACCACTAAGAGGTTTGGCAGCAGGCTCTGGACTATGAACACATACCTTTTAGATGCAAAAAATGCCATGAATATGGGCACCTCTACAAGGAATGCCCCTTAAAGGCCGAGGAGTAAGAGAGAAAGACTAAGCAACAGAGGAAAAACACAGAAGATAATGAAGGGTTTCAAGAGATCAAAAATAGGAAAAGACCTGTAAAGGAAACCCCTAAGGAAGGAAGAAAAGAACAACTAGCCAAAGCAAAAGAGGTGAACAGGTTCGAAATCCTGCAGGTAGAAGAAGACAAAGAGACCCAAGTCATGGACTATCAAGAGGAAAAAGAACAGGAAGGCAGAATAAGTCAAGAAACGAACAACACTAAACAAAAAACCCAAAGAGAAACAAGGGTAAAGGAAAGAAAATAAAAGGAGGATAAACAGGAAAATGAAGTAATGGAAATAGATATTAGTAAAAGGGAAGACCCAACAACAGAAGAAGAAATTCTAAGGAAACTACTGGACAAGTGGAGAAATTTGGATGAGAGGTTTATCCCAAAAGAGGATAAAAAATTATACAAGGAAATCTTCCAAAAATATAAAGAAAAACAGGAGCAAGGAACCACGGGCATGAACTAGAAATTAGGAATACAACCTGAAAACAACCAAGAACAACACAGTAAAGGAAGAGGAGGGAAAAAAAGAAGAAGAAAGAATCTCCAAGAGTCAATACAAGCAATGGGAGAAATGCTAGTTAATACAGGAAGAGTAGTACCGCTCTCAGCGGTCTCTCACCAAACCACCCCACCTGCTTAATGATAATTACATCCTAGAATATTAGGGGGCTTAACAGCAAGGGTAAGCAAAGATACTTGACAGAAAGTATTAAAAGAGAAAAAACCAAATCATGTTGCTTCAAGAAACAAAAATAACTGGGGGGAACATGGAGGAGATTCTCAAAAAAATCAAGCCCACTTATGAGTGCATGACACTTGATGCAAAAGGGAGTGCAAGGGGTATTGCAATCTTGTGGAATCCTTCAGAAGTTATTGTAGACCACTAGATAGGAATGAAGAGGATCCTCTCAGGGAGATTCAGAATGATAGGACACAGTGACTGGTTCTTAGTATCGGTGGTTTACGGGCCTCATATAACGGTGGAAAGAGAGGCCTTCCTAACACATCTGCAACAGTTGAGAAACATGCACACAGAAAAACTGTGGGTGATAGTGGGAGATTTTAATATGATCACTTCTACTGAGAAAAAGAAGGGAGGACTGCAACGAGAGGATGCAGACATGGAAAGATTTAGGGAAACCCAAGCAATTCTAAAAATGATTGATATAAACACCATTAATGGAAAATACACTTGGAATAACATAAGAGGAGGCAACAGGTAGATAGCTTCCAGATTGGATAGGTTCCTAGCAACGGAACACTTTCTCGGGAAAGACATATTTTATGAAGCAACTATCCTACCATGCCAAGGATCAGATCACTGGCCTATAAAACTCGAAATTTCCATGAATAATCAAAACAAAAACAGACCATTTAGGTTTGAAGCCTTCTGGTTGCGAGACCCAACCCTCATAGAAAAAATGGAGAACTAGTGGCAGAGCAGTGAAGAGGAAATAAGAGGAAAGAACAAGATGCACACACTCCAATTAAGATTAAAGGAGTTAAAAGGAAAAATTAAGAACTGGAACAGAGAAGAATTTGGCAACATTCAAAAGGACCAAGAAAAGCTGCAAACAGACATGAAAAGGATACAACAGAAAATAATAGAAGAAGGGAGAACAGAGGAGCTAGCGCAGGAAGAAGGAGGGGTTTTAACCAGACTGGAGGAAAGAAGAAAACATGAGGAAATTCTATGGAGATAAAAGTCAAGAGTACAATGGCTGAAAGAGGGGGAAGGAACACAAAATTCTTCCACAGAGCCATGCAGCAGCACAGGTAGCAGAATAGATTTTTTTCCCTAAAAGATACCCAAGGCAACAGGGTAACTCAGAAAGAGGAAATGGAAAGACTACTGATACAACATTTCAAAGGCATATTGATGGAGACGCAAAGCAATAGAGAAGAGGAGATAGAAAAAATAAGTCAATACATTCCTAAAAGAGTAAACAGGGAGCAAAACATGGCCCTCCTAAGGGTAATAATTGAGAAAGAGGTAGAGGAGACAATGAAGACAATGGCCAAGAACAAAGCCCCAGGCCTGGATGGATATACAACAGAGTTCTTCCAAGCAACCCAGAGCTTTATGAAGCAAGACATTGTAAATGCAGTGGAAGAATCAAGATGTAATAAAAGAGTGCACCCAGCATGGAACACAACTTTCCTAGCATTAATACCGAAGGTAGAAAAGGCTGATGAACCCCATGGCTTCAGACTAATAGCATTATGCAATGTAATTTATAAAATTCTAGCCACCAGAATGGTAAAAATATTACAATCAATACTTCTAGAACTAATAGCAAAAGAACAAACAGGGTTTGTGAAAGGGAGACAGATAGTGGATGGAATCATAGTCGCTCAAGAGGTGATTCACTCACTGAAGAATTTGAGAAACAAAGGAATGATGATCAAACTTGACTTAGCAAAAGCTTACGACAAACTCAGTTGGGAATATCTCCAGTGAATCCTAAAAGTATACGGGTTTTATGACAGATGGACAGAATGGATAATGTCCATGATATCCACTCCAAGCATGTCCATACTGTTGAATGGAACACCGACAGAAACCTTCAAGCCGTCCCGCGGGCTCAGACAGGGAGACCCACTGTCACGTTCCTGTTCATAATAGCAGCGGATGGTTTGGGCAGATTAATAAAAGCAAGAGTAAGCAATGGAGAACTTAAAGGCCTTAGATTATGGGGGGAAGAATTAACCATTACACATCAACAATTTGTAGATGATGTAATGATGTATAGTCAAGCGAATCTTAAGGAAGCAAAGAAACTATTGGAAATCCTTGAAGAATTTACAAATGCATCAGGAACAAAGATAAACAAGGATAAAATAGAAATATTCTTCTTTAATACCCCAATGTTGGCTCAAGCATTCTTAGCTAGAACAATGGGGTTCAGAATTGGGAAGTTCCCCACCAAATATCTGGGAGTACAACTGAGTGACAAGCAGAACAGAATAGCGAATTGGAAAGGCTTGATAGGAAAAATTCAAAAAAGAATGGATAATTGGACGTTTAGAATGCTAAATATACCGAGTCGCCTCATCCTCTTGAAGTCAGTCCTCCAAGCTATGCCAATATATCAAATGGCCAGTCAAGCGATCCCCAAAACTATATGTCAAAAAATGGTGGAAATTTTCAAAAAATTTCTATGGCAAGGAACAAGCAAAACAAAAAAGTGGGCTTTTCTCTCATGGAAATGGCTAAGCAAATCTGTAACAGAAGGGGGTTTAGGTTTGAGAGACCCTTACATATTAAACCAAGTCATGGGTGCAAAACTATGGTGGAGGTGGATTCAAGGAGGAGAAGATCTATGGAAAATGTTATGGGAAAAGAAATACGAGATGGCAAGGTCATCTGAAGGAAAACTCCGAAACCAATCAGAAAAGAAAGGATCAGCCATCTGGAACCTCGCAAGTTTAAATAGGGACCTGATAAGAGAACACAGTTTCTGGGAAATTAGGGAGGGTGACAAAGCAAACTTTTGGCAGGAGGCGTGGCAGCAGAGAGGAACCCTCATTCAGGAACCTCAACTCCACGACATTCAACAATACACCACCCAAATGGAGGAAGATGCAGTCAGAAATTACTGGTTACCAGAACAGGATGGTTATTGGAGAAAATGGAAAATGAAAAACGACTAGCAAGAAGCACCAGAAACAGAACAATGGATAAATTACCAAAAGGAAATGGAGACAAGGAAAATTGCAGTCAAAGACGGTCCAGATATAATAAGATGGGGAAAACGCATAAAAGGAATGTTTATGATCTCAGAAGAATATCATATAAAGGCTAGAAGAACCAAAAGTGGTGCTATTTACCTAGCCAAAAGTGGCGCTATTTACCTGGATATTTTTCCATGGGCGCACCTTAACTTGGGACCAACTGAAAAGGAAGGGGATGCATGGACCTTCGCGCTGCGCCCTATGCCAAGACCACAAAGAAACCATGGAGCACGTGGAAAATTCCTGTAGCATCAGGAACAACCTATGGCAAAACCACCATCAACTCTTTGAGATTAATGACAGGAACACAGGTAGCATAAGAATAACAATAGAGAAATGGAGAAGCAAGTTGTACCACAACACAATATTGAACTGAGCCTGGAATCTGTCCATAGGATTCCTCCTGTGGAACCTATGGAAGGCAAGAAACTGGGTGATGTTCAGGGAAGACAAAAAAGCCAAAGAAGAATATGGAGCCAAACTATAAAAAACATAAGAGAAACAATAATCCTCGAAAATTGGAATGAGGAAGACAGAATCAACAGAGACCTGCATTATGAAACACCTGCAAATCAAAGTAAATAACACATACATGACAGGAAGGGAACACAAGGCAGGCAATGTAAGAGCCAAAGAATGTTATAGGAACTCGCCACAGGGATTCACCAAGCTAAACTTCGATGGCGCGACAAAAGGCAACCCAGGGGAGGCTAGAATAGGAGGGATATTCAGAGATGACGGAGGCAAGAGCAGAAGGGTCTATGCAATGGACTGTGGAATTGCCACCAACAACGAGGCAGAATTCCATGCGCTGAATAGGGGTTTAGCAATAGCAATCAGGGAAGGATACCAACGCCTACAGATAGAAGGCGATTCACTGCTAGTGATAGAAACAATCAAACAACTACAACAGGGAGTACCGGCAGAAAAAATGAGTAAAAGTTGGCAGACAGCATGGATAGTAACAGAAATAAGCCAGCAATTGAGGAAGGTAGCATACACCATACTGTCTCATGTGAATTGGAAAGGAAACGCTTCGGCAGAGCTCCTTGTGAATTGGGGATGCCGCAAAGGAGAGAAGCAACTGGAATTGAGCGCGGAAGAGCTTCATCAGAAAGAGGAAATGGGACAATTGATTTAGGTAATAGAACAAGACGGGCACCAAAGCGAGCATCTAGAGAATTTGCCAGGAGTTGACGGGAGTGGCGAAGGACAAGGGCAGATGCAAATGGGACAGAGCAGGTCAGAAATGGAATAACACAGGACAGCTGCAAAGATGGAGATGAGTAGGATGACGGAGGGGGCAGAGGAAGGACAGTCCCAGAGAGCATGGGGGCAGAGATGGAAAGGAATGGAAGAGGAGAGGGCAGGACAACAAATCTGAGGATGGGTAGCAAACCAATGCCAAGTGGCAGAGTGGAGTCAGCAACCCGACGACAAGAGCAGCCAGGAGAGGAAAGAAATAAATGAAGGACGGTGGACAGGACAGGAGGGCAGCATCCCAAGGGAGGCAGGAAGGGAGGCAGACCAAGGAAGGAGGGAAGGGAGGACAACTAGTGGTAAAATCACGAAGGGGAAATGGAAAAGGGATAAAACCAAAGGAAAAGGCAAAACAGGCACTTTGCATGCAGATGAGCAAGGAGAAAGGTGGCGAGAACGAAAGAGAAGATAGCAAGCGGGAGCAGAAGGTGGCAGCAAAGTGCAGGATGGTAAAAGGGTATGTGACACTTCTTACCCCACTCTATGAAGAAGTAACCAGTCTGAAACATAGAGTAGGAATGAAGACTGTTATGCAGATCCGGGTTGATAATAGAAATTACTGTAGAAATCTTAGAGATATGAAATAATTTTACATTGAAGAGCTCCTGGGGGCCAAGGCCGGAGAGAAAGATAGAAGTAAGGGTGAGGAGTGGGAGAGTAAGGGCTCACAGGGCCCAAATTCACAGGACCCCCACCGTAGAATCGAAGTCCTGGTAAATCACAGTCCAGGAAGAATGCATGTTGCATTGAACAACGACAGAGGGGATGGGAAAATCCAAAACCCAGGGAGGAAGGAGTGGCACCTCATGGTGAGGGGCGAAACTATAATTAGTCATAATCTAGCGAACTATACTGAAAGACCCATAACTGGGAAAGGGGGCTGCAACCCAATTTGCGTGAGGAGCGAACTCTTGAGAAATATTAAGCACTCGATCCAGGAATGGGACTTTAGTATGAATATGGAAAGTCTAAGTAAACAAGGGTACCCCAAAACCAAAAAAACTAGAGAAGCCATAACTATGACTAAAAGGGAAGGAAACTAGACGGTGGAACCTCAGAGGGTGGGAAAATGCAGGAGTGGAATCAAGAAGAGGGGGGGGGGGGGCGAAACTCCCTGGATAAAAATGCAAAATTTATTGATAAAACTAACAATTGTTCTTATTCTGTGATAGGTCTCGCCCCAGAACAGGGAAAAATTGTGAACCAGAATGAAAAGAAACAGGAAAAAAGAGCTAAGGATAAAAAAGAAGAAGAATGGCTCCTAGGCGTAGCAAGGGGATGTTTAAAAAAGAAGAAGGCACTAGCAGTGCAGGAAAGAAAAAGGGCAGGAAGCCTGACGAAGAGCAAATGAAGAAAATCATAGACTCCTACATGGAGGGAAACCCGAAGGAGGTCAGAGATCAAATTTGGAGCTGGGAGAGAGATTTAAGAAATAACCTCAGGTGCAGAGACTTACCCATGGAAGAATGGGAAGGAATGTTGTAGGACCCGGGGACATCAAATGGTAGGCAATCGCTCTTCAAAAAGACCCTGCAACAATATTGGATCATGAAACACGTCGTAGCTCAAGCCATGACTCTCCACCAAGAACACATGGAAGGAGAAGTTCTGGACAAATAGGAAAGGAGCAAGGAGCCAGACCCAGTCCAGGCAGAAATACTGAAAGATCTTGCAACTATACAGATCCAAACTTACAGGAATAATCTCGCACTAGGCTGAATTGAGCAGACTCTATCAGAGATAAAGTGGAGACTGACATAGGGACGCGAGATTCTAGGCCCTGGGGTGAAGGCTCCAGGTTCTAGTGCCAAGGCTCCAGGTTTTGGTGCCAAGGCTTCAGTTCAGATAGCATCCTTTGATGAGGATTAGTTTTAGTTTAGAGTCTGTGTTTTGTCTTTAAACTGTTTTAGATGAAGAAAATAAGTAATTTTGTTATGCCCTGTAAAGATAGTAGAGATACGCTCTTGAGAAGTAGATGGTTTCTAATGAACTTATTCAAATTTTGGAGTGGGTATAATGCTGACTGGTGGTCACCTGGTTCCTTCGGGCAGGTGACTATTTGGAGGACATGGTTGTAAAAATTTCTTCTTAAAAAAGTAAATACAGAGAGCTCTACAATGTTTAAAAAAAAAAACTATATATTATATTATAATATTATATATATACTCTATATATTTAATATATTCAAAAAAATCCACATTTGTATATGTTATGGCACATTTAAATGTTATATATTAGTGGAAAAAACATATATGGGATGGGCAGAGGCGAGTTTGAACCCATGACCTCCCCCTCCTAAATTCCATGCATTTCCGTTAGACCACCAACAGATATGTTGAAGACTAAAGACACGTTCATATATTTAAAGCTGCATTAATTTCTGATGGCAGGGGTGGTGGGAGCTAGCCCCCACCCCATGCAACAACAAGTGCATGACCAGGGGCAACAAATGGAACTGCTTAGTGCTAATCATGTTATGTTAAACTAATTCCATTTAAAGCCTTAATTAATCCCACTTAAATTTTAGATTAAGTTGGCGACGGATTTGGCGGTGCACTAAATACGATGGAAATTGCCAGTTTTGGCAGAATTAACTGGAGTCTCTCCAGATTTAGTAGGGCTTCCTAGGGAGAAATTGAATGCAGCATAACTTGGGAAATTTTCAACTAAATTGAGCTCAGAAAGAAGTGTTATTGGCTAATTAAGGCGCTTCTGAACACATTGATGTAGGTATCAGGAGCTATAGATCTTTGTAAATAGAATTTTTTTCACATTGAGCTAATACAGAGGCCCAAGCCATGGAAGCTGGACCAAGGAGATGTAGACCAGGAGGGGTGAACTCCTTCATCAAAACATTGTGTTAATGTGTCTATGATGGATTCATGCACTGTATATGTTTGTTGTTCATTATTCATTTTTGAAGCTATTTTTCTCATGAATGTCTTATTTAAATTAAGGAAATTTACCTGTTTGTATGCACCAACAACTAAGGAAACCTTAGAACAAAAAGCAAGAAGCAAGAACATGTTTATAAATCTATAATTGTTATTAACACAACAAAACTAATCATACAAAAACAAATCACATCCTCACCTTTTCAGTAGAGACACTAGAGATGTGTAGGCCGTGGGGACGTAACCATCTGCATCATATGGGGAAAGTTGACAGACCAGGGACAACTAGAGGGTGAGACCATGGGGGTGCTTTTGCTATTGGAGACCTGGTTATAGATATCAAGAGCCTGAGGAGGAGGTTGAGCATGAGGTTGAGGGAACACCATATTGTACGGAACACATAGATGCACCCAATGTGACGTGGGCGTCATCCTCGTTGGAGACTCCCTTAAACACTTTGGTTGATATCTTAATGGAGAGAGTAGTGCCATCCATTGATGAGGTGACTAGGGGTGTGTCTAGGTTTTTGGGTGATGGTAGCACACAACAGATGTGGGAGGTTCCAGGAGACATATTCCCCCTTGATGGGGAACCAGGAGATATGAAGGTATTAGATGATGGTCATCCACAACAGTTCCATCAGTTTCAGGCTAACCTTGTTGCATTAAAATGGAAGGTTGTGTCAGTGAAAGAAGTTATTCTGCAACAGAATGAGGAGTTGTGGGGCATGAGAGTGGATTGTTCCGAGTGCACGACCAAATTGAATCACATTGGGGAGAGGTTGGATTCCCTACTAGTGCAGCTAGATTACATGTTGGAGTGTCAGAGTTACCCTCTTTAGGCATACATAGATGGGGTTGGAAACAATGTTAGGTTACCTTTTCCCATTGGAGAGAGAGAGAGACAGAGCTACCTAGTCATATTTCATGTGTTGACCACGATGGCAAGATGAGATGACATGAGTTGCAAAGAGTGCAACATCTGCATCCTGGGGTCATTCTATGTTCGAGAGTTCATGCACTTGATCCCTCTCTTAGGGTTGGATAGTGAGAGATTCTGATTTGGTACCTAGTGGGGTGGGTATGGAGATGGTAGTGGACTCGGGTGTAGCTCAACAGGAGTTTCCAGGCACTTGGGATGCCAGAATCCCAGACTGGTATTGGGATTCAGAAGGGACCACCTATCATTTCCCATGTATACAGGTTGACTGCGACTTGGATGATATAGTTGACCTAATAGTTGAGCATGCACATTCTCTAGGGGAGTTTTGGTCAGTACCAATGGCCAACCAGTTTTTGCACAAACTCTTTGGGTTTTCTTAGTCTGACGGTTGTGCATGGGATCACAAGATGATGAACATACTATGTCAGGAGTTTGTAGGAGGAGGTGGCATTGGTAGGCCACTAGATAGTGCCTTGTATGGAGTTGGGGATTCCTCACACTTACATGGGGCACGTAGGACACAAAGGAGAAAATTAGGGGTGGCATTGCTACTGGTACCTAAAGATATTCACTTCTTGGACCCCTCAGGGAGGATTTGGAGGGGAGATCCACTCATCGATGAGTATGGTGATGTGATGGTGGAGGTGATGATACCGGTTGGGTGCGGGCCAACACATATGGACACAACTTTAGGCCATCACATCCAGGGATGGGTAGGAGCATATGACATGGAGTAATGGTTTTCAGAAGGTCATGGAAACACATGGGGGTGTGTCGTAGTATGTTGGACTACGTTGTGGAGTGGGAGTGCCTCACATCACATTGAGTACATGCAGGGAGTGACAGGTGCAGTGAGACAAGCGGGACAAAGGATAGTAAAGGATGGTATAGTCGTAGCCAAGGGGTATCCAATGGTGTACATAGACAGGTTGAGATATACAGTGGCATGTCGAGGAGTGCGGTGATACTAGGTGGTATGTAGTGGAAGATGATGTAGCACAACAAGCGCTTGGAGAGTTACCTCCAAGGAGACTTAGGGATAGGGGTAGTAGGTGTACCATTGGATGCAACTCACCTGGGATCGATGAGGATATGGTTGAGAATATAGTGACACCATGTCTAGCGGAGACAGGGCTTCGAGGGGTTTTTCAACAGATTCAAGGCAAAGAGAGGGTCATCCATAGGGTTACTCTCCCGTTTCCTTGCAGACTCTTGATCATACCCTTGGGGACCTACCAAACCATCATCCTCCACTGTTGCTTACATTCATAGAGATTTATTTTTTGTTCCAAGATGCTCTCTATTCAGGTGGCAGGACATGGGAGGCCCACCCTAGGCAGTTGGGTGAGACCCCGTGGGTCATGGGTGAAGAGGAGACTCTCTAGTTGAGACATTTTATGTATGCACGAGCTGACGGATAAAGGATTAGGGATCAGGTGGCTAATTGTCGAGGTATCATATGTTCCACCCTTGGGCTCACACATGGGGAGGTGATTGCGAGGGATTTGCATGATAAAATTGTGGCAAGACAGTATGAGGCGATACACAAGCATGAGGGATAGTGGATGGTAGAATTTGTTTACAGAAAGGTGCCTGGACTTAGTGTTATGTCTAGGCATATCCTCAAGAGTTGGGAAAGCATATTTCACTTTATGGGCTAGTAGGAGCATGGCAGATTGTCATGCTTGAAACAAGGTCTTCACACTTGGGGCCACCTATGGGAGACATACAAGGTCGGGTGGTTTCTAGCAGATAACAATGCTACGTAGTGACAACCCTTAGGGAATGGGAGTTGTGAGATCCCAGTATGGTTAGGGGATCCAAGGATATGGTTGGCAAGAGGATCAATCCACTTATCGATGGGCAGCATTATGATGGAGGGTGATCCAACTTTTTCCTAGGTTGACACATTGGGAGTCATCGAGACCTTCATCACATGGTGAGGCAGGTTTCTGCTTAGGATCAAGGCTAGTTGTGGAGTGGTGGAATCGAGCATTGCAGAGTTGTCCTGACAAGTTGGTCATAATGCTGATAATGACATATATAATGTCTAAGCATTACTGAAGAGGAGGGTACGGTATGAGCATGTTGAACAGTTGGGCTTGAATATGATGTAATGATGGCATTAGGACAGGTTCCTTCTACTACGGGCAGGGGATTTTAGCATACCAGGGTTGAGAAGTCCAACTACTTGTAGAGGTGAGTTGGTTTCTACAAGGGGAGGTCATCCAAATCTTCCATTTGATTTTAGTGACTCATTGATGGTGTGGGGAACTTCAGCACTGGGGTAGGGTGATCGGTAGGAGGAGATCAAGGGAAGCTCAGGTAGATGAGGGTTCAATCCCACAAGGAATGGGTTACATTTTTAGAAGTCCACCCCTGAAGTGTATGAGAGGGACTATTCGATAGAGTAGTTTAATCACGAGATGATCAGGGTCATATACTACCATGATTCTCTACATAGTGGCGGCATGCAAAGGGCATTGGTAGCTTATGATGAGCTAGACAACGAGTGGATCGGGGGATGCTTCATGCCGATCAAGATGGCTTGGGATCCTGGAAAGAGAGGGAAGAGATCAAAGATGACTTGGTAGTACATTTGGGACCCTGGTATTGTGTGTAGATATTGTTAGGGTCATATGATCGAGAGGGCGCTTTCTCAGGCATTGCTTGAGGACAAGTAATTTTTGGTGGGGAGGACTCTAATGTCCCCAATTAGATTAATTTTTCTAAGATGAATTTCTAATTTTAAAATTGGGTGTTGGGAAATATGTTGGCATGTAAACTTAGGAAAAGTCGGTGGAGGGAGTCCTCACTTAATTTTTGGAGAGATGGAGGCCACCAACATTAGAGAAAGGTAAATATTAAATTGGTAGTGGGATGTGGTGCCACCCAACAAGGGGAATTTGAAGCCCTTAGGAAAATAAAAATGATAAGGGAAGGAGGTCAAAATATTGGATGGAGGGACCCACATGAGGAGGCAAGAAGAAATTATAAATAGAAGGAACATAAAATCTATTGGGGCCTTTTGTTTACTCATATATTTCCTTTGTTGCCCAAGTTGTTTAGCTGGGCCACAAGTGCTACTTAGCACAGAGTTCTCCAAGAGAAGAACTCACCCTTCTTTCAGTGGACTTCAAGTGCCACCCTAGGGGGGCAAGATATTGCTAATTTGGAGAGAATATTTGTGGAGTATTTCAACACATTTCACCAAATTCATTCATCCAATTCGTACTCCAGGGAGGATGCAATAGAGAAATCATATCACTTGTTTTAGCTAACTTCTGAGGGTGTTTTCCGAGAGAAAATTAGTGGAGTTTCTTGAGGGGGGTCTATCCTTTGTGGAAAGTTTTGGAGCTAGAGGTGAATTCTATTGAGGGGAACACATTTATCTTCCTAGGGCCCGCACACGGGGTCACTAGACAACGTGTTTGTGGGATTGGGTTCAACTATCTTTTGCTAGGACTTGATATGAAACCTTTGCCCTACATTTTGGAAAATATCCTTTATCATTCTTATTGCATATTGAGGATAAATAAGAAGGATTTTAGCAGATTACATCATTGGGGGACGTAGTCTTGGTTTAGGAGGGTGTAGTGCCAAAGGAGGGTAATTTTAGAAGGTCAGAATTAGCCAAAACCCTTTCTAGGTTTTTGTGGGTTTGTTGAGAGGAGTCTGAGGTTAAATTTGCAGAATTTTTTGGGCAATATTCAGGGTAGAACTATCCTTTCTTTTCAACATTACATTTTATTATTAAGTCGGTAATTGCACCATTTTGTCACTTTTCTGAGTGGTTGGTTTGGGGCAGATTCCTTTCTAGGGTTTAGGGGAAGATTCAACTACATTTTCAGGTGATTTCAAGCACCACATAAGATCATTCTTGGCGTTCCTAGTGCAGCAATAGTTTCCAGTTTTTAGGTCTACCCAGAAGGATATTGGGTCAAAATTTCCTAACTCTTAGGGTTCATTTCTTCCACTTGGATTGCTATAGCTTGCTCATGCAATCCCAGTTTCAATTTTTCTTTGCTTTATGTACTCCTTAAAACTCATAATTTAATCAAATGGCTTAGCTTATTTTCCCAGTTTCTTGATGTTTTTGATGGTGCATGTATACTTGTGATTGTATTTGTTGTAGCCTAGTTCATGTGTCTTCTATTAGCTGTAAAATTCAATTTGGAACATTAAAAAGTATCAAAATGACTTTCATTATATTCTAATGTTGTACTTATTTTCTTAGTTTATTTCTTAAGAAGTCAAAATTGTTATCAATGATTTGATCAATGAAGGGACTGGGATAGTTATCCTTAGGATAGGCACGACTGGAGATCATAGTAATCGATGTAAATGTGGATCGTGCCTTATTTCTTTGTCACCGTACAATATTTGACACCCAATCTATGAGAGGGATTAGATAAATGAATCCAACTTTGAGAAGTTTTTCAAATTCACCCTTGATAGTTGCTGCTTTCCTAGGGTGCACTGGGTGGAGCCGTTGGTGAACGGGCTTCACATGAGGATAAGTCAGTATTTCATGCAAGACGATGCTAGGACCAATGCCAGGCATTTCACCATATGACCATGCAAACACATCACATAATTCTTGGAACAGATGACTATAAAACTTGATCTCATCTGGAGAATAAGTTACCCTGATATGGACATTTTCAACAACACTAGGCTTGACAGAAATACCAAATAGCATCATTTGGGTAATGTTACCCAAATTTCCTTCCGACTTGTTGTGCTGTACAACAAACCCCTCCATTTCTAATTTTTTATCAAAAAACTTTAAATAGAAATGGGTCCATTTTTAAGATTTAGGCTAATTCAATGATCTAATAATAATCGCATGCCTGGGTTTAATTATATAACACATAAAAACCGTTATCAAAAGGCCCGATGCAACAGAGATATTATCCAAAACCTTTTGATAAAATATGAAATATCCTTTTAGAAAGCCATCATAAGTAAATCTACGATGCGATAATGCGATCGAAGATTGCATATCGCTAAGTTAAGCCATAATGCATCCTAAATGCTCTTTTCTAAACCTCTGATCCGATAACATAATCGCAATCGGAAATCACGCATATTACGTGAAACATAGTGGAAGCCCTTTTGAACTTCTCGATTGTGATATTATAAAGTAAGGAACATGTTTCAAGAACCACGAAAAGGTTTTATTGGCAAGCAGAAACCATAAAAGTAGTAATAGATGAAAAGGTAATAGATCAAATAATGCGCTCATTACCCCTCTGCCTTGTTATATTTTTTTATTGTGATCGAAGCTATCAATACGAAATGTTAAGCCTGACCCATTGAGTCTCCCGATTACGATTCACAATTTATCGCTAATCGCTGATCGAGAAAATCCAAAGACACATTTGAAAGGATCATCAAGCATATGTCCAATGTGACGGGTAACTATTACTTTTATTTACTATGATTGGCAGTTATGATGGTCTTTAATTCTGCAGTTAAGGGTGAATCCTTCGAGGATTTCACCCATGGTAATACTTAATTACATTTGGTTTATCATATGTGAATTACCTTAACTGATTTCATTTCGTGTTAGCTTTCAACAGAAATATTTCTCTATTACGTTTTCAATTGTCTGTGCAGAGCTACTCTCAGCTCATGAATCTGGAAAAAATGGGAAAGAAGGTGAAGAAAGCCAAGGCCCCTGTCATAGTCAAAGAACCAGAGCCGAATAAGAAAGGATTGATATCACATATGACTTGCCTCGGTTTAGGAAAAGCAATCTGGGAGAGTATCTATAATTTACTAGAAGTAGAAGAGCCTGAAGAACTCGAAGAAGAAGCTACAACAGATTCTACAAGAAAATCAGAGAATACGTTGAAAGAATTGGCCTGCTCATACCTACACAGAATACCAGCGCGTGCCAAGGTTTTGACATATAATTACGTGGTCAGGTGGATTGTTGAAAGCATTGCGACCACAGACAGGACGTTCTCTACAGCTGATGGAAAAGTGTTCAGGTCATTTAGAGCAGAGGATCTTAGACAAATGTACCATTTACCTAAGCCAGAGAAGTAGTATAATAAAGCATTCTTATAATCTTTTGCCAAGGAAAACAACATTGAATCAAACCCTATTAGGCAATGGAGACATTTCCTGACCAAACACAAGCATGAGACATCGGATATGTACTCTGTAGATTCATTAGCCTCTCCTTATTGTTATGCTAGTGTAATGATGTGCAAACTCTGGGGTGTCCATAATTCTGCTAAGTTCTCTATAGATATGGTTCCATTAATGGAGGTTGCAATTCATGGCTATATCATGGACTAGGCAAACATTCTATTTGATAAAATGGCCATTGAGATACTTGAATATAGAAGAAAGAGGTCTGTGACTTCTCGAGTGATACCTCCCTTTTACTTCAGTGCCTATATTATGGACACCATCTGTTTTAATTCTGAATACCCCATTCTCGGAAGGAAATGGACTCTCGAGGATCCTAATCCCATTCACATCTATCACAAGGAGCTATGGAAAGCCCATTATGAGAACCACTTGTATAGAATTTCTCATGGTTTTATTCTTCCTACACATTATGCCTTGTTCAATAAGCCTGCTCCTAGGTTATCCGAGGAGGCAATGGTCGACTTAACTGCAGTTGGCAGTTGGTTTGGAGAAGAGAAATTCACCTATATAAGGCTTTTCAGCAGTCTTACTGATCCTCATGTTCTTCCTCTGTACATCCCCGATAAACTATTGGCCTGGGAATTAGCATATTAGATAACAGTTGCAGGGATGTCAAAGACCCTTAGGGATTCCAAGAAACACATGTGGCCTACATTTCCCCTTCGGTGTGGTGCCTTTACCCTGCATGATTTTAAACATGTAGAGAAAGAGGCCAAGAAAATCAAGTTGTTAAAACTTGCAACTATTACAAAAATGCAGTATGACCCTAGAAAGGTTGCCTACAATGTTACCTCTCAGGCTAAAATTTCCAGATTTGATCACGAAGAGGATACCTTTGACAACTTGTTTGCTTCAGCAGAAATATTTTCCCAGGTTAAAGAAATGGCTAAGATTAAATTGGGAACAGAAGGATTAGAAAAATTCAATAGGCTCAAGGCCCAGAGATCGGAAACCCTGCCCCTATATTTATTAAAAACAACATCTATGGTACAACCTCAAGGCCACATTGAGGATAAAATTACTGAGAATTCTCCCAAAATTGAAAAGGTTCCTGAGAAGGAGAAGACAACAGGACAGGATCAGAAGCAGGTAACAGGTAGGAGACTCGTTGATGCAGACATTAATATTGACCCTAAGTTAATCAAGGAATGGGAACATTTTGATTCTATCATCAGTAATCCAGAGAACACCCAAGGGTTCACTACACTAGAGGTGTCTATAGCACAGAAATTAGTAGTCAACACAATTCTGATTGTAGGGACAAGCGGCCCACCCAAGCTTCATAAAGAAATAGAGATCATCCCTGAAAATCCCACTGATAAGATTGTTTTGCATATAGAATAAATACCACCACTGGATGTCCTATATAGCCCTAAGCATACGGATGTAGTCAAAAGATAGAGGAAGAAGAGGAAAATTGATCACTCTCCTCTTTTGACCCCTCAGATGGAAATGATGAATGTGGTATGGAGAGAGGAAATAAATCCCTCCAAAGATTTAATGAAACTCTCTCAGTATGCCGGAGCATATACATCAACAACAATAGATAAGGCTTCAGAGGTTAGTCATTTGTTGAAAGAAAAAGACCAGGTGATCATTCAGCTAGAGGCACAATCGGTAGAACAACAACAAAAAATTGAGTAGCTTGAACAACAGTTGGCAGAATAGAGACAACTTAATGAACAATTGAATGAGCAATTAATTAATGAAAAGTAGAGAATTGATGAACATGCCATCCATAAGTAGCAAGAGTTGTCTCAAGCATTGAGCAAACTACAGCTATTGAACGAGCAAGTGAAGAAATCAAAAGAAGAGAAAATTTCCCAAATGAAAGATCAAATTGAGCGATTCAAAGGATATCCCCAGGTGGATGAATTCAAAACTGAATCCCTAGAGATGACCAGGGCTTTATCTCGACAATTGGACCTTTTTTGTCATAATATATTATTGGTCGTTCCTTTGTGTGATATCTCAACATCTATGATCGAAAAATCAGTGGATGCAAGGCTGGAGTTAGAGAAGGCAGATGAAAGCTTAACTAATTTTCTATCTTGGCAAGATTCAAATGAAGGAAAAGATGCCAATCTGCCAAAGATACAGGAGTCACATAAAGAAATTCTATTTTTCGAATGGGAGTCTTAGTTAATGAAAGCTGGAAGAGCTACATCCAGATGCAGATCAATAACAAATAATCTGATTTAATTAATCAATAATAGTCTGTATTTATCTAATCTAATAATAGAATGCTCTCCAGGAAAACTCTCAAAGGTAAAATAATTAGAACAAAAGTGGAAAAAGGAGCTGATGAAAAGATAAAAACTGATCGAAGGCATTCACAGCATAACATGGGAAACGACTAGGGTTTTCCTTGTAAAACCACACAGCCAGTAAATGGTGATGAAGTGTCTCACAGATGCGATGAACCACATGATCCCCGAACTTGTCGATGCCATATTTATAGCTCAGTTATACTCTCGTATGAGTCAGCCACCAGAGGTCCAGCCAATGCTTGCCATTTGTCAACTGCGATCACAAGAAGATAAGCTGATACAATGAATCCTTTCGATTGATTGCAGCACTACTATTTCAAGATAAATCCCATATTTTTTTGTTTTTGGTTATACCAGCTCATAGTGACTTTCTTTCTTAGTTTGTTATTTTTTGTAGTATTTATAGACCCTTTCATGTTTTTGGAAAAGGTCCGCAATTTTGTATTAAGACTTAAATCGGAGGTTGCACTACTATACTTCCGATATATATATATATATATATATATATATATATATATATATATATATATATATATATATCTATATATATATATATATATATATATATATATATATATATATATATCTATATATATATATATATATATATATATATATATATATATATATATTTATTTATTTATTTATTTATTTATAGAAGACTGGAATAGAATTTTGAATTTTGATATAGAAGGCTTTTATAAGATATGCACTTTTGCTTCCTATGAAAGTATTCCCAAAGTATAAGGCAGAATTTGAATGTGATTCACATCAGAGGAGATCCAAATGCATACGGTACTACTATCTATGTTTTTGCTTTATTTTTCTATGTGAATTGCCATTTATCAACTTTTCTATTATTGATATATATATGTGTGTGTGTGTGTGTATGTGTGTACAACAATTCTTTGACTTGTCACTTTTGAATGTTTCTGAGTTGTCATATTTTAAATATATATATATATATATATATATATATATATATATATATGTCAGTGATATATTAAGATCAGTGCGATAATGTTTTAATTATTACTTTGTTCAATTAATTGAACAAAGTAATCATCATACGAATGCAATATTTCTATGTTATGAATAAGTCATCTTTATGTTTATTTTTTCATAGAAACAATCAAGAATAGCATTGTTAGAAGAATTCCCGGGATAGATTAGTTACCTTTGTATATTTTTTCACTTTATAATAGAGCACTTATCATTCCCATTATCCATTACAAATCAATCATCCATCAACTCATATATCACTGGGAAACTGGTCCCATTACATCTAGTCGAAGCCACCACACCAAACGGAAAAGGAGCTGCTTTAAGGTTCGGACCGGGTGGTTTTCCCCGATGTTGATGCAGCGATTTTAGAGGCATCAACATTTTTGGCGCTAGAAGGAGGGCATGAACTGTGAATGGTGAGAAAATCCAAATCCATAGCCCATTCTGAGAGTAAATCTCCCTCAACATCTCCCCCGACTTCTCCCTTGCATTCTAAATCTCCAATTTCTAAGCGAGAAGTTGAGAAAACAACAACCACTACTGAACCCCAAAACACCTCAGATAAATCCACTCTTGAATCTCCTGAAGTTCAGTCTTTAATTCATAAACTTCAAGGATTTTCAATATCACCACAGAAGTCTGAGTTATCTCAAGGCAGTGTGACTTCGCAATACATTCCTTCTCATCCTCTTACAAGATTACAGAGTGAAAATCTTAGTATTGAACCCACAGAATTTCCTTTGCCTAAAAGGAAAAGAGAAAGGAATACACCTGAAGAGTCTGATAGTGAGACTCTATCATTATCATCATCCATTTCATCTAATCCGTTGCAAAGTCAACCATCCACTCCAACACTCCATATTGTTGTTCAACAGGGTACTGGAGCTTTAACATTGTCTTCCCAATCACTTGTAACTTCACCTGCACTTTCCTCTGTTAATAGCTCAACAATTGCACAAAATCCATGGAACAATCTAGGGGTAGTCACAATGCCTGCATCCTTGAGTCAATTGTCAGCTCATCCTAAAAAATTGCTGCCAAAGTTTAACCTAGATATAGGCATACTGGCAGAAGAACACATAAACAACTTTATGTTGTCAGTAAACTTAAATGGATTTACTGAAGAAGATGATGTTGTTAAGCTTTTCCCATATACCTTACAAGGAGTAGCTGGGTCCTGGTATTTTTCATTACCATCAGGATCCATTACTAGTTGGAACATTTTCCAAGAGCAGTTCTTGACTAAATTCAGTGATGATAGGTCTACAGTGACATTAATCAGTGATCTCTCAAATCTTAAAACTAAATCAAGAGAACCTATCAAAGATTTCAACTCGCGATTTAATAAGCTCTTAAATAAGATTCCTACCACATCTAAGCCTAGTCAAGAGGTTCAATGTGAATGGTATATATCTGCCTTACCTTCAAATATATCAATCTTTGTTGATAGAGCTGCAAAGCCCACTTTACCAGAGAATATGAAGGAAGCAATCGCTGTGGAAAAACGTATCATTACCTTAGAGAAGAAAACTGCTCTTGAAGAATGAAAATAAAAAAAAGTTTACTTTTAAAGATGATTCAAAGAATAAAGTGGCTAAAGATCCATATGATGTGGAAGTTCTGCAAAAGGTTTTAAATACTATGTCAAATGAGATGGTGGAAATTAAAAAACAAGTAGCCGAGACCTCTACTAAGAAGCTATTTAGAAACTTCAAAAGACCTGAATCAGAACCACCTAATGCTATATGTAATGCAGAAGCAGATTCGGATAACGATGAAGATGAAGATACAATCCTATCATCAGAGGAAATTGAGGAAGAAGAGGCTGTAGAATGTCATGGTATGTGGGATTTTATTTTGCCTAATTCAGATACCGAAAATGAGAAGGAAGCTTTCCCAGTAAGTACTAGGAGTAAAGATGTTGCAGAGCTTGTTCAACCAACTCAAAAGAAGAAAAATGTAAGTACTATTACCAAAGATAAGGCTCCCGCAAAGAAATCTATAACAGTGCCTACTTAAAATCAGCCATCATCTTCTAATCCACCCTCATCATCCAAGACATTGGTAGTTTTTGACTCTATGGATTACAACATCATCGAAGACATGAAGAAGACTGGATAAAATATCTTGATATTTGAGCTTAGTAAGCTCAAACATCAACATAAATTGCTACTCAAAGAATTAAATGCAGTACATTCTTCTCCTCTTCCAAATGCTATACTGTCCAAGGTAGCTAATGGAACAGGTAAGCCACCATTCGATAGAGTAGAAGCTACTGATGCTATTTTGATTAGAGATAGATATAATTCTCATACTCCTCCTTTTCTCTTGACCTATGAAATTTACAATAGAAATCTTCACTTCATCAAATATAATTCCAACTTCAGTCTGTTCAAAACTGAATATTGAACCCCAAAAATCTACAATGCATATTGTTCAGTTGGATCGAACTAAGGTTCAGGTATTAGGAGAAATCAATCCAGTCACCATTAGGTTATCAACTGATCCAAGGGTAGTTCAGAGAATTGATATATTAATTGTTGACATTCCTGAGTTTTATGGGTTAATTCTAAGCAAGGATTGGTCTGAGAAACTCCATGGTTACATTTCTACCAATTGGTCTCATATGTAGCTTCCCTATAAAGGAAAGCCAAATTAGATTAAGATCGATCGGGGGAAGCATATGACTCATACTGTAACAGAATTTGAGCAAGAAAACTAACCCATAGCATTCAATAATAACATTCTTTGAAACTATTCATCTGAATCATTCTTTGGTAATTTTAATGCTCAATCATCACCTTTCTCAGTTAATAGTTTCACATCTCAAATAGAATTTTTTTCTCATACAAATACATCAAGGTGTGTTAATATTGTTAAATAAATTGTAAATAAAACTATAGATAAACTTGTATTTTGGTCTTTATATTTTGATGGGTCAAAATCCAATGACGGTGCAGGAGCAGGATGTATTTTAGTTAGTCCTGAAGGGGAAAAAACTATGTTATCTTGTAGACTAGAATTTGAGTGTACAAATAATACTGTTGAATATGAGGCATTGATCCAAGGACTCTACAAAGCAATAGGCCTAAAAGTGCAATATCTTAAAGTATTTGGTGACTCTGAGATCGTTATCAAACAAGTAAGGAACACTATACATTGCCTTTCTAGTCATCTTAAACATTATCAGTCCTTGGTTCAAGACCTTATATCTCATTTTCTAGCATTTAATATCTCTCCCATTCCTAGAACTCAGAATGCAGCGGCTGATTTACTAGCCAATGTTGCTTCTAAGCTCCTCCCATCCGAGGATTACAACCCTAATAGATTTTCAGTTGAATTAATTTTTAAACCATCAGTTCCAGACAATGTCACTAACTGGTGGGTATTCAATCATGACGATGACATTTTGAATTTCTTAATTTCTGAGAAATCCTATGATGATCAGATTATTGATGAGAATGATCATGATCTTCAAATGAAACAAAGACTTGAAGAAAATTCCATACCTAAATCAGTAGTCAAGCTTGAGGATTTATATGACATCAAGGATAGGTTTAAGCAAGTTACTAATTCAAAACTTCAAAGTTCTACTTTGAGGTTTGAATTAATAAATCTTGGCACTGAGGCCAAACCACAAAATATTAATCTGGGATTAGGACTTACTTCAGAAAAAAGGCTTGCCTTTATCAGACTTTTGAATAAATACAAAAATGTTTTCGCTTGGAATTACGATGACTTAAAAACATATGATACTTCTATCATATAGCATACAATTCCAATGATGTCCGAAGAGAAGCCAGTGCAGCAAAAATTGAGGAAAATTCATCCGAACTTAGAAAGTCAGATTAAAGCGGAGTTAAACAAACTCTTGAAGGCTAAGATAATTTTCCCTGTTAGACATTCAAAATGGGTTTCTAACTTAGTACCTGTTAGAAAGAAGAACGATGACATTAGAATTTGCATTGATTTCAAGAATCTTAACAAAGCTAGCCAAAAGGATAACTTCCCGCTACCAACAATGGAGCAAACTCTTCATTTAGTAGCTAGTTCTGAATTAATGTCTTTTTTGGATGGTTTTTCTAGATATAACCAAATATTGGTGCATCCAGATGACAAACTCAAGACTACTTTCAGAACTAAGTGGGGAACATATGCCTACCAAAAAATGCCTTTCGGTTTGATTAATGCTGGAGCTACCTTCCAGAGAGCAATGGATATAGCATTCAAAGGTTTAAGTAATAAGTCAGCTATTGTCTATTTGCATGACATTACTGTCTTCTCCAAGAAGAGATCAAATCATTTACATGATTTAAAGCAAATCTTTGAACGTTGTATAAGGTATGGAATTTCATTATATCCCAAGAAGTCATTCTTTGCTTCCGATCAAGGTAAACTCTTGGGGTTTATTGTCTCAAAAGATGGTATTTATATCGATCCAGAAAGGATCAAGGATATTTATGATATTCCACTTCCTCATAATAAAAAATCAATGCAATTATTCTTAGGTCAAATAAATTTTGTAAAAAGGTTTGTTCCAGATTTTTCACAAATTGTTTTACCATTACAGGGCATGATCAAGAAAAATTCAGTGTTCAAATGGGGGAATAAAGAAAAGGAAGCTTTTGATTCAATCAAATAGGCAATCATAAATGTTCCTGCATTAAACACTCCAAAATTTTCCAATCATTTTATTTTATATACTTTTGCATCTGATACTTCCTATGCAGCTATGTTGACACAAATCAATGATCAAAACATGGAAGCACCCATATCATTTTTTAGTTCAAATCTTCAAGGTGTTGAGCTTAATTATTCTGAAGTAGAAAAACAAGCTTTCGCTATGTTTAAATATATTAAAAATTATAGGCCTTTCCTCTTAAAAACTCATACAAAAGTAATAGTCCCATTTTCAACAGTGAGACAATTACTAGTCTAAAGGGAGTTAGAAAAAAAGAGGGCAAACTAGGTTACAGTGTTACAAGAATATCATTTGGACATTAAACCAACAAAAATTGTCAAAGGTCAAGGTTTTTGCAGGTTGTTAGCAGGAGCTTCTAACATTTAGGAACATGAAGGTTCAAATAATATTGAGGAAATCAATGAGATAAGTACCATCAACCTTGAATCTCAATATGCGGATTTGTTATTTTATTTGAAAAATGGATATGCTCCTTCTAATCTTTCCTATAAAAATAAACGTGCCATAAGACTGAAAGCTAAAAACTTCGAGATTATTGATGATGTGTTATTTAGAAGGAATTATGATTCGACTTTATTAAGATGCCTTGAAAATACTGAAGCACATAAGGTCATGGAGGAATTACATGATGGTCCAGCAGGTGGACATTTTGGAGGTGATACAACAGCTCACAAAATTATACATGCTAATTATTATTGGCCCATGTTATTTAAAGATGCCCATGAATACGTAAGGAAATGTAGAACATGTCAAACTGCCAATGGAAGATAAAGAAAGCCAGTCTTTCCTTTGCAACCAGTCAACATTGAACAACCATTTGAAAAATGGGGACTGGATATCATTGGAGAGATTATTCCACATTCCTCCAAGCAGCACAAATATATCCTTACAGCCACGGATTACTTTACAAAGTGGGTAGAAGCAATTCCTTTGAAGGTAGCCAACTCTGAGGCAATTATTGACTTCATAGATCAGTTCATCATTACCAGGTTTGGCGTACCTAATGCTCTCATTTTCGATAATGCATCTTATTTCTCTGGAAATACCATACTTGAATTTGCTATTAAAAGAGGGTTTAAATTGAAATATTTTGCAAACTACTACCCTCAAGGTAATGGTTTAGCAGAATCAACCAATAAAAATCTTATCAAAATTATTGAGAGAACCATTGATCAAAATCAAAAGAATTGGCACAAATTTTTAGTATTTGCATTATGGGTAGACCACATAACACAGAAGGCCTCAATAGGCACTTCTCCATTCAATTTAATGTATGGGAAGAACGTTGTCATACCAACAAACTTAGCACTTCCATCTCTAGCCTTAGTGCAGTTTATTGAAGAAAGTCCCTCATCTTCTATTCAATTGAGATATAGTCAAATCCTTAAATTAGAAGAAGAAAGGGAAAAAGCCAGAATTACACATGCAAAGAATCAATAAGTTGTTAAGTCTTCTTTTGATACAATTTCTACCAGCCCAAAACTTTTACAAATTGGTGATCTTATTTTGAAATGGGACAAAACACACAAAGATAAAGGTAAACACACTAAATTTTAGATAATGTGGTCAAGACCGTTTCAAATCATCGAGAAGATAGGCCCATCAACATTCATATTGCAAAATATATCAGGAAAGAGAGATTCTCTTCCTATCAATGGGATTATCTTGAAAAAATTCTTTACCTAAGAAGGTAACCCCTTCTTACTTGTAAATATTCAATTTGCAGTTGTGTTTGTTTGAATTTTCAGTTTCATTTGTTTGTTAGAAAATAAGGTTGTAAATAGCCTTTTATTGGCCTTTGTTGTTTTGAAAGTTGTTTAAAGAAAATAGTGTAATTATTTACTTTTGATAGATGGAAACCCTAAAGGAAAAGAAGGAAGTTCTAGGGAGTTAGATAAAAATAAAACTTTGAAAACCACTTTTCTTTTTGTAAAATCTTTTACAGATCTTGAAAATACTATATACCATTCTAAGTTTTTAAAGTCCAATTGAGGTTATCTGTAAAAAGCAAAGACTTATCCAAACCTAGCATCTACAACTCTTAAATTGTCATCCATATTCTCTTAAGGAGTAAAACCATTCACCCCATCCACAAAGTTTATTATTTTTCAGAGTGTAATTCTAAAATATGTTTGATTAAAAAGATAAGAGGTCTCATTACGAGCCTGCTTACGATGATCATAGGGAACTAAATAAACTGAAATTACCAATACTGCCTATCAAAACAGGGTAATGGCTTATAATTATAAGATAAGGGGTCTCATCACGAGCCAACTTGTTTAGTTCAATTATAACTAGTGAATGGCATTGTCAATAGCTGGCCACCAAACTAGGACAATGGCTTTTTATCTTTTAAATATAAAAAGAAAAATAAAGAATATAGAAAATGCAAAAAAAGAAAATATGTGGAAACATATCTTTTTGGATTTACTCTTAGGAATTATATTCTGAAATGGATGGGACAATGCATGATTGAATGGTTAGAAGGTAACCCGGTCGAGACTATAAATTTTTGCTGGCAGCAGAGGCTCTACCTATGACAACCGAGTCATCATATAAGCTAAGTTGGAGAAGTCCCCTTGTTTTATCTTTATCAACCAATCAAGGCTTAAATAAATTTAGGATGTTTTTATTTTTAAGATGGGAAAGAAATTGCAAAAACATTTTTTCATTATATTCAGAGTTAATGATTATCTAATTATTCTTAGATTATTTTCTCAATACTCAAAGGTTTCTAAATTAAGAAAGTTAGAATATTGCATTGTATTCTCAGAGATAACTATTTCTTCCAGTGAATCGCCAATTGTTGTGCTATACAACAACACCCCTCCCCATTTCTAATTTTTTATCAAAAAACTTTAAATAGAAATGGGTCCCTTTTTAAGATTTAGGCTAATTCAATGATCCAATAATAATCGCATGCCTGGGTTTAATTATATAACACATAAAAACTGTTATCAAAAGGCCCAATGAAAAAAAGCTATTATCCAAAACCTTTTGATAAAATATGAAATATCCTTTTAGAAAGCCATCATAAGTAAATCTCTAATGCGATAATGCCACAATGCATCCTAAATGCACTTTTCTAAACCTCCGATCTGATAACATAATCGCAATCAGCAATCGCGCATATTACGCAACACATAGCGGAAGCCCTTTCGAACTTCCCAATTGCGATATCATAAAGTAAGGCACATGTTTCAAGAACTGCCAAAAGGTTTTATAGATGAAAAGGTAATAAATCAAACAATGTGTTGATTACCCCTCTGCCTTATTATATTCTTTTATCGCGATCGGAGCTATCAGTCTGAAACATTAAGCCTGACCCATTGAATCTCCCGATTGCAATTCACGATTTATCGTTGATCGTTGATCGGAAAAATCCAAAGACATGTTTGAAAGGATCATCAAGCATATGTCCAATGCAATGGGTAATTATTACTTTTATTTACTACGATTGGCAGTTATGATGGTCATTAATTTCGCAGTTAAGGGTGAATCCTTCGAGGATTTCACCCATGGTGATACTTAATTACATTTGGTTTATCATATGCAAATTACCTTAACTGTTTTCATTCCATATTAGCTTTCAGCAGAAATATTTCTCTATTACGTTTTCCATTGTCTGTGCAGAGCTACTCTGAGCTCATGAATCCGGAAAAAATGGGAAAGAAGGTGAAGAAAGCCAAGGCCCTTGTCATAGTCAAAGAACCAGAGCTGAATAAGAAAGGATTGATATCAGATACGACTTGCCTCGGTTTAGGAAAAGCAAGCTAGGAGAGTATCTATAATTTACTAGAAGCAGAAGAGCCTGAAGAACTCGAAGAAGAAGCTACAACAAATTCTACAAGAAAATCAGAGAATACATTGAAAGAATTGGCCTACTCATACCTACATAGAATAGCAGCGCGTGCCAAGGTTTTTCCATAGAATGACGTGGTCAGGTGGATTGTTGAAAGCATTGCGACCACAGACAGGACGTTATCTACAGCTGATGGAAAAGTGTTCGGGTCGTTTAGAGTAGAGGATCTTAAACAAATGTACCATTTACCTCAGCCAGAGAAGCAGTATAATAAATCATTATTAGAAGCTTTTGCCAATGAAAATGATATTGAATCAGAATCTATCAGGCAATGGAGACATTTCCCGACCAAACACAAGCATGAGACATCGGTTATGTACTCTGTAGATTCATTAGCCTCTCCTTATTGTTATGTTGGGGCAATGATGTGCAGACTTTGGGGAGTCCATAATTCTGCTAAGTTCTCTATAGATATGGTTCTATTAATGGAGGCTACAATTCATGGCTATATCATGGACTGGGCAAACATTCTGTCTGATAAAATGGCCACTGAGATACTTGAATATAGAAGAAAGAGGTCTGTGACTTCTCAGGTGATACCTCCCTTTTACTTCAATGCCTATATTATGGACACCATCTATTTTAATTCTGAATACCTCATTCTCAGATGGAAATAGACTCCCTAGGATCCCAATCCCATTCACATCTATCACAAGGAGCTATGGAAAGCCCATTATAAGAACCACTTGTATAGAATCTGTCATGGTTTTATTCTTCCTGCACATTATGCCTTGTTCAATAAGCCTGCTCCTAGGTTATCCGAGGAGGCAATGGTCGACTTAACTGCAGTTGGCAGTTGGTTTGGAGAAGAGAAATTCACCTATATAAGGCTTTTCGACAGTCATATTGATCCTCATGTTCTTCCTCTGTACATCCCTGATAAACTACTAGCCCGAGAATTAGCGTATCAGATAACAGTTGTAGGGATGTCAAAGACCCTTAGGGATTCAAAGAAACACATGTGGCCTACATTTCCCCTTCAGTGTGGTGCCTTTACCCTGCATCATTTTAAACATGTAGAGAAAGAGGCCGAGAAAATCAAGTTGTTAAAACTTGCAACTATTCCAAAAAGGAAGTATGCCCCTAGAAAGGTTGCCTACAATGTTACCTCTCAGGCTAAAATCACCATATTTGTTTACAAAGAGGATAGCTTTGACGACTTGTTTGCTTCAGCAGAAATATTTTCCCAGGTCAAAGAAATAGCTGACTAAATTGGGAATAGAAGGATTAGAAAAATTTAATAGGCTTAGGGCCGAGAGATTAGAAACCCTGCCCCTAGATTTATTAAAAACGACATCTATAGTACAACCTCAAAGCTACATTGAGGTGAAAATTACTGAGAATGCTCTCAAAATTGAAAAGGTTCATGAGAAGGAGAAGACAATAGGACAGGAGCAGAAGCAGGTAATAGGTAGCGAACCCCTTGATTCAGACATTAATATTCACCCTAAGTTAATCAAGGAATGGGAACATTTTGATTCTATCATTAGTAATCTAGAGAACACCCAAGGGTTCACTACACTAGTGGTGTCTACAACACAGAAATCAGTAGTCAACACAGTTCTGATTGTAGGAACAAGCGACCCACCCAAGCTTCATAAAGACATAGAGATCATCCCTGAAAATCTCATTGATGAGATTGTTTTGCAAATAGAAGAAATACCACCACTAGATGTCTTCTACAGCCCTAAGCATAGGGTTGTAGTCAAAGATAGAGGAAGAAGAGGAAAATTGATCACTCTCTTCTTTTGACCCCTCAGATGGAAATGATGAATGTGGTATGGAGAGAGGAAATAAATCCCTCCGAAGATTTAACAAAACTTTCTTAGTATGCCGGAGCATATACAACGACAAAATAGATAAGGTTTCATAGGTTAGTCCTTTGTTGAAAGCAAAAGACCAGGTGATCATTCAGCTAGAGGCACAATCGGTAGACCGAAAACAAAAAATAGAGCAGCTTGAACAACAGTTGGCAGAATAGAGACAACTTAAGAACAATTGAATGAGCAATTAATTAATGAAAAGCAGAGAATTGATGAACATGCCATCTATAAGCAGCAAGAGTTTTCTCAAGCATTGAGCAAACTACAACTATTGAACGAGCAGGTGAAGAAATCAAAAGAAGAGCAAATTGCCCAAATGAAAGATCAAATTGATTGATTCAATGGATATCCCCAGGTGGATGAATTCAGAACTGAAGCCCTGGAGATGACCAGGGGTTTATCTCGGAAATTGGACCTTCTGTGTCATAATATATCATTGGCCGTTCCTTTATGTGATATCTCAGCATCTATGATCGAAAAATCAGTGGATGCAAGGCTGGAGTTAGAGAAGGCAGATGAAAGTTTAACTAATTTTCTATCTTGGCAAGATTCAAATGAAGGAAAAGTTGCCAATCTGCTAAAGATACAGGAGTCACAAAAAGAAATTCTATTTTCCAAATGGGAGTCTTAGTTAATGAAAGCTAAGAGAGCTACATCCAGATGCAAATCAACAACAAATAATCTGATTGAATTAATCAACAATAGACTATATTTATCTAATTTAATAACAGAATGATCTCCAGGCAGACTTCCAAAGGTAAAATCATTAGAACAACAGTGGAAACATGAGCTGGTGCAAAGAGAAAAACTGATCAGAGGCATTCACAACTTAACATGGGAAAAGTTTTGGTATTTCCTTGTAAAACCACACAGTTAGCAAATGGCGATGAAGTGTCTCACAGATGAAATCAACCAAATGATCCCCGAACTTGTCGATGCCACATTTACAACTCAGTTACACTCTTGTATGAGTTAGCCACCAGAGGTCTAGCCAATCCCTGCCATTTGTCAATTGCGATCACAAGAAGATAAGCCGATATAGTGAATCCTTTCGACCGACTGCAGCACTACTATTTCACGATAAATCCCATATTTTTGTGTTTTTGGTTATACCATCTCATAGCGACTTTCTTTCTTAGATTGTTATTTTTTGTAGTATTTATAGACCCTTTCATGTTTTTGGAAAAGGTCTGCAATCTTGTATTAAGACTTAAATCGGAAGTTGCACTACTGTGCTTTTGATATATTTTTTTTATAGAAGACTGGACCAGAATTCTGAATTTTGATAAAGAAGGCTTTTATAAGATATGCACTTTTTCTTCCTATGAAATTATTCCCAAATTACAAGGCAAAATTTGAATGTGATTCACATCAGAGGAGATCCAAATGCATACGGTACTACTATCTATGTTTTCGCTTTATTTTTCTATGTGAATTGCCATTTATCAACTTTGTTATTATATATATATGTGTGTGTGTGTGTGTCTACAACAATTATTTGACTTGTCACTTTTGAATGTTTCTGAGTTGTCATCTTTTCAATATATATATGTCAGTGATATATTAAGATCAGTGCGATAATGTTTTAATTATTACTTTGTTCAATTAATTGAACAAAGTAATAATCATATGAATGCAATATTTCTATGTTATGAATAAGTCATCTTTATGTTTATTTGTTCATAGAAACAATCAAGAATCACATTGTTAGAAGAATTCCCAAGATAGATTAGTTACCTTTGTATATTTTTGCACTTTAGAATAAAGCACTTATCATTCCCGTTATCCATTGCAAATCAATCATCCATCAACTCATATATTATTGGGAAATTGGTCACATTACATCTAGTCGGAGCCACCACACCAAACGGAAAAGGAGTTGCTTTAAGGTCTGGACCGGGTGGTTTTCCCCGATGTTGATGCAGTGATTTTATAGGCATCAACACGACCATACTTCATGAGTCATGATCGGCGCTTGAAGTGGTAGGGAAGGAAACTGAGAAGAGAACTCTTCGAGACAAGTAGACATGACCGTCGGGTTAGGAAGGAACGATGAACGATGATGAGTATCGTTCCAACGTGGTTCCTCCAGAGACATTACTTCCATGATACTTTTGTCAGCAAGGAAAGTCTTGGTTAAGGAATCAAGAGATTCTGAAGCACCAAGCCATGGGGATTGAGAATATGTATCGAGAGATGTCCTCGAATCAGAAAAATTAGAGGATACAAAACTTGAGGCCGAAACAATTTCCACATAATTTATTTCGGCAAGACTAAGTGGCATAACCTCGCCCCAGGTATCAACAAGATCTGGTGAAGGTATGACCCAGGGATCGGATTTGACTGATATCATGTTGACAAAGGCAACATGAGGAGGTGGGAGTGGAAAAATTCCCATCAAGGCAGAATCTTTAAAAAGTCTTGCCCCCACACTCTCATAAGGAGCATCGATGTGCTTGACATACGAAACATTGCCATCTGAGGAGGAAGAGACAAATAAATATAGTTGGTCAACTATGACGATCTTCCCTTGATGGGGAAAACGAATCACATGGAACAGGGAGGAGGCTACAACATGCATGGCATGGGTCCAGCCCCATCCGAGTAGAAGATTATAATTGACATTAGTGTCAATAATCTCCAACTCGATGTGTACTATCTTGCCCTCCAAAGTAATGGCAAGGTTGGGTAAGACATCGAATGGTCACAAATCGCATCCGTCGAAATCTTCCAAAGTGTTAGGGGATTGGTTCAAAGTAAGAGAACCAATTTCCTTCCAGCAAGCGACTGACATGATGCAGGTAGAAGCACCTTCATTGATGACATTCCTATGAATGGTTTTCTCATTGATGATTACCTGAATGAGAAAGGCAATTTGAGGAGGCAGTCGCGGAACGTGGTTCTCTAGATCAAAACATATCAAATTGGAATCGGTAGGATCAATATCCACAATAGGCGATAGTAATGATTTCTGCTGAGACAGACAACTTTGGAGTACCTTGAGAGAAGACATAGCTGATGGTGCCTAAGCCAAATCCTCAATAATATTAAAGTGTTGAGCATCTTGAGCATTGGGATTGTATGAGGACTTCCTTAGCACACCTCGAGAAGGTGGTCGAATGACGGAATTAGGGTTAGGGCGCTCGATATGAAGAGGGCCAGAACTTGGGGCAGAAGAAGAAGGGGTGGCTTCTTTCACTTTCCCAGCTGTCGGAGCAGGAGTTTGATAATATTTTGACCTATTAGCCACATTAATAGGCATACTCATCATGAACACTTGTGATCCTAAGGAAGTAGACGATTGAGGCTGGTCTACCATTTGAGTCTGCTGAGACAGAAATGGCTCTTTCAAGATAGTTGGGGTCCCTTTGAGAATACGACTAACTTCGGACCATCGGGGATAATCCTTAGTATAGTGATCCTCCTCACAAATGAGGCATGGATACTTAGGCTTCTGTTTTGAAGAGTCACCAGCAAATGACTTAGGAGGACCTTGTTTTGGGGCATCAAATTTACCCTTGCCATTGCCTTTCTTCTTACCTTTCGAGGATTTTTCCGATGTGGTAGAATAAACATCATGGACCTTTGAGGTTTTACCAGGGCTAGGTGGATTCTGGGAGTGACTATTGGAAGTAGTATTCGAGACCGACTTCTGTTTAGTAGAAGATTTCACAGGGGTCGGGGACACTAAACCAATTGCTCCATCAACAGGGGGTGTCGCCTATGATTTCAATGTCATTGGATCAGATGATGGCCGCGAAGCATCGGGTAATAACTCATACAAAGTGCCAGATGGAGAATAAACAAGGTCTAAGTACTAGGCACGAGAACTGGCTTGTTCTTCAATAACACATCCACCCATAGCTATATCACAAGCAATTGGAGTGATGAATGACTTGTTAAACCATTCGGTTAGCAACTGATCAACAATCTTGAATTTGATCAGGCGACGTCTATGTCTCCATTCAAGGATGTGAATGGAGATGTGCATCATAATGTCTTGCTTGAGCGATGTAAGCAAATAGGTGCCAGTTTCATAGTGAACCAGCAACTGGAAATGCATGAGGAAAGCCATGGTTAAAGAGTTGAAGTCATGGTAAGTACTTCGAGGGAGCGCGATGTACCACTTGGTTGCAACACATGTAAGGGTTTGTTGGAAAAGACAGAGACAAATAGAATCATCAATGTAGGAATTTGAAGAGCACCAGAGGTGATATGTCATCACATGGGCTTGAGGATCTTCTTTTGATTTCCCGTTGAACTTTGGACAATCGCTCGGTATCTTGGACAGAACTGGAGGCTAGTATGGCGAATGAAGAATTGGATCATTCGTGAGTCGAGACATATCTGGAAACTCTAGTGTAGCTAAGAACGGAAATTGAGTATTGAAAGGCATGGGTGGTTGATAAGCAGGTATAATTGGAGGAGCCCATCCCTACTAGTAAGGATTTTGGCCCCACAATGGAGGGTTTTGGCCATATGACATTTGATTTTTCCCCCACTATAGGTTACCTTGGCCACAGGGAGGATTTTGACCTTGAAAGCCTTGAAACTGTCCCGACATAGGTTATTGATAAGAAACATACGGGTTAAAAGGTTGTTGATCCTGTTGACCTTGTACATATGGATACTGCATCTGTTGTCCCTGAACATACAGGTTTTAAACCTGATACGCCTAAACAAGAGGATTTTGGACCTGTTGTCCTTAGAAATAAGGATTTTGTACTTGTTGTCCTTGGACATAAGGATTTTGGACCTGTTGCCCTTGGACAAAAGGATTCAAAACCTGTTTCCCTTGGACATTAGGATTTTGGGCCTACTACTGTAAGACTTGACCCTGACCTTGTCCCTGTAAGGGTTGACCCCATTGATATGTATATAAGGGTTTCTATTGCCTGGGTTGGTTCTACTACTACAAGGGTTGACCTTGCAGTTGCAAATACTGTCTCTGTGGCTGCAGAGGTTGGCCTTGCAAAGACAGAAGATGGGAGGTTTGTTAAGCATACTGCATTTGCGGCGGCATGGTTTGCTACAACTATTGCGAGGGTTGCCCCTGCAATTGTTGCAGTTGCCCTTGCTGCTGCACAGATGACACTTGTTGTGACAAAGGTTTCCCTTGTTGCTGCAGAGGTTGTCCTTGCTGCTGCAAGGGTACTTGAACAACTCCCGGATTAAAACCTTGAAAATTTCCAAACTGTATCTGGCCATAGCCACTTGGAAAAGTGGACATATGAGGCTAAACATACTGTCCAGGCTGAAGGACATAAGGCAGATTGACCATTCCTTGAGAACCATATGGAACATAAGGAGCTTGGTACTGAACCTAAGCCTCATAAGGCTGCTGATACTCAAAATTGCTTGAACCAAAGGGATCAATGGGATTTTGGACTTGTTGGTACTAGACATTGCTCGGTCTAGCAGGACCATTAGGGTTTTGGATAGCACCAGAAGAAGGCTAGTTCATCCCAACCATGTGATCCTATGAGATACTCACATTGGTTGTGCCTGACACCATAGAAACACTCAAATTCTGCCCCCCAGGCAGTGGCACAGCCTGTCCACTTACTGAAGGGGTTGAAGAACTGACAACAACATGCCTGGAGACTGTCGATTGAATCGAACAGGTGACTTGGACGGACGAGACAAGAGGGTTCACAATGGTGGGTTGCACCGGGACTGAGGTAACTGAAGAAATCATCATCTGTTAGGAGTTCGGGTTCTGAATGAACAGACCTGTGGTGGGCATAGCGCCAGACACCTAAACAGGGTTGTGATAAAGCGATGAGGCACTAGGTGTACCTAAGACCAACTGTGCTAAAGTCACATAATTAGGTGGCAAATCTTGATAGACACTAATGGGAATGCTTCCTGTGTAGGGGAAACCTTCAGGAGGAAATTAATCTTCCTCTTTGACAGTGTGTGGAGTAGAAACTTTTGATTGATCCGGAGAGGTAACTGGAGCTTCGCCTTTGGGTTCCATAGCTGGGAACAAGTGACAACAAATGACCAGAGGTACGAGGGGATAATTCCAAAGGAACACCTAGCTGATCGTATGGATTGTACGGATGCTGCAGTGATATCACAACAGGTTCAAACAAAGGATTCGGGGGATATATAGCTAGTCCGAGCTGACCTTTAGTAGTCAGCAAACTCTCAGGAGTCTTGACGTCATTGTCTGGAGATTCCGGGCCAATATCAGCAGGTGACCCAGTATAGGAATGTTAGGATATTCCGACACATAGGAAATAGTTAAGTACAACTTTGTCTAGTATAGAGTTAGGTAAAGTGTGTTTCTTTACCTTGTACATTTTGTAACTTACAATCCGACGGTCACGATATGTAGTGATCCGACGGTTCATTCTCTCCTCGGTATTACCGACACTTGATCCGTGGCTTGACACCCGATTGGTCCATGATTTCTATTTAAAGCGCATGGAGGGTCATTTGTAGGGTAATCCGTCTATGAGAGAAGCATATATAAATTTTCATTCTTTTATTAATAAATTGCCTAAAGTGGCCGCGTTGGCTCAGGCCGTGGACTGTTTCCCTCTTTGAGGGTTTTAACCACGTCAAAAATACTGGTGTATTGATCTGCGATCTGGTTGTGAGTGGTGTCCTTTGGTGTTATGTCTAAGGAACTTACCCTGTAAATTCCTACATGGTATCAGAGCTATTTGAGGGCCGCGTCCGTTGGTGATCCAAACCTGAAGCCGGTAGAATTGCATCCGACTGTCGTTTCCTAGATCTACTATTTCTGACTGCTTTCAGCCGAGAGGACTGCTCTGTTGTGTTGGGAGCATTTGTTCTAGTGAGGAACCCCTTTCGTTTCACGCGAAAAGGTTTTCGGTAGCCCTAGCTGCGTCATTTTTAAGATCTGGAGGTATACAGTGTTTATTTGCAGTTTACAGTTATTTTCTCTCTGTTTATTTCGGTTTTGGTTTATTTAGCCTTTTTTTATTACCAGATATATACCTTTCATTTCTGCGTATGCTCTTTGCCCTGCGACTCTGTGCGATCTGGGAAAATCAGAAACAGAAAGGAAGGATTTTTCTCATGCGTATGCTCTTTTCCCTGCGCCTTAGAGTGATCTCGGAAAATCAGAAACATTGAGGAAATATTTAGTTTCCGGCTAAAGCTAACTTTGAGTCGCAAGGTTCATTTTTGAAAATATTTAGTTTTTTGGCTAATGCTAACTTCGAGCCGTAAGGTTTGTTTTCTTTGCATGTCCGTGTTGGGTTTTGTGTTTTTTGTTTTGTAGGGAAAAAGAGCTTTCTCAAAGGAAGCACGCAACCCAAATCATCAATGCCCCCCCCCCCTCTCTCTCTCTCTCTCTCTCAAATTTTTTGTATAGCTCAATTGGTTCAAAGCTATTTTAAGAGAGTAGAGGTCTTGGGTTCAAATGTCCATTTTTTGGGGGCGGATTTTTCATTTCCGCACATTCCCGCACTTCGTCGGCGACTTCATCAATTTTTTCTCAAAAAGCCATAACTTCTTCATCCGGAAGCCGTTTTCAGAACCGTTTTTTTTAAACAGCCTAATTTTTTGAGATATATCCATCGGAACACTTAGTTTCAACATCTTTAGCTTTAGTTTCCGTTGAAATGGAAAGTCAATACCAAGTTACCCTTGACAACACCAACTACTTCCAATGGTTGTCCTACATTGAGGATTTACTTAGAAGTAAAGGTCTCTACAGAATAGCCTTAGGCCAAGAAAAGAAACTGAAGGATGAAGATAAGGCTGCTAAATGGGAAAATAGGCAAGATCAAGCACGTGGATTGATAGGGATGCCTATTTCTCCAGATCTTAGATTCCATATTGCAGAACTTGATACTCCTGATGAAGCAATGAAGCAAATCAATAAAGTTTTTGGGATTAAAAATGAACTTAGAGCCCATCAACTTGAAAATGAGTTGCTTACATTGGACCCTAATAATTTTTCTTGCATTGAAGATTTCTTGTCCAAGTTCAAGACCCTTAGATATCTCTTGGAAGGTGTTAAAGTTAAGAAAGAAGATAGTAACCTTATCTATTCCATTCTTACCAAGTTGGGACCAGCCTACTCTGTGTTTGTTTCCACCTTCCATTCTACAAGAGAAGCCTTCATTTCTCAAGGAACAGACTACAAGTCCCCTTCCTTTGACTCTTTTTGTGATTCTTTAATAAGAGAACAAGAAAAACTCTTACACCTTGGTCTTCTTAATCTTGGAAACTCTTCCAAGAAAGCGTTAGCCGCCCAATAGCAACCAAACTCAAAGAATCCTGAGAAGTCATATCCTAAAAAGAATGGTCCTAAACCAAACAAGGGTCCTAAGCAATCTCAGCCTCAAAATGAAAAATCATTTCAAAAAAATGATAAGACCAATAAAAACAAATGGAAGAAGACTGATAGACATTGCAACTTTTGTAATCGAGATGGCCACTTAGAATCCAAATGCTTTAAGAAGATGGAAGCCTTGGAAGCAGCGATGAAGAAACATAACATCCATTTGGAGCAATCTTCAACTTCAACTTCATCTTCAGGAATGGCACTTTCTGCATGTGGTTGTCAAGCATCTCGGTTTGGCTATGCACTAAATGTATCTTCTTCTTCTCATTCTCATGAGTGGCTCATTTATTCTGGAGCTTCTTATCACATGGCCAAAAACAAAGCCATATTTTCTTCTTTAAATGATTGTAACACCAAAAATATATATGTTGGTGATGATAGATCTCTTAGTGTTGTAGGGACTGGAACTGTTCATCTAGAAAATGGTCAGTTTAATGATGTATTATGTGTTCCAACCTTATCCTGCAACCTTCTATCTGTATATAAGATAACTCATTCAAGTGAAGGTAAAATCGTTGAATTTTCACCTCATGATGTTGTAATCAAGGACCTAAGAGATCCTAAACAGATTTTAGCTACTGGCATTGCTGATGATTCTACAAGGTTGTATAAGTTTCACAACTTTGGGTCATAAAATCTTCCCTCAGTATTTGTTGCTCATAATGATGAAGTGAGCAAACTTTGGCATGAGCGATTTGGTCACTTAAACTATCACTCCCTTCAGCACCTATGTAAAGAATATATGGTGACAGATCTTCCTATGGTATCTTGCAGAGATGGTGTTTGTTCCGGATGTGTACTCGGAAAACATCTTCGGGACAATTTTGAAAAACGTGCCTCTTGGCACGCCTCAGCCCCTTTACAGCTTGTGCATAGTGATTTATGTGGTCCACTTCCAGTTGTGTCATTCTCTGGCTGCAAGTATTTCTTAACTTTCATTGATGATTTCTCCAGACGCACTTGGGTATACTTCTTAAAACTTAAGAGTGAAGTATTTAACACATTTTTGGCCTTCAAGGCCTTTGTTGAAAAATCAATCTGGACATCAAATTCTTAAGCTAAGATCTGATAATGGTGGAGAATATGTTAAAAACACATTCATCAACTTTTTCACTGAGAATGGAATTCAAATGCAACATACTATTCCATATACTCCACAACAAAATGGTGTAGCTGAAAGGAAGAATTGCACCTTAAAGGAAATGACTAATTGTATGCTACAATCTAAAGGACTTGGTCTTAGTTTTTGGGCAGAAACAATTAACTGTGCAAATTACATAATAAATCGCACTCCTACTAAGGCTTTAAAGAATATCACTCCAGAAGAAGCATGGAGCTCAATCAAACCAGATGTAAGTCACTTTCGTGTTTTTGGAAGGGAAGCGTGGGCCCATATTCCAGATGAAAAGAATAAAGCTTTAGAACCTAAGAGTGAAAAATGTACTTTTGTTGGATATTCTGAAGATTTCAAAGGCTATAGACTTATTCCATTTAAGTCCAAAAATGTTATCATTAGAAGAGATGTAAAATTTGATGAAAATATATCGGCCTGTGAGCCTAGTCCGACAGATGTGCCACCTCTCCCTATCTCTTCTACTTTTGAAAACATTTCTTCTTCAGATGATGAAAGTGAGGATGAAAATCCTCCCCCACCATCTCAGGATCCTCCTTCAGCTCCTCAGCTTCCAAAATGGGTTCGTGCTACTCGAGATGCAGTAGGTGATCTTGTCGGTGATCCTACAGATCATCGACGCACACGTTCTCAGTTTGACAGAGCCTCTTCTTTACTGGCTCAAGCTCCAGTAAATTATGATCCTGAAACCTTTGCAGAAGCTTCAGGCCATCCAGATTGGGAAGCAGCTATGAATGAAGAATATCATTCATTATTGGCAAATGATACATGGGATCTTGTTCCTCTACCAAAGGGACGAAAACTGGTTAGATGCAAATGGGTTTACAGAACCAAGTATGGACCAGATGGGAAAGTTGATAAACATAAAGCTCGTGTTGTTGCTAAAGGTTTTTCACAGGTTGAAGGCATTGACTACACTGAAACCTTCTCCCCTTTTGCCAAAATGAACTCTATCCGCCTTGTTCTTTCCCTTGCTTTCTCGTTCAAATGGGAAGTCCATCAGATGGATGTTAAATCCGCCTTCTTGCATGGGGACTTGCATGAAGAAATCTATATGGAACAACCTATTGGCTTTATACAAATAGACTCCAGCCTTGTATGTCGGCTTAAGAAATCCCTTTATGGTCTCAAGCAAGCTCCTCGAGCTTGGTATGCCAAAATGGATAGCTTTCTTTTAGAATCTGGCTTTTCTAGGTGTCATTCTAACAATACTGTCTACACCAAGAAAGTGGGCAAGTCTCTTATCATTCTTGTTCTTTATGTTGATGATCTTATCCTTACCTGTAGTGATCCCAACCTTATAAACCATGTGAAGTCCAACCTTAAAAAGAAATTTGAAATGACAGACTTAGGACACTTACATTATTTTCTCGGTCTTCAAGTCTTGCAATCCAAGGAGGGTATTTCCCTTTCCCAGTCCAAGTATGTCTGTGATATTCTACGCCATTTTCACATGGAAGACTGTAATCCAGCCCCTTCTCCCTTCTAGTCTGGAGTCAAAATTTTAGTCACTTGTACTTCTCCTGAAGTTGATGCTACCTTATACCGTCAACTTGTAGGAAAACTTCTGTATCTAACCCATACTCGACCTGACCTTTCTTTGCTGTTGGCCTTGTTGCTCGGTTTATGCAAAACCCACGTGAAAGTCATTGGAAAGAAGCTAAAAGAATACTTCATTATTTTCGAGGTACAGTTCAGTTTAGGATTCATTACAGTGCCGAAGCAACTTCTCTATTGGTTGGTTTCACTGATTTTGATTGGGTTGGTGACCCTGATGATCGGAAGTCTACTGTAGGTTATGTGTTCACTCTTGGTTCAGGACCTATTACATGGGCTTGCAAGAAACAAGGTGCCATTTCTCTTTCTTCAGCAGAAGCAGAATATCGTGGTGCCGTAGAAGCTAGTAAGGAAGCCTTGTGGCTTCGTCAGATCCTGTCAGAGTTTGGCTTTCATCAGCACCATCCGACTACACTTTGGTGTGATAATCAAAGTGCCATTCAGCTATGCAAAGATCTAGTCCAACATCAGCGCAGCAAACACATTGAACTACACATGCACTTCATCAGAAAGCTCATTCATGACCATGTTCTTGAAGTGCAATATTGTTCAACATATGATCAAGTTGCAGACATCTTTACAAAGGCTCTCACAGAGGCAAAGTTCACTAAACTTCGATTTATGGTTGGAGTTCAGGAAGTTGTCACTAAGGGGGGATAGGATCTAGTGCCTCCTTCCTTCTCCTATTGTGTCATATTTGTAAATCCTTCAATCCTATCCAAAGTTGTTCTTAAGGGGGGATGTTAGGATATTCTGACACATAGGAAATAGTTAAGTACAACTTGGTCTAGTATAGAGTTAGGTAAAGTGTGTTTCTTTACCTTTTACATTTTGTAACTTACAATCCGACGGTCACGATATGTAGTGATCCAACGGTTCATTCTCTCCTCGGTATTACCGACACTTGATCCGTGGCTTGACACCCGATTGGTCCATGATTTCTATTTAAAGCACATGGAGGGTCATTTGTAGGGTAATCCGTCTATGAGAGAAGAATATGTAAATTTTCATTCTTTTATTAATAAATTGCCTGAAGTGGCCGCGTTGGCTCAGGTCGTGGACTGTTTCCCTCTTTGAGGGTTTTAACCACGTCAAAAATACTGGTGTATTGATCTGCGATCTGGTTGTGAGCGGTGTCCTTTAGTGTTCTGTCTGAGGAAATTACCCTGTAAATTCCTACAAGGAAATAGGTGGAGGATGAGATGACAAAGGTTGAATGCTCAGAATGATTCTGAGTTCAACGCCTTGGTCCTTGAGTGACTCTCGTAATTCAGGAAAAGGCTCCTTAGACAATCTTTCAAACAGAGGAGAGGAAGAGGAACTAGGTGAACCAAATGATCCAGCCACGATGCCCTCATCTTAGTTAACAGGAAAAGAGAGATAAATTTCAAGGCTTTAAAATTTACTTTAAGGAAAACTCACGATTTGGTATAGGAAAGACTAACAGGATTTTATGGCAACAATTTTTTAAGACGCATAAATAAATTGGTACTCTTTCATGTTTTAAGAGTTGAGAAAGAAGCAAAGATTACTCTATCACTTTCAATTGGAAATGAGCTCGAAAGGATAATTTCTCGAATGATATTTTAGGTTTAATGAGTAAAAAAGATCAAATGATTATCCCGGATGATCTAGGTAAAAAGGATTACCATGCAATTGCGAACTGCAGAATACCTCCCGGCGAACTGAGAAGTACAGGAAGGAAATCTCCCTGAATGTTGTGTTTGGTGTATCACATTTGCAAGGTGGCGGACTCTGCTTCCTATGGATAAAGGATTGTAGCCTACAGGGGTCTCCCTTTATATACTCGACGGTACGGGGAGCACAAGTTCGTACTAGCATTGTCTAGTGCCTAAGCTAACAACAACTACTAGGTTTAAAGATGCCGAAACATGTCTCCAACCTAGACCTTCTAGATGTGATCATTAGGTTTCAAATGCGCCTTAGGTTAATTGAGTTCATTTTAAAGTTTATCTTGAATTATGTCTCGGTTTTCAGGCCTTAGCGATGTGACTCAAAAAGTCCTAAATGTAGCTAAATGAGACAAGACTCTTTCAATTCGATGAATTTTCTACACTAGAGAGGGTAGAAAACACAATCAAATGCAAACAACCAAGCAACCAAAAGAAAAATGATTTTTCACTACTTCTCTTTTCGAAAAATAAACTAATGAAAAATTCATTCCAATTCCTAGTTTCCTAACAAGTACACTCCAAACAGTCCTTTCAAAAGTAAAGAGGATTCTTTTTTCTTTTCACATGCATATGAAATCCTAGTCTTCGATGATGCTTACTAATGTAACATATTGACGCAGCAAACTAGAATTACGTACTTTTCATGAAATGACAAACTGAATTTCTCGTAAAACACTTCAATGAAAAGGTTTCGAGACAATCGATTCTTAAGGAAATAAAAAACACAAAAAGAGAATCTCTTTTAAACTAATGACACAATGACTCTACCAAAAACAAGACAAACAATGTGATCTATGCCAACAAAGAGACATTTAGGCAAGAAAATGAAACTTTTCAAACTTGTGTAATGGAGACCCAAAGCAATAAGAGGACTATAAATGAAATGCAAGGAGTAAATGCACCAACAACTTGACTCACTAAGTTCACAATCAGCTAAATGGATGACAACCTAGATTCCCCAGGGCCACAAACCATCCAAGGACCCAAGAAGTCAAGAAAAAATAAGGGAAGTCAACAAGCAAATAAACCAAGTGAAATGTAGCTTTCCAATCAGGGAGAATACATTCTAAACAACTTACAAGGCAGAAATCAAGAGAGCAAGACACACTGGCCAAGATCTGGGGTGAACCCTAATCTTCACTTACAGGCATCGGTGCAATTACCTAACTGAAAACAAGCGGCAGAAGGGGGTCGACGTGACTGTTTTTGAGCATATCGCGATTATCGGCTTGACTGTCAGCGAAATAAGAGCACTAAGTGAGGATGCAAAGGAAAAAAAATAAATTTCAAAAGTTGAGACCAGACTTGCTACTGTGAATTTCAGACCCAAAGCAATAAACAAAGCAAAGAAGACACAACTAAAGGGAAATGGTGAAACTAGAAAAGTTCACAAAAAACCATGAAATTCCAAGCAAGTAAACAGAAGGATGGGTTTCCCCAGCGAAGTCACCAATTTGTGGTGAAGTAAAATTCTAAGTGCAGACACAAACAATTCCTTTAGCCAGATAGCAGGTCTAGCCACAAACAAGACATTCTATGGAAGATTTCCTTAGGTTAGAACCAATTAAGAGGGCCTACCTCTTAGTACACTTATCTCATTTGGTGATGACCTTGCTTTCTCGCTCTAGCTATCTCCTGTTTCCTTCTTCGAGCACCTGAAACAAGTAAACAACAACAAAAAACAACCGTGATAATAGACAAATTGTATTCAACCTACTTAATAAGTCAAGAAACATTAAGCCATAAACATGTGAGATGACATATTATGTAGGAAATCAATTGATAGTTGCATATATATTAAATCAAGAAGAGATTACAATCATTGTCTTGATGTTGTTGTTCTACTCCGACAAATTCGGGTTCCCACACACTTTTGTTAGCATTCCATGATGGCCTCAACAATGGTAGTTTTAAGGCTCTTCCCTTTAGTCTTCACACTAAACCAAATTCACACTTCTCCCTCACACACAACTAGACAGCTACAACTATGAATAACTTGTTGATTACTCCACAATCAAAACTTCAACCAGAGCATAATTATAACTAAGAGCTAACACTAGCTTGTGCTTGGGAAAAAGAGAGATTTATATAGCAAGGATGGAAGGGAGCTGGTTCCTCTTCTCATGGGAGAAGGTCTTATCTCTTGAGGTAGTTTCATCATACTATGGGAAAGTATCCCAAACTGATCTCTTTAACTCCATCCGGCCTAACCATTTACCAAACTTCTGTTACAAAGCTTATTGAGCTGGAAGCTTCAGCTCCTTATTTAAAAAACTTTCCAAAAGAGGATCGACATGACTGGAACAAGGCTCAATTGCTCCAGTCGGTGCTAGGGACAATTATAATCCCTACATATCGGTGTGAGAAGGACACGAGTCATTAGTGCTGGTCTTGTAAATTGGAAAAAGCAGAAGATTTTTGGGAAATGATGCAAAAGGGAATTGTTCTACTCATGAAGAGGGACACAATGGAAGTTTCTTCATGAAGGGAAAGCATGTATAGTTCACTGTATAGGTCCTCTAGGATCATGGAACGGGGAGTATAGGGACAGTGACAAAATGCTGAGTAACAGATTCCTCCTAAAGTGTGAAGGCCGAACTAGAGTGAGGAGTGAAATGCTTTATGAATCAGTGTGGGGAACCGAAGTCTATCATTGGAAAACCTGCAAGCAAGTACAAATACATATGCATTACTGAAAACTTTACCAAATGATACATGAATTATGGCATGGATGCAGCCATCTAGAGAATGATCTTGTAAATGGATGCAGGTATGGGCGCAACCATCTGATAAAGAGGATCATATCAAAACCAAGGTATGGTCGCAACCATCTGATAAAGAGGATCATATCAAAACCAAGGTATGGTCGCAACCATCCAATAATGAGAAGGATCACATATGACAACTCCTAGTATGGTCACAACTATCCATCTAAAAGAGACATGTATATCAACATGATCATGTCACATCACCTCGCAACCTAGACTTGTGTAATCTAAGCCTAGGGTCTTGCACCCCAACACGAACCGATCAAAGTACAAATTCTAACATGTGAATAGATGTGCTGACGTAGAACATGCTAGAAAATCGCTTGATTACCAACCTGTTAGTGTCGGTCATGATGCCCTCCATCAGTGATCAAAAAACTCTTTGCATATGCATAAGTAGGTGTCTCATCGATGTCAGTTTTGCATTCCATTAGGCATGCCATAAAACTGATGGAGGAGCTGGTCCTTGTTCCCTTCTTGGCTTTGCTGGATCAGGTCATATCAGTTAATGAACTTGTGTCACGCTTGTTTTTTTTTGTCTTGAAGTCCAAAGTCTTAGGTCTAGGGTTTCGGTCAAATGTCATTGCAAGATCATGAGTCAGAGGTCCATGGGTCCCCAGCAAGCCGGAAGGAGGTATGTAAATATGTTTCATGGATATTTTCATCAGGCACAGCTCATTTATACCTTGGATTTAAAAACCATGTTTTTAAAGCCAAGATCATGTCAATTTTGCAAAAAATAAGGAAATTTTCAAAATTCTTCAAAATGCCGGCAATAACCCTGGTCTCCTCACTAGAGTCCATCAGATGGTCAACCTGCAAAAAGAACGGAGTTAAAGCACCCAAAAAGTCAAATTCAGGACAAAGCAAACTCAAAACAGTGTTAAAGAGAATGTCAAAACAAAACATTAGAAAGTGGGTTTGGTAAGTTAATTTTTTCAAATTGGGCCTATAAAGAGTAAATTTCCCTCTAAACAGCCTCATTATGCATTTGAGAGCTTGCAAAAACGAGTGAGAGGTCAAAAGAGGCGATTTGCAGAAAGTTGGAGTCATTCTCAGGGGCACGACCACTCAGGCTCAGTGTGCGACCAGTTGGGTGGGGCGCGACCACTCAGCGACCCCTCTGCAGTGTATTTTTCTAAAGGGCGCGACCACTCCAGCAGGGCGCGACCACTCAGGCAGGGCGCAACCACTCAGAGCAGGGGCGCGACCACTCAAGCTGTCTTCTACAGAACCACTCCAAATCGACTAAATCGCCCTCTTGCTTGCTCAACTGATCGAGGTAGGGTCTTCTAGTGCGTTTGAATGCTTGAAACATGAAATGATTGGCTTGCATATATATCTTTATCACCAAGAAATGTAAGGAGAAATGGATTTGGGTGATTGCTTGTTCATGTAGGCATTATGCTAGGGTTGATGTTTTTTCAAGGCTTTAAATCCCTATTTATTCCCTCCTTGTTTCCTATTAAATTCACAAATGTCATAATATGTTTATATCTTATCTCATTTGCAATAAAAACTAAATCTCTCATCCCAAAATTCCTAAAAACCCTATCCCTCCCTCAAATCCCTTTACAAAACTCTAATGCCCTTTCATGTATTCTACCCAAACTCTAATACCCTCCACACGGCAAGGAAAATAAATGAACAACAACAAGGATAAAAAATGTTATGTAAAAAGAGAAAAGAGCAATAATATGGAAAAATGACCAAAAAAAAAAGAAAAGATGTTGTTGTGCATAGTCATTGGAAAATAGAAGACACACTGTTGTTGCATATCCATAGCAAAAACAAGAAAAATGCAGCTGTGTATATGTATAAAATGGACATATTGCTGTAAATATTGTTTGCAAAAGAATATTGTTGTGTCTCCCCAAAACCAAGCCCTATTTTCCTCTCTACCCCTTCCCTAAAATCCTGTTCAATTAAGATCCCTTTTCCATTATGACAAGATGTAAAAGAAGCCTTGTTCCCATATGTACATAAAATCCTTTGAAAAATATTGTTTACCTTATGATGTACATTGAAAAAACAAAAAACTCAAAGTAGCAGGCTATCTATGTTGTCCTATACTCCTGTTGCAAATGCATGTCCTTTCCCTTGATGACTATCATACGTATTTTCCCTAATAAAGTATTTCTTTGCAAATGATTTCCTAATGATGGAAGATGAGATGATATGTTTGACATTTTGTGAATTATCCCTTAAAAATCCCTGTTTTTACATATTTTCCCATTCCTTATTAAAAATCCCTCCCCTAACATTTCCCTTATGATTTTTTCCCCTTGAAAACAACATACTTCTCAGCATTTTTGCAGGCAAGGGCAGCAGTTTACTCTATCTATTTGCTTCACTTTGCTCAAAAGCACAATGTCAACCACTGAAACCTATGAGCAAGGTGATGACTGGTATTCTTCCACAGAGATCGAGGTACAGCAGAGGCCTCGTAAGGGTGGCAAAGGTGGACATCATAGGAGAGAGGAACCCACCTCTTTGGCAGAATTGCAGGCCTGTCCTATGGCAGTGAATTGTTTCCGTTATATGTCATGTTTTCAGTTCTGTGAGAGGCTTGCCCAGATTCAGCACCACCGGGAGTTGACCCGCTTATTTGTTTTGCACCTTCATGATGGGCAGGTCACTCTTGCAGGGGTGAATTTTGTGCTATCTCCGGAGGTGATTTCATAGGCTACCGGGATACCAAATGTGGGTGAGGTGTGGCCCAAGCGCAAAATGCTGGATTATGTTTATTTTGAGCCATATGTCAGGCCAGCATTCATGAGTCACTTGTCAGGGGTCTTTCCCTTCAGATTCCTCCGGGGGGAGTGTGCTCCGATCATGCGGCTTATCATGCATTACTTCACATGCGAGGGAAGATTTTCACAGGTCTTCTCTTGTCACATTTGCCTGTTGATGCACTTTACCCGAGTGAGGATGATGAACATCCCGGTTTTCTTGTTCCAGGACATTCAGAGGATGGTTTCCGTGTTCCAGAGGCGGTCCCCAGCTCAGCAGTATAGGAGTTTTTGCCATCATGGTCTCATCCAGCTCATTGTTTCCCATCAATTGAGTCAGCAGGGCATTCCATGGGCAAACTTCATTTCTCATGAGTTCTTTACAGTGCCACCACAGCCACACCCAGAGCCAGAGGTCATTTATGAGGAGGGAGGTCCATCTCACCGGCCCGAGATCATTGTTCTGAGACAGGTTGCTTCCTCACCTCAGGTCACCTACCAGAGAGGTCACAGGACCTTATTTGCAGCAGCTCGACGAGTACTTTCTCCACAGCAGGTGGAAGGGGTCTCGCCATCATCATCTACAGGTCAGCGAGTGTTATCTCCACATCAGGTGGAAGGGGCCTTGCATTCTTCATCAGCAGAGGCAGTACGGGAGGGAAAGCAGCCCATGGTCGAGGACGAGAGAGTTGGCGATACACATCATGATTTCAGTGGCCTTGATGCTCGCTCCCCCACTTCAGATTTGCATGAGATCATCCGACAGAGAGAGGCGGAAAACCGCTTGTTACAGCAGAAGCTCGATATAGCCCAATGGACAATAAACTATCTTGAGCAGCGCAACAAGCAACTTGAGGATGAGAAAGAGTTGGATGAGCTGTGGAGGATTCGAAGTGACCGAGTCATCAACCGTAGGAGGCCCGGTGACTTGCTGCCCAAGGAGAGGGAATCCATGCTTATCCGTGTGAATGCACACTTGGAGAGACTATTGGAGAAAGCCAACCAAGACAAGAGGCTGCTACAGAACATGAAAAATTATTATAGGGCGAGAATGCATGTTTGCAAGGCAAAAATGAAGATTTTCCAAAGGAGGTTATCTGAGGCCCGCAAGAGGAAGAAGAAGACCAACCCACTCCGTATCTTGGCTGAGGCCTCTCTCACTCACCATGATACTCATTAGCCTCCTCCTAGCAGCAAACCCAAGAAATTTTGAGAGTTTTGAGACATTTTTGGCATTTTTGAGAATTTTACAGGTTTTGGCCATTTGAGTGGTCTCACCCCGCGCGCGACCAGTCACGGGGAAAGCTCAGAACGGGGAAAACTCTACATTTTTGGAATTTTCATGCAAAAATACACTTGCCTATGAATGGGTTTCATATTTTATGAAGATTTGGGCTTCCAAAAGCTCAAAATACATGCAAATTTTGACTTTCTGCCCCTTTTTTGAGTTGCAGAAATCTGTTTTGGGAGAAATGACTTTTGAGGGGTAAAATCAACTCCAAATTCAGAAATTATAGTGGTGTTGGAAAGTAGACTCACAGACCTTTCCAACGAGCTATTTTGCACCTGATTTGGACACCGAGAAGGCCCTCAAACAGAGCTATGAATGTGCGCGACCAGTCAGGGAAATTTGCCTATTTTGACCAGTTCGGCCAGCAAAACACTGTTTTCATCTTGGTTGACTTTTGAGGCATGTAAATGATGGATTTTTGTGTAATTTTCATGGAATTTAGATTCTTTTACTCTTCTTCATCACTTCTAGAAGATTCTTTGATGTAAATGGTAAATATTTAATGCATGGATAGGTTCCCTAAGTTTTAGAGGCAAGTTGTTTTGACTGCCTATTATCTAGTGCTCAGTTTAGAATTAGTTGAAACAACTCCTAGGAAGCTGAGCTCGACCCCTAGAGGTGGGGAAAGGAGTTAGATCATCTATATTATGCCTTCTCTTGCTCATTTTCATGGTTGGACTTTGGAGGGAGAAGCTCCTATTGTATATTTTACTTGTATCTCTGCAATTTGAGGAAAAGGAAGGCCAGGGTTTTGCAGACATCATTGGGATTCTTGTGGACTCTTGTGTTGATGGTGTGTTCTCTTATTGTAATTGTAAGTGTGTTTATGTGTTCTATCTCTTTCTTTACTGCAGCTTATTAAACAAATGAAGTGATAAAGTTTGAATTCATGCTTGCCATGCTCAGCTTTCAAATTTGTTTAATGTTTATGTTTTCCACTGTCTAGAGAGGATTCAAAGTCATTGTTTGCCCTCTTTAGCTCCCTCTCTTTCTTCATTGATCATCCATCTCAGCTTAAGGCATCAGCACAAACTCCTACCTTGCCCCAAAGACCCACCTGCAAAAAACTGAGCTCAATCCCCGCACCCTGAATTGCACTCCCTCCAATTGCCACCAAAAACCCCAAAAAACTTTAAATCAACCCTCCTTATCAGTTTACTAGCCTAATATCAGTGTTCCTAATTGGGTCAGCTCATCCTATTGAAAGATCTACCGAGTTTGACCAGAGAGAGCCTTCTCATACCCCGTAGGGCTAGCTACGAGGTGAAATGGTTTGATGTTGCCTTGAAGGTTTACCTTCCTCAGCCTAGGGTGAAATCTCAAGCGCTAACACAACCAATGATGTGAACTGTTAACAAGAACAAGAGAAACCACCAATAATGACAATGGTCCTCAAGGTAGTATCAACACAATTCACGGAATGTGAATAAAGGAACTGAAGTAGAACACCCATGAAATCACCCGATCGAAAGCCAATGATGTGAACTTGTTGTTGAGTGCGAAGAAATTTCCATTAGGGCATTCAAGCTCTAAGGAACTCGAAGGGAGTCTCTCGGTTAACTTCCTGGATAATGAGCTGAAGTCGACAGGAAGCGACCATGTTGAAGGAGGGCCATAATGTATCCCACATAGTTGACACGAGACAAAGGGATGAAAAATGATTTTGGATGATACAGAGAATTAGAGGTAAGTGTAACTGCAGAAGAACAACTATTGAACATATCGGTGACACGACTGGAAGTTTGGTAGCTTTTGGATATAGAGGATTAGTGGTCATGATGATGTGGCAGAGATGAAATGGAAGTAAAAAATAAACGGCCCAACCCAGGAAGGTCAAAGATGAAGTGAGGATATCCCAACCCGATATGAACTAGAAAGTGTCATGTTCAAGAGTGAGCTGCCGACACGACTGATCGAATTTCAAAATTTCCCCCCACCATTTCTAGAAGGTACCCCAATTATTTTTTAAATCGAAAGCTTGAAGGGGATAGCATATGCTTGCACTATAAGTCCATCCTTTGGATGTATCCAACCTAGTAAGTTTAACAAGCCCTAGGAAGGAGAAGTTCATGTTCATCATGGTGACGAATCTGATGTCGTTTAATATTTTAACGAGTCCGACAAAGGTGAAACTTGGTATCTTTTTCATGTTTAGAGAGTTTGAAAAAGACACAGAAAAGAAAAATCCACATGGTCCATTTTCGTACATTTGTGTCTCTCAAGCCTGAAGAGGTAGAAAATGATACTTGAGAGAACCGCTTGACCATTTCAGTCAAGGAGTACCTTTTTCGTAAATAGTGCATCCCAGCGTGAAAAAGGGGTAAACGTATACTGGGTGCACAACATTTCGCATCCATTAACGAGTTCGAAACGACAAGAGCTCGGCAATATTTTCATGTTTAAAGGGTCGGAAAAGAGCTTGAAAGCGGACCCCCCATTTTATTCTCTTTTACAAGTCAAAAGGGAAAAATACTCGAGAATCTTTTCATTTGATTTTTACAAGTCGAGAAAAGAGCTGAAACATGACTTGGTATCATCGTTAAACATCCATCCCTTGTTGCTACACAAAAGGTAAAATGCATTATCCAATTCTTGAGGAAAAATACGTCAAAAATACCTGAAAACCCTAATATTTCATGCCAAAACTAAATAAAAGGAGGGAAAAGTAAATATTTTTTACTATATACCATTGTACCTTCTTGTGAAAAACTTTTTACCCACTTTTTGCAAAGCAGATTGCGGGAGATCTGGCAAGTCATTCATCGAGACATCAGTTGCAGGGAAGAGCCAAGTCCTTAAGCTTCATTTCCATACTATTTATTTTTATTTTTATCCATTTTTTGGATTTCTGAGGGAGGTTTTGGAAAAACAAAATCACCCTTGGTCAGCGCGATTTCCAAGCATGGAATCGTGCTAGCCGAGGGTTGCTAAAACGACCAACCACACCATTGGCGCAACTATTTTTAAAACAAACGCGTCGGTGCCGTGAAAAAAGAAAAACCATTTTTTCTCTTAAATCCACCATTTGAATCCAAATTTTAGTTGCCAAAAATGATTATTGACTTGAATAAATGGTTTTTACAGGAAAGAATCGTCGAAAATGGTAAGCTAGAAATAATGTGAGCACGAAGATGTGGACACCCAAGCAATGGTTGATCCGAACTTCTTGGTTTCCTTGAGGAACTGTGGGCTCCTCAAGTTCTTTCTCACACCAGGGATGTGGGCTCAACCTGAGCTGCTTCGATACCTGATTAGTCTCTAGGACATAAATCGGGAAATATTTATCATTGGTGACTAGGAGCTGGAGTTGGAAACTTCAAACATCTATTTCATCACAGGACTGTCCCGAAGAGGGGAACCAGTCAACCTATATGGGTCACGGCCAATTGGGGAAAGCATATCCATGCTACTTGCCGAACATTGCCTAGAAGCCCTCAAATCCAAGAGTGGCAAGATTGAGATTGCCACTGTGCGAGATCTTACACTGAGAGTGCTACTGTTGACCATCAATAGAGTGGTTGGGTCCCAAGTAGAGCATGAAACCAACAAGTCAAAATTTCTATATGCTATCGATTGTACAGCACCAACGATCTTTAATTGGGCGGAAGCCATGAAGATCAACATGAAATGCCTACTGTCAAAAGCTAAGGCGGGGAATCTAAAGCAATTTTGCTTCAGATTTGTGCTAGTGACCTTCTTCCTAGAGCAGGTTTTGTTGTTCCAGTACCAGTTGACTGAGGTAGATCTGTCGATGCCACGAGACCCACGGATGGTCCGTTGGAGTCATTTGATGCCTAGGATCACTAGGGGCCAGCATATGTCCTACAAACCCGCCTTCCTCTCATGGCTACGATGACAGTTGATCGTAGTGGAGGATTGGCCATATAGCAATACCGACTTCCGCGAAGATCTAGATATGTTGCTTCCAGATGGGGAGGATTTCAAAGATGAAGGTAAAAACTCAATTTTTGATTTTTGATTTTCCATTGTTTTTGATATATATGTGTTTATAACATTTTGTTTTATCAATGCAGATGTTGGACTAGAGAGTCCTGCCGAGATGTTCCAGATAGCCAGGCACATCGCTTGCCAGTTTGATGTTGCTCCTTATTAGGAAGGAAGCGACAATGAGGAGGAGATCGTGAAGAACCTTGAGGGCTAGACTCATGGCATCCCAGAGTATGCCCGGGTGGGAGACATCCCACGCTAGTACCAGAGGCATACGGTGGGGGTATCTGATCGGATCCATTGATTGTTGACTCATGTAGCATGAGCAGTTCATGTTACCATGATCACCATGTTGATTAGCTCCTAGGTCTAGCATTTACATTTTTGAGGCCTACGTGCCACGGATATATGAGGCCTGCGAGCCGCAGATGTTATTTGAACACACATATTATTTTTTGGGGTTTTGATGTATCAAACATTATCGCCATATATATATATATATATATATATATATATATATATGTTGTATTTTCTTGCTTACTATGGTACAAATTATTCGTTTTGGTTTTTCACATGTTTCGTAAATGTTTATCCAAGACATAATTATCTAATGCATCTATCAATGTATTCATGTATCTGGGAATATGATGATATGTAATGTAATCAAACTTCTTTACAGTAGATGAATACATAGATACATTCTCAATATTTGAGGGTTTCTGCTGGAATATTTGCCCGTTGAGTTGATGGACAAGAAGCTGTGAATCTAGGTTGACAACCAATTCCCGAATGTCAAGAGTAATGGCTTCTGACAACAATTCGATAATTGCATTGTATTCAACAATGTTATTATTTGTACGACCTAAAAAGATACCTTGAAGATCAATCAACTCACCATGAGGGTCATAAATAGCCCATGCTGCGAAGGATAGATTTTGGGTACTACGGCAAGCACCATTAGCAAAACCAATGTGAGGAGTCACAGACATTTGAAAAGCAGGGAAAAACATAGTAAACAAGAAATATGTTTGAAAACTAACACACCAAGCCACACTGCACAAAAATGAATGACACACTAATGTACACAATTAACCATGCAAGATGACCTAAGCATAGTACTTTTTGATATAAATCCCATTTCGGGGCTTGTATAAAGGATTTCCTTCATAATCAATTATCTCATAGGCCCCTTTTTGTAGCACTCGTTTAACAATGTAGGGCCCATGCCACATGGGTTTGAACTTGCCTGCCCCCAGCTTATCATTAGCTCGATCATATAGTAAAACCAAGTCACCCTCAGAAAACGCGCAAGGGGAAACCGACTAGTCAAAATGGGACTTGACTTGCTTCTTTTGTGCTTTGATGACCAAAGCAGCAAGATGACGAGTCTCATCCAGTCGTTCTAAATACAAGAGGTGCTCTTCTTGAGGTGAGGTTTTGGGGAGAAGTTCGACAGCTAGATTGAGTGAAGGAATTTCGCACTCAATCGGTAATGTTGCTTCTAGACCATAGACTAGCTGGAATGGTGTGAAATCACTTGCGTCCTTGGTCAAGGTTCGGTAAGCCCACAAGGCTGAAAAGAGCATGAGATGCCAATTTGACTTATGCATCCCAATAGTACGTTGAAGCATTGTAACCAAAACTTTGTTCACAGCTTCAACTTGACCATTGGCCTGAGGGTAATATGAGGTTGAGCCATCGTGGCATAAACCCAACGTAGAGGTCAGCTCAGCCATCATGTAATCTCGGAAATGGGAGCCATGGTTAGTGACAATGGCTTGAGGTACGCTGAACCTAGAAATAACATGATTGAATAGAAATTGAGCCGTTGTTTTACCGTCTACAGAGTATGTAGGAATCGCTTCGGCCCATTTGGTGAAATAATCCACAACAACAATAATATAACCATGTCCCCCGTCTGAATGAAGGTTACATGTCATATAGTCAATGCCCCATTTGGAAAAAGGACCAATGGTAATGACGCGGTGTAGGTGAGTGGGTGGGACATGCATCTTGCACTGGTAAATTTGGCATTCGTGACACTTGCGAATGGCAAGGATGAAATCCTTAAATATGAATGGCCAGAAATAACCAGCGCGAAGAAATTTTTAGCAGTAGCACAGCAAAACATATGACCACCTCATGCTCTAGAATGGTAGCCATTGAGAACTCTCTCAGCCTCCTCGAGAGGAAGACATCGGCAAAGAACTGAATCGACACCAACACGGTATAAAGTATCTCCAATAATACAGTAGGGTTGGGAGTGATTGCAAATACATTGGCAATCATCCTTAGTCAACTCGGACCAGAACGTGGATGTCTGGAGATACATGACGATATCACCGTACCATAGGTCAAGGGTTCTTATCAGGAAAAGAGTCTCATTTGGGAGTTTCTCATCTGCACTAGCGGGGAGAGACATAGAAGGAAGTGAGCAAATCAACTCAGTAAAAACCAGTGATTTCTTAGATTTGGCAGTAGTAAGCACCAAATCAAATTCTTGAAGGATGAAAATCCATTTAGAATATTTTCCCCCTAGAAACTGATGAGTCAAGATGTAGATCATGGGGTTGCATTCAAAAATCACAATAGTAGTGCGTAAGAGAATGTAGTGCCGAAAGAACTGAACAACTTGTACGATAGCCAAGGCCAATTTCTCAACATGGGCATAACGCGTTTCGATGTTGAGGAGATTGTGACAGAGGTAGTAAATAAAATTTTCATTGCCTTCATCATCATCTTATACCAACACCATAGCAATGGTACTAGAGGTTGCAGCTAGATAAAGGAAGTAATCACGATGATAATCTGGGGAATGCAGCAAAGGAGCATTTATAAGGACAACTTTAAGGTCATTAAAAGACTTTTGGGAAATCTCATCCCAAACAAAGGGTGTTCCTTGCTTGAGCAACCGGGTAAACCCTGAAGCTAGCTCAGCATAATAGGGTATGAAACTAAGAAGGAAATTTTATTTTCCGTGCAGGCTCTGTAGTTGGTGCAATGAAGATGGAGGGGATAAATTAACAATGGCCTCAACATTAAGCGGATCAAGGCGAATGCCTTCCTTAGAAATAATAAAGTCGAAGAGTCGTATGGATTCGACATAGAAAACACACACTACAAGAAAAAAGGACATTGGTGAAGGGTGAAAAATGTCACCATAAGCTCATTGGTGACAGTCAAAAGAGCATTCATCACCAAAAACTGAACATCACCAAAGGTGGCATCGCCAAAAGTATAGGTGTTGTAGTGACATACAAAGTTCGTCACCAATAATGATTTATAATGACAGATAATGACCATCACCATTTCATATGAGCAATGGTGATGGACCATAGCCTCCGTCACCAAAAACTGAACGTCACCAAAGGTGGCGTCACCAAAAGTATAGGTGTTGTAGTGACATTCAAAGTTCGTCACCAATAATGATTTATAATGATGGATAGCAACCATCACCATTGCATATGAGCAATGGTGACAGACCATAGCCTCGGTCACCAAAAACTGAACGTCACCAAAGGTGGCGTCGCCAAAAGTATAGGTGTTATGGTGACATTCAAGGTCCATCACAAATATTGATTATAATGACAGATAGTGACCGTCACCATTTCATATGAACAATAATGATTTATTGTGATGGATATTTAATGGTCGTCACTATTGGTGCATATATATGGTGACGTTCATTGACTGTCACCAAAAGCCGCATTGCTAGAAGTATAGGTGTTGTGGTGACATTCAATGTCCATCACGAATAATGACTATAATGACAGACAACGACTGTCACCATTTCATATCAACAACAACGATTTATGGTTACAGACCTTTGAGGGTCGTCACTATTGATGCATATATATGGTGGCGTTCGTTGACTGTCACCATTTCATATTTTTGGTGAGGGTCGAAAAATGTCACCAAAGCTCATTGGTGATGGTCAAAAGAGCCTCCATCACCAAAAATTGATTGTTGCCATTCCATATGGATGTCAAGGCATGATGGAATCGAACCACCAACCTCTTGCTTGTAAAACAGGTGCTCTTCCATTGAGCTATCACCCTTTAAAGAATTATATTTTTTAAAATTAGACCAGGAAAAATAGTTATGTATAAGAGAATCAATATGTTCAATTGAATACTCAATTAGAAGTGAAACTCTGAAGACATTTATAACCTATAAATGACCTATAACTATCAAATGCACATAATATTGCAAAGAAAATGTCATAAGTGGATATCATATGGAAGAAGAGGAGGCAGGGACTTGGAACCCTTGTACATCTTGGCATGCCTTAGCACTTGGCACATCTTAGCTTGTTTGACATGTCTTTGTACTATCTAGCACATCTTAGCATGCCCTAGCATTCCCTAACACACCTTGGCAGTCATGACCTCACAACTAGCATTGCATTTTTCCATGACTTGGGAACCTTACATTCACTAGAACACCTTGGCACTCCCTAGTTGTCATGCCCTCTGTTATCCTCCATAATGTCCCAGGATGATGAAGAGATCGACAAAGGTAACCAAAAGCCAAGCTTTTAGTTTGGTAAATAGCCCTACCAAACCAAAGAGGGCTCTCTCTATGAAATCACAGCCAAGAGATGACTGGAATGTAAAGGATTTTAGGCTAGATAGCTAGGGTCAGGTGGGTTTTTGGAAAATTTAGGGACTTGGAACTCTATCCACCGGTGTCTTGTCTGGCAAGGACTTTGTCAAGGAGGCAAGGACTTGGAATTCTATCTAGGATAAATCACCTAACATGCATGACAGAAGCTCCCTAGAATAGAGTACCTCCTACCTAGAAGAGTGTCCCTTGCTCAAAATATAAAACCCTTCTCTACTGTGCACTTTTCTTGAAAATAAATCTGTGCATAAAATAGTACTAAGAAAAACAACTAAATTAAGAAAAGTGAGCATCTAAGTCAAACTATAAAACTATAATAAATATGACTCTATATAAGTTTGGGAAACACTAGACAAGCATGCTTTCATACAACAACAACAAGATGCCTAAAATCGATGTGATTCTTTCATCATTGCTATACCCTCACAGCAAAACTGGAATCTATAGCATGTACTCCAAGGCTATATGCATTTGCTAAAGGTGTAGATTGAAAGGATCGGTTGAGATTAAGTACTATTGAAGGAGAAAAACCTTCAAAACAATAGATAAAGTCTATTGTGAATTCAACCCATTTGCACACAAACCAAGGCTGCTATTGGGTACACTTCTTCGCTGAATGGAAACTACAATGTATTGTAGTGCTGATGAAGGAAAAACACCTTTAGTGCAACATGGATAAAATTCTAACAGATATTTTCACTGTGGCCTCAGTTGTCGATGATCTCATCAATATCAGTAACAACTTCGATAATTGAAAACCCAAAAGGTGAGATGCATAGATCAATTGAAATGAAAGATTTGGGCATACTTTATTATTGCTTAGGAGTGTTAGTATAGAAAATGCAAGGTAACTTGTTGCTTCTTTATGTCATAGGCCAAGGATGTGAAAAAATACATAAAATATTAAATAGCATGGTATAAGTCGAGTGCAGATTATTTTGAAATGGGAATGGAATTCTCCTTGTGCGGGTTCTAATCTAGTGAGTATAACTTTAAATAAGAAATTGATAGTTATGGGGTTGAAATTGTCTCACAATTCATGAAAAACCCCAAATTTTTCCACTAGAAAGAAGTAGAGTGAGTCTTTAGGTTTATGGAAGGGAACACCCTATTTGTAGGAAGATAACTTGAAATTAGTTGGGCATATTATTTCTCGTCTTCTTGTACGTGTGTGCTTTGAATAGATAACCACATCCAAAGACTTAATAACAACTCTAGTAAAGTTTATATATGTGAAGCACTTCTGAGAAAACTAATCACTTAATGACAATTGAGCGAAGAATATGTCGAAGGATTCAATCTTGCACTTAGTCATAAAAAGGAAGTTGGGGTATCCAGCATCTTGCCAACAAACCAACTCCAACCATAATGTGAAAGGCAAGTTAACTATGAAACCTCTTTCCCACTTTGTATTATTGTTCCCTCTTGAATTCCAACAGGTATCTGGCTTCCTAGATCCACAAAACTCATTCCAGGTAAACTCTGCATGATACAATTGCGACGTGAAAGCTTGACACACACTCTAGTTTCCCTCTAAAAGAGGGTAAATCAAAATATTATGACAATCTTAACTGTAATTTGATCTTACAATATTGAGGTATTGCATGGAATAAACAATATACTATCAATGCGCTAATGAAGAACTCAAAACAAATGAATTTCTTATTGCTACAATAGCTCCTCTTGGGATTCTCGGATAAAGCACCTAACCTGCATGGCAAAAGCTTCCTAGAATAGAGTACCTCCTACCTAGAAGTGTGTCCCCTGCTCAAAATATAGAACCCTTCTCTACTGTTCACTTTTCTTAAAGATAAATTTGTGCATAAAACATAACTAAGAAAAACACCTAAATTAAGAAAAGTGAGCATCTAAGTTAAACTATAAAATCATACTAAATATGGCTGTATACAAGATTGAGGTATTGCATGGAATAAACAATATACTATCAATTCACTAATGAAGAACTCAAAATAAATGAATTTCTTATTGCTACAATAGCGCCTCTTGGGATTCTCAGATAAAGCACCTAACTTGCATGGAAAAAGCTTCCTAGAGTAGAGTACCTCCTACCTAGAAGTGTGTCCCCTGCTCAAATATAGAACCCTTATCTACTGTGCACTTTTCTTAAAGATAAATATGTGCATAAAACAGAACTAAGAAAAACACCTAAATTAAGAAAAGTGAGCATCTAAGTTAAACTATAAAGGCATACTAAATATAGCTAAAATTGATGCACTTCTTTCATCGCTGCTACAACCCCATAGGAAAACTATAATCTACAACATGTATCCCAAGGCTGCATGCATCTAATAAAGGTGCAGACCGAAAGTATCTACTAAGATGAAGTATTGTTGAAGGAGAAACACCTTCAAAACAACAGATAGAGTCTAATGTGCATTCAACCCATTTGCACACAGGCCAAGGTTACTACGGGGTAAACTTCTCCCCTAAATGGAAACTACAGTGTATTGTTGCTCTATTGAAGGAGAAACACCTTTAGAGAAGCACGAATAAAACTATAACATATATTGTCACTGTGGTATCGATTGTTGAAGTTCTCATCAATATAGGTAACAACTTCGATAATTGAAAAACCAAAAGGTGAGCTACATAGATCATTTGAAATGATAGATTTGGGCACACTTTATTATTTTTTAGGAGTGTTAGTATAGAAAATGCAAGGTAGCCTGTTGCATATTCATGTCGTAGACCAAGGATGCGAATAAATACAGAAAATAGTAAATAGCATGGTACAAGTCGATTGCAAGTTATTTCAAAACATGAATGGAGTTCTCCTTGTGCATATTCTAATCTATTGGGTATAGATTTAAATAAGAAATTTATAGTTATGGGGTTGGAATTGTCTCACGATTCATGGCAAGTCCCAAAGGCGTTCACTAGAAAGAAGTAGAGTGAGTCGTTAGGTAATTTATGAACGGGAACACCCTATTCACTAGTAGATAACTTCAAATTAGTCGGGCATATTATTTCTCCTCTTCTTGTACGTGTGTGCTTTGACAAGCTAACCACCTTCGAAGACTAAAGAACAACTCTAGTAAAGTTTATAGGTGTGCAGCACTTCTGAGAAAACCCATCACTTAATGACAATTGAGTGAGGAATATGTCGAAGGGTTCAATCTTGCACTCAGTCATAAAAAGGAAGTTGGGGTATCCAGCATCTTGCCAACATACCAACTCCAACCATAATGTGAAAGGCAAGTTAACTACGAAACCTCTTTCCCACTTTGTAGTATTGTTCCCTCTTGAATTCCAATAGGTATCTGGTTGCTTAGATCCACAAAACTTGTCCCAAGTAAACTTTGCATGATACAATTGTGATGTGAAATCTTGACACGCACTCTAGTTTCCCTCTAAAAGAGGGTAAGTAAAAATATTATGACAGACTTAACTGTAATTTGATGATACACTATTGAGGTATTGTATCGAATAAACAATATACTATCAATGCACTAATGAAGAACTCAAAATAAACGAATTTCTTGTTGCTACAGTAGCGCCACTCTTGGGATTCTCCAAGAAGCCACTAATTTATACACATTTGGAATCTTTACTTGGTCTGCAGAAAGATTAAGCAATGGTAGTGATCATTATTTTCCCTCCCATGGAAGGTCTATACAGAGTCAACAATAAATTGATTTAAAAGTGAGGTATATGCCTAAAAAATAGGAGCCCGATTCTTCAACTCTAATTTAGTGGCAAGGAAATATTCAACTGTAAATGCTTACAGTGTAAATTTCTAGATAAATGGTTAGCGTAAATCTGTCCATTGTCCACATATCCCAAAAAACCATGTATGTCTGGACTCTAGTTGTGTGTAAGAGAGGGGAGATCACATAAATAATCCATTATCAAAATAAAAAGTTAAAGCACAAAATTCCATGGATAATTTTTTTAAAATTTTGTTACATACCTTAGAAAGTTTGAAAGGACGTAACTAAAGCTTCCCTCTCCTTCCACACTTCATTAAATATGCCCCTTTTCCAATGCAGATGTGCCCTACAGAATCACAATCAACAAATAGAATATGAAAAATAAGTTTAATGAATTAAAGTAGCTTTGTTATACCTCAAGCAAATGGACTATGAGAAATTGGATTCATTCTCTACAAAAGATGATATAATAGGATCTAATTACATTTTTAACTAAAACAAAGGTAAATTGAATTCATGCTCTACAATAGATGATATAATGAGATCTAATGACATTTTCAACTCAAACAAAGGTAAGTTGAGTAAGCTCAAGCTCAAAAATGATGGCATCCAACTTCTGAGTGGCAGTTACTGTATATATCTAGCTAGACGCTATAACATAAAGATATTTGTTATATGTGAAGATAAAAAAATGAAAAGAATGTGAAATTTTGACCATCAACTATAAGTTCCTTTCAAGGACTAGATCAAACCATAACATTGTTATCAAGATAATCAACTCACCCATTCTAGTACGCTTCTAGTAGTTTCATGATAAAACTCAAACTCAATAAACTTCAAACAACATAAATTAACCAACAATATGTCTGAGGTTGGTTACCTAAGGATTATATCATACTAAATTACCTTTTGCATCTAACATTGAAAATGACTGTGAAAGAAATGAAGACAAATCAATGATTATGATGGATGCATGTGATGAAATAAAATTAAAAAATACCTTTCTTCTTGCTACTGATGAGCCTTCTAGGGGATTCTTGGATGAAGTTGATCCTGATCTGCTTTCTGAAATCAAAGAGACACTTTCTAGCTACTCTGATTTGACAGAAAACAACCCTAATGCTTATGAAAATGAATATGGAAAGCAATAAGCATCGATGAACCTAGTCTTGAAGAAGGTGTCTCAAAGTCTAATATGGATAGTATTTTAAATTTCTACAGCTAGCAGAGGGTTTTCCCAGTTGGGTTCCCTAGAAAATTTTGTTTTTTTTGCTATAGTGTGACTGTGTTTTATTTCTATTCTATTCCACTACAAATTGGTAGAGATATTTTTTGTCTTCATGCAACAATTAGTTTCAGATTTATTCATTCAAGCAGTATCATAATTTCATGGAAATTCTACACAAGGGACAATTAATCTATTTTTTCACTTATATCTTTTGCAAGTAAAATTCACAACTAAATTTTCATTCAAAGTGTTTAGGTTACTAGTAAGTGGTATCACAACATATCTCAACATTGCAAGGCATAAATCATATTATTCAATAAGGTTGAGACTTGAGATACAAAAATCTACCCAAGTTATGCAAGAAAGAAAACTGCTAATTTTTAGTTCTAAATCTATCAAACTAGAACAAAATTATGCCATTTTCAACACACTCTAGAAAAAGTTATTCTTGGCCTCATTCAACTCAATTAAGAATATGTCAATCTCGTTGAGATTTCTTCTTAATTTCATGCTTCTAAGTTATATATTTATGCAATCTAATTTATCATTTATGTTAAGTGATTATTCATTAAAAAATATTTAGTCCATCGAGCGCATCTACCTAATTTTCTTATTAGTTTCTGGGAAGACTCTATCAAACATTTGCAGCAGAAAATAGAAGACTGTTTTAGTACCTAGTGTTATAAAACTCTAATCTAGAAAAAGTATTTTGGGTTATTGCCCTAAAAATATTTACAAAACTTTCAATCCCAAAGCCATTTCAGGGAGAATTTTAGTCAAGAAGAAATTTAGTATTATTTTTGGAAAATTTGAATGCAACTAAAAGAAATTCTTCCAGTTTGCTCAAAAGATTCCAACACCAAATATGAGTGAATTCACAGAACTTAAGATTTGGAAATAATTAAATTTCACTTCACTTTTCGAGGACCATATATGAGTGAATTCACAAAACATGAGATTTTAATTCTGGAAACACTTAAATTTCACCTCATTTATTAGGATTGGAAGTTCCCTGAGATACAAACATGTAGAATTAAGGATCTACTTTTCTTGTTTAAGGACAATGTTCAATTTATAAATAGTGATACAAAAATCCTTGTATACATGCCTGACATAGTTCTTTGGTCACAACTAATGAAACTGAACCCCATTAATACATAACAGACAAGGTAGAATGTAAGAGAGCATCTACTTTTCAATATATACTCTGAAAAAATAAACATGTATACAGTCATATAAATTTATCACTGTTATCACTCAGAAGTTTTCCCTAGAAGTTATCAAAAGAAGGAATAATCCGAGGTAACCACAAACCAAATCTTTTAGGCTCAGGTTCTAGCCAACCTAAGTCCAGAGAGGGCTCTCTCTTTGTAATTTAGCTTTGTTTCTACTAGATTTTAGGCTAGTTCTTAGCGTTCATGAGGATTTTGATTTTGATTGAATGTTGGGTGGTGGAATTATAGGAATAGATGGATAGAGCTAAGTCTTTCAGCCATTGGGCTATGGATTTAATCAAAGAATAACTTAACTGGACCAGATCATTAAAGGGATTGTTCACAGGGTAGGCTAGCAAAGCAAAAGGAAAATCTTCAAAAGGCGGATGGATGGAATGATTCTAACCAGGGTAAAAGGGTAGTGAAGAATCCTTAGACCAGGATCAGAATGAGCAATAGAAGGTGATCATCAACATATAGAAATTAAGAATACTTTTCTACATAGACCACAAAGAGAAACTACGGAAGTAAGGGAGCATTTAAGAATTCCCTAACTAAGATAGTTTAGCAGAAAACATTAAGAAGGTAAACAGTCAAGACAGAGTGCATCAAAGAAAGTTCTAAAATATCATTCCTAGTTTACCATTCAGATTTCATAGAAACACATATGATTATTAATAAACATAAGGAAAAACAATAATACACATAAGAGGATACTTATTTGATTTTTGCTTTACACAATAATCCTGTAAAATGTCAGAACTTTATTCCATGATCTAGCAAGACAAACCGGTCTTGATACAATAGAACTTTGATTTTAGATAAAAGTCTACAGAAATGTCTTTGAATCCACCCCAAATACTTCAAAATGGGAAGTATTTATACAAAAAAATTACAAAATATCTCATAGCAGTTTGAGATTTAATTAAGGAAATAAAAAATATCTTCAAGCATGAAGATAGAGATAGATGGAAAACTGCATCATGTTGTCCCTCTTATTGTGGTGGTGCTGGGTGTTGCAGTTGAGTTTTAGCCCTTTAAGCTGGCTGATATTTGTACGCTGGAATAATCTTTGTCTTTAGTCTTTTACTGATACTCTTTAACCTATTACTCTTTGACCCTGTTCACCTGTTTCATCTAGCTGCCATTAATATTTACTATGGTAACTTATAGTAAATCTATCATTTTTTCCCACCATTCATCCTCAGGTAACTTTACTTTGAGAACTCTTCTGTAGATCTTGTCTACCTCTGTGTATTTGGAAAAATTAGGCTTGGTGACAAACAAGTGTTTCACCTCATGCTCTAGAAAGAATAGATCCTCTAAAGTATCATACAATACTTTCCCTGTTGGAAAGGCTTTGATTCCTGAAGTGCTTGCCTGTTCCTTGGACAACTTCTTTAATCTATCAATGTAGTCCAATTGGGTCATAAGTTTTTCATGGATGACCATAGGACTTGGAAGGCCTTTATCCCTCAAAATTTGAAACTTTGCCATGAATCTGTCAATGCCAACCTGCATGTTATGGCATTTTTCCTCCAGGTTAAGCATAAGGTTTCTTTTAGAAAGAAACTTCTTGACTTCTATGATGTCTTCAGTTCTGTCCGCCACACCAAGCTCATTTAGTTCATGCCTGTTCTTGTTGTTCAAGAAGTGGATGAGTCAATTAGCATCCTCAGGCTGGTCTCCTAAGTCTTCCTTTACCTTTTGAATTGCTTCAGTGGCCACTTTCACCAATTCTGTTTGCTCAAATATTACTTGAATTGATGGCCAAATATCATTGACAAAGTCAATGATATTCTCCCAGAGCATCTCCTTAGTCTATCCTAGTGGCTTTTGTAGAGTTAGATCCTTTCTAGGACCTTAATCTTCTCACACATCGTTAGGTCTTTCTGTGTTTCTTCTCTCTGCTGTATTTGGGCAAGCTTGCAGTCAGTTTCTAAGCTTGCCACTTTCTCCTTAAGCCTTTTAAGTTCTGTTGCCTAGATGGACATTTCCTCCATGGCTTTCACTAGCTCTGCTATCTTTTCTATTGAGGTACCTGTTGTTGTGGACTCAGTTGTGACTAGCAGTGTTGTGGCAGGTGGAGTTGTTGGTGCCAAAGATGCTGCCAACATTGAGGGAATTGTAGTCGTTACCGTGGAAATGGTAGTTGTAGAAGTGGTGGCCAATTCACTTTGCTTGGATTGAATTAATGTGTCCAATTCTTTCTTTGTTTCTTTCAACTGGTCATTTAGCTTTATGACCAAGTCCATAAGCTCTTCTTGTCCTTTTTGTGTCTCCAGGACTTCTGCTGTCTATGGGTGATGTAGTGGTGGAACCTTAAGTTGCTTCTTCAAACCAGTTATGTCATCATTTTTCTTCTCGATTAGTCTTTCAGTGGCCTTCAAATATTTGGAATCATGTCCCAACTCAATGATTAAGTCCTCTAAGGACATGATTCTGGTGTCCTTTTCCTGTGAAGAGGCCTTTTCCAATTGGAATTGAGCTGATATGTCATTTAGGGAATTTTGCAATTGGTGAGCTGCAATGGCTTTCCCTGTAAAGGTGGAGTAAATCATCTCCCCTATCTGTTTGTGCAACTCAATCTGGTTAATAGGATGTATGTCCTTTGCTAACACTTCGAAATCTATTTTCTTGAAGTCAGTTGTTGTTTTTGGTTGCTGAATGGTGGGTTTGACAAATGTCATATTCATCTTGTCTTCTTTAACATCATAGGCTGACATAAGCCTTGTCTGGTTTGTAGGTGCCATTTTTAGGTATTGTGCATAAGTATGGGCTTTTAGCCTCCCATTCCTAGCCTTTATATCCTTGTACCTTTCTCTGATGTCTTGATCCCTGTCAGCTAGCATCCTAAAGGAGGACACTTCAACACTCTGTTGCCTTTTCGACATCTGAGTATGTGATGTGGAAGGTTCTAGTGTACCCCCAGAAGGAGTGGCAGGCCTGCTTCTTTCTCTTTCTGTGCTGGTGGCCCCCATTGTTTCTTCCGTGAATTCTTGTTCTGAAACGGGATTTAACCTCTGCCTTTTGACCAGGCTGGTCTCTACATATGTTTGTGTGGCTGCTCTGCCTGATGTAGTGGCCTCTTCCCTATTCCTATTGAGGCTTTTCTCCTCATTTAGAGGAGTTTGAAAGTTAGGGGGAGTACTCATAATGGGCTGCTGTATACTTGTTTGATTTAATTCCTCTGATAGGTCTAGCTGCTCTGACTCTTCTTGCACATGGGATTCTTCTTCTATATGTGATTCACTTTGTACCTGATATTCTCCCTATGCCTATGATTCTTCTTATATTTGGGACTCTCCTTGGGCTTGAGATTCTCCTAGCACCTGCAAGAAAGAGCCCTCATCAAGCCTTTTCTCTAAATCAATTAGAGAATTTTCAACTACTACTTCAATGCTATCCCTTTCCACTAAAGTATTCTCCACCCATTCCAATTGGTTTGCATATTTCTCTATCTCAGGGATTTTGTGGTGAATGTATGGAGCCATCTTGTTTTTCTGTCTTCTGTTGCAGATGAAGTCACATGGGTCATATCTCCACATGAAGCTTTGTTTTAGTTTAAGTTTCTGAAGGATTTCCTCTGCTCAGCTTCTCTGCTATTACATACAAAGGGGCCTAGTTGATATTTGATTCTGAGTTGGGCCTTCTTTTTGGCCTTAACAAAATGTACCTCATCTGAGTTGATTATCTGCCTGTAGTACTCCAGAGAAAATAACCTCATTGGGAGGTATCTGGATAGTTTATATGGGGCCAACTCACAACCATAGATCCTAATTTCTGTGTGATTTTGGTACAAGTACCAATCTCCCACTTTGTGTTGTTTTGACAGCTGCATGATCCTCCTGATATCTAAGCTAATTCTTGGAGGAGGACTTCCTAGCAACATGGTCACTACTAGATGTACAAAAAGATCAATGAAGTCTGTGTATGGATATGGGGAATCATACTTATGTATCAGAGGAGTCCAAAAAATGACTGACCTAGGATGACCTTTAGTGTCAAGCTTTTGGAGAGTGAAGGGGAACTTGTCAGCTTGATAATATAAGAAAAGGTGGTACAAAACTGAAGAATACTTAAACACTCTTTCATTACTCATTCTCAGAAATTGTTCATGCATCCTATCAGCTATGTACTTGGCATAATCATAAATGACAGTAGAGGGCTTTCCAGGAGAGAAAATGGACATGAAGGCTAAGATGATTTCATCTATGTACTCATTGGTGGTATAACCTAAAACACAAGAGATCATTGCTACTATATCCTGACCAAATGGGGAAAACATGGTAGCCACATATGGGGGAGGGTCTTTTGTGATGTGCTTTTCCTCCCTGATGAAGGTTTGGAGCATTTTAGCAAGTTTGGTAGTGGTAAGCTTAGGGAATCTGTCTAGTAGGTCTCCAATGGAAAAAGGGTTTAAGTTCTTCCCTGGTTGTAGTTGCAACATTTCGTTGATTGACTCAGTAGTGATGGTGAAAAGTATGGTTTGGTTAGGGGACATCACTTCTCTTTGACTGGGAATGTAGTTTGCATGGCAATAATAGACAATCTCTGGAAATATGTGTACCTCGGGGAATTGGTATTTGGGAAAATTAGACTCCCAAAGACCTATTTTATCGACATGGTTGAGGTATTGGTCTTTGTATCGGTAGTATAGTTTGATAGGGGATTCAAGTACAGAGGTGTCCTTGATTTGGAAATCTTTATAAGCAAGGGGAAGCTGGCCCAAGTCTAGGTGAGGAGTGGAAATTGGCCTGACATCCATGGCAATTGGGGCATCCATTCTTAGTTCTTGTGGATTTAAGAATGGGGAAGGTAAATTTTTAGTTTTTGAGGTAACGGGGGTTCAATTCCAGGTGGGTTTTTTTAATCAAGAAAACTTTAGAGACTAGTTTGGAAATTTAAAAGGGCTTTCAATGGATTCAGGCTTAAATTCATGGAATTGAAGAAAACTGGGTGTGAACCAGGTAACTGGCAATTCTGAATGGTTGAAAAGGCTTCGATCAGGCTGGAAGGCAATCTGGGAGCTTTTGGCGTCTTCAGAGTGCAAGTGTACGTGGGTTGATGAATTTCAACGTTCACAGGTGCATGCATGGAAAATTACAGTTAAAAACGATAAAAACAATGATTTGGGGCTTTTTTGGATTTATGCGCAAAAAGTCAATTTGGCGGGTACAGGTGAATAGTGACCGTTTGTCGCGTAGTGGGATGAACAATGACTGTTTTGGTGGGTAGCGGGCTGGTGGTAAGTGGTTTACTTCGCATAGCCTTTGGGCGCTTGGCGGTATTGGGGGGAGGCTACCCGATTCCACTCATCGAGTGCCACGTCGGCTCGGGGGCTAGACAGAAAACAACCCATTTCGAAAGGGTATCGTTCAGAATTTGGGCCCTTCCGAAATCAACATGGGCCGTCGGATGGGGAGCAGGTAGATCATGTGGTGGTCAGGTGTGGAAGTTGTATGGAAGGTAAAGGAGGGGCCTGGCAGGCAATTAAACGCGATGGTTTTAGCTTAATGAGGGGTTAAGGCGGGGATTAAAGTATCGAGTGGGATATGATTGATGGATGGTTTGACTTTAATTAATCGCAGATCGATTAATTATATTTTTTGTCGAGGTTTTTATTTTATAAAGTTTATATTTCAAACTTCTGGGTGGGGATATTAATATTAAAGGGGTTTTAAAAAATATACAGAAAAAGGGGGTTTTTTTTGGGAATTAACATATAAATAATGTTAAAAGTTAATATGAAAATTGCGGGAGATAAATGAAGTGTGCTAAGCATAATGTGTTTTTGTAATTCCTTCGCTTTTTACATAGAAACATCACAACTTAGGCTAAGTGCATTTTTGTGGGTTTTTCATAAAAAGGGGTATCCATGGGGGTGATTACTTTTCTTAGGAAAATGGTGTTTTAACCTTAGGAAAAGGGATTTATTAGGGGAAAATGAATGAATTGAAGGGGGTGAATGTTTATGAGGGGATTTTAGTACTTAAGATCTATAAGTCATTGGGCTAAGGGTCTGGTCCCTCCAGAAGTCAGAGAAATGCTCTGAGCCCCTTTGACTTAAGATTTTGGGTACTTCATCCTTATTGTGGAAAATTATTTAAGTAAAGGGTGAAATGAGTGAGGGGAAATTAATCAATTTGAGTTTGTGAACTTTATGCTAGTCCAATTTCTCATTCATACTTAGGAATTTCATGATGAGGGCGATAAATATGCTTTTGTCTAACAATCATCACAATTCTGCAACCTTTCTTCTACTTACCCATCTACTCATCCTACCATTTTTACTTCTCTTTATTAGGGTGCATTTGAGCTAGCAAACCCTTATCAAACATTTTTATTTTCTTTACAATGGTAATCTAACTAAATCTAACCTTATTACATCCAAGGGCTTAGATTAAACAGTTGAGCTCCTTTTTGTTTACTCTACCTAATCTACTTATCTGGCAAGATTACACTGTTTGGTCAAATTTTTATTCTCTATCTATAGACATGAAATTGAAACATGAGATAGCAAAGTTTAAACATTTTACTATCATGGATTATGGCATAGGTTACAAATTGCACACAATCCTTTATTCTGCATAAAAAGTAAATAGTAATGGCATTTTGACTAGCACATTTTCCTGGTCTTTTCTTTCTTTGGGGTTCATATTTTTCATCTTTTTTTACCTTTTTATTCTTTTTGTCCTTTGATTTTTATTTTAGGACATACCCTCTTTCAATTTTTTGAATATGGAAAACATTTGCAAAAAGAAAAGGTATGTACATATTACAGGTTTAATCTCAGCCATTCAAAATTATGACTCCTTTGAATCAGAGACCGGAGAATCCACAGTATGAACATTTTTACACCAACGTTTCAAATCCCAAGTGGGATCCATCATCAGGGATGAAGAATGATAATAAAAGAAGAGCAGATAAGGGAAATAAATACTAATGAGGAAGGATATTTCAAGGAGGAACACACTGTCGGCTAGAATCTATTTAATTTTTATTTATATAATTTTATTTAATCTAATAAACTACTTTTATTTTGCTTATTATTAAAATTTTTAATTAAGAGAAAGAAACTTAGTTCAAAACCTAATAATAAAACTAGGGATAATAAGAAATAAATAAATAAATTAAACTAATTTAATATATTTAAATCATATTAATAATTATAAATAATTAATTTTTATAATTAATTAATATAATAATTCATAAATTAATTAATATAAAATTAGTCATTATAAAATAATTAATTAACTATTATTAAAATAATAATTAATTATTATAATAATTAATTATAATAATTAATATATAATGATTATTATATAAATTAAAATTTATAAATATAATTTTTTTTTTAATTAATTAATCTAAAATTAATCATTATAAAAAAAATTTCATTCTAATTTTTTTTTATTTAATATAAAATTAATTAATTAATTATATAAAAAAATAATCATTATATAAAAAATTAATCATTATAAAATAATTAATTAACTGTTATTATAATAATAATTAATTATTATAATAATAATTAATTAATATATTAATTAATATAATGATTATTATATAAATTAATTTAATATATAAAAACCTTATTAATATTAATAATTAAAACTTTATAGAATTTATATAATAATTAATATAATAAATAATAAATAATATAATAATTATTATATAAATTAAATTAATATATATAGCTTATGTTAATATTAATAATCATAAATAATTAATATTTATAGTAATTAATATAATAATTAATATATTAAATAATAGCTATATATAAATATTAATATATTATAGTATATTAATGATATAAAACTGGACCAAAAATGGAAAAGGAGAGGGGAGATAACTTACCTGAGGGGTGCATTACCTGGGGATGGGATGGCGACTTTTAATTTTCTTGATCAAGGGAAGCCAGCTTCCACTAATTTCCATACCATTGTCTCTGTTCAGATTCTGAGGATGCTTAATAATTTCAAGTGCTTCTCTGATCTTTCGTCTTTGATGCTGCTCTTCTCTTGCGATAATTGATGCGTCTTCCAGGCAGATATGGTGCTTAGCCTTCAAGGAGTGTTCTGCCAATGTTGAGGTACGAGATCTTCCATTCCTAATATCAGCGCCATGTTCTTTGAGCCTTGTCTGGAGGGAGCGACCTATTTCACCTATGTAGCTTTTTCCACAAGAACAGTCTATTTTATAGACTCCTTTAAGCTGAAGATTGTCAATATCATCTTTAACAGACTTCAAACCTTGTCTGATAGTACCAGGAGCTGAGAAATGAGTGATAATGTTTTTCTTTCTTAGGATTTTAGCGATTTTATCTGTAACACCATGGATATAAGGTAGAAAAATCTTACTACATTGAGGTTGGTCTTGTGCCTTATGCTCATGAGATGACAACCTTCTTTCAGCTTTCTCTATGGCTTTTTTAATCTCATGCTCTTTGTAGCCTATATTCTTAAAAGTTGAAACCAGATGCCTCTTTTCTTCATTCAGATGATCTGAGTCGGAAATTCGAAGGGCTCTAATGGCAAGGGTGTTTAGAACCCCAAACTTCTGGGCCGGGTGATGGTGGGAGTCCGCATGGAGGTAACTTTCTGTGTGGGTTGACTTTCTGAAAACCTTGTGGCCTAGAGAGACATCCTATTTTCTGATGATTAGAACGTCCAAAAATGGGATGCTCATGTTTTCTTCGAGTTCCATCGTAAATTTTATTTCTGGGGAGATGGAATTTAAGTGAATGAAAAACTTTTGAAGTTCTGCTTTACCATGCGTCCATTTTATGACTCCTATTGGTATATGAACCTAACAGTGGCTCCACTTGGGGATGGCATTTCCTAGTGAAATGTTAAGAACTTGTAGATCAATGGCCTTCTGAATTTCTGTGATTTCACTCTGCAACTTTTCCCTTTTCACTTTTTTGCATTATTGCTATTTATGACAGTAAAACCTTTGAAGCTAAGTGCCTTCTCTTTGGGCTTCAACTCCAAAGAATCACTATCCAATCAACTCTAAACTTTGAAAAACAAAATATGTACAAATGATTAGTGGAATCAGTAACTAGGTTCAATGTAGTGTTTAAGCATTCGACCATTAACTAGTCCTCCTTTTTCTTCTGTGCCATCCATTTCTCTAAGGAAGAAAGAATTATTGCCTCTGAATGCATAGATGATATATGGGCCTTTTCATAGGAAATCAAATTTCCCATGTTTACCTTTATCCTCTCTTCTTGAGTCCCATTTCAAAACTTTGTCCCCTATGTTATCACCTAGATTGACCTCAGGCTGAAGGGAGGCAATGCCAGGGTAACCAAAAACCAAGCTTAGCCAAGTAGCTATCCCTACTAGGCCAGGAGAGGGCTCTCTCCGTAAGGATCCCAGTCAAGATGACTGGATCAAATGAAGGATTTTAGGCTAGGTATAGTAGCTCGAAGGTTTTGATTGAATTTTGTTGGTGTTTTGCCGAATCAAGAGGAGCTGAGCATTTTAGGTCTGGGAAATTAGGTCAGAAATGCAGGGTGTTCTATAGGGAAAGGTAGGCATAGGCTTTAGCACTTTAGGTTTGATGATGTGAGTTGTTTAAGACTGACGAGGAGCTAAGAGGGGCATTTGAAAATCATGGATCCTTATTAAACAGTAGAAAACATGAAATGTTGACTGATTTCCCAAGGCAGAGCATTGATACAATGGACTCTACCTATAAAACTTGAAAACATTCAACTAGAACTATGAAATGAATGATGGCATACATAAAACATGTAAAAAAATGATCAAAAAAGAATAAATTGTACTAAAACTCCACACCACAGGTATCCCATAAAAATAGCTGCAAATCTTATTAATCTCCTTGCCAAACTGCTTACAATGATGTATAATCAAGCTCCGAGCATCCAACTAAGTCCAACCCACACAATGACTGAGAAAATACATGATATAGGCCTAAAAACAACTAATCCTAGCCTCAGGGGTCGAATTCCATAAGAGGAGGAGCAGTTGCACACAATACTGAACTGATAGCTAAAGACTAGGGTGGTCAAACTGACTCATTCCTAATATGAAGCAAAATGATTCATTACATGACACTTAGGCCATTCATCTAATGTATCTACCCTAGATAACAAAAAATATACTTTAATCACATCATCATCATGAATTACATCAGTGAGAAACCAAAATTCTAGAGGTGAAAAGTGAAAAACCAAAGAAACAGTGAAAGAACTGGTTTCTTGTCAAGTGCACAGTGCGAGTGTCAAATGCGAAGCACCTAAAGGAAATGCGCAACGCCATCTTCAAGGTGAGTTTTAACTGCCTTCCTGGTGTCCAAATTTAGCCTAGGATAGCTCGTTGGAAAGATTATCTTGTCTAGTTTCTAGATCTACCTTCATATTTTAAAATTAACTTGAGTTGACCCTCCAAAAATGGATTCTCCCAAGAGTGGTCAAACGCGCAGCGCCTGGTCCAAAGATGAGGCAGAAATGTGATTTTTTGCTAGTTTTTTGTCATTTTCACCAACCGGTTTTGCCTTCCAAGGCTAGAAACATGGTTTTCGTGACTGTCGTGGGCCTTTTGAATCTAATGTTGGTGGCAATTCCTCCAAATAATGCCTCCAAAAAGTGCACAATGCTTAGGGTGTTGCGCGTTTGGCCAAAAAACTGATATAAAAATTGCCTGGAAAAAACAGGAAATGCAAATGCCAAAACTGAGTTCAGGGTCTTCAAAAATGGTTGAAATAGGTGGTGCTAAAGCTGACTAATCATGGAGAGAAGCCTCCACCAATAGGTCAAGCTTATCCTTCTCCTTTTGATGATTTATGGCCTCAATTTTTGCATGATCTCTTTTGAGCTTGGCTCTAGCAATTTTGTTTCTCATGGCATAGTATTTGGCCATTTTTCTTTGAACTTTTGTGTTTCTATTAGCATTAGCTAATAGGTCCTCAAGATTATTGTTAACCCTCTCAAGCCAATATTCCCTATTCTCATTCATCATTATGCCAAATTGATCATTTAAGGTGAGTTGGTTGGCAAGTTGAGCTTATTTTTCTCTTTCAAGCTCCAAAGTTCGCTTTAGGCCTCTAGTCCTAGGCCTCCTCTTGGGAATTGCTTCCTCCGTGAGCTCACCATAGTCACCATAGTCTTCTTCAAGTTGGACTTTAGTCTTTTCAGCTCCCTTTTAGCTTTGATGAGCCGAACTTCCATAAGCTCATGCTTGTCTCCATTTGCCTATTTTCCTATTCATAATAAGATATAATGTATTTTTCTCTTTGTAGATTCACCTGCAACTCACCTATCAATACTTCTTGCTCCTTGAAGATCATTATGGTGTTTTCCTTTTCATCTTCCTCATTTAAGTCCACTAAGTCAAAATCCTGCTCAGTTTCATGGGGTATTTTTCCTATTTTTGGATTTCTGTTTCAGCCATTTTTTCCTTTCCTTTGTGTACCTACTTTGCTGATGAAGAGAGCAAGGCCCCTCCTAGAATCTATGGGGCAAAAACTTGCATGTTTCCTCTTTGATAAGTGTGCACCAAAGTACCTAAATTACCCCTTCCTAGCTTGCTGCTTTGACCCTAATCACTTTGTCCTTTGCCACTGTCCCCTTTTCTGTCAGATGAAAGAATAGGTTCTGGAGTGGTGATAATGGAGGTGATGGTATGACTGACTCATCAGAGGAGGATGAATAATGCATGGGCTGAGATGAAGGGATGGAGGATGAGATGATGATGGAATGTCTTAAGTGGAAGCTTGAGTGAAAATGGGATTAGCTATAAATGTACTCCATGCAATGTTAAGATCTTTAAGGTGATGATCTTTATGAGGGAATGGTGAAATAAACTCTTCATTTGATCTTTGTGTTCTATTCTCTGGGCAATGTAAGCCATCTTCTCCACACTCCTGAAAATATAGTAGGGTATATTCAACATTTTAACCCTAGTGAAGTGCATAAGTAACTGGATGTGGTAGGAATAGACCCTAGAGAACCTACCCTCACATGAAAAATATTTCATTACAATCTTCATCATAGGTGCATATCTGTCAAGGAGATATGAGAAAGGGAAGTGACCTTTTCTTTGACTTCTATACCTAGGTTTGAGGTATGGTTCATAAAAACATGCTTCTATCTCACCCTACTTGAACCATTTTTCCCCAACTTTTGAAATCCCAGTGACAGCTGATATGATGGCAGCAAACAATGTGAAAGTTATGCCTGCAAGAGTGACTTGGTTATCTTGAATTCTAGTTATGAAAAGCCTAGTCAACTCAGGGTGGTACTGGACTGCTTGAACCTACTCACAAAACTCAAAACACCCTAACCATTTGAATTTTGTCACTGTCATAGGAGATGCTAAGATCTCTTTGAGATTTGTGGGTTCAAACCTAAGAATTTTCCCTCCTTTTATGAGGCCTTCTCCGCTCTATGTTTCTCTCTCTGTATGATCACTCTTCTTCACTGTGTGGCCTATATTCTTCATCAGCCATGGTGTCTTTGTTATGAAACCCTAAGTAAATGGTAGGGAAATGGAAGTGTTGGGGAAGGAAAAAGAATAGGGGAAGGTAGATGGAAGTCTAGTGGGTGTAGGGATAGAGGTTTCTAAAGAGGAATATAGGGCATTGATTAGGTGTCTTATGAAAAAATGAGAAGCTTGCTTGCGAAAATCAGGGTTAAGAGGAAAACTAGGGTTTTGCAAATGAAACTAACACCAATATTGATTTAACTCTTCAAACATTGACGAAATAACTTTGAGGAGAGGGAAAATGATGTTTTACTTACTTCGTTAAAGCTAAGAAGGTGTTAGGAATGTCGAAGAGCAAATATGAATGAAAACTGGTCAAACGCACAACGCACAGAGGGAGTGCGCGCCAAGAGGAAACGTGTAACACTAAGAGAGAACTCGCAATGCCAAGAGGAAGTGCACAGTGCCAAGAGGGAATGCACAACACCAAGAGGAAGTGCACAACGCTAGGAGAAAACGCACAACGCCAAGCTGTTTCTGCTGATTTCGACCCTTAAATCGGAAAAAATTCTGCTGGGGTTCGCTCAATGGGAGTTTAAATGGAAATAAAGGAGATATTAAGGCAAGAATACCTTTATACATGCTTGAATTTAATTTTTGCTCTTCAAAACCCCTTTTTCTAATGTTTTGTCACTTTCACCTTTTCACCCTTTTTTGTCATTGTTCTTGATTTTCTGACTCTTTTCTTTTTGACAGGTGGATGAATGCTCAATCTTGACTTGAATTTTACAATGCTTGTTTGTCTTGTAGTAAGGAGAAATGCTTTGATGCATATGAGATCACTTATTACATATAGGAACTTAAAATTGCAAATGAAATACAAATAAACTAAAATACTCTGTTTTCACCTCAAAAACATGTTTTTGAGGTGAAAATTACATTAAGTTAAAAGATAATAATTTCAATAGCTATGACTTTCAAGCCATCATGTTTGATTTATTGATCATCCTCATACCCTTGCTGACCTTTATTTACACTTTGAAATCAATTTCTTGACCTTGGTGATGAAACCCTAGACCTAATGAAATGAACTGCAGATTAATTATGAAACATGAATGAAGACAATATGAAGAAGGAAAGCAAGTATAGTCTATGAGGGAAGAGCTAAAGAGAAAACAACCATCAGTGGATCAGTATATCATGACCTAATGGAATGATGCAAAAATTTTCAGTATGGGACTCCTAAAATGAAAATGCAAAGAGTGAATTTTGATCCCTGATGGAAGTATGCATATACTGACACTAACATTGGCCTTATTGGGATGGAAACTCCTTGGAGGTGTCAAGAACACCGTAGACCAAGTGCCTCATCCATTGGTCAATACGGTCAAAACCAAAAAAGTGAAAAGTGACTCAATACAATCTGAACACTGACTCTCAACCAAACTGACTCAAAACTTGACTATAAACCAATCAGACTTGACACTAATCATTTAAGCTTTATAGCCTTCACTTCAAGCCCCAAGCTCAAATGATAGTGTACTTGAAAACTTGAAAGGAAAATCAAAATGGTATATACAATGAAAGTGACATAATTTTAGGGAACCACCTCAAAAGTAGTAGTGCTTCAGGAGCCTACCATTCACTAGCCCTCCTAAACAATCCTGACCATCCATCTCCTTGAGTAGAAAAGCATTCTGTCCTCTGTATGCTGAGATCTTATACAGTCCTTTGCATAGATTTTTGAACTTACCATGCTTTCCTTTGTCCTCATTCCATGCATCCCACCGCAACACTACATCCTCCAGCTGAAACTTTTCTGCTTTGGTTTTGCAATCATAGATCTTCTTTATCTTTTCTTGCAATCAGAAAGTATTTTGAGAAACCTCTTCCCTTGTTTGTTGAAGGTGAATCATTTGATTAATTCTTCGCTGAATATCATCCTCTTCACTGCCAGCTTCCTGTAGTAATCTCATGATCGGGACTGCAAGTGATGTAGGAAATATTGTATCAGTACCATAAACCAACTCAAAAGGTGACATACCTATGGATTTCTTGTTGCTCACTCTATTGGCCCACAGGGAATTAACAAGCTTCTAATGCCAATTCTTCTTATTTTCCTCCAGCATTTTCTTGATGATATTCACCAAGGACTTATTTGATGATTCGGCCAATCCATTGCCCTGTGGGTAGTATGTTGTGGAATGACCCAATGTAATATTGTACTTATTTCATAACTCCGTCATCTTCTTGGACTTAAATTTCGTTGCATTATCTATTATGATCTTGTGAGGGTAACCAAAACGAGACAAGATATTAGATTATAAAAAGTGAATAATTACCGTATCCATGGCCTACCTTGTCGGAATGGATTCAATCCACTTGGTGAGGTAATCAGTAGCTGTTAAGATCAATCGGTGTTGTGTTGATGATATGGGATGGATTTCCCCTATGAAATCAAGTCCCCACTACTGGAAAGGTGCATTTACTTCAACTGGTTTCAAAGGAAGAGGAAGTAGCTTCCTTTTTCCCTGAAAAACTTGGCATTCATGGCAACTCATCACCGTCTTATACAAATCTGAAAATAAAGTCGGCCAATAATATCCTTCTCACAACACTTTGTTAGCAGTTGTTTTCCAAAACAAATGACTGCCACAATCACCTTTATGAAAATCATGCATCACCTGCTGAGCTTCGTCTTCAACCAAACAATTAAGAAGAACCCCTCCCAGATCTTTCCAATAAAGAGCACTATTTAAAATGCAGAATTTAGCTGATTTGAGTTTTAGTGATCTACCTTTGCTCCTTGACATTACAAGAGGTGGCGAAAGATGCTGAAGAACATAAACTATATCAGAATACCATGGTGATTGGAGAAACATTTCTGAAACTTGAATGAGTGAGTCACCATCCTCACACTCCGACATTGCTGCTATGATTTTGCCATCATTTTTTCTAAGCCTTGTCCCTTGATCAGTTTAGTGGGTTTAATCTCTAGATCATATTCCAACATTGTCACTATCCACTTACCTCTTCTTCCCTCCGGATGAGTTTGCATCAGAACATCCTTTACTGCTACATTAGGAACATATGCTATGGTATGTGAATGCAGAATGTACACTCTGAAATCCTTCAATGCTTTTATGAGAGCCAACGCTTGTTTTTCAATGATATTATACCACAAGGCAGCATCTCAAATAGTCCTACTGAAAAAAGCATTGAGTTGCTCAATCTGATCTCTCTTTTGCATCAATATCGCATCCATGATATGATCGGATGCAAATGAAAATATAATGAAATCTTGAGTGTAATCAGGACTAATCAAGACTAGGGCTGTGGTCAAAGCAAAATTTACCAAATTGAATGACTTCATGGCATCCTCGGTCCATTTCACAGTGCTGTCCTTTTTCAACATATTAGTCATTTCACGTAAATGTTCCGCCAAATTGGGTATAAATCTGCGTAAGAAATTCATCTTACCATTGAAAGCCTGAATCTCTTTTTTGTTGTGCGGAAAGTCTATATGCTGAATTGCCTCCACCCTTGAAGGATCAATGTGGATACCGTCTTTAGAAATGATATGACCAAGGAGTTTACCCTCATCCATGGCAAAAAGACTTTTCTTGGGGTTGAGAGAAATCCCGAACTTTCTACATCTCTGAAAGACAATCCTTAAGTGGTGCAAGTGTTCATCATCAGAACTAGAGAATACCGTCAAATCATCTAAATAAACAACTAAGAAAACATCCTTCTCATTAGAAAAAGCGATGTCCATCGCTCGCTAAAAAGTGGCTCCGACATTCTTCAATCCGAATGGCATTTTGGCATACTGAAAAGTTCCCCAAGGTGTTGTGAAGGCAGTTTTGTCTTGGTCTTTTTCATGCACCAAGATCTGATTATAGCCTGAGTAACCATCGAGTAGTGACATTCGTGATGCTCCAACTACTCTTTGCAGAATATGGTCCATCTTTGGAAGTGGATAGTTATCCTTTAAGGATACTTTGTTGAGGTTTTGGAAATCTATGCACAACCTTATTTCTCCAGTCTTCTTTCGTGCTGGGACCAAATTCAAAATCCAATTAAAAAAGCTGATTGTAACAATGATGCTAGCTTTGAACAATTTTTTTACCTCTTTTTCGATGGATGGCAGTAGCTTTGGATTGATCCTTCTCAACTTCTGTCTGAAAGGCTTTTGATCAGGCTTGATAGGAATAATATGTTGGATTATATCCTTGTCATACACCTTCAAATCTGAATAATCCCACGCAAACACATCAGAAAACTCAGAAAGTAATCTAACATACTGGGCCTTTACCTTAGGAAACAATGCTTTTGATGACTTTACAAGCTTGGGCTTGTCAGCTGTTCCAAGATTCGCATCCTCGACTCCTTTATCGGTAGGCACCAAGCTCGGATTTCTTGCAACATCATCTTGATCAAAAAGCTCCTCTAAGGTATGATACCTCTAGGAGTAATGTTATCCTTCAGCTGTAATACCTTCATCTGATTCACCTCAATCTCTTGTTCATCGGTATCACAATCATCATCAATGGAAGCATCCTTGAAATTTCCTTCATTCTGAAAAAATGCATTGATTTCACTATCATCCCAAAACACTTACTAATACCATAAATTATCCAAAACAACAGGCTGGTGTTTGACATGAATTTCAAACTTGTTGCTGGAGTTCATTGGGATCTTCAAATTGCTTGTAGTAGTGGCGAGTGAATCTGCAATAATGTTTTGAGTCTGGGGTACCACCGTCAAGGTATATTCAGGGAACATTCTCAAAATATCTAGAACTACATTTCTATAGGCTATCATCCACGGATTCTTCGATTGATACTATCCCTTTAATTGTTTGATTATGAGCTCTGAATCACTATAAACCTTTTTGCATTCAATTTTTTCAAAATTTTAAGACTTGTAATCAAAGCCTCATTATCCACTTCATTGTTAGAGCAATCAAAAGACAACTTGTAAGAACATACTTTAACATTACTTGGGACTTTGGTAGGCTGGAAAGTAGGGCTGCGAATCCAAAGTCCTATATCGACACCGTCCTTACCCACGACACCATCAAAATCCATGCTCCAAAGGCCAACTTCATCTTCTAGATGCTGAAATTCTGTTTCCTTCACTTCCTTACCTTGACTGATTACTTCATTTTTCTGCTCTTCACTGACCTTCTGCTGCTCAGAAGAACTTGTTATTTTCTCTTTTTCCTGATTAAGGACTTCTCTCAAATTCTCTGAAATTTCTGGTACATTATCTACATCTACAAGCTGAATATTTACATCATTTAATCTTCTATCAGAATACAAAACAAATGATTCTAAATTAGTATGTACAACATTTATTGGATGATTTAGTGGCTTCTCTTTGTTGGTGATCATGTATTTTATTTTCTTCTCCCGATATAACTTTCTCAACTGACCAAAAACGGGAATAGTAGCATAAGAGAAGTCAAGTTGTAAAGTTTCCTTAAGTTTAGCACCCCACAATCTAGACAAGAGCATACCGAATCGCGGTGGAATATCAACAACAACTACATCCATCAAAACATTTTTGGCTGGGATCTGATCTAAAGACACTGCCAAATCTTTGATAAGACCAATGCAACGAACTCTACCAGAGTCAAAGGAGTACAAATCATGGTATTTCCGGGTAATATCCAGGCCCAACTTCTCCATAATGGCTTTAGGCATCAAATTATGAGAAGCTTCGGAATCAAACATGGAATTATGGAGAATGTACTCATGCAATCTAAGACTCAGATAAAAGGGAGGAACTTCACTATATTCAGACTGACCTTCTATGGCTGGACCAAAAATGAGTTTAGGATGATCATCTTTGACATTTACCATATCTGACAAAGGGCCTATTTGCAAAATTCTGGACACCTCGTGTTTATAATTGCTATTCTTTACTAGCTCTGTCAAGGGAATGGTCACTTTCAATTTAGCAATTTCATTTTCTAAATTAAAGGATGAAACTTTTTCTACGTCTTTGACAGTAAGGTCCTTCTTCTCTACTTGCTCTTTCACTGCACTTTGCTAATTATTCTTCTCGTTTGCAATGTTATTTGTTGATGGAACTTTGTTGGAACTCGGATCAGCAAGCTCTTTCCCTTTCTTCTAAATGTTTGAGGAGTCATTCTTTGATTGCAACTCTTTTCTTTTCTGAATGGGATTGATTGGCACATCTCTGCTCCTCAAAGAATACTGCTTCTGCTGTGCTGTCAAAGCGTTCATATAACCTCGCTGATAATCATCGGACTCATCCTCCAAAACTGCATCATTTGCTAATATGTAATCTTCATCCCTTTGGGTGTCTGGAACCTCTACATATTCTTCATCTTCCATCAGAAAAATGGGCATACCATCGGCAGTGAAAAAATGGTTTGCTTCAACTACCAGATCATCATCATCTTCTTCTTCCATTCCCTGAACATAATTCTGCTGCAAAGGAGTTCTGATCTATTGTTGTTGTGCTGGTTGGTCTGGTGCCTTTTGTTCCCTCTGCTTGATCCAGAATTGGGGCTTCTTGTGTCCTCTAAAATTTGGATTCCTGATTGGTGGTTCAGGTCTATCTGTAATGGTCAGTTGGTCAACCATCTTCTCCACTGTTTGGATCAAAGTATCCATCTTATCATCTGAAGAATATGTTTCCTCTTTTATGGTCACTCTCTTTTCAGATCTCATTCTTGCTCTCCTGGCCAACAGATTTGCTTCTACACTTACAACATTCTTCTGCATGTCTTCTAGTGTGGTGGGATCACGTTCCCGTAACTGATATGCCATATCAGCATCGAAACTGTCTGGAAACTTGAGCAAGGCTAACCCCACTGGTGGTTTAATATTAGCCAGAATAGCATTATATACTGCATTAAACCTCACACAATAATCTTGCACACTTTCACCGACATTCCTTTTGATATTTTCATACTCAGACAAAATTTGGAGTGGGTTCTTCTTTACCTCCCACCGGTCCAGGAATTGTCTATGCAAAACTGGAAAAGTGTTGATAGAGGTTGCTGGTAAAGCTCTGAACCATTTTCGAACTTCACCTCCAAAGCTTTGGACAAACAATCTCATAGTCACATTTTCTATCTCTACCTCATGAAGGTCAAAGAAGTCATTCATTCTATCAACATGTTTTTGAGCTATAATATTTTGAGTGGCATCAAAAAGAGGTATTTTACTTTGGTAATCAGCGGGCATATCATCAAGATTTTGAGGTAAAACAAGGGGTGCATACCGGGTAGCCATGACTCGAGGTGGATTTGAAACAATGGTTGGACCACTAGGGTTTAATGGAGTGGTTGATGGAGAAGTAGGGGTAATAGGTGTTTTATACGATATGATAGGTTGATGGTGAAGGGTAGGTATAAACTGAAGTTGGGAATGAACTTCAGATATTGATGGAAATAATGATGAACTGAGGGTAGTGGATGCTGATTCAGAAATCTCAGGGATATTAGCAGCAATGATGGATGATTGAGGGGAATTTAAGATATATTCATCAATTGACCGGTTTGCCTTTTGAATTTCAAGATCTGCAATAAATTCTAGGTCTAGAACTATATCATCAAGTGCAGTTTCAGATTTGGTCCTAAACAGAGAAAGGTCAAACGACAAATCAAAAGAGAGATCTTCTAAGAACAACCACTCATTCGGGAAAGAATCTACTTTTATCGAAGGGGTCAAGCTGACTAAACTTTCTTGTCTTTTGAGTCTTCTTGAAATAAAATTAGGATTATCCACTACTGGGGTGGGATTGGGATTAGGATTGGCCCTAGTGTACTTTCTCGAAGCCAGTGTGCTCAAATTTCAAAGTTTTTATATTGCTTTACAAATTTATATTTCAGCCTAGAAAATTCTAAAACTCATCGTCCAAAGTTCAACTATTTATATGAAAGATATTACTAGGGAGATTAGTCTTTCGTTCCCCAGTATGGTCCCCACTATGTTATCACCTAGATTGACCTCACGCCGAAGGGAGGCAATGCTAGGGTAACCACAAACCAAGCTTAGCCAAGTAGCTAGCCCTACTAGGCCAAGAGAGGGCTCTCCCCATAAGGATCCCAGTCAAGATGACTGGATCAAGTAAAGGATTTTAGGCTAGGTATAGGAGCTCGAAGGTTTTGATTGAATTTTGTTGGTGTTTTTTCGGATCAGGAGGAGCTGGGCAGTTTAGGTCTGGGAAATTAGGTCAGAAATGCAGGGTGTTCTATGGGGCAAGGTAGGCATAGGCTTTAGCACTTTAGGTTTGATGATGTGAGGTGTTTAATACTGATGAGGAGATAAGAGGGGCATGTGACAATCATGGATCCTTCTTAAAAAGTAGAAAACATGAAATGTTGACTGATTTCCCAAGGCAGAGCACTGATACAATGGATTCTACCTATCAAACTTGAAAAAATTAAACTAGAAGCAATGAAATGAATGATGGCATACATAAAACATGTAAACAAATTATCACAAAAGAAGAAATTGTACTAAAACTCCATACCATAGGGATACCATAAAAATAGATGCAAATCTTATTAATCTCCTTGCCAAACTGCTTACAATGATGTACAATAAATCTCTGAGCATCCAACTAAGTCCAACGCACACAATGACTGAGAAAATACATGATATAGGCCTCAAAGCAACTAATCCTAGCCTCAGGGGTTGAATTCCATGAGAGGAGGAGCAGTTTCACACAATATTTAATTGATGGCTAAAGAATAGGGTGGTCAAACTGACTCATTCCTAATATGAAGAAAACTGATTCATTACATGACACTTAGGCCATTAATCTTATGTATCTACCCTAGATAGCAAAAAATATACTTTAATTACATCATAATCATGAATTACATCAGTGAAAAACCAAAATTCTAAAGGTGAAAAGTGAAATAACTGGTTGCCTGTCAAGTGCGGAGCGCTAGTGTCAAACGCATAGCGCCTAAAGGAAATGCACAACACCATCTTCAAGGTGAGTTTTTACTACTTTCCTGGTGTCCAAATTGAGCCCAGGATAGCTTGTTGGAAATCTTATCCTATCTAGTTTCTAGATCTACCTTCATATTTCAAAATGAACTTGATTTGACCCTCCAAAAATGGATTCTCCCAAGACTAGTCAAACGCGCAATGCCTGGTCCAAAAATGAGGCAGAAATGTGATTTTTTGCTAGTTTTTTGCCATTTTCACCAACTAGTTTTGCCTTCCAAGGCTGGAAACATGGTTTTCCTGACTATCTTGGGCCTTTTGAATCCAATGGTGGTGGCCATTCCTCCAAATAATGCCTCCAACAAGTTGTTTGACCAAAAAACTGATATAAAAATTGCCTGGAAAAAACAGGAAATGCCAAAAGCCAAAACTGAGTTCAGGGTCTTCAAAAATGGTTGACATAGGTGGTGCTGAAGCTGACTAAGCATGGAGAGAAGCCTCCACCAATAGGTCAAGCTTATCCTTCTCCTTTTGATGATTTATGGCCTTAATTTTTGCATGAGCTCTTTTGAGCTTGGCTCTAGCAATTTTGTTTCTCATGGCATAGTATTTGGCCATTTTTATTTGAACTTATGTGTTTCTATTGGCTTTAGCTAATAGATCCTCAAGATGATTGTTAGCCCTCTCAAGCCAATACTCCCTATTCTCATTCATCATTATGCCAAATTGTTCATTTAAGGTGAGTTGGTTGGCAAGTTGAGCTTCTTTTTCTCTTTAAAGCTCCAAAGCTCGCTTTAGGCCTCTAGTCCTAGGCCTCCTCCTAGGCATTTCTTCCTCCATGGGCTCACCATAGTCACCATAGGCTTCCTCAAGTTCGACTTTAGTCTTTTCAGCTTCCCTTCTAGCTTTGATGAGCTGAACTTCCATAAGCTCATGCTTGGTCTCCATTTGCCTATTTTCCTATTCATAATAAGATATAATGTATTTTTCTCTTTGTAGATTCACCTGAAACTCACCTATCAATGCTTATTTCTCTTTGAAGATCATTCTGGTGTTTTCATTTTCATCTTCCTCATCTAAGTCCACTAAGTCAAAATCTTGCTCAGTTTCATGGGGGTCCTTTTCCTATTTTTGCATCTCTGTTTCAGCCATTTTTTCCTTTCCTTTTGTGTACCTACTTTGTTGATGAAGAGAACAAGGCCCCTTGCACAATCTGTGGGGAAACACTTGCCTGTTTCCTCTCTGATAAGTGTGCACCAAAGTACCTAAATTAGCCCTTCCTGGCTTACTGCTTTGACCCTGATCACTTTGTCCTTTGCCATTGTCCCCTTTTCTGTCAGATGAAAGAACAGGTTCATGGAGTGGTGATAATGGAGGTGATGGTATGACTGACTCATCAGAGGAGGATGAATAATGCATGGGCTGAGATGAAGGGATGGAAGATGGTGGATGAGATGATGATGGAATGTCTTGAGTGGAAGCTTGAGTGAAAATGGGATTAGCTATAAATGTACTCCATGCAATGTTAAGATCTTTAAGGTGATAAAGAACTATGATCTTTATGAGGGAATGGTGAAATAAACTCTTCATTTGATCTTTGTGTTCTCTTCTCTGGGCAATGTAAGCCATCTTCTCCACACTCCTGAAAAGATAGTAGGGTATATTCAACATTTTAACCCTAGTGAAATGCATACGTAACTGGATGTGGTAGGAATAGACCCTAGAGAACCTATCCTCACATGAAAAATATTTCATAACAATCTTCATCATAGGTGCATGTCAAGGAGATATGAGAAAGGGAAGTAACCTTTTCATTGACTTTTGTACCTAGGATTGAGGTATGGTTCATAAAAACATGCTTCTATCTCACCTTACTTGAACCATTTTTCCCCAACTTCTAGAATCCCAGTGGCAGTTGATATGATGGCAGCAGACAATGCGAAAGTTATGCCTGCAAGAGTGACTTGGTTATCTTGAATTTTAGTTATGAAAAGCCTAGTCAACTCAGGGTGGTACTGGACTTCTTGAACCTACTCGCAAAACTCAAAGCACCCTAACCATTTGAAGGCTGTCACTGTCATAGGAGATGCTAGGATCTCTTTGAGATCTGTGGGTTCAAACCTGATAATTTTCCCTCCTTTATGAGGCCTTCTTTGCTCTATGTTTCTCTCTCTATCTGATCTCTCTTCTTCATTGTGTGGCCTATATTCTTCATCAGCCATGGTGTCTTTGTTATGAAACCCTAAGTAAATGGTAGGGAAATGGAAGTGTTTGGGAAGGAAAAAGAAAAGGGAAAGGTAGATGGAAGTCTGGTGGGTGTAGGGATAGAGGTTTCTAAAGAGGAATATAGGGCATTGATCAGGTGTCTTATGAAAAAACGAGAAGCTTGCTTGCAAAAATTAGGGCTAAGAGGAAAATTAGGGTTTTGCAAATGAAACTAACACCAATCTTGATTTAACTCTTCAAATATTGATGAAATAACTTCGAGGAGAGGGAAAATGATGTTTTACTTACTTGCTTAAAGCTGAGAAGGTGTTAGGAATGTTGAAGAGAAAATATGAATGAAAACTAGTCAAGCGCGCATCGCACAGAGGGAGTGTGTAGCGGCAAGAGGGAACGCACAGCGCCAAGATGAAGTGTGTAGCGCCAAGAGGGGATGCGCAGCGCCAAGAGGAAACACACAGCGCCAAGCTGTTTCTGCTGATTTTGACCCTTAAATCAGAAAAACTTCTACTAGTGTTCGCTCAATGGGAGGTTAAATGGAAATAAAGGAGATATGAAGGAAAGAAGACCTTTGTACATGCTTGTGTTGTAGGGAAAAGTATCCGATACGGATGACCCTGTCCCACTCTAAGGGTGATAGTACCTCAGCAACAACTGTAAAGAAAACTACTTAAGGTTTACTTCTTTACGAAAGCAAGAGAGAATGAAGAAATTCACTAACCGTTGCCTTGCGCTTAATGTCGAATCCAAACTCTTCTCTTTGCTGCTTGCTCCCAGCTCCTTGCTCTTTTGCTGGCCCAGCTACAATGAGATCCTGCAAAATAACAAAGAAGGAAACTACAAGAAGCATGCAATCATAACTGATTCAAGGATTAGCATAAATCAAATATACAATTATCACAATACATCATTGAAACAAGTGCATATAGAAGAACCTCAATAGCTTTTATTAATGGAAGAAGTAAAGTTCTGAGAGTGTTACAACCATTGAAGGCCCCAATCCAGCAACACCTCCCAGCAGAAAGAATTTCTCCTCTTCACCTCCTTCAAGCAATCACCCAATAGTTCTATAGTGAAACCAACAGCATATCATTACTTTGCACAAAATTCCAGCCTCCTGAGCTCATAGGAGAGAGCTCAATATATAGATGAATTGAGAAAGGATGAGTCAGCTTGCAACTGATGTGTAGCTGCCTTGTGTCCTCTCTCTCTTCAGTTGATCTTCAGTTCTTGAGTCCACTTGGAGAACCTTGCTTCCACTTGGAGAAACAGAGCCTCTGACTCATCACAAGGTGAAATCCCTGATCCAAGTGTCATTTTTGGAAGATTCCAGAGCAATGACTCAGTGTGCCACTTGTCCCATCTCGCTCAGCGCAGGTGGCCTTTGTTCTACCTGCTTTGCAACGCAGGTACACCATGGAGGAGTTGAGTTTCAGCGCAGAAGCCTAGTGGAGCACCTGCTTTGATTTCATGATTGCTTGTTTTTGAGTTTTTTCAGGTGGAGAACTGATCTGAGAGCTGTTGGTTTGCTGACCTTGTTCCTCTAGGGGTAGGAACATCATGTTTAGGGACTTTGGATCCCTTGGATTATTGACAATTCATGCCTGATGCTGCAAGGCACAAAATTGTCTATAACAGATGCCCCCTAAAGTATGAGGTCGTTTATCGGGTGAAATGCTTTATTAGGAGGATCCGAAGTTCATTCAATCTGCTGAGAAGTGTCCTGTAATAAGATACAATACAATACATTATTTTTCATTCTTTTTCATGATCTAGCTGAGGTGGGCATTCCCATGCTCAGCTTTATAAATTCATTTTGGTACATAGCACAGACGATCGTCTGATGATAGACTGATAATTCTCTGCTGAAATTATCATCCTTTGAGAAGGATGATCATCTGCTGCAATGATGTACATATCAAATGTCTTTATATCCTGAATATATATCGCAGCCCGGATGGATGAAACTAGATCCGGGGTCTTCAATCTCTTCCGATCTTCACTCGATGTACAAGTCGATCCATGTGAGAATTTCTTGAAGTCGAACATGGAAAGACATCGCTTGATTACCGGTCAATGATGTAAACTGTTAACAAGCGCGAGAGGAATCACCGATAAGGATGATGACCCTCAAGGTACAGCAGTACAATTCACATGGTGGGAATAAAGGACTTGGCGTCGACCACCATGCAAAATCTTCTGGTCGAAGGTCATTGATGTATACCTGTCGCCGGAAGTGAGAAACTTGCCATTGAGGCATGCAAGCTTCAAAGTACTGAAGGGGTTGTTCCTAGATCAACTCCTTGGATAATGAGCTGATGTTGACAAGGAGCGATCCGTCAAAGGAGGGCCTTAATGAATCCCACATCAGTGACACGGAACGGAGCTAGTGATTGTGATGAGGTGAAAACAAACTGTGATGTATGATTCAGGGTGGCGGTCATGAAATGGATGAAGGACAATGTATGGCAGTGGATGGGACACGGTTGACTCTTTACAGAACAACATCTCTTGAACATATAACGACACTGATGTGATGGATTGGTAGCATTACCCCAAATGTGGATGGTGTGGCGAGGACCATGGTGATGGGACCAGTGAATGAAACAACCCAACCCGATGTGATACGGAGGACAAAGTGTCATGTTCAAGAGCGACTTGCTACCATTAAAGCTGTGAGGTTCTCCCAATTTTTCCCCAGTCATTGCTGACCAGTACCTCTTTATTTTTATCAAGCTTGAGGAGGATAACATATGCTTGTTCTATAACCTGCCCTTCGGGCAAGCCCATCGCTATGTTTTAACGAGCCTAGCGATAGGGAAACTCGTTCTCGTCTAAAGACAAGTTTGTCGCTATTTAATGAATTTAACGAGTCTAACGACAAGGATAACTCGGTCCTTTTCATTTTTAGAGAGTCTGAAATGGTACATAAAGTCAACTCCAGAATTCCTTTTTCGTCATCTAATCCCTTAAGTCCGAAAAAGTATAAAACAATACAGAAGGGATGAATTTTCGATTGCTTTAACGAGCCGAACAAAACAAGCGCTCAAACTTTTTGTGCAATAATCCCTCAGGTCCAAAAAGATTAAAATCTAGAGGAGGGATAGCTCTTCGGACGTTTAACGAGCTGGAAGGCCAAAACTCGGCAAACTTTTCATATTTTACAAGTCAGGAGAAAAGAGCTCAAAGAAGACTCGTCTTTTGAGGAACGAGTGATAAACAGGGATAGCAGCAGATTCCAGGTACAGGTTGGAATTTTCCAATCACGACAGTGTCACAAGGATAGCTAAATGAAATCACTCTTCGCAGTTGTTCCTCAAAATGGGTAAACAAACATATGGGGATGAACGATTGGCCAAATGAACGGATGGAGGTGAGACTGCAAGAACACGACCAAGGGCTTCAATATGGTTGTCAAAGGTTACATTTACCAAGGTTATTTACCGGTTCATTTTTTCTGGGTGAGCTTGAACTCTAGGGGAAGATTGCTCACAACTTATGTTTATTTTTTAACGAGCATGAACTATGTGCTAAAACTGCTCGGATCTTGCGTTTATTTTTTAACGAGCATGAACTGTGTGCTAAAACTACTCGAAGATGGATTCATTTTTTAACGAGCTTGAATGCGACCAAACCTTGCTCAATGATGGATGCCCCCAGCATAATAATGCAGACGGGGCGTATGCCCCCTAAACTTTTAAGGGGACATTTCATTTTTTAATGAGGTTGACATCGTAAAGAACTATCCTCTTGACTCCTTATTTCATTTTTTAACGAGGTTGACATGATATAAGAACTATCCTCGTAGCTTTAGATCCATTAAAAATAGAAGGCTTCATATTCTACTGCACCCATTTCCGCTAGATTACTCGGCGGTAGTGGGGCAAAAGTACCCATTGAAGTAGGGCCTTTTAGGAAAATTACTCCGATGTTCTGGAGAGAATGATTTCCTTCATGGATCATTGGAATGCCTCCCGTGGTGAATAGCGGCACAACTTCTGTCGAAGTTGTCATCGAACTGCCTGATCGATCCTTTTCCTGGCTATTCAGCAATTGCGGGTTCCCGTAATTTTTGTTCATTGTCGAAGTTAAAGCATTGTTTGGTCGCTTAGCACTTGACAACATTAGAACTTGGCACCCGGAAGTGTTTCCACTATCAACCAGATTTTGACTTGGATCGGGAAATGGATCAGTTAACACAGCTGGAGTATGCGAATTCTTCAAGAATCTTCTAAACTCAGCTTTGTACGGACAATCTGTTGTCCAGTGATCCTCGTCACATATGTGACACCCAGAAGGTGGTTTCCCTTCTCCGAAAGGAGTTCTTCGGGGAGATGACTCTCCTCGTTCTTTCTTCTTCCCTTTGTTTTGCTTCTTCTTGCTTCCTGGTTGATTGGTTTCTTTGCCTTTATCTGTCGATACGGCATTTACTTCCGAAGCAAGAATTTCCTCATGCGCATTTTGATTCGAATCCTTACGGGCCTTCTTTTGATTGGCCCTTTTTGGATTTGTGTTTGCCGTGCCAATCACGCCATCGCCGGCATGAGAGTCACTATTTGATTTAGGAGGAGGAGGGATTGAAAACTCTGGTCTAGGGGCGTCTGGTATTTTGTCATAGAGCGTGCCGGACTGAGTATATACTAAGTCCAAATATTGCGCACGAGCAATAACCTGCTCTTCTGTTACGACTCCCCCCTTTGCCAAATCTTCCGTTATGGCCGGAAGTAATGATTTTATAAACCACTCAGCTAAAAGCTGATCAGGAACGTATGTTTTAACCATTCTTCGTCGACGTCGCCACTCATGTATATGATCTGATATATGAGTGGCGGTTGTCTGCTTGAAGTTGGTCAATATCTCTGTTCCCGTTTCATACCTTATTGGTAATTGAAAGTGGGTTAAGAATGTCGTGGCAAGGGAGCTAAAATTGTCGAACGAAGCTCTTGGCAATTCTATATACTATTTCGCCGCTGGACCTGTCAATGTCCTCTGAAAGAGGCGAAGCCTTATCGAATCATCATTTAAAGTGTTCGACGAACACCATAGATGAAATGTCATCACATGATTCGACGGGTCTTCACCTGGATTTCCATTGAATTTAGGAATGTCATATGGAAGTTTGTGCGGGATCACTGGCCACCATGGGGCGTAAGCGATTGGATCATTGGTTAACCGATGTAAATCAGGCAACTCTAAAGTCGCCACGAATGATAACTATTGATTCAAGTTAGGGGAAGCGTAACCAGGGTATGATGGAATTGCCTGAACAGTTGGTCTTTGCATACCAGCATAATGGAGTTGATGTTGGTATGATTGATACGGTTGATGGACTTAACCACTATAAAGTGGTTGATTTTGGCCATTTTGGATATATGGTTGTCCAGTATTCGCAAAGATTTGTTGTTCAGAACCTTGGTACACTTGTTGGAATTGTGGCTGTTGGTATTGCACTATCCACGGTTGCGATACCATGGGTTGTTGTGCTATACTAACCATTGGACCAAGATGTGGGGTGATTGTACCCGATTGTACTTGTGTCGCCCCACCAGTAGGCGATTGTGGTTGGGTCGCAGGGTCAAGGGGCTGTTGCATGAGAACCTGAGAAATCTGAGGTTGACATACAACAGGCATCGTTTGAACTTGCGATACGGTTACAATAGCCGGTGTAGTTGGGATTTTCGTCACAGGTACACACTGTTGCATAGAATATACAACTCTTGGTGGCTGGGATAGCATAGGTACCCAAATACTCGTTGCAATTCCACCATAACTTGAATAAGGTTGAGAACTCCCGTATGGGTACCCTCCCGGAGGGGGTAACGAAAGGGCGTACTGCCCCCCATACGGTGGTAATCCAGAACTCAAGGCAATTGATTGTCCTGGAAGACTGGATGGCCTAAATTGATTCCCAAAAGGGTCAATTTGTTGAGTCTCACCATAAGAGTTACCAGACATTACTCCGGAACAAACAGGAACATACCATACTGCCGAGATAGTCCCTTGGTGGACTCCTTCTAGCGATTGAGAGCTAGTTGGGACAGATGGTATGCCGGCGAACATTGTTGGATTTGCAGCAGGTAACTCTGCCGTCGCCGTGTCATTTGACACAGTCCTAGATGTCGACGGTTGTTCAGACATTTTGAGTCTATCCAATTGATTGCCTAGTGATTCTACAGGAACTTCCACTGGTGATGGACAAACTTCTGTTGTAGCAGGAAATAGAGTGACCCCTACTCCAAAATGAGTTGGAGTGGATACTTGCGGTTCCTCTATAATTTCCTCTATCGCAATCAGACCAGGTGGAAGAGGAAGACCGTTAGGTCCGTAAAATATTTCCGGTGCCGAAGAAGGGGTTGTATCGACAGTGACAGATGTTTGAGGAACAAAACTCTCTGGACCAGTTACAGATGGAACTGGTTCAGTTATACAAGTATTTGCCCCCAGACTAGGATCAGTATTACTATCCTTCTGCGGCGGTTGAACTTCTTCTATAGAGGCAGGGTTTCCGGAAATGTTTGGAGTAACCAGAATCTCAGATGTTGTTGGAACACTTGTTCTAACTTTTAAAGGAGATTTTGAACTGGTTCGACGAGCTCACTTTGTCCGGACTGTTTTCGATTCCGGAGACAAAGACGGTTGACTCGCAAGCCTCCGAGAACGACGGATATTCAATTGACTTTCTTCCACGATTACGGATTACTCGATCAACTAAAATATAAAGGGGAAAATTTGTGTTTCCGATTTGAATGAATTTTATTAGACGCTTTTAAACATAACTTTGCTTTTTCATGTTTTAAGAGTCGAGAAAAAGCTAAAGATGACTCTAGTCTCCTTCAATGTTTTAATGAGCCCGAAGTGACAAATGCTCGGATGGACTTTTTCAGTTATAGAGTTTGAAAAAGGCCAAAAGAAACTTCTCTAGAGTTCTAGGCAGAGGGTGTGCCAAACTTTTCGCGAAACCACAGAATACGTTTTACGGTACGGGTGGTCGATCTTCGTGAATGCTGTGTTCACTGCATCGCGATCAGTAGGGCGGTCGACACGGCTTCCTAAGGATAAAGGATAAATGCCTATAGGGGTCTCCCAATATATACGCGACGGTACGTGGGAGCACAAGTCCGTATTAGTGCTATCGTCCCTCAGGAGGAATCACCCACCTTCGTAGAGATCGACAGTCACTACGTTTAACGACGCCGGAACACATCTCTAGCTTAGACCTCTATGTGTTTGCGTTATGTTTCAATGCGTTGTTAGGTTCATTCAGTATATTTTAAGTTGATCTTTTTAAAGTTTTCCTTTCAAGGTTCACCACGAGATGTATATGAAAAATTCCTAAATGCAGCCTAAGATGAGAAGCAAGCTTTTTCAAATCTTTTTGACTGATGAAAATCTTAACTACTGAGGGAGAAGAAAGGCAAATCTTTTCACACAGTTCATACAGCACAAACTAATGCACTTTCTCCTAAATCATCATGCAAACTTTTTTCAAATGCAAAATGCACGATGCATGTATTTTCTTTTCCCTTTCTTAATGTTGATGTATTACAAAAAGAAAGTTGTTATTTAACTTTGATTTCGATTTAAAGCGAAAACAAACAAGTTTGTCCAAAATCAAAAGACACCTTAAGATTTACTTGTTTAATCACTGGAAATACATGAAATCAAACCATAATGACGAAAGTAAAAAGGCTAATCAGCTATGGACAACAAACAAGCTAACTCTTTAGACCAGCAAAATGCCTAACACAGGTTCAGATCTAAGAGGCCAAAGCAAGACTAGTTCACTTTCGTTATGGGAAATTGTAAATGATGTAAGAAATACAAAAGAACAAGTACAATTTCGTTATATAACAGAGGCAGAATGATGGCAAGTAAGGTTGGTTTTAGAACAGGTACAAGACTGGTAACTGGCTGCAAAATCTATAGTGAAAACAGGCAAGAAAAAGGGAGGAAACCCCAAATGCACAAGGCAAAATTGGGCCAACGCAGGTGCTGCACAGCCAGTCTGGCTCTCAGCGCAGGTAGCCCCTTCAGGACCTGCGTTGCAAAGCAGGTAGCCTGTGTACTACCTGCTTTGGAAAGCGAAAGTTGCGTTTTCTCAGTTTCCGGGTCACAATTTTCTCAAAAATTCACAGTTTTTGCTCAAATCAGAAGCTATCAGTCAAGCACACACTAAGGGATGAAAAGGAAGATGAAAATCTATCACTAATAGCTTACAAGGATCCTTTTATATCAGCTCTTCAAATCATGAACATGCTCAGAAATGAGCTAGAGTAGTTTCCCTCTACTTCGCTTTTGATATAGTCAAAAGCTTTTCGATTTGGTACTCTTTTGTTCAGGAAATGAATAGCAAAAAACTACAAACAATCAAACAGATACAATCCCCAGCGGAGTCGCCAGTTTGTTGTAGGGAAAAGTATCTGATTCGGATGACCCTATCCCACTCTAAGGGTGATAGTACCTCAGCAACAACTGTAAAGAGAACTACTTAAGGTTTACTTCTTTACGAAAGCAAGAGAGAATGAAGAAATGCACTAACCGTTGCCTTGCGCTTAATGTCGAATCCAAACTCTTCTCTTTGCTGCTTGCTCCCAGCTCCTTGCTCTTTTGCTGGCCCAGCTACAATGAGATCCTGCAAAATAACAAAGAAGGAAACTACAAGAAGCATGCAATCATAACTGATTCAAGGATTAGCATAAATCAAATATACAATTATCACAATACATCATTGAAACAAGTGCATATAGAAGAACCTCAATAGCTTTTATTAATGGAAGAAGTAAAGTTCTGAGAGTGTTACAACCATTGAAGGCCCCAATCCAGCAACACCTCCCAGCAGAAAGAATTTCTCCTCTTCACCTCCTTCAAGCAATCACCCAATAGTTCTATAGTGAAACCAACAACATATCATTACTTTGCACAAAATTCCAGCCTCCTGAGCTCATAGGAGAGAGCTCAATATATAGATGAATTGAGAAAGGATGAGTCAGCTTGCAACTGATGTGTAGCTGCCTTGTGTCCTCTCTCTCTTCAGTTGATCTTCAGTTCTTGAGTCCACTTGGAGAACCTTGCTTCCACTTGGAGAAACAGAGCCTCTGACTCATCACAAGGCGAAATCCCTGATCCAAGTGTCATTTTTGGAAGATTCCAGAGCAATGACTCAGTGTGCCACTTGTCCCATCTCGCTCAACGCAGGTGGCCTTTGTTCTACCTGCTTTGCAACGCAGGTACACCATGGAGGAGTTGAGTTTCAGCGCAGAAGCCTAGTGGAGCACCTGCTTTGATTTCAGGATTGCTTGTTTTTGAGTGTTTTCAGGTGGAGAACTGATCTGAGAGCTGTTGGTTTGCTGACCTTGTTCCTCTAGGGGTAGGAACATCATGTTTAGGGACTTTGGATCCCTTGGATTATTGACAATTCATGCCTGATGCTGCAAGGCACAAAATTGTCTATAACAGCTTGAATTTAATATTTTCTCCTCAAAACCCCCTTTGCTAATGTTTTGTCACTTTCACCTTTTCACCCTTTTTGTCACTGTTCTTGATTTTTTGACTCTTTGCTTTTTGACAAGTCGATGAATGCTCAATCTTGACTTGAATTTTACAATGCTTGTTTGTCTTGCAGTAATGAGAAATGCTCTGATGTAGCTGGGATCACTTATTACATATAGGAACTTAAAGTTACATATGAAATACAAATAAACTAAAATACTCTATTTTCACCTCAAAAACATGTTTTTGAGGTGAAAATTACATTGAGTTAAAAGATAATAATTTCAATAGCTATGACTTTCAAACCATAATGCTTGATTTATTGATCATCCTCATACCCTTGTTTACACTTTGAAATCAGTTTCTTGAACTTAGTGATGAAACCTTAGACCTAATGAAATCATGCCCTATGACCTAATGAAATGAACTGTAGATTAATTATGAAATGTGACTGAAGACAATCTGAAGAGGGAAAGCAAGTATAGTCTATGAGGGAAGAGTTGAAGAGAAAAAAACCATCAGTGGATCAGTATATCATGACCTAATGGAATGATGTAAAAATTTTCAGTATGGGACTCCTAAAATGAAAATGCAAAGAGTGAATTTTGATCCCTGATAGAAGTATGCAGATACTGACACTAACACCCTAGATAAAAATCTCCTGCCTTAGTCCTTTTGTCAAAAGCCTTCTTGATCCTTTCCTGCACAAGTTGAGATCTGATGTACACTTCTTCCCTGGTCTGCTGCAAATAAATTGTTTGGTTAATTCTCCTTTGAATGTAATTTGGTTCAACCTGCAACTCTTGGAGCAACTTCATCAGTGGTGTTCCCAAGGAAGATGGGAAAAAAGTTTCCATTCCATAAACTAATTGATAAGGACTAGTACCAGTGGATTTCTTTGTGGTTAGCCTATCTACCCATAAGGCATTTACTAGCTTCTTGTTCCATGTTTTCTTGTTGTCTTCTAACAGTTTTTTGATGATATTTACAAGACTTTATTTGAGGACTCTGCTAGTCCATTTCCTTGGGGGTAATAAGCTGTGGAATGGCCCAATGTTATATGGTACTTGTTACATAAATCAATCATTCTCTTAGATTTGAAGGTTGCTGCATTATCAGTGATGATTTTGGTTGGGCACCCAAATCTAGATAGGATGTTGGATTCAAGGAAGGTTATAATAACAGTATCAGTGGCTTGCCTTGATGGTATGGCTTCTATCCATTTGGTAAAGTAATATGTAGTAGTGAGAATCCATTTGTGTTGGGCAGAGGAAGGTGGGTGGATTTCACCAATGAAGTCAAGACCCCATTGTTGAAAAGGTGCTTCAGTAGATATTGGTTTTAGGGGTAGGGGTAAAAGCTTTTTCTTTCCTTCAAAGATTTGGAATTTATGACATGAAGTTACAAAATTCTTTACATCAGAAAACAAAGTGGGCCAATAGAAACCGGCTCTAAGAATCTTGTCAACAGTGGTTTTCCAGTAAAGATGTCCTCCACAATCACCTACATGAAACTTTTGTAACACCTTGTCAGATTCTTCTTTCAATAAACAGTTATGAAGAATACATTCATGATTCCTCAAAAAAAAAGCATTGTTATGAAGGATACATTCATGATTTTGGGTCAGTGTTTTATGCCTTAGTTCCGAAAGAAAAACGAACTAAGCTTGACTCAAGAAGTTTAAAATGCACAATGATTGGCTATTCTGATGAGAAGAAAGGGTATCGTCTTTTGACCAATGGAAAATTCGTTGTGAGCGGGGATGTCATTTTTGATGAAACAGAGAGTAAGAGTGCTGAAGAAATTGAAAGTCTTCTTTACAAATTAGAAACTAAGGGAAGTAAAAGTAATGGCAAAATGCAAAGTCAACCAACTTCACCAAATTGGTATGAACTTGATTTTCCTTCCTCTGAAGATGAGTCATCCAGTCCATCTACATCAACAACATCATCTGGGTCTTCTAGCAGTTCATCCGCATCTCCAAGCAGCAGCAGTTCTTCAGACAGCGAGTCTCCACATTCTTCACCTGAACGACGAACATTAGATTATATTAATCCTCTTTATAATGATGGGGGCTTTGCAGAAGCACAAACAAGTGAGCACCAACTTCCGAAATCGGTAGTTCAACTTTTGAAAGATGTAAAACCTGATGAACAGAATAAAACTGGCACCAGAAGGGCACATAGAAGTGAAGGCAATTTTGCCTTGACAGCAAATGATTTTACTGAACCTTCCACATACAAAGAGGCAGTAAAACATAAAGAATGGAAACAGGCTATGGTTGAAGAATATAAAGCAGTAATTGATAACAACACTTGGAAACTTGTTGAATGTCTAGCAAATGTTAAACCCATAGGATGCAAATGGGTTTACATAATTAAGTATAATCAGAAGGGTGAACTTGAAAAGTATAAAGCACGACTTGTCGCAAAAGGTTTTGCGTAGTAGGAAGGCATTGATTATGAAGAAACCTTTGCTCCAATAGCTAAATGGAACACCATCCGATTAACACTTGCATTGGCCGCTCAATGAGTCCTCAAGTATAAAGCACGACTTGTCCCAAATGACCCAACCATCAGGTTTTGAAAGTGGAAGGACAAGAACATAAAGTCTGCAAATTAATCAATGCTTTATATGGGTTAAAACAAGCTCCCCGAGCCTGGTATGCAAAGATGGATGATTACCTTAAGAAAGTTGGTTTTCATCGCAATGAATCTGATGATACTTTGTATGTGCGACAACAGGGAAAATATTTGGTAATTCTTGTTATGTATGTAGATGATTTGATCATCACTGGCAATCATGATGATCATTTTACGCAGGTAAAAAAGGAGTTACATGCAGGTTTTAAGATGACAGATTTGGGATTACTTCACTACTATCTTGGAGTTGAAGTCTTCCAATGTCCACATCATATTTTCATTTCTCAGAGTAAGTATGCCGCAGAGGTTCTTCAGTGATTTGGCATGCAAGATTGCAAGCTCGTTCTCACCCCCATGGAGCAAAACTTGATATTTTCAAAATTTGAAGGGGGGGAAAAGGTGGATAGTACAACTTACAGACAGTTGATTGGCAGCTTGATTTATTTGACAAATACTCGTCCTGATCTATCTTATGCAGTTAGTATTCTTTCACGTTTTATGCAGGAACCACGAGACAGCCACTGGAATGCAGCCAAAAGAGTTCTTAGATATATCCAAGGAACAAAATATTTTGGTCTTCTTTACACAAAGACTAAAAATTTTGTACTTGGTGGATATTTCGATGCCGACTTTGCTGGAAGTATTGATGATCGAGCATCAACATCAGGATATTTAATGAACATGGGGTTAGCAGCAGTATCTTGGAGTTGTAAGAAACAAGCTATAGTGGCCACTTCTTCAGCAGAAGCAGAGTACATTTCAGCATGGGAAGCAGCATGTGAAATTGTTTGGTTGCGCCGAATTTTGCAGGACTTGGGCATTTATCAAGGAGAAGCTACATCATTGTTCATTGACAGCCAGTCAGCCATCAAACTTGCCAAGAACCCAGTTTTTCATTCAAAGACAAAGCATGTGGACTCCAAGTATCATCATATCAGGTCTCTCATTGCCAAAGATGTTCTCAAACCAGTTTATTGTCCTTCCGAAGATCAGATCTCCGACATTTTCACCAAACCGCTTGGTAGAATAAAATTTACTAAGTTCAGGGATGAACTTGCTATCTGTTGTAATGTATCTTTGGATCATAGGGGGGAATGTTAGATGATCCAAAAATACTTTATTATCATAGGTTATAAAATTGAAATAAAATAATTATTAATTTAAGAAATTAAATTAATAATTATTCTAGAATGATTAATTATTTTAGAGACAATTAGAATTAGTATATTGTTGTAACAAGATATGACTCTCCAAATGAGTCGTATCTTAGGCTCTATTATAGGAGATTAGTTAGCTAGTTGGTTTGAATAGCATTTATTGTAAATGGACACTTGTAAGTGATCCATAATTAGAGGTGGTTAGGACATGGAGCTTATAAATAGCTCATTACAAGAGTGTTTGGTTGTTCGGGTGTAAACTCTTGCAAATCAATTATGTAATTGTTTTTCTGATTAATAAAATTACGTGTCTGAGGACACTTCTGCCATTATTCATTTTTAAAAACCTGCTTTTGGTCCTGGATAATTCAGGAGGAGCTTGTAAATTATGGAAAACGTATATGATGTCAGCATACCATAGTGATTCAATAAAGGCCTGGTTGATTGGTGGAGTCACCATCTCCTCTCCATTATCCATCTCTGCAATAAAATTTATGTCTAAGACCTGACAGTTCGATTCAGCCATGAGCTTGGCTAAACCTTGGCCTTTGATTAACTTTGTTGGCTTGATTTCTAGGTCATATTCTAATATATTAGCAATCCATTTCCCTCTCTTTCCATCTAGACCATCCTGTGTTAGGATATCCTTGACTACTACATTAGGGACATAGGCTATTATATGAGAATATAAAATGTAAACTCTAAAATCTTTGATAGATTTGATGAGAGCAAAGGCTTGCTTTTCCATTATATTGTATTTTAAAGAGGCATATCTCAGGACTTTGATAAAAAAGGCAATATGTTGTTCATAACCCTCATCATTTTTCTGCAGTAGGACTACAACAATTGTGTGTTCTGAGGCAAAAGAGAATATAATGAAATCCCTATCAAACTTTGGACTGATAAAAATTGGTGTTTTTGTTAAGGCTAGTTTAATATCTTCAAAGGACTTCTTAGCCTCAACTATCCATTTTATGGTCGAATCTTTCTTCAACATGTTATTTAGTGATCTAATTAATTTTGCTAAGTTAGAAATAAATCTCCTAAGAAAGTTTCTTTTTCCTAAAAAGTCTTGTAATTCCCTAATGCTCCTAGGATGTTGTATCAGTAAGATGGCTTCAATTCTTGCATGATCTATTCGGATACCATCTTTAGAGATTATGTGGCCTAACAAATTACCCTCTTCTAACCCAAATAAATATTTTTTAGGGTTCAAAGAAATTCCATATTTCCTACACTTGATAAAAACCTGCCTTAGATGATCTAAGTGTTCTTTATCAGATTTTGAGAATACAGTGATATCATCTAAGTATATTGCTAGGTAGTCATGGAATTCCTTAGCAAAAGCTATTTCCATAGCTCTTTGAAAGGTGGCCCCTGCATTCTTTTACCCAAAAGGCATCTTCACATACATGAATGTGCCCCAAGGAGTAGTGAATGTAGTTTTTTCCTGGTCATCTGGGTGAACTAAAATATGATTGTAACCAGAAAACCCATCCAATAATGAGATTCTAGTTAAACCTTACTACCCTTTTTAATATATGATCCATTTTAGAGAGAGGGTAATTGTCTTTAAGTGAAACTTTATTGATATTTCTGAGATCAACACACAATCTAATCTCCCCAGTGTTTTTCCTTGTGGGCACAAAATTTGAAACCCAATAAGAGAATCTAATTGGTGTTGTTATCTTGGCTTCATACATTCTTCTGATCTCCTTTTCAATAGAAGGCAATAGAATAAAATTAATCCTCCTAAGATTCTATCTAAAAGGTTTCTGGTTTTCTTTTATGGGGATGGTGTGTTGTATTATGCTAGTGTCATAGGACTTGAGGTCCTCATAACTCCAAGCAAAGACATCTTGGAATTCCTTTAGCAGTTCTATGTATTTCACTTTTTCAGTTGGAGGTAAAGACTTCGAAAGTTTTAACAATTTTGGATTTTCCTCAGTCCCTATGTTGCACTCCTCTATATCAGATTTTAAGGGTTCCATCTTTGGTTTTCTAGGGACATCATTTGAATCAAACAAGTCTTCCAAAGGGGTTAGCCCTTTGGGAAAAAAGTTGTCTATGAGATTAATGATTTCAGAATCTTCGTTAATTATCTCTTCAATTTCAACTTGTTTTAGGTTTTGAATATCTGATTTTGTAAACTTTGTGGGATGGAATCTATCTATCTCTTCATCTTCTAATTTGTTAATTTCTATTTTGTCTGTAAAATCAAGATCTAATGTTATGTCAGTATCTATATTACTATTCACAAATTCCTCCTCTAAAGTTAGAAAATTGTTTATTTGTTGGTCATTAGTGAATACTTGCCAGTTTTTCAAGTTATCTAGGGTATCAGGTCTATGCCTAACCTTAGTAGTGTACTAATGGTTAGGTTGGAATGGTAACTTACAAGTGCTAGCAAACATTGCTAAACTATGAACCTGCATATTATGCTTCCTTGGAATGACTGCAAGCTTAGTTTCTAGAAACGTGTTCAATATTACTACGACTGTTCCTCTATAAAAACTTAATCTAGGGTATTTGGTCATATATACAGCATTAATTTGTTTTATAACCAACTCAGAATCTCCCATAATAGAAAATCTTATAGCTCCTAACTTTTTAACCAATCTGAAACCTAAAAGAAGTGCATCATACTTAGCCATGTTGTTGGTGAATTTGAAATTCAGTTTGTAGGCATGTCCCTCTGAATAATCATTATCTAAATTGTAAATCCACACTCCTACTCATGCTCCTAACGTTTTCACTGATACATCAAATTCAAGATGCCATAATATTTTATGTTCATAATTCTTACTGTCTGGGGGGACAAAATCTTCATTGATTAAGGTGTCTTGATCATCTCTTTAATCTGAAATCTCTTGAGTTTGGACAAATTCATTTGGAACTATAACTGCAATTTCTTTTGGTTCTGAAATAATGTGGTTTGAAGGAGTTTCTTGTGTTTTTTCAGCATTGCACAGAATAAAAGAATCGATGTCAGAATGCATGGAATAGATAGGAAAGTTTTGAGGCCTAGCCTGGCTACTCACTACATATTTCATTAGGGTCTCTCTATACAGTTTTTTAGGATGTCCAAAGACTAAAATTGTGGCATATGACATTTCAAGTTCTAAAGATCCTTGGAGTTTGGCCTCCCATGATCTAAACAATAGCATGCCATATTTAGGTGGTATATCAGCAACAACTCTGTCCATGAGAATTGTCTTAGTAGAATATTGTACTAAGGAAACACACAGGTCTTTGATCAGCCCTAGGCACTGCACTTGACTTGAATCAAATGAAAACAGGTCTTTGTAAGGCCTAGTGATGTCCAAATTCAATTTTTCCATAACAAATTTAGGCATTAAATTGTGTGAAGTCCCAAAATCTAACATTGCATTGTGTAAGATCTTATCATGAAAGTTAAGGATAATATAAAAGGGTGGTATCCCTCCTTCTAATGGCTTGCCATTAACATCAGGACTGAATATAAGCTCAGGATGATCATCAAATAAGTTAGCAGAGTATTCATTCTCAACAAAGTTTAAAGATTTACTGATTTGAGATTTGTAAGTTTCATTTTTAATCAACTCTGTTAAGGGGATTGAAATTTTTAGCTTAGCAACCTATACTCCCAAATTGGAAGGTAAAGGGGCTTTCTCTATTTGAGTATTTGGAATTTTCATGGTAGGATTTGGAGTAGGTTTCTCCTCTTGTTCTACATTTGTAGTCTTTTTCTATGGATTTTCTAATATGATGTTTGGAGATTCCTCCATTGTTTCCTTGGAGGGGGTTAAAGTGGATGGTTGATTATCAAGGGGTTGGTCATTAGTTATATATACAATGGTGCGACCAGAAGGATTTTGATTTGGTCTAGAGAGGATTTGGAGAGTTTTTGTAACTGGAATTGTTTTGATTTTCTTAGGTTGATTTGGTACTTCTTTCTTGTTTTGGTCAAGAGTATCAGTGTTCTTTTTACTCCTCAAGTTGTATTTTTTGTGAACTTCGAAGATAGCAGAATCATACCCTTGCTTGTAATTGAATGATTCTCTGGATTGGGTCTGCAATTGTTGAATCATATGTAATTCCTAATCATCCTGGGTCAAAAAGACAATTTCCTCATCATCTAATCCCATTTAGTTAATTTGTGCATCTTGTTCAGGGTCTTCTGAATGGGAAGTTTCAACATAGTTTTCTTGAAAAGGAGGCCTAATATTCTGATCAGGTCCATTTTTTTCCAGTATTTTGATTTTGACTCTTTCTAAAGTTTGGATTTCTCACTGGAGGTGTGTGTTAATTATCCCAGTGAGGCTTCCTTTCAATATTCTCTATCCTATCCATCAATTTTTCCATTCCTTTGGCTAGGGCATCTATTTTAAGGTCATAGGATGAGGCTTCATCTTTCAAGGGTCCTCTCCTTTCATTCCTAGCCCTAGCTCTTTTTGCTAACAAATTAGCTTCTACACTAACTGCTACACTCTGCATGTCTTCTAAAGTTGGAGGATTTCTCTCTCTAAGTTGGAAGGCCATATCAGCATCAAACCCATCATGAAACTTTATTAGAGCTAATCCAGGTGGGGGTCTGAGATTGAACGATATTGAATTGTATATATTGTTGAATCTAGTGTAGTAATCCTAGACTGTTTCATTTGGTCCTCTCTTGATGTTTTCATATTCTGAAAGGATCTACAGAGGGTTCTTTTTCTTTTCCCATCTATTTAAAAATTACTGATAAAATAATTCTAAAGTGTCTATGCTATTAGTAGGTAAAGATCTAAACCATGTTCTTACATCACCTGTTAGAGTCCGAGCAAAAAGTCTCATTTGGACATCTCCAATATCAATTTCATGTAATTCAAAGAAATCTGTCATTTTGCGTGTGTGTTGTTGTGCTGTGTAAGTTCCTATGCCATCAAATTGGACAATTTTGTTTTGGTAATCTTGTGGCATGGCACCTTGTGGAGTAGGAAACACAAGAGGAGCATATCTATTTGCCATGGCTCTGAGTTGGGCACGACTAAGAAGTGGAGTTTGGGTACCATGAGATGATACAGTGGGTGATGGAGAATTGGGAGTAATGGGTGATTGATGTGTAATGGTGGGTTGGTGGGGAAGTGAAGGTATAAATGGAGGTGTGGAATGAAATTTAAAGATGGAAGGGAATAATGGTGAACTAAAGGGAGTTGAAACTATTTCAGAAAGATCAGGGATCTTAACAATAGTAAGGGATGACTGAGGGGAATTTAGAATATACTGATCAATTGACAGGTTTTCCTTTTGGACTTCAAGTTCTATGATAAACTTTGGATCTAGAACTATGTCATCAAGTGCACTTTTAGACCTCATTCTAAATAAGGAAAGGTCAAATGACTATTCAAAGGGGAGGTCTTCTAAAAACAACCACTCATCAAGGCATGAATCTGCTTTAATTGAAGGTGTAGGACTAACCGAACTTTCTTGTCTTCTAGATATTCTTGAAATCAGATTAGGATTATCAAATACCTGGGGAGGATTTGGATCTGGGTTGGCCCTATTATAGTGAGTTCTCCTTGAAGCCAGAATTTCGAATTGTTCAAATTACTTTCTTTTTATGAAATTTTTATAAATAACTTCTAATAAATCCTTCAAGAGGCTTGAAATAAAGATTTGAAATTTCTCAAAGGTTTATTAAGACTGAGGATTTGAGTCCCCAATATGGTCGCCACTATGTTATCACTCAGAAGTTTTCCCTAGAAGTATCAAAAGAAGGAATAATCCGAGGTGACCACAAACCAAATCTTTTATACTCAGTTTCTAGCCAACCTAAGTTCAGAGAGGGATCTCTCTTTGTAATTTAGCTTTGTTTCTACTAGATTTTAGGTTAGTTCTTAGTGTTCATGAGGATTTTGATTTTGATTGAATGTTGGGTGGTGGAATTCTTGGAACAGATGGATAGAGCTAGGTCTTTAAGCCATTGGGCTATGGAGTCAATCAAAGGATAGATTAACTGGACCAAATCATTAAAGGGATTGTTCATAGGGCAGGCTAGCAAAGCAAAAGGCAAATCTTCAAAGGGCTGATGGATGGAATGATTCTAACCAAGGTAAAAGGGCAATGAAGAATCCTTAGACTGGGATCAGAATGAGGAATAGAGGGTGATCATCAACAAAGAGCAATTAAGAATCCTTTTCTACATAGACCATAAAGAGAAACTATGGAAGTAAGGGAGCATTTAAGAATTCCCTAACTAAGATAGTTTAGCAGAAAACATTAAGAAGGTAAACAGTCAAGACAGAGTGCATTAAAGCAAGTTCTGAAATATCATTCCTAGTTTACCATTCAAATTTCATAGAAACACATATGATTATTAATAAACATAAGGAAAAACAATAATACACATAACATAATACTTATTTGATTTTCGCTTTACACAAGAATCCTGTAAAATGTATGAAATTTATTCCATGATCTAGCAAGCCAACTGGTCTTGATACAATAACACTTTGATTTTAGATAAAAGTCTACAGAAATGTCTTTGAATCCACCCCAAATACTTCGAAATGGGAATTATTTATACAAAAAATATTACAAAATATCTCATAACAGTTTGAGATTTAATTAAGGAAATAAAAAATATCTTCAAGCATGAAGATAGAGACAGATGGAAAAATGCATCATGTTGTCCCTCTTATTATGGTGGTGCTGGCTGTTGCAATTGAGTTTTAGCCCTTTAAGCTAGCTGATACTTGTATGTTAGAATCATATTTGTATTTAGTCTTTTAATGATACTCTTTAACCTGTTACTCTTTGACCTTGTTCACCTGTTTGATCTGGCTGCCATTAAGATTTACTGTGGTAACTTATAGTAAATCTGTCATTTTTTCCCACCATTCATCCTCAGGTAACTTTAATTTGAGCATTCTTCTGTAGATCTCGTCTGCCTCTATGTATTTGGCAAAATTAGGCTTGGTGAAAAACAAGTGTTTCACCTCATGCTCTAGAAAGAACAAATCCTCTAAAGTATCATACAATACTTTCCCTGTTGGAAAGCCTTTGATTTCTTAAGTGCTTGTCTGTTCCTTGGACAACTTCTTTAATCTGTCAACGTAGTCTAATTGGGTCATACGTTTTTCATGGATGACCATAGGACTTGGAATGCCTTTATCCCTCAAAATTTGAAACTTTTCCATGAATCTGTCAATGCCAACCTGCATGTTATGGAATTTTTCCTCTAGGTTAAGCATAAGGTTTCTTTTAGAAAGAACCTTTTTGACTTCTATGATGGCTTCAGTTCTGTCCTCCACACCAAGCTCATTTAGTTCATTCCTGTTCTTGTTGTTCACGAAGTGGTGAGTCGATTAGCATCCTCATGCTGGTCTCCTAATTCTTCCTTTACCTTTTGAATTGCTTCGATGGCCACTTTCACCAATTATGTTTGCTCAAAGATTACTTGAATTGACGGCCAAATATCATTAATAGAGTCAATGGTATTGTCCCATAGCATCTCCTTAGTCTATCCTAGTGGATTTTGTAGAGTTAGATCCTTTTCTAGGACCTTAATCTTCTGACCCATCCTTAGGGCTTTTTGTGTTTCTTCTCTCTGTTGTATTTGGGCAAGCTTGCAGCCAGTTTCTAAGCTTCCAACTTTCTGTTGCCTGGATGGAAATTTCCTCTATGGCTTTCACTAGCTCTGATGTCTTTTCTATTAAGGTACCTATTGTTGTGGACTCAGTTGTGACTGGCAGTGCTGTGGCAAGTGGAGCTTTTGGTGCCAAAGATGTTGCCATTGTTGAGGGAACTTCAGTCATTACTATGGGAATGGTAGTTGTAGAAGTGGTGGCCAATTCACTTTTCTTGGACTGAATCAATGTGTCCAATTCTTTCTCTATTTATTTCAACTAGTCATTTAGCTTTAGGCCCAAATCCATAAGCTCTTCTTGTCCTTTTTGTGTCTCCAAGACTTCTGCTGTCTATGGGTGATGTAGTGGTGGAACTTTAAGTTGCTTCTTCAAAGCAGTTATGTCATCATTTTTCTTCTTGATCAGTCTTTCAGTGGCCTTCACATCTTTGGGATCATGTCCCAACTCAATGATTAAGTCCTCTAAGGACTTGATTCTGGTGTCCTTTGCCTGTGAAGAGGCCTTTTCCAATTGGAATTGAGTTGATATGTTATTTAGGGAATTTTGCAATTGGTGAGCTGTGATGGCTTTCCCTGTCAAGGTGGAGTAAATCATCTCCCCTGTCTATTTGTGCAGCTCAATCTGGTCAATAGGATGTATGTCCTTTGCCAGCACTTCGAAATCTATTTTCTTGAATTCAGCTGTTGTTCTTGGTTGCTGAGTGGTAGGTTTGACAAATGTCATCTGCATCTTGCCTTCTTTAACATCATAGGCTGACATAAGACTTGTCTAGTTTGTAGGTGCCATCTTTAGGTACTGTGCATAAGTTTGGGCTTTTAGCTTCTCAATCCTGGCCTTTATATCCTTGTACCTTTCTCTGATGTCTTGATCCCTGTCAGTTGAAATCCTAAAGGAGGACACTTCAAGGTTTTGTTGCCTTTCCAACATCTGAGTATGTGATGTGGAAGGTTCTAGTGTACCCCCAGAAGGAGTGGCAAGCCTGCTTCTTTCTCTTTCTGTGCTGGTGGCCCCTACTGTTTCCTCTGTGAAATCCTGTTCTAAAATAGGATTTAACCTCTACCTTTTGACCAGGCTGGTCTCTGTATATGTTTGTGCGGTTTCTCTACCTGATGTAGTGGCGTATTCCTTATTCCTTTTGAGGATTTTCTCCTCATTTAGAGGAGTTTGCAAGTTAGGGGGAGTACTCATAGTGGGCTATTGTATACCTATTTGATTTAATTCCTCTGATAGGTCTGGCTGCTCTGACTCTTCTTGCACCTTGGATTCTTCTTCTATATGTGATTCACTTTGTACCTGAGATTCTCCCTGTGCCTATGATTCTTCTTGGATTTGGGACTCTCCTTGGGCTTGAGATTCTCCTGGCACCTACAGGAAAGAACCCTCATCAAGCCTTTTCTCTAAATCAATTAGAGCATTTTCAACTGCTACTTCAGTGTTATCCCTGTCCACTAAAGTATTCTCCACCCATTCCAATTGGTTTGCATATTTCTCTATCTCAGGGATTCAGTGGTGAATGTATGGAGCCATCTTGTTTTTCTGTCTTCTATTGTAGATGAAGTCACATGGGTCATATCTCCACATGAAGCTTTGTTTTAGTTTAAGTTTCTGAAGGATTTCCTCTGCTTCTTTCCCAGCTTCTCTACTATTACATACAAAGGGGCCTAGTTGATCTTTGATTCTGAGCTGGGCCTTCTTTTTGGCCTTAACAAAATGTACCTCATCTCAGTTGATTATCTGCCTGTAGTACTCCAAAGAAAATAACCTCATTGGGAGGTATCTGGGCAATTTATATGGGGCCAACTCACAGCCATAGATCCTAATTTCTGTGTGATTTTGGTACAAGTACCAATCTCCCACTTTGTGTTGTTTTGACAGCTGCAGGATCCTCCTGATATCTAAGCTGATTCTTGGAGGAGGACTTCCTAGCAGCATGGTCACTACTGGATGTACAAAAAGATCAATGAAGTTTGTGTATGGATATGGGGAATCATACTTATGTATCAGAGGAGTCCAGAAAATGACTGACCTAGGATGACCTTTAGTGTCAAGCTTTTGGAGAGTGAAGGGGAACTTGTCAGCTTGGTAATATAAGAAAAGGTGGTACAAAACTGAAGAATACTTAAACACTCTTTCATTACTCATTCTCAGAAATTTTTCATGCATCCTATCAACTATGTACTTGGCATAATCATAAATGACAGTAGGGGGTTGTCCAGGAGAGAAAATGGACATGAAGGCTAAGATGATTTCATCTATGTACTCATTGCTGGTATAGCCTAAAACAAAAGAGATCATTGCTACTATATCCTGACCAAATGGGGAAAACATGGTAGCCATATATGTGGGAGGGTCTTTTGGGATGTACTTTTCCTCCCTGATGAAGCATTGGAGCATTTCAACAAGTTTGGTAGTGGTAAGCTTAGGTAATCTATCTAGTAGGTCTCCAATGGAAATAGGGGTTAAGTTCTACCCTGGTTGTAGTTGCAACATTTCTTTGATTGACTCAGCAGTGATGGTGAAAAGTATGGTTTGGTCAGGGGACATCACTGCTCTTTGACTAGGAATGTAGTTTGCATGGCAGTAATGGACAATCTCTGGAAATATGTGCACCTCAGGGAATTGTTATTTGGGCAACTTAGATTCCTAAAGACCTATTTTATCGATGTGGTTGAGGTATTGGTCTCTGTATCAGCAGTATAGTTTGATAGGGGATTCAAGGACAGAGGTGTCCTTGATTTGGAAATCTTTATCAATAAGGGGAAGGTGGTCCAAGTCTAGGTGAGGAGTGGAAATTAGCCTGACATCCATGGCAATTGGGGTAGCCATTCTTAGTTCTTGTGGATTTAAGAATGGGGAAGGTAAATTTTCAGTTTTTGAGGTAATGGGGGTTCAATTCTAGGTGAGTTTTATGTTACTAGAGCTCCCTTTAATTTTAATTAAGAAAGCTTTTGAGACTTTTTCGGAAATTTAACAGGGCGTTAAATGGATTCAGGCTTAAATACCTAGAATTGAAGAAAACTGGGTGTGAACTAGGTAACTAGAATTTCTGAACGGCTGAAAAGGCTTCGATCAGGCTGGAAGGAAATCTGGGAGCTTTTGACATCTTTAGAGTGCAAGTGTATGTAGGTTGATGAATTTCAACATTCACAGGCATGTGCATGGAAAATTATAGTTAAAAATGATAAAAGCAATGATTTAGGGCTTTTTTGGATTTATGCGCAAAAAGTCAATTTGGTGGGTACAGGTGAATAGTGACAGTTTGTCGTGTAGCGGGATGAACATTGACTATTTTGGTGGGTAGCGGGCTGGTGGTAAGTGGTTTACTTTGCATAGCCTTTGGGCACTTGGTGGTATTGGGGGGAGGCCACCCGATTCCACTCATCGAGTGCCACATCGCCTCGGGGGCCTGGTGGAAAACAACCCATTTCAGGCGGGTATTGTTTGGATTTCGGGCCCTTTCGAAATCAACATGGGCCGTCAGATGGGGAGGGGGGAGATCGTGTGGTGGTTGGGCATGGGAGTTGCATGGAAGGTAAAGGAGGGGCCCGATGGGCAATTAAACGCGGCAGTTTTAGCTTAATGAGGGGTTAAGGCGGGGATTAAAGTATCAGGTGGGATATGATTGGCGGATGGTTTGACTTTAATTAATCACAGATCGATTAATTATGTCTTTTGTCGGGGTTTGGATATTATAAAGTTTATATTTCAAACTTTGGGGTAGGGATATTAATATTAAAGGGGTTTAATAAAATATACGAAAAAATGGGTTTTTTCAGGAATTAACATATAAATAATGTTAAAAGTTAATATGAAAATTGTGGGAGATAAATGAAGTGCACTAAGCATAATGTGTTTTTGTAATTCCTTCACTTTTTACATAGAAACATCACAACTTAGGCTAAGTGCATTTTTGTGGGTTTTTCATAAAAAGGGGTATCCATGGGGGTGATTGCTTTTCATTAGGAAAAAGGGATTTATTAGGGGAAAATGAATGGATTGAAGGGGGTGAATGTTTATGAGGGGATTTTAGTACTTAAGATCTATAAATCATTGGGTCGAGGGTCTGGTCCCTCCAAAAGTCAGAGAAATGATCTGAGCCCCTTTGACTTAAGATTTTGGATACTTCAACCTTATTGTGGGAAATTAGTTCAGTAAAGGGTGAAATGAGTGAGGGGAAATTAATCAATTTGAGTTTGTGAACTTTATGCCAGTCCAATTTCTCATTCGTACTTAGAAATTTCATGATGAGGGCGATAAATATGCTTTTGTCTAACAATCATCACAATTCTGCAACCTTTCTTCTACTTACCCATCTACTCACCCTACCATTTTTACTTCTCTTTCTTAGGGTGCATTTGATCTAGCAAACCCTTATCAAACTTTTTTCTTTTCTTTACAATGGTAATCTAACTAAATCTAACCTTATTACATCCAAGGGCTCAAATTAAATAGTTGAGCTCCTTTTTATTTACTCTACCTAATCTACTTATCTGCCAAGATTACACTGTTTGGTCAGATTTTTATTCTAAATGTATAAACATGAAATAGCCAAGTTTAAACATTTTGACTATCATGGATTGTGGCATAGGTTACAAACTGCACACAATCATTTACTCTGCATAAAAAGTAAATAGTGGTGGCATTTTGACTAGCACACTTTCCTGGTCTTTTCTTTCTTTAGGGTTCATATTTTTCATCTTTTTTGACCTTTTTATTCTTTTTGTCCTTTGATTTTTCTTTTAGGACATACCCTCTTTACATTTTTTTATTTTTTGAATATGGAAAACATTTGCAAAAAGAAAAGGTATGTACATATTACAGGTTTAATCTCAGCCATTCAAAATTATGACTCCTATTGGTATAGGAACATAACAGTCACCACACCAAAGAAGGAATTAGAAACCAAAATAAAAATAGGAACAGGCTTGGATTGTTATGGTTACTCTAACAAAATGTTAAATAGGATCAATATGTTAATATGGAAAATAGTGTAGTTGATTATGATTTATTGAGCCCACGGGGTTAGCCCAACCGAATGTCATTAATGTTACTGGGTATTTGGCTAGTTCTGTACTGGCAGGTGCCCTGTTTGAAATCCCTTCGGTGAGGTGCACTAGTCAATGCCAATGGGTTTACCATGGATGCCATCCATGAATGTGGGAAACATCCATTGGGATTCCCTAGAGACTTTTCTTGGAAAGAATAAAAATAAGATTTAGAGAAATTTTGAGATGCATACAGTGTACACCCAGTAAAATCAACTCTATAGAGACAAACCATAAAAGAAGGAAAAATACATATGCTTTTACATATGTTCCCTCATTTTCCCTCCCACCCTGTGAAAAGTGAAAATATTCTACTCTTAAACTTAAAAGAAAGGATGAAAAAAATAGTGAATTTTGAACCAATCCTCCTTCTGTGGAAGAAGGCTAAAAGTGGGGTGGAAATGCAGCGAGGTTAGAAATGAAACATACCTCGGCACCCTTAATGGATTGAATAGGTAAAACCTTAACTCACAACTCTCTTCAATCTCGTTTTCCCTCCTGCCCTGTGAAAAGTGAAAATATGCTACTCGTAAACTTAAAAGCAAGTGTGAAAAAAATAGTGAATTTTGAACCAGAGATCTTAGGTGTGTGTACTCCTCCCTATGTGGAAGAAGACTAAAAGTGGGGTGTAAATGCAGCGAGGTTAGAAATGAATCATACCTGGGTTCCATTAATGGATTGAAGATCCAATGGTGGGGGATCCGAGGTGTGTGTACTCCTCCCTGTGTGGAAGAAGACTAAAAGTTGGGTGTAAATGCAGCGAGGTTAGAAATGAAACATAATTGGGTGCCATTAATGGATTGAACATCCAATGGTGGGGTTTGATATCAGTCTGCTACTAGTAAAACCTTAATTCACAACACTCTTCAATCTCATTTTCCCTCTCACCCTGTGAAAAGTGAAAATATGCTACTCTTAAACTTAAAAGAAAGGATGAAAAAAATAGTGAATTTTGAACCAGTCCTCCTTGTGTGGAAGAAGACTAAAAGTGGGGTGGAAATGTAGCGAGGTTAGAAATTAAACATACTTGGGCACCATTAATGGATTGAAGATCTAATGGTGGGGTTCGATATTAGTCTACTACTGATAAAACCTTAATTCACAACTCTCTTAAATGTCATTTTCCCTCCCACCCCGTGAAAAGTGAAAATATGCTACTCGTAAACTTAAAAGCAAGGATGAAAAAAATAGTGAATTTTGAACCAGAGATCTAAGGTGTGTGTACTCCTCCCTGTGTGGAAGAAGACTAAAAGTGGGGTGTAAATGCAGGAGGTTAGAAATGAAACATACTTGGGCGCCATTAATGGATTGAAGATCTAATGTGGGGTTCGATATCAATCTACTACTAGTAAAACCTTAATTCACAACTCTCTTCAATCTCATTTTCCCTAGATCTAATGTGGGGTTCGATATCAATCTACTACTAGTAAAACCTTAATTCACAACTCTTTTCAATCTCATTTTCCCTCCCACTGTGTGAAAAGTGAAAATATCTACTAGTTTTCCCTCTGCCCTATGAAAAGTGAAAATATACTACTTGTTTTAGAAAGTAAATGAAGATTGGAATTATGAGGGCTTTGTTACATTAAAATTAAGGCTGAATTTTTTCAAAAATGTTAAAATTGCCCTCCCTAAAAAACAACAAATACATTATTTATAGAGTATAGAGTAGATGTGTAGGTGTAATGTAAGTGTGTAAACAATTCTAAATATCAGCTTAGTTAAAGAATAATAGTAATAATAATAATAAAAGTCAAAAGTATGGGGATGAGTGCAAAAATCTAAATGTTGGCTCAATTAATAATAAAATAATAAAATTCAATTTGTTATATTTTGATTTTGTTTTTAACTTGTGAATAGGTTTTATTACAATACCATGAGCCACTACCATGGCTTATCAATACCTCAAGCCCAAAAACCATAACTTATTTCACAACCAAAATATTTTATAACAATATGACAAGATTCTTAACCGTGGATATTAAACCCCCACTTTACAGTGGATATTATTAACCTGTAAAAAATTGGTTTTGTTATAATACCATGGGCCAATACTATGGCTTATCAATACCACATGCTCTAAAAACATAACTTATTTCACAATCAAAATATTTTATAACAGTATGAAAATATTCTTAACCATGGATATTCATTCTCACTTTACCATGGATATTATTAACTTGGAAATAGACTTTGTTACAATACCATGGGCCAATACCATGGGTTATCAATATCACATGCCAAAAAAACATAACTTATTTCAAAATCAAAATATTTTATAAGAATATCACAGGATTCTTAATCATGGATATTCACCTCCCCAACCCCCCGCCGCCCCCACCCCCCCCACTTTGTCATTGATATTATTAACTTGTGAATAGGATTCGTTACAATAGCATGGGCTAATACCATGGCTTATCAATACCACATGCAAAAAAATTATATCTTATTTCACAATCTAAATATTTTATAACAATATGACAAGATTCTTAACCATATATTCACCCCCACTTTACCATGGATATTATTAACTTGTAAATATGCTTTGTTACAATGCCATGGGCCAATATCATGCCTTATCAATAACACATGCCCAAAAACCATAACTTATTTCATAATAAAAATATTTTAATTTAATTTAATTTTATAACATTTTTTATTTGAAGCTAATAGGAAAAGGGTTGTAATTAGTTTTGAGATATATATAAACCCTCTATCCTCACGACTACTAAAATTATTCCCATATAAATTAAATTAAGGTTTTAATAAAATTAAAAATGAGAATACTTTTGTATTTAAAGATGTGAAATTTATATAATACAAATATTAGTAAGAACCAACATAGATCTATCTTAACTAAGGATCCAAGTGATGATAGCAAGCAAAGTGAAGGGAAGAGAGGGGGAGGGAGATAGTGACAAAGATGGAGGGTGGAGAGAGAGAGAGTGAGAGAGTGATGGGGGGAGACAGAGAGGAGGAGGTAGGAAGAGAGAGAGGGGAGAGAGAGAAGAAGAGAGTGGGGGAGAGAGAGAAGAAGAGAGTGGGGGAGAGAGATACGGAGTTGGAGGGGTAGAGAGAGGGAGGAAAGAACTAAGGCATAGGGAGATAAAGGTGGAGAGAGAGGGAGGAAAGAACTAAGGCATAGGGAGATAGAGGTGGAGAGAGACGGAGGAAAGAACTAAGGCATAGGGAGATAGAGGTGGAGAGAGAGAGGGAGTGACAAGGGATAGATGGATAGAGAGAGAGGGAGAGAAGGGAGGAGGGGAGAGAGAGAATAGGTTGGGATAAAGATATGGAGAGAAGGGAAAGAGAGAGATAGGGAGGCACAAAGATGGAGGGGGGAGAGAGAGAGAGTGATGGGGGGACAGAGGGAGGTGAGAGAGAAAGTGAGAGAGAGGACTAAGAGAGATCAGAGAGAGATGAAGTTAAAGGGGGAGAGAGGGAAGGAAGAAGAAAGACAGAGGGAGAAAGGTAGAGAGATAGAGGGAGTGACAAGGGAGCGATGGAGAGAGGATAGATACAGGGAAGAGAGAGAGGCGGAGAGGAAGAGGGAGGGAGAGAGATATAGATATGGAGAGAGAGTGTGTATGTTTGGGGGGTCAGATAGAGAGAGGGAATAAGAAAGAGACTCATAAATACAAATATAGATATTATATAGTATTATATAACCAACCTAGATCCATCTTAACTTGGATCTATCAAGCGCCAAAAAAGAGGTTTGCACATCGATAGATTGGATCCCTCTCGGCGCTTGATAGATCCGGGCTAAGATGGATCTAGGTTGGCTTAATAAGTATGTAGTTGTATTTGATAAACTAACACTTTTTTTATGGCTGTGTTTGAAAACAATGTTTCCATATTTGGTGTATTTATCATAATAATAATAATCTAATTTAATTTAATTTTAGGCTTACCTTTTTATGCAATGATTTTTTTGTTAGTTTATAGAGATAGACATGTTATACTTTTGAAATTTGAAAAGGAAACATGTGCTCTTAACTTGGTTGTATTGAAAACATTTAAGTGTAAGAAAGAAACATGCCTTCTTAACTTGGTTGTATTAAAAACATAAGTGTTCTTGTATATTAGGTGGGTGCAAGAAAGAGAGAGTATATGGTAAGTGGATTAAATAGTTAAAAAAAAATGTTAGTTAAGGAGAAAGTTACAAAAATATAACAAATAGGCTAGGGTTAGGATATTACTATTTTGGGACATCTAAAGTTGAAGGTACATTTTATGGAGGTTTAGTCTAAGCCCTTGGGTGTAGGGCACATATTATGGGTATCTTGGAATTTTGGTGTGTGTTAGTGGTGTCAACTAGTGGTGGAGTGTCCAACCAATGAGTAGGCAAATTTTTTCATTTACAAGGTTGGCATCAATCAAGTATTCTCCCTCTCTACCCAACTCTAAGATGAGGAGTGTGCATAATGGACTTATTATTGTAACAAATTGCAAATATTTGATTATCTTTAAGTTCAAGGGCTTGAAGTGGCTGCCTCAACCTACAAATATTTAAAGGAACTATGTATTTTTCAATTAAACCCTTGTGATCAAGGAGATGCAAAAGAGGAAGGACTTATGGCTATTTTAAAGGGGTTGTAATGACCCTCGTCTTGTGGTAAATATGTAGATATCATGCTAATGGTCCTGATCTTAGTACATTCACGTATATAATGTAAATATTTTCCTATTACCTTGCATTGTGTAAATATGATAAATATTTTCTGGTTACCCTAATGTACATGTTGAAGTTCCACTTGCATGATTATGGGAAACACTTCTCAGTTATCCTTGTGTACATGGGGAAGATCATAATTACTCTATGCAATAAAAACACCTAGTAATATTTTCACACTAAAAACTATACAATAAACTTAACCCTAATATCTTAGTGAAGAACAAGTAACTAGCTAGACTCTGGAAGGGTCTTTGGATTGAATGTTAGTGAAACTCATTGTAGTTAGGTGTACCAATGTGTGGTGAGCGTTAGTGAGTGCTAGGGAAACACAAGGGAGCACTAGGTCAAAATGCATGGAAATCAATGAATAAGAGTGTGTGACAGGGAGTGTCAATGAGTTCCAAGTGTGGTAAGAGAGGAGTGACATGGTATGATAATTAGCGCTAAGTCATTCTAGCATGCCAGAGTGACATGCCGCCAATATGTGCTAGGTGTCAAGGTGTTAGGGAGCATTAGGGAAACACAAGGGAGCACTAGGTGAAAATAATGCATGAAAATGAACGATTAAGAGTTTGTGACAGTAAGTGTCAGTGATTTCAGGGTGTGCTAAGGAGGGAGTGACAAGGTATGCTAGGCAATGCTAAGGAATTCTAGAGGCCAGGGAAACATAACAAGATGTGCTAGGTACTAAGGTGTGCCAATGCATCCTAGGAAGAGTTATGGAGTGTCAGCGAAAAACAAGGGAGCACAAGTTTCAAATGCATGGAAATGAATGAATAAGAGTGCATGATAGGGATTGTCAGTGAATTCTAGGCGTGCTAAGGAGGGAGTGAAAAGTTATGCTAGGTAGTTCCAAGGAATTCTAGAGTGCCAGGGTGACATGCCAAGATGTGCCAAGTCCTAGGGTGTGCCAATGTGTGTCAGGGAGTGCCATGAGAACGCAGGGGAGAACTAGTTCAAATTGCATGGAAATGAATAGACAAGAGTGTGTGATAGGGAGTGTCAGCAACTTCCAATTGTGTTAAGGAGGGAGTGACAAGGGTATATGCTAGGCAGTGCCAAGACATGCTAGAGTGTCAAGGAATGTTAGGGAGTGGTAGGGTCTATTAGGAGTGGAAAATCATGCCAAGGAATGCAGAGGATGATAATGTGTGCCATGTAGTGCTAATGGATTGTTATATGTGCTAGATGTTATGGCATGTGAAGATGTAAACTATGTTGCTTAGTTGTTTTATAGGCACTGTTTGATGTGAGCCTTGACTTGGTAACTTGTTAAGTGGGATGAGTTAATATTGGACATGAGAAGCCTAAGATGATTTATAGTCCATTAGGGGAACAAGGCATAGTCTAGTTGTAGTAAATGTAACTTGGTAAAGTTGTTGTAGTCGAGGCAGGACTTGGTTGGGTTCCTAAGTCTAAAAGAAAATAAGGGTAGTTATGAGGGAATGATAATTAAGGAGTGCCATGGCATGCCAAGGAATGAAAATGTGTGATGACATATGCCAGATAGTGTCAATGCATTTCAAGGAGTGTTTGGGAGTGTCAGGGAATCATAAGGGAGAACTAGGTCCAAGTGCATGGAAATGAATGAATAAGAGATTATGCCACGGAGTGTTAGTGAATTCTAGGTGTCCCATGGACGAAGTGTGTTAGGAGAATTTCATATTAGGACTTGTAGGAGGAAAGCATATGATTGTGATAAGAGGATGGAAAAAGCATTTTGAGACAAAGGGAGACTTTTTTCTAGGCACAACACTATTTTTTCAATGACTTGGTTGGGTTCCCAAGTCATAAAAAGAGTAAGGTTATCTATGAGGGCATGAAAACTAGGGAGTGCCAAGGTGTGTAGGGAATTTCAGGAAGTGCTAACACATGTTATAAAGTTCCAAGGAATGTTAGGCATGTCAAGACATGCCAAGTGCTAAGGCATGCCAATGTCAGCTAGGTTCTAGGATGTGGCGCCAACACATGCTAGGGATTATCAAGGAAACACAAGGGAGGACTTGTTTCAATTACATGTAAATGAATGAATGTGTGTGTGTGATAGGGAGTGTTAACAAGTTACAGGTGTGCTAAGGAGGGAGTGACAACGTATTATAAGCAGTTCCAATAGATGAAAGAGTGCTAGGAAATCCTACTAAGATGTGATAAGTGCCATGGTGTGCCAAGGAGTGTTAGGGAGTGTTGGGGAAACACAAGGGAGCACTAGGTCATAATGCATGGAAGTGAAGGAATAAGAGTGTGTGGCATGGAGTGTTAGTGAGTTCCAAGTGTGTTAAGGAGGAGTTACAAGGCATGCTTGGCAATGCTAAAGAATGCTAGAGTTCTAGGGCGACATGTTGCCAAGATGTGCCAATGCGTGTAAGGAAGTGTTAGCTGGGAGTGCCAAGGAAACACAAGGGAGAAATATGTCAAATTGAATGGAAATGAAAAAATAAGAGTTTGTGATTAGAAGTTTCAGTGATTTCTAGGTGTGCTAAGGACAAATTGACAAGGTATGCTAGGTAGTGTTAAGGCATGCTAGAGGCTAGGGTGACATGCCAAGATGTCATAGGTGCTAGGGTGTAACAACACGTGTCAAGGAGTGATAAGGAATGCTAGGGAAACACAAGGGAGAACAAGGTAAAAATGCATGGAAATGAATGAATAAGAGTTTGTGTCCAAGAGTGTCAGTGGTGTCTAGGTGTGATAAGGAGAGAGTGACAAGGTATACTATGTAGTGCCAAGGAATGCTAGAGTGTTAAGGTGGTAGGCCAAGATGTGGCAGCTGCTAGGGTGAGCTAGGGAATGTTAGGGGGTGTCAAGGAAACATCAGGAAGCACTGCTTCAAAATGCATGGAAATTAATGAATAAGAGTGTGTGAGAGGGAGTTTCAATGAGTTCTAGGTGTGTTAAGGAGGGAGCGACAAGGTTATATGCTAGGCAATGCCAAGGTATGATAAACTACCAAGGCATGTCAGGAAGTGCCACGGTGCGCTAGGGAGTGTCAAAGAATTCCAAGGAATGTAGGGGATGTTAACACATGCCACAAAGTGTTAAGGCATTCTAAGACATGTCAGGTGCTATGGCATGTCAAGATGTAAATTTTGTTACTTAATTGTTTTAGACCAAGGTTGGATGTGATGAGCCTTGTCTTGGTAACTTGTTAACTAAGATGAGTGAGACTGTACATGAGTACCCTAAGATGAGTTACAAGTAGTTCTTAGGTGAACATGGCATATGTTGAATTTCCATGACACATGAGAATCTGGGTTTGGCCTTAGAAGTTTTTATGCGAACACACTCGAGTGCCATAACACATCTATTGTGCAGAACAAAATCTGCCATGAAAGAAAAAGTAAGACTCCTCTAGCCATTTATATGTGTGGTGTAAGACTCCTCTAGAGATTTCTATCCAACAACAACATCTTTGTGGTAAAAGGTGTACTGTCAGAGGTTTCTCCATCAAAAATAGCAACCAAAAGGGACCTTACTGTGCACACATATGAAGAATTAAGAATATTGTTATCTATGAGTGCTGATGTGGACATATGGGACAAAATTACACAGGCAGCGGACCTTTTTGTTTAACCAATCAAGATCTAAAAAGGAAAATGTGTGATTATATATACATGTGTGATAGTATTTGGATAAATTCCAACCTAACCCACAAATGTGTTGATATTTTGCTGGAGCTAACCTATAATTGTTCCTAAATTTAATAAACATGTAAAATAGGACTGACTTTTCAATACAAAATATAAATTGATATGAACATGGCCAAATTGTGAAAGTGTAAAAATTGGTATGGTTTAAAGGGATTGATCCCTTTGAAAAGTCTTAAATGTGGTAATGAAGGTTAAGCCTCATTCTAGAACCCCTTTGGGCATCCATATTAGGAATTGGTGTAGGATGCAACACTTCAGAATAATTTTTGTAGCAGTGATGTCAACACTTGTATAGTGACATGGTGTTGGAGTTGGCCTGTCAAAGCTCATTAGTCTACTTTGGAACTTCTCTAGGGTGATGCCTTAGATGATTTGGAGTACGAGGGCATGATTTTATATTTAGTTTGCATTGAAGAAGCTTTGGAGGCTAGATACTGCAGAAAAATGCCTTGTTCTAAACAGGGAAGCACATGCCACTGAAGAAAGTAATAGCAAGTACACAGATTTGAAACTCAAATCACATCACTATTCATTACTCTTTGAAACAAGAAATAACTAAAAATTTCAAACACTACTATTCACTTTTCCTTTAGTCTAGAAGGTGCAATGAATATGGAAACATGTACAACAATGTCTCAACTTTCTTAACTCCTAATCCTAATGCACCTTCCTTGCATGGATAGACAAGACAATTAAAGTCTTCCGCTAGTGAATATGATATGAGATATACAAACATGCTTCCTTAGCTAAGGCTGGAGAATTAATAACTAGGAAAGTGCTCCTTTTAACTGTGCATGCAAAAACTAAATAAAGCAAAGAGTTTCGCTACTCTAGGAGCCAGAAATGAATACACTGCCTAAGGTAAGTTCTTTGCCCAGAACAAGATATTAAGGACTCGGAAACTTTGTTGCTTCCCTCAAGAGAGGTGTATGCCAAACAAAACTAAGCTATCATGCACTATCCTCCAAATTCATTCACCTTTAACAGAAATCTTGTGCCCAAAAAAGACAAGAGACCAATATCCAATTGAATTTGCTGACCAGCCAGAGACCCTTGTGCTCAAACAGTGAGAATATTTCACCACCGAAATTGACAAGAGATAGAAGGGGTCAAAAACTATCATACCCAATGCTCAAGAACAAATTAATTAATCCACATTTGGTGATCCAAAATGAATTCAATCCTTCTTTATTATAGATTTTCTAGAGGGGTTTCATATTCTTAAGTGATTGAGTAAACCTTACTCCAAACCCCAAATTTGGGTTTTTTAAGCCCAGTTTCCCCAAAATTTGCCCAACAATGGGTATTTTGGGGTTTTTTCCCCTTTATGGAGGACTATAGTCTACGAGGATGGATAGGATATTATGTCCCATTCATCCTCAATTTGTAGAGGATATTACAAAACACCTAATAAAAGAAACAGTGCTTTAATTTAGGAGGTAATAACTAAATGCTTATTTCTTTCCACATAGGACACACATCTTGCAAAAATTATCATGGGGTACAAATACTACAAAAGGCCTAAATCTTACTAGCATTGTCATGGTCCAAGAATAAAAACCCTTTCAGGTGCAACAAGGTCAGCACCATATACTACAAGCACAAATGACAAATTCAAAAATAATATACTTATTCAATGAAAGAATGATGAATCATATTAGCGCACTTTAAATTTAATAGCTCTTGAGTTGCAGTGTCAATAAAAATTTCTCAAGTTGGCTCATAATTAAGTACTCAATGTTGTTTTGGGTCCACTTTGGGGAAAAGGAGGAGCTCTTGGTGACAATGGGATGATCAGGCTTTTTAGAAGGGAGCTCTGCTATACTTTTCAACATACAAGCCATTCATTCTAGTGGAGGAGATATAGAGAAGCCTTTAATAAGGAACTTTCCAAGATAAATTTGGAGGAAAATCCATTTTGAAAGCTTAAAAATAGTTCTAGATTCAAACAAGAGTAGAAATTTTTCAAAACAGTAATTAATTCCCAAGAAATTGGAGCCAAGCTAACATGTTGACCATTTATTCTTCTACTGGACAAGGAAGCATATATGAAAAGTCCTTGGCCCTTTGATCTAGTGTTTGATGTAAATCTCTTGATTAATAATGTAATAAGAGATGCAATTTATATTAAGGAAAAGGGAAAAGTAGAGGGCCAGTTAATAATTATCTCTAAAAAACTCTCAATAGAATCCTAACATATTTGAAATGGAAAAGGATAAATTCATGGTTATTTTTTTCTTTAGAAACTTTGCTAATTTCCATGATTGAAGCATGTATTCATGCCTTGAAAGAAGCTCACAAATGCTTTTGATATTGGTTGAAGCAAAGAAAATGTGCAAAGTTACACTCACATAGAGGTATGGAAAAAAAGTATGTGGAGCTTGTTGTCCTAGACTCTGTTATCACAAAATCAGTACTCAGGGCTGCAGCCAAGCAAGATTTTATGTAACTCTTTCAACCAGACTTTAGACTAAGGATTAGCCTCCTTAGTCAGAGAGGGCTCTCTCACAGACTTTGATAAAAATCAATCTCAACAGCAGATGGCTAACTCTTCACACATTTATGAAAACAAAGCTGGTTGGACAAATATCAAATTAGTCTTCATTGGGCTATGGACTCTCACACATTCAGTAAATAAAAGAACAGTCATTTCATGGAAATCAAGGCTCTTTACATTAGATGTTCAAACATACTTCACATAAACCACAGCTTGCAAAGCATACAGGAAGTCAGAGCATTAAACATGAATTCTGAGTGATTATGCTGTAACAAGGATGTAAAAGAAAATTAAGAGAACATTAAGAGAATAAACCACCATCACATTTGAACAATATAATCTATCGAGAATCTTGAGAAGAAACAACAGCTGTTTTTCTATTACTATAATAAGTCTTTTACATTGGCCCAAGTAAAACTCTGTTTTTTATAAAATCTCCAACCTCTATTACATCCTAATTTGATCCATTTATAGGAATACATTCTTCCCTCTCTAGAATGAGCTCGAAGGCCCTATTAACTACTCCTACATGCTACTTAACTAATTCATTAATTACAAACATGCTGAGCTGTAATTACACAAAATCCTAATCAAACTAAAACATTAATCCCATTCTCCTCGTAACATGATTTTTCTTGGATCCTTGACAGTTGTCCTCCTTCATTTAGGCTGAGATGTGTTGGAGGAACATTCACTGAACAAGCTGACCTTGGGTGCTAGCTGTGCAGATGACTCATGAACTAGTAAAGATGAGTACCCTATCTTCACGGTCCCTGTCTTCCATTCTCCGAAAATGTAGCAGCATGTTCCCAAATCTTTAATAGCTCAAAGTATGGAACACTGCTACCTAACACCATGTCTCCAGATGAGTTGTAGGCTGTATTGATGTACAGGTGTCTCTCTTTCAAGTTTCTCGGTCATCTCACCATCATAGCTGCTCTGCGTTTAAAATCACCACCTACAGCAGTTTCGTAGCGCGCTACGAAACTGCTGTGTGATTTAAAAAACACAGTCTTCTTTTCATTCAAACTGAACTCCTAATTGTTTGCATTGAAGCAGATATGTTTTCAGTGTGATTCCCACTAATGCAAGTAACAGCAATGAACCTGACATTTTTGCCTTTGTACCTTAGAAAATAAGCAATCATCATGCAAAAGATCATATGTTCTGGGGTAAATACTGAATGACTTACATCAGTCTTGATATATACCAAACAGACCACGCTCATAGGTGACTGTAAATGTGTTTGAAATATCGATTGGCGCAACATACATAACCCAAACTGGCTGTGATACTAGAACCGCTGCAAATCCTCCATAAACTGCTTTCATGTCTATAACATTCCGAACAACAGATCAATCAACTCCCATTCCCACACGGTATGACTTGCTTACAACTCCTTTCCAATGCTCTGTAATCTGAGATGAAAGAATCATGCACCACCTCGAAATATATTTATCTGATCCAGTTTCCTTGAATCGAATTCATTTAATATTTGGCAAAAGATAAAGGCATTTAAAAAATTACAGTGTTTCTCACTAAAGAGCCTGATACAATCATCGGATGCTCCATTAGCAATAAGACCGCTCTTTGACCAGTGAACTGAGAATATTGTTCGATCATGATATCCAGAAATGGTGCAAAGATGTTTCCAGGGCCCATTATTTCCACTTCTCTCCGCTGGGTTTATGCTTGTATCCCAAACCATCAACGTTAAGTCATCGTTGCGGGAAACCATTCTGTCTCTGGAGGAATTAAAAGATACCGCCCACGGTGTTGATGTATGGCCACTGATAGAATTGCCCAATGTTTGCATGCATGCCCAGTCATCACCGTCTCCATCCTTTGCACTTTCAGCAAGAGTGCTCCATATATAAAAAATGTTGTGTGTTTGGCTCCAACATGTCCATTCCATGTTCTGTTCTGTCCCTATTATGTGGTCTACCACGCATGCCAGATGTACCAGGTAAGGTATTGGATGTTGCAGTTAGCACATGTTGTGGATGCTCCTTCAGATAAAACCCAGGAAATGCATGCCTATTCATTCCCTCTCCTAGAACTTTCTGACTGATGTTCCCGTTCATGCTTAGGCCTAAAATCTTGTTTCAAATTCTCCAAGAAGTTTTGCAGCTTATTGTGCATCATCTCAGAACACTCAAAGAATTCGTCAATGCTTTCTAAACTGTAATCAAGTGATTTGCATTCGCATTTCTTTCAGAAGTAATAGGAGTAAAGACAGATCCCTAAGAACCGAACAAGTGAACATAATTCTCCCGCACGATTTTGAAGAGGAGTGCCACTGAGAGCCCACCAGGCTCCTTCTTAACTAGATGTTTTCCTTGAGAAGATGTAGACTGCTTTGCAGATATCCTTCTGCTTCGAACTCTCCTATCCTTCAAAACGCTGTCTCGTTCAGCAAAATTTTCATCTTCCACACAAAGCAAGTCCTCTAGCTCTGCCATGGTATAACGATACGGAAGACACTGCTGATCTGGATTGCATTCACAAAGCCATTCTGCATGTTGTAGACAGACAAAAGCACCTGGTCGACAGCTGCACACAACAGCAGAAAAATGTAGAAAATATCGACATATAATACATTTTGGATCCTCTTCAGTGCCGCCAACATGCTCAGGATACTTTAGAGAAGTCATTCGAGAGGCTCTCACAACACCCTTTCTCCAAAGTTGTTCTCTATGGATGCGCTCAGTATTGATTACACGAACTTTCTTCAAAAAGGGCAGTGCCTCTTTACTACAACCACTCTTTGCCACAGCATATAACAACTCATCATGCGACAAAACTGCAGACTTGTGATACAAACGATACAATTCCACCGCAAATCCACCATGTGGTAACCAATCTGCAGGATCAAAATTCACAGCTTCTGCACAATTCAATCCACAATTGAAACCCCCAAAAACGGGCCTCATTTTTCCATATCTGAAAGAACTCTAACCAGAGGCATTTCAAGAGATCGAAGGACCTGAACAAAAACCCTCTGATCTGATTAACTTCCACAGAATGGAATGTAGGGCGCGCACCTGAGCAACACGACGACAGCAGCCATTGTATGCTACTCTCTTATCTGTAAAATATTCCTCGAGATCAACAATTTGCCAGAAAGACGGATCCTGGAAAGCCCTAAACCAATTCTTGCATACTAGAGAAGCGCCATTCTATCTCTCCTCCAAATCCAACCTTCCTTTTGTTTTTATTCAATGCGCACTCATCTTTTAACGACACCAGTCAACATAATTCCAGCCCTTGTGCCACATCTCTATCCCGGTGTCACTAATCATGGCGGCCTTGTGGCAATCAAATCCTTATAAAAAACACTTGACACTTGGCATTTAATCACTGCATTCCATAAGAGAAAATTCTAATGCTGATATTGTCAAATAGTTTATGCGCATTCTCCATGCTACTGCACATAAAAATCAAGAGTAATTTTAATGTTTTGACCAAGTTCAACATTACATAGGCATGGATCTACACTTGCAATTTCCTGTGCCAAAGAAAGATTTGTTGAGCCTGAGGATAACGCACGTTCACGGACATGGCAATATAGAGCATCCATTCATGCCTCATGATCAAATGCGCAGCCTTCCAAGAGGCCACGAATTTTGTGGTTCTGAATATTAAGATAATTCCAAACTGGATTTGACTCGGGCTCCAACTCCAATAACAGCCTGATGGTATTCTCAAGCTAAGTGGACAAGATACATCAGATGCAACAGGCCGGGTATTTACTAATTTCATCCATTGCAGAGACCAGCATTTCACCAAAGGATAGAGGCAAAGAAGAAATAGCAAACGCTGATCCACTGCGTTCAAGAATAGATACTGGCACCCAATATTCATTATTGACAATATCTGATGTAATCATTTTCATCCAAGAGCAGAGCCTCAATATGAACACCTCCATAACTTTGGTTCGTAATGCAAACAATGTTTGCACTGCATTCAAGGGTGCGCAGTCCTTCCCTTAGTTTCACAAACAGATATAATGTCCTGTACCATTCCAGCAACTTCCTCCAAGGAATGATTTGAATCCTTTACGTCACCAAGGCCGTCTTCAAAGGAGTTTTGTCTAGCAGTCTCTTCATGTTTCACTGAACCAGGAGCGCCATTTGTTGAACCTACCTTAGCAAACTTCCCATTGAATATCGAAAGAGCTAATCTCCAAAATGTTGGTACATGGTGCACAATGACAGATGTAAGCCTACGAATGAGTCTTCCTCTGAAAGCATCTGCTTCTTCACCAGTCACTTCTTTAATATGAGACTCCCCTCTTATATCATTATCACCCAACAGAAGGGAATAATCTATTGAAGACTGCACAAACTCTTATTTGATTTACCCAGAAGATTAGCCACTAAACCATAGACACTGTTTTGCAACTGCTAATGAGAACATTAAACCAATACAAGTATATTTCAATTTAACTATCAGCTTTATACACAATCAATCCACTCAAATTATTGTTTCGGTGCAGGGAGGAACAAAGGATCTGGATTTCTCTTGAGCAATTGGGCAATTTGGAGGGCAGCTTGCCAATGCCACATGTGCAGCTTTGTGTAGTGCTTCTAGAAGTTTCCCTTAAATATCTGTCATTTCCCAATTTCGCAGCGCAGCCAATGCAAGGTCAATGTTTTCGCTACGAAATCACTAAAACAGATGGCGCTGCTAAACTGCTAACGAATTTATGCGCTGCGAAAACACCTTGTCCTTAAGCTAGACTAAAAAATTTTGGCAGCAGAATTTTCAGTGATAACAGACTCCAAACAAAGAATGGATAAAAGGTGAAAAAACCAAGTCAAAAGGTATGTGTAGCTTTTGTCATGTAGAGGTAGATGTTAACTCCACACTCTACAGTGAAGGCTTTGCGGCACAAGTGACACAAAGGTTCGCATGCAGAACTTTGGATTAAAAGGAGTGGAGCTTGATGTTACATGTCCACTATTACCCCACTTTATGTATGAGTCACGGGAGATAAAAATAATGAGATACGGGAGATACATAGTAGATACTATTGTTATTCAAATTTAATAAAAAATATTACTATGTCTTCCTCGACATAAAAGAAACATCTTCCATAAAATATTTTCTCCATGAAACTACTTTAAAATGAATCTCTTCCATTGATGCACCTAGCTGCAAATAGAAATGATGCCAATGGGCCAATTTGAGTTTAGAAAATTCACAATTAGTTTCAATTGTAAGATCTCCTATTTTCAGTTCAGATTTCAGTTACAAGCAGTGAAACAAGACTCACCGATCAATTGTGATTAATCACGAGTCGGAATATGCTCGCTCTCCATACGATCCGATCTAAATATTTGCAAGTCAAACTCATGTTGACAAAGTTTGACTCATGGTAAATGCAAGTTTGACTTGAGACTTGCCGATTAAAGCAGATTCCTGCAATTGATTCCACCTTATTCGATTTTCAGCCTTGACTCGACGAGCACGAGTTTTTCAAGTTTAGGTATGTCGCATTGCTAAAAACTAAATGTCAATCGTTCCAAAATTTATTTCTCATTTCTTAGGCCCAAAACTCATTTTTTGAGACCTTCAGTAATCAATCACTACTCACTATTACATAGTCCAAACTCAATATCGGGGAACCACCAAGGTGATCCTAAGTCCAGACTCCATATCGGGCAGTTGCCAATGTGTGCTCTATCCATACTCCATATCGACCCTCGGGTAGTCGCGCATCACCTTCAGCATGTGTTACCTCTAGGCTTAGCCGCTTCACTATTCAAAAATCGAGGTACATTGGCATTGTTATCACCCCAAGAAACTCTCCTAGGTTGTATCTCAGAGATGCTCGGGAACATCACAAACTCAACAAAATGTTGGATAAATGGTGGATGAATGAAAGAAATGTTGCATATTCAAGGCAGATAACCACTTCTACTGTGCTTGACCCCAGACATGGGTAAAAACCCCCATACTACAAGGCTTTAGACCACCAATTACTCACAATTTGAGGATAAGGTGATAATGGAGAAGATTGACCACACCAGCAGATGCACATGATCTTGTGATGGCCGGATGCAGACAGTTAAAAGGTCTGTAAATATGTTTTCTAATACACAGACAGGATGACAGCTCTCTGGAACTAAAAGAATAGAAACCTGCATACAAATTCAATGATACATGCTAAATCCTAAGACAGAGGTGGAATGACAACCCCTCTAATGCTAACATTAACAACACATGAATAAACGCAAGACAGGCACAACCTGGAACAAGAAGAAGAAGTGGACAGTGAGCAATTAACATCAAAAGAAGCTTGCATTAGCTAAAAATGAAGACAAGACACTGCAGGTATCACAGTAGTTACAATCTCCAGAAGTTGAACCTTACAACAAAATAACACTCATCCAACACTCATCAACCTGATTACATTGTGTCTCTGGATGTATATAGAATCTGTTTACAAAGTTGCTCTACTAGGCTATGCGTGGAGGTGTCAATAAATGAACACCAACCACATTTACAATTAGAAATGGGCCTCTGCTACAAATCTGACTGCTTTAATGGATAAATTTGATATTTCTGGTGCTCTGCAGTCCTTCTTGAACAAGTAGAGTGTAATATGTACAAAGCTCCATATATGATTAATGCGGTTATCTTCTCGAGCCCTGCACTGCTTGTCCTTCGGCCATCCTGTTGATAAATGCAGTTGTTGGAGCCATTAACTATGCAGGTACATGGTAGCAGATCGTTGCTTTCTCCTTCCTCGAGCAGCGGAGAGTAGTCGGATGAGTTAAAAATCATGGAGGAAGCATTAGTAGAAGGCGAAAATAATAATGGTCATCAGATCATATATATGGACGGCCGAGATTGGTTTAGAGCGACTTATCGGGATCAGAGCATCATGAACCGTTCGATCATATAGATCAACGGTGGAGATCACATGATGAGGGTTATCGAGAGGTTAATAATCGGGATAGACGAGAGTCGTCAGATCAAGGCGCGGATGGTCTGATGACCATCGCACGAGGAAGATGCGTGATGGATAACGCACGGGAGAATGGCGGTATAGCAGGCGGGTGGTTTCCCGGCACCACTCATCGGGCAATGGTGGTATCTGTATAACAATATGTGATGCAGTTAAAACACGCCACGTGGCAGCGGGAAACGACCGCCCCCGTGGATTAACAAGTGCGCTAATCGCGTGATCAGGGGAACATCAACCGTCGATCTCGCTTTGGACGGTTGGATGACAAGGAAGGAGTGCGAGGTTTAACACACGGGTTGGGGGCGACAGGGACCGAGATCTAATATGATCAACAGTGGAGATCCAAGTCGGGGGTTAAATGAGAGCGCCAAGTTATATGATTAGGTTATATTATAACTACAGTTTAGCGCTTGGGGGTCAGAAGAAAAGTGGGATTGTAGAGTTATAAAGATAAAACAGAGGGCAAAGGGTAAAAAGGAATTAAGCAGAGGGATATGAATAAGGCGAGGAACGAAGATTTTGCAAAGGATTTTGAATGAAAATAGGGACAGCGGGAGTCAAGAAGATATAAGTGAAAATGAAGGAGGAAGGAGAAGGTTGTTGCCAGCTTTCTTTAAGCACCCACAACACTGCCAAGCTGTCTTTGACCCTTTCCCATTGAATTTTATAGCAGAGCTAACATTGGCTCCTTCTGGGGATGAGATCCTCCCTGCGAGGTCTCAAGAATTGCAGACCAATGCCTTCATGCAAAACTCAGCTTTAAAAACATTTGCCTAGTATCCATTGGGCATGGAGTCAACTAAGCATACAATAAAAACCTGTAAAAGATCCTGATTACAATCATTAAGTCCGAAAACTTAAAACTTCAAAACTGCCCATTTGTTAGGCCATCAAATTTGTTGCTAGTCATCCGGTTCATCATATATCAACAAGGCATGATTTATTTGATCCTCTACCTCAAAGAGTTTGGGAGATTTGACTTTGATAGGCAGGTAGGGATCAAATTTCATTTCCCCTCTGTGTATTTTCCTCCTTGGATGTTCTTTAGAGGAGCTTTTGTACACCTGTTGAATAACCACCATTGCTGTGTACATGTCTGTGTCATCTGTGGTCTCCACAACCAATATAAATGATGAACCATTGTTTTCTTGTGTAGGGGACACATAAAAAACATCTGCTCCTTCATCTTGCTTTGAACAATCCTCATCCAAGGAGGGATTCCAATACTGCACATCTGCTTCTTCTGTCATCTGAAAAGTTGGCCTTTCAATCTGTGTAGAGGCCATCTGAGTAGGTATTAACATATCAAGACTGAGATGATCAGCTTCAGCCTTGAGCATTGGATTTTGTTCTGCTTCAGTGTTCATGGGGCAACTTAGAGGGCTTGTTTTTTGAGTAGACAGAGGGACAAAAGATGATGGGGAGCTATCCTCTCCCTTTTTAATCACTGGACTGGGGACAAAAGCAGGCTGAAAAATTGGTAGATCTGCATAGCCCTGTGAAGATGCGCTGGCTTCGGGCTCGAATTCTTGGAGGAAGGGATCTACTCTTGTCTGGCATTGCTGGCCAACTTGTTGTTCTGCAGGCACAAAAAATTGTTGAGCAGTGCCTTTGGACATTGCTTTCTCATAAGTAGCCCTTGTTAGGAAAGGGGCACCTTCCGAAACATGGACCTCCTCCTCTTGATCAGGATGCTCTTCCTCCATGACTATATTTTGGCAAAGGGTCTTCACCCTTTGATCTTCATTTGCATCTTTGCTTCTCTGCAAAATTTGCACATGCTCATGTGTTCCTCTACATAAATTTGGAGCTGGAAAAGAAATGGAACAATGAGCTCCTGCTTCCTCAAAATACTGCTCAGCCTTTATCTTGGAAACTTCAGAGGCCAAGAACTCAATCATCCTAGCTAATTCATCTATTTCAGGATCATAGGATGATGAGGATTCACCTCCCTATCTTCTCCTCTCGGCATCACCTTTGAGTCTCTCTGCAGAAAAGATATTTGCTTCTACTTCAAAGGATGCAACTTGCATATCAGCCAAAGAAGCAGACTTTCTTTCTCTTAATAGCAAGCAGATCTGAGAATCGAAAGCATTGGCATAAGTAATCATAGCAGAAGAAGGGTTAGGTCTTATTTCAGCTGGCATTCTGTTGTACATATGATTGAATCTGATATTGAAATCAGACAGCAACTCACCATCTTCTCTCTGCAGGTTCCAAAATTCATCATGATAAAAGAGCAGATCTTTATGATTTCCCCAATGCTTTAAAAATACATCATATAAAGCATCAATGTCTGCAATGGACCTAGGGGGTAAATTTCTAAACCAATTTCTAGCTTCCCCATCTAGGCTTTGGACAAAAACCCTCATCCATACATCCTCTTCATTGATATCCAGGTTATCAGCATAGCTATAGAAGGCCTCTAAATGCTCCTCGGTTGACATTCCTTCTGCACCAGTAAACCTTGGCATAAATTCTTGATAATCTCCTGCAGGCATGGCATTTAAAGGGGTAGGCAAGACTAAAGGTCCATACCTAGCAGCAACTATTCTTTCTATCTTTGTAAGGGCTTGCAGGCCTGCCATGGTTGAGGTAAGTGGAAGGGTACTGGTAGACTGAGTGGAATTGATCAATGAAAATAATGACAGAAACAAAGGAATATGATGGACAACATGGATGCTTGTTTGAACTGAGGTCCAAAAGGGAGATGAATGACAAGGAGCTGCATGAATCTCTGAAGGTATTTCTACACTAGCAGAGATACATAAAAATTCCAAGGCTTAATTGATCCTGGTGCTCCTTACTGTGATATTTTCTTCTGCTGAACGATCTTCTCAGAATCAGGAACTGGTTTAGCTGATGATTTCCAAGGATTTCTGCGAGCATGCTTCACCAACTACACCAGAACTGCAATGTGGAGTCGCCAAATGATGGTCTTCCTCCAATGGAGTCACCAGATAGATGATTACAACCAAAATATGTGTTCAAATCTTGTTTATCATCAAAGTTTGAAGCTGTGTCGTTCTCCCAGGGAAGCTGAGCTTCGATTCTCCTCTCCCCGGCAATGGTGCCAATTAATGTTATCACCCCAAGAAACTCTCCTAGGTTGTATCTCAGAGATGCTCGAGAACATCACAAACTCAAAAAAATGTTGGATAAATAGTGGATGAATGAAAGAAATGCTGCACATTCAAGCCAGATAACCACTTCTACTATGCTTGACCCCATACATGGGTGAACACCCCCAGACTACAAGGATTTAGACCACCAATTACTCATAGTTTGAGGATAAGGTGATAATGGAGAAGACTGACCACACCAGCAGATGCACAGGATCCTGTGATGGCTGGCTGCAACCAGTTAAAAGGTCTGTAAATCTGTTTTCTAATACACAGACACGATGAAAACTCTCTGGCACTAAAAGAACAGAAACCTGCATACAAATTCAATGATACATGCTAAATCCTAACACAAAGGTGGGATGACAGCCCCTCTAATGCTAACATTAACAACACATTAATAAATGCAAGATAGGCACAGCCTGGAACAAGAAGAAGAAGTGGAAAGTGAGCAATTAACAACAAAAGAAGCTTGCATTAGCTGAAAATGAAGACCAGACGCTACAGGTATCACAACAGTTACAATCTCCAAAAGTTGAACCTTACAGTAAAATAACACTCATCAACCTGATTACATTGTCTCTATTGATATATATAGAATATGTTTACAAAGTTTCTCTACTAGGCTATGCGTGGAGGTGTCAATAAATGAACACCAACCACATTTACAATTAGAAATGGGCCTCTGCTACAAATTTGACTGCTTTAATGGAGAAATTTGATCTTTCTGGTGCTCTGCAGTCCTTCCTGAACAGGTAGAGTGTAATATGTACAAAGCTCCATATATGATTAATGCGGTTATCTTCTCGAGCCCTGCACTACTTGTCTTTCGACCATCCTATTGATAAATGTAGTCGTTGGACCCATTAACTGCGCAGGTACATGGTAGCAGATCGTTGCTTTCTCCTTCCTTGGGTAGCAGAGAGCAGTCATATGAGTTAAAAATCATGGAGGAAGCATGAGTAGAAGGCGAAAATAAATAATGGCCGTTGGATCATATATACGGACAACCGATATCAGTTTAGAACGACTTATCGGGAGAAAACGAGAGCGGAGCATCGTGGACCTTTGGATCATATAGATCAACGGTGGAGATCACATGATGAGGGTTACCAGGAGGTTTAATAATCAGGATATACGAGAGTCGTCAGATCAGGGCGCAGATGATCCGATGGCCATCGCACGAGGAAAATGCGTGATGGATAATGCACGGGAGAATGACGGTATAGCGGGCGGGTGGTTTCCCCGCACCGCTCATCGGGCAATGGTGGTATCCGTATAACAATGCGCAATGCAGTTAAAACACGCTACGTGGCAGCGAGAAACCACCGCCCCCGCAAGTTAACAAGTGCGCTAATCGAGCGATCAGGGGAGCGTCAACCGTCAATCTCGCTATGGACGGTCGGATGACAAGGAAGGAGCGCGAGGTTTAACGTGCGGGTTGGGGGCGACAGGGACCGTTAGATCTGATACGATCAACAGTGGAGATCCAAGTCGGGGGTTAAATGAGAGCGCCAAGTTATATGATTAGGTTATATGGTAACTACGGTTTAGCGCTCGGGGGTCAGAAGAAAAACGGGATTGCAGAGTTATAAAGATAAAACAGAGGGCGAAGGGTAAAAAGGAATTAAGCAGAGGAATATGAATAAGGCGAGGAATGAAGATTTTGCAAAAGATTTTGAATGAAAATAGGGACAGCGGGAGTCAAGAAGATATAAGTGAAAATGAAGGAGGAGGAAGGAGAAGGCTGCTGCCAGCTTTATTTAAGCACCCACAACACTGCCAAGTTGTCTTTGACCCTTTCCCATTGAAGTTTATAGCAGAGCTAACAGGCACTTGGCTTAAATAATAGGTATATACTATATTGAAGTTTCAATGTCGTTTTCAATGGCAAGTTTCAAGTTTCACTATTCAGCAATCGAATGTTTGGCGTATTCCTTTGGTTATGACTTTTCAACCCTATAAATGGGGCTTAAATAGATTTTTAAAATGCACTAAGAAATGGTTTCATACTAACCATCGACCAAGTCATCAAGCATTCCTTCCTTGGTCGATGTCTTTCTGACTTCAAAGGCTTTAACCATGCATTCACAACTTTGGGTATTTTTGTTCTTCCAAAATCTGTTGTTGATGTATTAGTTCAGTTGTCTTATGCTAAACGAACTTGCAAATTCAAGATTACAATGCAATATATGTTGATAATATGTCCTTTAGGTAGCATTTCCTCATATATACCTAATTGTGTTTCAAGGTCATAACGATATATTAGGTCAAATTGTGTTTGTGTTGTTGGACAGACTCCTCTTTGATCCTTAACAAAACCTCATATCCTTTAAAACCAACCCTCTTTTTTGCAAAGTTATATATGGAAATTTTAATTTTAATTTTTTATTGTATTTTACAGGAGCCAAATTAAATAGAAGGCACAACTCCAAATCTAAACAGAAGCTACAATTTAAAAACAAGTCCAAAACAACAACAATGCCGAGGGAGAAGGACTTTGCTTGGGCTTACTGTGACAATATTCTTGGAGACCCTAAGCTCCTTTGTAAATTTTGCAAAGTGCAATGTAATGGAGGCATTTATAGATTCAAGTACCACCTTGCACAAATACTCGGCCATGATATAGGTCTCTACAAAAACGTTGACGAAAATGTCAAACACCAAGAAACCTTGGTCGTTGATATGTTGAGTTAGCACAATGCAAACAAAGAAAAGAAAAAAAAAGAAACAGGAACTCTTGGAGTTAACAATTTTTCTTCCACTACCCCATTGTTATCTCCCTCTATTGAATCCTCAATGGAGTTCCCAAGTTTCCCACACATGCCTCCAAGTCCAAGTCAAACTCAAGGCCAAATGAATCCTCCTGCATTCAACATTGGAGGTGGAAAAATAAACACCTTTTTTTCTCCCCGCACAAAACCCATTTCCCAACCTACCTTGGATACCACTGGTTGGAAAAAAAATATCCATAGTCACGCAAGGAAGGCCATTGATAACTTTTGGTACTATTCTAACATACCTTTCCACTGTGCCATAAGTCCTTATTGGCAAGCTATGATTGATGCAGTTGATGTTGCATGTCCACGGTTCAAATATCCTTCATTAGAGAGCATTAGGACAAATTTTCTATTAGAAAATGTTGAAGATGCCATGCTTGTGCTATCTGAATTTCGTTCATCATGGGTAGAAACAGGGTGCACGATCATGAGTGATGGATGGACATATCAGAGGTATATAAATTTAATAAATCTCCTTGTATCTTGTCCAGTAGGTACAATGTTTCTCAAATCAGTGGATGCCTCAGACAAGTTTAAGACTACACAACTTATTTGTGAAATGATGGAGGAAGTTGTTCAAGAAGTGGGAGAAGAACATGTTGTACAAATTGTCACCGACAATGCAGCTAAGTATATGGATGCTGGTAAACTTTTTGAGATTAAGCACCCCACTATTTTTTGGACCTATTGTGTTTCCCATTGTATATATTTAATGCTTGAGGACATTGGTAAGCTTCATTGGATACATGAGGTTGTGGAGAAGGAAAAAATCCATAACCAAATACATATACAACCACATTATTGTCCTAAACACCATGAGAAAATACACTGAAGGTAAAGAAATTGTTCAACCTACAGTGACTATTTGGAACAAATTTCATATCTTTGAAATTTGTGGTTGAGCAAAAGATAAATCTGAAGAGGATGTCCTTGGGACTTGATAGGATGGCATCTAAACATTCCAAGACCCTTGAAGGCATTGAAGTTGTTGCACTTGTGTTTAATGATGGTTTCTCAAAAGATGTCGAAGAGATTATTGTTGTGATGGAGTCCCTTGTTAGAGTACTCAGGTACTTCAAGTCTTTTAACTTTTTCATGTTTTAAATTTCATTTCAAGCTTCTTTTTATTTTCAATGTTTCATATTAATTTAAATTTGAAAGCTTGAACTTTCAAGATGGTTGATGGTGACAAACCCACTATGGGTTACATTTATGAGGCAATGGATCTCACAAAGGAGGCCATCAAAAGAAGATATGGGGATGAGGAGGAAAAGTATATGCCTCTTTGGGACATTATTGATGCACATTGGGATAGGAAATTTCATTCCCCCTTACATGCTGCTAGGTACTTCTTAAACCCATAGTATTTTTATGATAAGAGAAAATTTAATGAGGATGGGGAGTTTCATAGAGGACTTATGACATGCATGGAAAGGTGCTTCCCTGGTCCAGAATTTCAAAGTAGTGTCTTTTCCCAACTATAGGATTATAGAGCACCACCTAAATTATTTTCCTATACCAGTGTTATATGAGAAAGGTATAAGGTGTTGCCAGGTACGTCCCTTTTGTAGAGATTTTGAATAATATGACACTTATTCACATAGATTATCCCGATTATACACTATTGCAGAATACATGCATAATACATAACCTCCTTTACATTGATCATCAATTTAGCAACATTAGAATCAATTAAACATCAATCACATGCACACATTAACACAGTATGTAACCTGGGGAAAGCATACAGCTGAAAATCCCACACTATCTGTATATTATATTGATTGAGAACATGTAAAAATACATAGTACAATACTCCTCACAAGTACTCAGTACTGTCTCCACCTGTTACACACAAACTAGCTCAGATATGAATTAATCACAAGTTCAAATCTCCTCCACTGCTTCCCTGCCTCCACTGCGCAATCCTGCATGAGAATGGCTGATCCAAACTTTTATTTCCCTTGGCTGAACCATGCAATCCTCATTGGAAGTACTCAATCCATTGATTGTGCAAGATCTCATGCACAACTATAGTCACAACTGATAGCAATCTCAACCTCTAACACCTGTCTCCATTGAACTGTCCATGCACTGAGTTAACTGATGTATTCTTTAGTTGCTTTATGAGTTAATAATTAGTGAATTAATTCACATCACTCATCACTAGTGTATTTGCAGTTAAACTAAATACAACTAGTTCAACCAAGTCAAACTGAACACAACTCCATCAACTCCTCAATCAACTCCACCAAACTCAATCACTTGAGTTCTAACTGAAGTCCATCATGCAATAGCTCAACTGACCCATAAGAAAAGCGTATTTCCTTCTGGAAGTTGCATGTGCCACATCCGTAGCTCGAACTGAAGTGCTCCAAGAGGATAAGATAATGTTTGAGTCCAAATATTATTATGAGCTAATAATATTCGACTGTTCTATTTTTAGCCTGGCAGTCTAAAAATAGACTCCGCCCATATGTTTAAAAATATAAGTCCATCTATTTTTACCAACACGATCAATCATCCACAAATAGCATCCTGCAACTCATAGACCATGATCCATATGTCTAAAAATACACATAGTCTAAAAATAGACTTTGCGCCAAAAATAGCTTGCGGGCCCACTTAGTGAAGGCAACTTCTTTCCACTAAGCTCCATCATCTTGTTGCATTCTCAACACTCCCTCTCAATAAGATATGGATTATCTGCAACCCCTATCTTGCAACTCTGGAATGTTCTTCATGCAACACATTTGCCCGGTCCACTTGCTCCAACAACACTTGGAACAAAAACATTCCCAACTGACCACTCTGTTGGGCTAGGAACATACTCTGATGCTGAAGATCTACCTATTGTTGACAAGTGCTCCCTCTCTGACATCTGCGCTACTGAAACATCTCCATGCATCTCGCACCATTGCACACTTCTTTGTGCCACCTAGCACTGTGCAAAACACTTGTGCCTCTCACATTGTTGCAGCCTGCTAGCTATGCACTGTCCTGGGATTCCCTACACTGTCACTCTCTCTGTCGCTCCATCCGTATCTGTCTCTACCCAATCAATCAATTCCTACTACTCCAAATCGGGGCTACCATAGCAAGGTCTCATCCAAGAGGTTGGGTACCTCAAGGATCCTGCCCCTCCTGCTTGGGATGATCAATCCACATCACCCCACCTCCTACCTAGAGGTATGGTTGCATGCGATCCCTCAGCCCACCTGGCTCGAATTTGCCCCCTACTGGAGGTCTCTACATGAGTAGATGTCTCTACTCAATCTCCTCTCAGCTTCCCTTGTTGTGGCTGCTCCACAACCTCCTGAAGCTACTGCACCAATCGTGGCTCCTCCACAATCGTCTGAGACTTCTTCTGGCTCTACATGTTGAGAAGTAATATACGCTCCCTCTCAACCACCAAGTCTCCATCAGTTGCCTTGCTGCTCAATGCTTTACATGCATCTTGAACCTCAAGAGCATATAGGTTCTTGACCCGTGAACCAATCTGCTTCACCTGTCTAGTGATGATGTGTCTAAGGAAAACCTTTCCCTTACTGAAGACTACATCACAGCCTCTGTCTTCCAGCATCGCGATCTTCACCAAGTTTCTCTTCAGTCCTGGTACATACTTGACATCGGTCAAGGTAAGGCAAGCTCCATGCTCCCTCTGAAAAATAACCGTGCCTACACCTGAGACACTATACTTCTCATCATTACCCATCGCTATGAGTATCTGGAGATCTTTCTCCTCCAAAGTACTGAACAAACTTTTGTCACCGGTCATGTGGAAAGAAGCTCCATTGTCAAGAAACCAACCACTTCCCACCATGGATGAAACCATGCATGCGAAGAGTGTGAAATCCAACTCAAACTGTGAAGCAAGTGCCTCACCTTCAGATCCTTCCCCAGATCCCTTCTTGGATTTCTTCTTTGGGCAATTAGTAGCATAATGGCCCAACTCATGACAATGAAAGAAGCTCACCTTTGACTTGTCAACCTTCTTCCCATCATTGGAAGAACTGGATTCGGCAAGAGAACCCTTCTCCTTCCCCTTCTTAACCTTACTCGCTAAGGCACAATTCTCCTCATCATGCATGGATGAAGAACTGTCTCTAGTGCTTCGTCTGATCTCCTCTTGCACAAGATCTAACCAAAGTCTCTCCCATCCTGGCAATTTCTCCCGACCATTAACAGAGTCCTAATAGGAATGCCAACTCTTTGGAAGACCAAGGAGAGCCAAGCTCACCAAGTCCTCATCATCAACAGTCACCCCCACACTTCCCAGCTCATCCCGACATTGGGTGAACTTCATGAGATACCTGAGCATATTGTCTCCATTCTCACACTTAATGTTTCTGAGTTTATCCTTGATCACCAACTTCCTCTGGTCGCTCTTGCTTTGGAATAGATATGTCAACACTTTCCACATCAAGTACGGAGAAGCCTTTCCATGCAGGCTGGACACAATGTGATCCTTCACGCCCTCCAACAGAATCCTTCGACACTTTGTTGTCTTCTTTTGCCAAGCCACAGCTTCAGCAACATCAGTAGGCTTTGGGACCTCAGCCTCTATGAACTCCTTCAGCCCATTGTCATCTAACACCGCCTCCATCCTATCTTTCCATGCAATATAATTCGAGCTACCCTCAAGAGCATACTCCAATCGCAATTCGTTGAAAGACATTTCAACTTTGACACCAAGAAAACACTGCTGCAAATTCGAATTCCACCAGCTCAGAACTCAACTGCTTCCGATCTAAAATTCATGAGAACAAAGTATTTTTCGTACAGAGATTGACTATATGGGCTTTTACCAGATATCTCACCTTCCAAAGGAAGGATGAATCCAAAGGCTACCTGGCCTGATTACAGACTTTGCCTGAAGAAATAAAATGTAAACACTTTCTGAATAATAGATATGATGATCAACAACTTTGATACCATGTAGAAATTTTGAATAATATGACACTTATTCACAAAGCTTATCCTAATTATACACTATTGTGGAATACATGCATAATACTAACCTCCTCTACGTTGATCATCAATTTAACAACATTAAAATCAATGAAACATTAATCGCATGCACACATTAACACAGTATGTAACCCGGGGAAAGCATACAGCTGAAAACCCCACACTATCTGTATATTATATTGGTTTAGAACATGTAACAATACATAGTACAATACTCCTCACAAGTACTCAATACTATCTCCACCTGTTACACACAAACTAGCTCGATCTGAATCAATCACAGGTTCAAATCTCCTCCGCTGCTTGCCTGCCTCCACTATGCAATCCTGCATGAGAATGGATGAGAATTTCTAATCCAAACTCGTATTTCTCTTGGCTGAACCACGTAATCCTCATTGGAAATACTCAATCCATTGATTGTGCAAGATCTCATGCACAACTATAGTCACAACTAATAGCAATCTCAACCTCTAACACTTGTCTCCACTGAACTGTCCATGCATTGAGTTAAATGGTGTATTGTTTAGTTGCTTTATGAGTTAATAATTAGTGAATTAATTAACAATTAATTCACATCACTCATCACTAGTGTATTTGCAGTTAAACTAGATACAACTAGTTCAACCAAGTCAAATTGAACACAACTCCATCAACTCCTCAATCAACTCCACCAAACTCAATCACTTGAGTTCTAACCGAAGTCCATCATGCAATAGCTCAACTGACCCATAATAAAAGTGTATTTCCTTCTGGCAGTTGCATGTGCCACATCCGTAGCTCGAACTGAAGTGCTCCAAGAGGATAAGATAATGTTTATAGTCCAAATATTATTATGATCTAATAATATTCGACTATTCTATTTTTAGCCTGGCAGTCTAAAAATAGACTCCGCCCATATGTCTAAAAATATAAGTCCATCTATTTTTACCAACAAGACCAATCATCCAAAAATAGGATCCTGCAACTCATAGACCATGATCCATATGTCTAAAAATAAACTTTGTGCCAAAAATAGCCTGCGGGCCCACTTAGTGAAGGTGACTTCTTTCCACTAAGCTCCATCATCTTGTTGCATTATCAACACCTTTGAGGCTTGAAGGCTTTATCAGTTCATTAAATTTGTTTAAACTTTATTTTGTATGTTAAATGTTTTATTAATTTTTTTTTGTCTTTTTAAGTTTTCACTCTTTAGTATTTAGTATGCCTACTCACAAACCCTTGCCACTTGCTAGGTATTTGGTGGCAAAACTTTTTGTAGTGATACACCAGATTTAAAGAGATTTTCCATTTGAATCTTAAACCAAGCATGCAATGCTTCAGGTTGTGAGTGCGACTGGAGCATGTTTGAGAAAATACATTCTAAGAAGCGCAACCGATTGACACAAAAGCACTTAAATGACCTTGTATTTTTCCATTACAATCTACGGCTTCCTAACAACAAAATACTAGGTGAGAGCTTGAATTTAAAGGTTTCATAATCTGATTTGGAATTTAAAGTTCAAAGTCAAAATTAAATTCACATTTCAATGTCTCATGAGAATGATAGGTTTGGATCATTCGCCAATAGACCTTGAAGAGATAGTTTTGCAAAATACAAATGCAGCAAATTGGGTCCAATTAGAGGCTCCTCTTTTAAGCCTACATGACTTGAAGAACTTTGAGAGTCAAGCAAGCAGAGGAGTGGGAGGAATCACTTCTAATTCTCACTCTTAAGAGTATTAGACTCTTAGTTACTAATTTTTTCTAATTAGCATGCAGTTGTTTGTAAACTTTTAGAAGCAATTGCTTCTAGTTCTATGTAGTCACTAGTTAGGAGTCATGACTTAGTACTTTGGATCATGTTTGGACTCATAACATATATGAGATGCTTATTCATTCATGATATTTTGGACATCTATTGATATTATGAATTTTTTGGACATGGTTTTATTGAATATCAATGAAAAATGTTTTTTTTTTAAATTCAATATATGTGTATATTTTTATTTATTGAATTCACTGATTTTTTTCCAATTTTTTTTTTTTGATTTTTCCCCAATCTGATTAAAACTCTTAGCTCTTTTGCCTTGACAATTTATTGTTTATTCTAAGTATGATAACATTGATTACAAGTTTCATTCTTCACTTATGAGTGCTAATGTGTGCTAGAGAGTGCCAATGCATGCTAAGGAGTGTTAGGGAGTACTAGGACAACACAAGGGAGCATAGGTCAAAATGCATGGAAGTGAATGAATATGAGGGTGTATTGGGGAGTGTCAACCAATGCTAGTTGTCATGCCAAGGAGGGAGTGACAAGGTATTCTAGGAATGGGTAAAGCATGCCAGGGAATATCAGGGAATGTCAAGAAGTGTTAGAGTTTGCTAGGTAGTTCTGGGATGTGCTAACATGTTCCAAATAGTGCCAAGGCATTCCAAGTGCTAAGACATGCTACGATGTGCAAGGTGCCAGAGTATGCCAATATGCGTCAAGGAATTTCAAGGCAACAAAAGGAATAAACAAGCTAAAATGAAAGAAAATGAACACATAATAGCGTTAATAAGTCGGGACTTTATCTTTTTCAAAAGGGGCATGCTAGGCACACTAATAATATGTTCCAATACATGCCAAGTGCCAATGTGTGCCAAGTGTTAATTTTTGTCAATGCAATATTATGCCAAGGAGTTCCAGGGCATGTTAGAGACTACAGGGAATGCCAACACATGATATGGGAGTGTTATGCTATGCTATGGCATGCCAACATGTGCTTTGGCATCCTACTCATGGCAAGATGTCCTATGTACAAAGATGTTCCAAGACATGCGAGGTGCCAAGGAATGTTAGTGTATTTTTCCAAAGCATGTTAAGGCATGCCATGAGTGTTGAGGAGTGCTAGGTATCTCTCATTAATAGAATTGACAGAGCCTGATTATGTATTAAATAATATAGTTCCTACACACACTAGTGGAACTTTATTTAAAGGAAATTTGCTAGATAATAAACCTAATAGAGATGAATCATGTGTTGACTCATAGGAAGACTATATTCTTATGACTTGACGTAAATGATACACACTAACTACTTCTTAACAAATTGACTGGCTATTACAACCACTATGACCTTGGGCACATAATGAAAAAGACTCCACAACAATGGTCTTAAATCATTATATTTTGACAAAAAATATAGTAACAGGTACATAGCATCATCAAAAACTCATTGGAATGATCAATGATGACGAAAAATTTTTAACCGTCACCAAAAGTAACCAAAAAGAGCATTGGTGAGGGTCAATAAAAGATCATCACTCGAAGTGTCACCAAAGAGAGAATTAGTGATGGGCCTTTAACGACCCTCACCAAAAATGTCATTGAAAATGGCTTTGGAGGCAAACCTTAAAGGACCATCACTATATACACTTACAACAATAATTTTTTAAAGACAGTCACCATATGTGACATTGGTGATGGACCTTAAAGGTCCGTCATAGGCATGAAGTGTCATAAAAAACTCATTGAAATGATAAATGATGACGAAGATTTATTGACCATCACCAAAAGTAACCAAAAATATCATTGGTGACAGTCAATAAAAGATCGTCACTAGAAGTGTCACCAAAGAGAGAATTAGTGCTGGGCCTTTAACGACCCTCACCAAAAGTGTCACCAAAGAGAGAATTAGTGACGGGCCTTTAAAGACCCTCACCAAAAGTGTCATTTAAAATGACTTTGGTGACAACCTGTAAAGGACCATCACTATATACACTTACAACAACGCTTTTTTAAAGATCGTCACCATATGCGACATTGATGACAGACCTTAAAGGTTCGTCACAAGCATGACCCTCACCAATGACCTTTTTTCTTGTAGTGAAATTTATGTGGATTCAACCGAATGTTGTAGTGTCTACAACAAAGAAAAATATGTTGAAGATGATCACGGTGATCATGGCGCTTACGAGAATGAGCAGGAAGGTCATCCAAGTAAGGTTGAATGATGATCCAAATGTTGTGAAACGCATAGGACATCGCCCTTTGAAAATTAGCCCCACCATTTTTTACGCCATAAGGGATATTTTTGTATGTGAAAGTACCCCTGGACAAATAAAAGCCATCTTTTCTTGATCAATCGACGTAATGTTAATCTGGTTGTAACTAGAAAAATCATCCATAAAGGAAAAAAGTTCATTCCTAGCACATTCATCAATGATCTGATCAATGAAGGGAGTGGGATAGTTATCCTTAGCACATGCACGATTGAGATCACGGTAATCGACGCAAAGGCGGATCGTGCCTTGTTTCTTTTTCACTGTTACAATATTTGACACCCAATCTGTGAGAGGGATTGGATAAATGAATGAAGCTTTGAGAAGTTTTTTAACTTCACCCTTCATAGTTGCTGCTTTCCTGGGGTGCACTGGTTGGAGCCGTTGGCGAACGGGCTGTGCGTGAGGATAAGTCAATATTTTGTGCACGACAATGCTAGGATCAATGCCAGGCATTTCCTCATATGACCACACAAAAACATCACGAAATTATTGGAACAGACGAGTATAAATCTTGATCTCATGTGGAGAACAAGTTACCCCGATATGGACATTTTCAACGACACCAGGCTTGACAGAAATATCAATTGGCATTGTTTGGGTAATGTTACCCAAATTTCCTTCCAACCATACTTCATGAGTCATGATCGACGCCTGAAGCGGTAGGGAAGGAAACTGAGAAGAGAACTCTTCGAGACAAGTAGACATGACCGTCAGGCTAGGCAGGAATGAGGAATGATGATGAGTATCATTCCAAGGTGGTTCCTCTAGAGACATTACTTCCATGATACTTTCGTGAGTAAGGAAAGCCTCAATTAAGGTATTAAGAGATTCTAAAGCACCAAGCGACGGGGATTGATAATACGTATCAAGAGATGTCCTCGAAACATGAAAATCAGAGGATACGGAACTTGAGGCTGAAACAATTTCCACATAATTGATTTCAGTAAGACTAAGTGGCATAACCTCACCCCAGGTATCAATAAGATCTGGTGAAGGTATGACCCAAGGATCATATTTGACTGAGATCATGTTGACAGAGGCAACATGAGGAGGTGGGAGCGGAAAATTTCCCATCAAGGCAAAATCTTTAAAAAGTCCTGCCCCCACACTCTCATAAGGAGCACCGGTGTGCTTGACATATGGAACATTACCATCTAAGTAGGAAGAGGCAAACAAAGACAGTTGGTCAACTGTGACAATCTTCCCTTGATGGGGAAAACAAATCATGTGGAACAGGGAGGAGGCTACAACATGCATGGCATGGGTCCAGCTTCGTCTGAGTAGAAGATTATAATTGAGATTAGCGTCAACAATCTCCAATTCGATGTGTATTGTCTTTCCCTCCAAAGTAATAGCAAGGTTGGGTAAGACACCGAATGGTTGTGAATCCCATCATTCGAAAGCTTCCAAAGTGTTAGGGGATTGGATAAAAGTACGAGAACCAATTTCCTTCTAGTAAGCGACTGAAATGATGCAGGTAGAAGCACCTTCCTCGATGATGGTCCTATGAATGGTTTTCTCATTGATGATTACCCGAATGAGAAAGGAAATCTGATGAGGCAGTCATGGAATGTGGTTCTCTAGATCAAAACATATCAAATTGGAATCGGTAGGATCAATACCTCTAATAGGTGATAGTAATGATTTCCATTGAGACCGACAGCTTTAGAGTACCTCAAGAGCAGACATAGTTGATGGTGCCTGACCCAAATCCTCAACAATATTATAGTGTTGAGCGGCTCGAGCGTTGGGATTGTACGAGGAATTCCTTAGCAAACCTTGAGAAGGTGGTCGAATGGCGAAATCAGGGTTAGGGTGCTCAATATGAAGAGGGCCAGAACTTGGGGCTGAAGAAGAAGGGGTGGCCTCTTTCTCTTTCCCGGTTGTCGAAGTAAGAGTTTGATACTATTTTGATCTAGTAGCCACATTAATAGGCGTACTCATCATGAACACTTGTGATCCTAAGGAAGCAAATGATAGAGGCTGGTCTACCATTTGAGTCTACTGAGACGGAAATGGCTCTTTCAAGACAGTTGGGGTCCCTTTAAGCAAACAACTAACTTTAAACTATCGGGGAAAATTCTTAGTATAATGATCCTCCTCACAAATGAGGCATGGATACTTAGGCTTCCGTTGTGAAGAGTCACCAACAGATGACTTGGGAGGACCCTGTTTTGGGGCACTGGCTTTACCCTTGCCTTTGCCTTTCTTCTTACCTTTTGAGGATTTGTCTGTTGTGGTAGACTGAACATCGTGGACCTCTGAGGTTTTACCAGGGCCAAGTGGATTCTGGGAGGGACTATTAGAAGCAGTGTTCGAGACCGAATTTTGTTTATAAGAAGATTTCGCAGGGGTCGGGGACACTGAACCAATTACTCCATCAACAGGGGGTGTAGCCTGTGACTTCGATGTCGTTGGATCAGATGATGGCTGCGGAGCATCGGGTAATAACTCATACAAAGTGCCAGACTGAGAATAAATGAGGTCTAAGTATTGGGCATGAGCAATGGATTTTTCTTCAGTAACGCATCCACCCATAGCTATATCACGAGAAATTGGAGCAATAAATGACTTGGTAAACCATTCGGTTAGCAACTGATCAACAATCTCGAATTTGATCAGGCGATGTTTATGTTTCCATTCATGGATGTGATCAGATATGTGTGTCACAATATCTTGCTTGAGCGATGTAAGAAAATAGGTGCCAGTTTCATAGCGAACCGACAACTAGAAACCCATGAGGAAAGCCATGGCTAAAGAGTTGAAGTCATGGTAAGTACTTCAAGGGAGCTCAATGTACCATTTGGCTGTAGCACCTGTAAGGGTTCGTTGGAGAAGATGGAGACGAATAGAATCATCAACGTAGGACTTTGAAGAGCATCAGAGGTGATATGTCATCACATGGGCTTGAGGATATTCTTTTGCTTTCCCATCTAACTTCGGAAAATCACTTGGGATCTTGGACAGAACCGAAGGCCAGTATGGCGAATGAAGAATTGGATCATTCGTGAGTCGAGACACATCTGGCAACTCTAGTGTAGCCAAGAATGACAATTGAGTATTGAAATGCATGGGAGGTCGATAAGCAGGTCCAACCGGAGCATCCCATCCCTGTTGGTAAGGATTTTGGCCCCACCGTGGAGGGTTTTGGCCGTATGGCATTTGATTTTGCCCCCACTGTAGGTTACCTTGGCCATAGGGAGGATTTTGACCTTGAAAGCCTTGAAACTGTCCGGACATAGGTTGCTAATAAGCAACATACGGGTTAAAAGGTTGTTGAGCCTGTTGACCTTGGACATATGGATACTGCACTTGTTTGTTGGAAATAATACTGAGAGGGGGGGTGAATCAATATTATCTAGTTCTTTTAATAAATCTTCCTTATTATTTTTGCATGTCAGTACCATAAAATAATGAGCATGAACAAAGAAAATAGATAGTCACACCAAAGAACACAAGATGTAAGGTGGAAACCCAATGTCGGTGAAAACCACCTGCTGCAATATGTCTCTATCTTCTTTCAAATTAGAAACTCCTTTTACAATGGTTTTGTACTGGTGCAGTCCTTTACCAGTACGCAGGCTGCAACCTGCAGAGAGCTACAACTCTCTCTCGTTTTCCAGTCTCTCCTGGAAGGGAGCTACAACCCCCTACTTCTTTTCTTACAAGGACCACTTTTCATAAATTTTCAAACTGGATCCATAAGCATCAAATGATCATCAAGTATAAGAGAATCACCCAATCAACTGTAGTAACCAGATCAACAATAATAGGACCAAATCCAGAGCACAACAATGATAAACAAAGATTTTAAGAGAAGTAAGCACTCTACTCAACTGATCGCCTGCTTACATAAGCACCCTGCTCAACTGCTGGCCTGCTTACAGTACTCACCCTGCTCAACTGCTTGCTTGCTTACAGTACGCACCCTGCTCAACTGCTAGCCTGCTTATGTACGCACCCTGCTCAACTGCTAGCCTGCGTACCTCGCTCTGAGTCCATTGAACTGCCTGCGGACCTCCGCACTTGCAACCCTTCTGTGCCTACGTACCGACGCACCTGCAACCCTTCAGTGCCTGCGTACCGGCACACCTGAAACCCTTCTATGCCTGCGTACCTCGCACCTGTAACCCTTCTGTGCCTGCGTACCGGCGCACCTGAAACCCTTCTGTGTCTGCGTACCGGCGCACCTGAAACGCTTCGTTCCTGCGTATGTACGCACTTTTCTCTCACTGTACCTGCGTACCCTCGGGCATAGATGATTTCAAGACTTCAGAAATAACCCAAACAATCAGATCTACAGATCTGAACATGCGCCGAAGAGATCTCGGTCCATCAGTAGATTCGCCTTCTTTAGATCTAGACCAGATCTAGCCCTCATAAGATATTCAACCAAAAACATGCTCAAGCCAAATGATCTCCTTTACTTTATATAGGAAAGCTCTTCCTTAAAACATGGATCAATACCACGAACCGACACCATAATAACCCAATACCGTCGGCTAAATACCAAGAGTAAAACATAAGAAAACCCCACATGTGAATTTCTTTGCCTTGAAATGTGTGCACTGGGGGTACGCACCTCCTGAACGGGATAACTGCGGGTATGTACGCACTTTATGTAACACTGACCTGCGTGTACGCACCTTATGTAAGGTGTACCTGCGTACCCCTTATTTTCTTCAATATTTGATAGCTGATCATCAATCTCTGTTGCTGACTTGAAGTACTGTGATCTATCATCTGAATGGGTTGCCATCAAGGACAACACTTTAGCCATAATGCCAACAATCTCCCCCTTTGGACTTGATGGCAACCTCAAATCTTCAGCTTCATTCTCCCCCTTTGACATCAAGGGCAAAGGGTTATGCTCCCCCTAAGAACATGCTCCCCCTGAATATGAACCAGATCTGCAACGAAGAACCATAATCCACCATGAAAGAGATAGAGACATATTGCAGCTACTTCCAAGATCTCCTTCTGCACATCCTCCATAATGCCAACAATGCATTATATGCTCCCCCTGAACCTGTACCATCAATGAGAAGAGGTTCAGCAATAAGATGATGCATCAACAACCCCCAGCTTTTGCCTGAGGTATTCAAAAGTGTCCCTGGGCAATGGTTTGGTGAGAATATCAGCAACTTGTTCCTTAGAAGGAACATACTCCAACTTGACCTTATGTTCAAGCACTTGTTCCCGGAGAAAATGATACTTGATTGGTATGTGCTTGGTTTTTGAATGCATAACCAGATTCTTTGAGATGTTGATTGCACTTGTGTTATCACATAAGATGGGGATAGGTGGTGTACAAGTGATTTGAAAATCCTGCAAAGTCTGCATCATCCAAAGGAGTTGGGTGCAACAAGATGCAACAACAACATATTCCGCTTCAGCTGTAGACAAGGCAATCGAACTCTGTTTCTTGCTGAACCAAGATACCAGTCTGGAACCCATAAATAACGCACCACCACTTGTGCTTTTCCTGTCATCCACACTTCCGGCCCAATCTGCATCTGTATAAGCATGAAGTGTAAGATCTGTATCTCTAAGATACCATAAGCCATAATTTTGAGCCCCTTGAAGATATTTGAAAATTCTCTTCACTGCTTGGAGATGAGTCTCCTTCGGATTTGCCTGAAATCTTCCAACTATTCCAACTGCATGCATGATGTCCGGTCGGGTACCTGTCAAATAAAGTAAACTTCCAATCATAGATCTGTAGGTTGGTTGATGTACTGCTGCAGATTCATCATTTGCACTGAGGCTACATCCTGTGACCATGGGTGTACATACTGGTTTTGCATCTTCCATACCATATTTCTTCAAAATCTGTTTGAGATACTTGGTTTGAGATAAAAAGATTCCTCCTTCCTTTTGTTGGATTTGCAAACCAAGGAAATATGTTAGTTCTCCTAGCAAGGACATTTCAAATTCTTTCTGCATGACCAAGGCAAAACTTTGACTCATAGCTTCATTGCTCCCAAAAATAATGTCATCTACATACACAACAAGTATTAGCAATTTGTCATTTTCAACTTTTATATAAAGATTGCTATCTGTTGATCCTTTTGAAAAGCCTTGTTGATGAAGATATTTGTCCAAACGGTAGTACCAAGCCCTTGGAGCTTGTTTGAGACCATAGAGAGCCTTCTTCAATCTGCATACAAGATTTGGATCATTTCCAAGAATGAACCCATCTGGCTGTTCAATGTACACTTCTTCTTCCAAGTCTCCATTCAGAAAGGCTGATTTCACGTCCATTTGAAATACTTTGAAGTTTTGAAAACTTGAGAGAGCAAGGAACATTCGGATGGCCTCAAGTCTTGCAACCGGAGCAAAGGTTTCTTCAAAGTCTATTCCTTCTTGCTGCACATACCCTTTACAAACAAGTCTGGCTTTGTTTCTAATTACTTCTCCATTTTCATTCAATTTGTTTTTGAAGACCCATTTTGTTCCGATAACATTCTTATTTTTTGGTCTAGGAACCAGCTCCCAAGTGTTGTTCTTTTCGATCTGCTCAAGTTCTTCATCCATTTCTTTCACCCAACATTCATCTTTGCATGCCTCTTTCACATTTTGTGGTTCAGTAGAGGAGAGTAATGCCAAATAGCTTGAAGCTTCTGCAACTATTCTTCTTGTTTGTACACCTGCTTCTTTCTGCCCCATAATCTGAGATTTTGGATGATTCTTCTGAACATATCTGGATGGTGTCTTTTCTTCTATTCTTGTTTGCTCCTCTGGTTCTTCTTGAGGTTCTTCTTCTTCATCATTCTATCATTGGGGGTAGCCTTCATCTTCTTCGATGTCTTCATGATGTACTTGCCTAGGAATGTATCCCTTCTCATCAACCACTACATCAATGCTGTCAAAAATTCTGCCAAGTCTTTTATTGTAGCATTTGTATGCTTTGCTATGTGGAGAGTAACCAAGAAGAATGCCTTCATCTTCTCTAGGTTCAAGTTTGCCAAGCTGCTCATCAGTATTATTGATATAGCATTTGCTCCCAAAGATTTTGAAGTGCTTTACCGAAGGAGTCCTACCACTCCAGAGCTCATGAGGAGTTTGAGTGCTGTTCACCCGGACATTTGTTTTGTTAAGAATAACAACCGCAGCATGTGCAGCTTCACACCAGAAAGTTGCGGGAGTTCCTGACTCATCAAGCATAGCACGAGCCATTTGTTGGACTGTTCTGTTCATTCTTTCCACAACTCCATTTTGCTGAGGGGTTCTTGTTGTAGACAATTCTCTTCTTATCCCATGTTCTTCACAGAAATCGAAGAATTCATTTGAAGTAAATTCCCCACCTCTGTCGGATCTGAGGCACTTAATTTTGTGACCTGATTCATTTTCAACCAAGGCTTTGAAGGATTTGAATTTTTCGAATGCTTCATCTTTGTGCTTCATAAGTCCTAACCAGACAAACCTGGAGAAATCGTCAATGAATAATATCAAGTATTCTTCTCCTCGAGGTGTTCTTTTCCTGAAAGGACCGCATGTATCTGTATGTACTAGCTCAAGAGGCATGCTAGCTGAACCTTCTTTCTCTGGAAAGTTATTTCTGGTTTGTTTTCCAAACTGACATGATTTGCATATGGTGTTGTCAGGAATTTTGATATCTGGAAGATCGTGAACTACCTGATATTTGCATGCTTTCCTTATTTGTGAAAAGCTTAGATGTCCCAACCTCCGATGCCATAACCAGTGCTCATCATCCTTGCTCAGATAGCATTGTTGTTGTCCTTCTTCAAATATGTATAGATTATTTGGAGTTCTTTTGCCTTTGATCACTGTTTTACCTGTATCAAGATCACGAACAAGACATCCATTTGATCTGAATATGACCTCGGTTCTTTGATCACACATCTGGCTGACACTTAGAAGATTATGCTTCAATCCATCAACATACAAAACATTTCCAGCCTTGACCTTTTTCTTTTAACTGAGCAATGCCTTTTCCTTTTATAGTTGCAGGAGTATCATTTCCAAAAGAGACTTTCTTTCCTTTTTCTAGAGCAGAAAATGACTCAAGTTTTTCTTTATCACCTATCATATGCTTCGAACATCCACTGTCAATGTACCATAGATTTTCCTGTCCCTCTACATAAAATGCTATCCCACATCTTTCTGTTTGTGGTTCCTTTATTCTCCATGTTTTGGTGCTTGAGGCTTGTTCCTTTTTCTGCTGAAACCTGCTCCTGCATTCAGAGTCTTCATGACCAAAGTTATTGCAAATAGAACATTCAACTTCATTTTCAAGAACCGAAAAGTTGTTATAGGTCCTTTTTGTAATCCCGGTCATACTTCTTGTTTTTGAGCTTCCCTAGTCATGATTGTTTTATATGCAACACATTGAGCTGCTTTGTGACCAAAGTTATGGCAAGAAAAGCATTGTCCATTGAAGAAACTTCTGCAGTTATCGAATCTACCAGCCAATTGATTGTAATTTCTATTGTCATCTATTCTTGAACCAAATTGAGAAGATTTTACCTGTGGCTGGTTGTAGCTTTTGTTCACCCTTAAGATGGATTGCCCCTGATAGTTTCTGTTTGTAATTCGTCCCTATTTTACCTGATGATCTTCATTGTGCTTTTGCTCATTTCTTCTTGCTGCATCAAGATAACTTTTTGAGGTGGATGCTTGAGAAGTTTCTCCATTATAGCCCAGACCTGTCTTGTTTAGTGGAGACCGCTGCACATTGATAATCTCATCCAAAGTTTCAGATCCTTTGACAAACTTGAGATTAATAGTTTTTGTTTTCTCAATCTCTTTTCTAAGACCAACAATTTCACCTTCTAATTTTTCAAGATGTTTTTCCTTTTCATCAATTTGAAATTGTAGAGTATCAATGATCATGTTCTTTTCTTCTATACATCTCTTGAGTCTAGTAATTTCATCATAAAGGTTATCCACATCTATAGCATCCATATAATCATCATCTTCAAATGCCATTAAAAACTTATATTCATTACCTTGTTCATCTTCATCACTGTTTGATAGACCATCACTATCTTCATGAGTGTAGTAGCTTTTCTTATTTGCATTCTGTTTCTTGTTCCATCTAGCAGGTTCCTTTCCTTTATCCTTATAAGGACATTTTGCAGCATAATGACCTACTCTTCCACAAGCAAATCATTTAAAAGGTAACTTACCTCTGAACCTTCCAGAACCCCTTTGAAGATTTCTGACAAAATTTGATTCTTCTTCCTCTTCTTCTGGGATGTGGCTTGCTTCATAATAATCTCCTTTGCCTGATGCCTTGAAAGCAGCTTCTCTTCTGTCTGATGGACCTCCCTTTCTCATTTCATAAGCAGTTATAATTCCATGTAGCTGAGACATAGTCAGAATTCGTAGATTTTCCTTTTCTTCTATTGCAAATACTTAAGATTCAAACTTGGGGGACAATGATCTTAGAACCTTTTCAACCACAATAGCCTCTTTTATTTCTTCACCCAAATTTTTCATACAATTAACAACCTCATCTACCCGAAGAAAATAGTTAGCCACACTTTCATCATCATACATTTTGAGAGTCTCATACTGAATTCTGAGAGTTTGAAGTTTAGCACGCTTTACCTGTTCATCTCCTTCATAGCTCGTGACAATTTTGTCCCATATCTCTTTTGCAGATTTATAGTGCATTACCTTCATGAATTCTGATTGAGATATACATCCTAATAGAGTACTGACTGCTTTCGCATTTGTTTCATACTTCTTTTTCTCGGCTACATCTGTAGGAGTAGCTGAAGGAAAAGCGTAGCCTGTCTCTACGATGTCCCAAACTTCTGTACCAAGAGATTGAAGATAGGCAATAACTCTTACCTTCCAATAATTGAAGTTTGTCCCATCAAAAACTGGTGGCTTGATTGATGCTTCTCTCTCGTAGTTGCTCATGATGAACGATCTACCTTCAAGCGATCAAGCTTCTCTGAAGGACCGGCTCTGATACCAATTGTTTGAAATAATACTGAGAGGGGGGGTGAATCAGTATTATCTAATTCTTTTAATAAATCTTCCTTATTAGTTTTGCATGTCAATACCATAAAATAATGAGCATGAACAAAGAAAACAGATAGTCACACCAAAGAACACAAGATGTAAGGTGGAAACCCAATGTGGGTGAAAACCACCTGCTGCAATATGTCTCTATCTTCTTTCAAATTAGAAACTCCTTTTACAATGGTTTTGTACTAGTGTAGTCCTTTACCAGTACGCAGGCTGCAACCTGCAGAGAGCTACAACTCTCTCTCGTTTTCCAGTCTCTCCTGGAAGGGAGGTACAACCCCCTACTTCTTTTCTTACAAGGACCACTTTTCATAAATTTTCAAACTGGATCCATAAGCATCAAATGATCATCAAGTATAAGAGAATCACCCAATCAAATGTAGTAACCAGATCAACAATAATAGGACCAAATCTAGAGCACAACAATGATAAACAAAGATTTTAAGAGAAGTAAGCACTCTGCTCAACTGCTCGCCTGCTTACATAAGCACCCTGCTCAACTGCTGGCCTGCTTACAGTACTCACCCTGCTCAACTGCTTGCTTGCTTACAGTATGCACCCTGCTCAACTGCTAGCCTGCTTATGTACGCACCCTGCTCAACTGCTAGCCTGCGTACCTCGCTCTGAGTCCATTGAACTGCCTGTGGACCTCCGCACCTGCAACCCTTCTGTGCCTGCGTACCGGCGCACCTGCAACCCTTCAGTGCCTGCGTACCGGCGCACCTGAAACCCTTCTGTGCCTGCGTACCTCGCACTTGCAACCCTTCTGTACCTGCGTACTGGCGCACCTGAAACCCTTGTGTCTGCATACAGGCGCACCTGAAACGCTTCGTTCCTGCGTATGTACGCACTTTTCTCTCACTGTACCTGCATACCCTCGGGCATAGATGATTTCAAGACTTTAGAAATAACCCAGACAGTCAGATCTACAGATCTAAACATGCGCCGAAGAGATCTCGGTCCATCAGTAGATTCGCCTTCTTTAGATCTAGACCAGATCTAGCCCTCATAAGATATTCAACCAAAAACATGCTCAAGCCAAATGATCTCCTTTGCTTTATATAGGAAAGCTCTTCCTTAAAACATGGATCAATACCACGAGCCGACACCATAATAACCCAATACCGTCGGCTAAATACAAGCCGAATTTCTTTGCCTTGAAATGTGTGCACTGGGGGTACGCACCTCCTGAACGGGATAACTACGGGTATGTACGCACTTCATGTAACACTGACCTGCGTGTACGCACCTTATGTAAGGTGTACCTGCGTACCCCTTATTTTCTTCAATATTTGATAGCTGATCATCAATCTCTGCTGCTGACTTGAAGTACTGTGATCTATCACCTGAATGGGTTGCCATCAAGGACAACACTTTAGCCATAATGCCAACATTGTTGTCCTTGAACATATAGGTTTTGAACCTATTGCCCATGAACAAGAGGATTTTGGACCTGCTGTCCTTGGACATAAGGATTATGCACTTGTCGTCCTTGGACATAGGGATTTTGGACCTGTTGCTCTTAAACAAAAGGATTCAAAACCTGTTGCCCTTGGACATTATGATTTTGGGTCTGTTACTGCAAGACTTGACCCTGACCTTGTCCCTACAAGGATTGACCCCTTTGATATGTATATAAGGGTTGTTGTTGCCTGGGTTGGTTCTGCTGCTACAATGGTTGACCTTGCGGCTCCAAAGACTATCCCTGCAACTGCAAAGGTTGGCCTTGCGAAGACATAGGTTGGTAGGTTTGTTGAGCATACTACATCTGCAGCTGCATCGTTTGCTACAACTGTTGCGAGGGTTGCCCCTGTGGTTGTTTCCCTTGCTACAAAGGCTTTCCTTACTGCTGCAAGGGTACTTGAACAGCTCCCGGATTATGACCTTGGAAATTTTTGAACTGTATCTCACCATAGCCACCCGGAAAAGTGGACGGACCAAGCTGAACATACTGTCCAGGCTGAAGGACATAAGGAAAATTGACCATTCCTTGAGAACCATATGGAACATAAGGAGCTTGATACTAAACTTGAGCCTCATAAGGCTGCTAATATTGGAAATTTCTTGACCAAGACGGACCAACGGGATTTTGGACCTGTTGGTACTGGACATTGCTTGATCTAGCAGGGTTTTGGATAGCACCAGAAGAAGGTTGGTTCATCCCAACCATGTGAGCCTATGAGCTACTCACATTGGTTGTGCCTGACACCATAGAAACACTCAAATTCTGCCCCCCAGGCGGTGGCACAGCCTATCCACTTACTAGAGGGGTCGAAGAACTGACAACAACATGCCTCGAGACCGTTGGTTGAACCAAACGGGTGACTTGGACAGACGAGACAAGAGGGTTCGGAACGGTGGGTTGCACCAGGACTGAGGTAACTGTAGAAATAATCGTTTGTTGGGAGGTCAGGTTCTGAATGAATGGACTTGTGGTAGGCATAGCGACAGGCGCCAAAATAGGGTTGTGATAAAGCGATGAGGCACTAGGTGTACCTTAGACCAATTATGCTAAAGTCACATAATTAGGTGGAAAATCCCGATACACATTGATGGGAATACTCCCCATGTAGGGGAAAACTTCAGGAGGAAATTGATGTTCTTCCTCTTCGACAATGTGTGGAGTAGAAACTTTCGATTGATCTGGAGAGGTAATTGGAGCTTCACCTTCGGGTTCCATAGCCTGGAACAAGAGACGACGAACGACCAAAGATGTATGAGGGGATAATTCAAAAGGAACACCCAGCTGATCGTACGGACTATACGGATGTTGCGGTGATATCACAACAGGGTCGAACAAAGGGTTCGGGGGATATATAGCCAGTCCAAGTTGACCTTCAATAGTCGGTGAACTCTCAGGAGTCTAGATGTCATTGTCCCAAGATTCAGTGCTAATATCAACATGTGACCCAGTATATGAAATAGGTGGAGGAAGAGATGAAAAAGGTTGAATACTCAGAACTATTCCGAGTTCAACACCTTGGTCCTCGAGTGCCTCTGGTAATTCAGGAAAAGGCTCCTCAGACAATTTTTCAGACGAAGGAGAGGAAGCGGAACTAGGTGAACCAGATGGTTCAGCCACGATGACCTCGTCTTAGTTAATAGCAAAAGAGAGATAAATTTCAAGGTTTTAAAATGTACTTTAAGGAAAACTCACGATTTGGTCTATAAAAGACTAACAAGATTTTATAAGATCTTGGGCAAGAATTTCTTAAGACGCATAAATAAACTGGTTCTCTTTCATGTTTTAAGAGTTGAGAAAGAAGCAAAGATGACTCTATCACTTTCGATTGGAAACAAGCTCAAAAGGACAAGCACTCGAATGATATTTTAAGTTTAATGAGTCAAAAAGATCAAATGACTACTTCGGATGATCTAGGTAAAAGGGTTACCAGGCAACCGTGAACTACAGAATACCTCTTGGCGAACCGAGAAGTACGAGCATGCAATATCCCCGAACGTTGTGTTCGGTGTATCACATTTGTAAGGCGGAAGACTTAGCTTCCTATGGATAAAGGATTGCAGCCTAGAGGGGTCTCCCTTCATATACTCGATGGTACAAGGAGCACAAGTCCGTACTAGCATTTTCTAGTGCTAAAGCTACTGATAGCTGCTAGGTTTAAAGACGTCGAAACATGTCTCTAGCCTAGACCTTCTAAATGTGATCGTTAGGTTTCAAATGCATCTTAGGTTAATTGAGTTCATTTTAAAGTTTATATTGAATTATGTCTCGTTTTCAGGCCTTAGCGATGTGACTCGAAAAGTCCTAAATGTAGCTAAATGAGACAAAACCCTTTAAATTCGATGAATTGTCTACACTAGAGAGGGTATAAAATACAATTAAATGCAAAAAACAAAGCAATCGAAAGCAAAATGATTTTTCACTACACTTTTCGAAAAATAAACTAATGAAATATTCATTCCAATTCCTAGTTTTCTAACAAATACACTCCAAACAGTCCTTTCAAAGTAAAGAGGATTCTTCTTTCTTTTCACATGCAAATGAAATCCTAGTCTTTGATGATGCTTACTAACATAACATATTGATGCAACAAACTAGAATTACATACTTTTCATGAAATAACAAAATGAATTTCTCATAAAACACTTCAATGAAATTTTTTCTAGACAATCGATTCTCAAGCAAATGAAAAACACAAAAAGAGAATCTCTTTCAAACTAATGACGCAATGACTCTACCAAAAACAAGACAAACAATGTGATATATGCTGGAAAAGAGACGTTTAGACAAGCAAACGAAACTTTTCAAACTTGTGTAATGGAGACCCAAAGCAATAAGAGGACTATAAATGAAATGCAAGGAGTAAATGCACCAACAACTTGACTCACTGAGTTCAAAATCAGCTAAATGGATGACAACCTAGATTCCCGAGGGCCACAAACCATCCAAAGACCCAAGAAATCAAGCAAAAAGAACGCAATTCAACAAGCAGATAAACAAAGTGAAATGCAACTTTCTAGTCAGGTAGAAGACAGTCTAAACAACTTACAAGGCAGAAATCAAGAGAGCAAGACACACTAGCCAAGATTTGTGGTGAACCCTAATCTTCACTTACAAGCACCGTGTGACTAACAAGCACCAGAAGGGGGTCGACGAGACTTTTTCTGAGCATATCGCATTGATCAACGCGACTGCGAGTGAAATAAGCACACTGAGCGAGGATGCAAAGAGAAAAAAATTCAAAATTTGAGACCAGACTTGCTATTGTGAATTTCACATCTAGAGCAGTAAACAGAGAAAAGCAGACAAAACTAAAGGGAAATTGCGAAACCAGAAAAGTTCACACAAAACCATGAAATTCCAAGAAAGCAAACAGAAGGATGGGTTTCCCCAGCGAGTCGCCAATTTGTGGTGAAGTAAAATTCTAAGTGCGGACAAAAACAATTCCTCTAGCCCGATAGTGGGTCTTGCCACAAACAAGACATTCTATGGAACATTTCCTTAGGTTAGAACCAATTAAGAGGGCCTACCTCTTAGTACACTTATCCCGTTTTTTGATAACCTCACTTGCTCGCAGCTATCTCCCATTTCCTTCTTCGAGCACCTGAAACAAGTAAACAACAGCAAACAACAACCGTGATAATAAACAAATTGTATTCAACCTACTTAACAAGTCAAGAAACATTAAGCCATAAACATGTGAGATGACATATTATGTAGGAAATCAATCGATAGTTGCATATATATTAAATCAAGAAGAGATTACAACCATTGTCTTGACGTTGTTGTTCTCCTCCGACAAATCCGGGTTCCCACACACTTCCATTAGCATTCCATGATGGCCTCAACAATGGTAGTTTTAAGGCTCTTCCCTTTAGTCTTCACACTAAACAAAATTCACACTTCTCCCTCACATACAACTAGAGAGCTAAAACTATGAATAACTTGTTGATTACTCCACAATCAAAACTTCAACCAGAGCCTAATTAGAACTAAGAGCTAACACTAGCTTGTGCTTGGGAAAAAGGGAGGTTTATATAGCATGGATGGAAGGGAGATGGTTCCTCTTCTCATGGGAGAAGGTATTATCTCTTGAGGTAGTTCCATCCTAATAGGGGAAAGGAGCCCAAACTGATCTCCTCGACTCCATCCGGCCTAACCATTTACCAGACTTCCGTTACAAAGCTTCTAGAGATGGAAGCTTTGGTTCCTTATTTAAAAAACTTTCCAAAAGAGGATCAGCGTGACTGGAACAAGGCTCAGTCGCTCTGGTCGGTGCTAGGGATAGTTACAATCCCAGCATATCGGTGCGAGGAGGACACGGGTCATTAGCGTTGGTCTTATAAACTGGGAAAAACAGAAGATTTTTGGGAAATGATGCAAAAGGGAATTGTTATGCTCATGAAGAGGGACACGATGGGAGTTTCTTCATGAAGGGAAAGCATGTAGGGTTCACTGTAGAGGTCCTCCAGGATTGTGGAATGGGGAGTACAGGGACAGTGACAAAATGTTGTGTAACACGTATGATCCATGTCTGTTGGGCCCTAACATCCTCAATTGTGATACCTTCTACATCGTCGTTCCACAGAGGTATCGACACTGCACTTTGATCCTCGCCTCCACCCTACTGAGGGTCTGCAAATAATAAACATAATTTAATATACATATAACAAACTAGAAGCATAATAAAATATACATTAAATTCAAACACATCAATTGAAGATGATTTAAAAATTAAAGACAATTTGAAGACATAAAGACATAAAGTTTAAAGAGGATTTAAAATGCAAGATGTATATCTGCAATAGGTGAAGAAGGTCCACTATCTGTAGCAAGATCATCAACAAAGATATAAACACTGCCTCTGACACTTTGACTTGTGTCAGAAGGAGGATTTATTAGTGGAACAAACAATCTAGTATGGCTACGTGATCTAGCCTGACCATGTATAACATATGTTTTAACACTCCAACCAGATGGGGTTGGGGGTGTATGGGAGATGGCTCTGCAAATTACATACAATACATATAGACTAATCCAAGAAAAAAATGTTGACAAGAAAACCATTTATAAACTCAAGTAGAATAATCTAGACTAAAGTCCCAAACTAAATAGAGTGTCTAGTTTGATAAATTATCGACCAAAGTATTGAGTTCCATGTAAACACAATTGAAAAATGTGATTGAAAATCTAACTTAAACACTTTTTCCCACTATAAATAATGCATTTTATTTATAGAGCATAAATATGTAAAAATATATATAAAAAAATTGAAATAAACCTATTTGCAAAACTAATAAAAATCCATGCCAACCGAATACTCCATAAGACAAGTTCTTATAATGTTTGATTTTGACACATGATATATACTAGGTGTAAGCACATGAAGACAATGTTTTGGTACGACACACTACATAATGAAACACTATGGTACAAATTAGAAAATAGTCAAAATGCTTATATATTCACTTTAAATGCATTTTTTTATCATGGATTTAATGTATGTATCAATAATGCATTGTTGAAACTTGAACTTATATATGTGTGTGTGTGTGTGCGCGTGTGTGTTATATAGTTAAATAAAAATATAGGTAGTGTAAGTTACAAAATCATTACTAAAGTAATAAATTAATAAGGGTGGGAACTAAGAGATATAGTTGTCATGTATCAGTATATTAAATCATTCTACAAATATGAGTAACGAAAATTTTAGGGAAAATTACAGTTTATAGATCAACTTGAGTCTTGAAAAATTTGTTGAGCATCACCCATCTTATGTTATTATGAAGAGAACATTATGTTAAATAGTTATAAAACTATGTTAAATGTTATATGCGTGTGTGTGTGTGTGTGAGAAATGTTATAACTATAACTATGTTATATATCTAGTTATATAGTTATGTTATATTATAAAATTATATATCTAGTTATGTTGCATATATATATAAGTTATAGTTATGCCATACTTTACAATTGTGTGTGTGTGTGTGAGTGTAATTTAGTTAAGATATTTTATTTAAGTACAATTAATTTTATAAAACAAATTACTATATTTATTATTAAAAAATATTTAAAATATATATTTATTTAAATTTAAAATAAAAAATGAAATACAATTTCTTATTTGATTTAATATATGTTCATCATGAGCTACCATATTCATTATGTCAATTTAAAGTTCATAATTTATTTATTTATTAGAGTTCTATAGTTTAATTGTTTTGAAATTTTCAACTTTTTTTGGGCATATTTATAATCAAATTTGTTCGAAATTTAAAATGCATTTTTAATAATAAAAAATCAATTATTTTTGAAAATTTATTTCTCTAAAATCCTAAAAGAAACTTTAAAGCGTAAAATAATTAAAAACGAAATTCACCATAGAATTTTTTTATAATAAACATGTTAATATTGCACATAATGTATACAATGAAATTAAAAAAAAAAAAAAAATTAAAACCTAAATTATAGTTTTTTGTGTGCTTTTCAAGGATTTTCTTAGTGGTTTTCTAAGTTGTTTTTGGTCATTAAGGGTTTTCTTGGTGGGTTTTTAGGTTGTTTTTTTTGTGGTTTTCATGGTGAGTTTCATGATTGCCTTTTGTAGTTTTTGTATGCTAGTTTTTTTTCAAATTATTTTATTTTATTTGCAGAAAAAAATAAAATAAAAGAGACAAAAATGACAGGAAACCTACCTCATCTTGAGCCTTTGGGACGTTGGCGAGGTCAATGGGTAGCTAGATTAGGTTCCTCCATCCCGATCGAGCTTAGAAATCTTCCATTGAATTCCTTTTCCTCTCGGAGTTTGAGAAAAATGACTTGCGCAGGTCGCGAATGGGTTATTTGAATTAGAAATAACCCTCGATCAAGCTATATATTTCGATTGAGCCATAAATATCGATCAAGCCATAAATATCGATCGAGTCGTTAAATTGGGTTAGAAAACGGCTCGATCGAAATTTTTCTTAAATGATCGATTGAGCTATTTTAAAGCTCCTCAACAGCACGATTGAGCGCTTACAAATTGCTCGATCAAGTATCTATTTTTTAGCAAAATGAGCCCTCATTTCGCCAAAAAGTGTAACCCAGCTCCATGCTTTGACCCCTAGGTGATAACATAGAGATTCATACAATGAGTCTACAATGAGATGAATTGAACAGGTGGAGTTTAAATGCATAGTTAGTGGGAGACTAGCACATCATAAGATGAGCATTTACTGCACCCTGCTTAATGAGGCAAGGGCATGCAAGCTAGCATTGTGTGAATGAACTGAGGGTGTTGAAGTGATGCATGAACTGAAGGTGCTGAGTGTTGCACGATATGTGCACTAAATTTTGGGGACATAATTTAGGGATGTATTTCGGGGTTTTCAAACACAATAAATTTGAGGCTTAAGCCAGAATTTTGGGGTTTGGCTTAGAAAGGTCATATGGTGTCGTTAGATGGTTTTTCCTTGATGTAAGAAGTTGAGAGGGTTCTTCATTGCTCAATATATATATATATATGTGTGTGTGTTGTTTTACGTATTAGGCTAGTGAGCCACCCACTCTATAATTGTTTCTTACATATGTGTTTTCTTTACAATTGTACATGTATATGAATATTATTGTAGTTATATAACTAAATTGGTTAAGTAACATATTAGTTTACAATACACTTAACTAAGGATCATTTTGAGGAGTAGTTGAATTCTAGTACTAATGATCTAAGTAATCCATTGTGTAAAACGACATTGGTGCCACACACCCTAGAAGTCCATAGTGCGCTTTGATCCATTAGAGTATCCTAGCGCCATGATAGGGGGTATCAAAGTCTATTTATAGAAGGAACTAATGGGTGGTATGATAGAGCAGGTCCAATGTCACCATAGTGATAAGGAGGATATCATAACAAGGTGAAGACAAAGAGGTGTTTTGCACACTTGTGATAGGTGATATTGATATTTGAAGTGAAGGAAGTCAATTGATGTTGTTTTGGTATCCATGAAAAGGTATATCAATGCAAGAGGAGACTACAAGGTACTTTTACATATAAGATAAATGATATGCAAGTGGGACATCATTATAGGTGTAATAGGTTGGTGTATTAGTTGAGAAAATGATGGGATAATAGTCAAGTGGATCTGGGATTCTTGGAGTAACAGGTTTAGATTCCAAGATCATACTAGGGAGGTGATGACGTAGACAAGGACCCAAAGACCTCAAAGGTGAAGGAATTTTTGGAAAATATCAAGAAGTTTGTAAGATAATTGATAAACTCATTACAAGGCCATGGAAAGGAATTAGATAAATTGGAGATTGAAATGTGACAATTGAAACAAGAATTCAATCAGGCCATAAGATAGGTTTAAGAAGGTGCATATGTTATCATACAATTGAAGGAAAGGAATATGGTAAATAGGTTTAAGGAAACAAAGAACGAGTTGGAAATCATTTGAAGGGATTACAAGATCATGATGACATCAACTTCACATTAAATAAGGATGTTGGGAAAGGGTCATCAAACACTTCTATGTGGATTAAAATTAGAGAAACATAGTCAAATGATCATAAGAGAAGTGAAAAGGCAATTGGGAATTTTTATTGGGATGTGGAACAACACTTGGATCATATTATTGGGTGTTTAGATGAAACCAAGTTAAATTCCACAACCATGTTTTTGACAAGAACTTCCAAGCTATGGTGGAGACACCAAGTAGAGGCTTTGTAGCAGGTTGTATCTTGGACATGATCACTACGTGGGAATATTTAAAGGTTTCTTTTCATGTATAGTTTGGGCCTGGAAAATAAAATTGGATGGATTGGAACCATTTCATGTCCTTGAAGCATTCAGGGAAGATCCATATGCACATCAAAGAGTTTTCAAGGCTTGTGTTGGATATTAAGGATATGTTAGAGCAAGACAAGTTGTTTGATTTTATGAATGGGCTACAATCACGAGCACAGACTAAGTTATGATGAAAAAGAATTCAAAGTCTTACAACAACTATCACTATTGGTAATAAATTGTTTGACTATAGAGGTGAGGTGAAGTTTGGCCCAAAGCACAATTGGATAGAGTATGGTGACAAGGGAAAGAAGACCAAGGAAAATTAGAATTCAAAGGTATCTAAGGATGGAGAGACCAAGAAGTTGGGTCCCTAAAGAGAGAGGAAATTAGTATCACGTTTGATCTGTGCTAAGGAACATTATGCAAAAGGATTGTCCTTTGAATCATATGTTTCTAGCTTTGGAGTAGATAGAGAAGCCAGTAATTGGGTTGATATAGGTTTTGGGTGTGGTTATGGAGGCTCATTCTACATCTTCACAAGACTTAGGAGGAACCCATCTGAGATATGTTCATGCAAACACTATTGGGAAGAAGGTAGCATTGATGATTAACAATGTGGAAACCCATAGCTTCCTTAGGAAGGATGTTGTAAGTTAGCTCGGTTGGGCACTTGAGCCCACACATACATCCTTCTAGTCTATCAACTCAAGAGGGAATAAGTTGGTTGGTATAATCAAATGTGTACCAATTAAGTTGGGAGATTGGAAAGGAAAGATGAGTCTCACCATTGTTCCTTTGGATGTCTATGAGGTGGGTTTGGATCAGGAGTTTCTGAGAGAATACATGGTTGTCCTAATCCCACATTTGGATCATTTTGATATAATTTTTTATCCCTCACTAGTGGTTTTGACTATTGAGAGGAGTAGTGCATGATTGGGATCTTGGGTGATTTACATGTGCATTGGTGAAGGAGTTACTTTGCGGATGGGAGATGTTAAGGTTGTCAGACACATCCTTCAAGTGCATGGAGAGAGGACTTGAGACTTAAAGGACAATTTTTGATGGGTGAAGAATTTCTTGGTACATATTCATACATATTAGTGACTTTAGTAGAGACGGCTCCATAAAGTGTTCTAGATCAGAGAGTTCTAGGAGATGTGGGGATGTGGGGATGAGATTATTAGATCATGTCACTTGGGTGAGTCACCCATGATTTATGAGTGCGATGAGGGGGTTTCATAGTCATGTTACATACATGTCAGGGAGGATATTGGTCCTATCATAGAGAGACTTGGAGGGGGGGTAATGGCCCTATGATCTAAAGTTGGAGTGACTCATAGAGGAGCCTAAAGGTAGTAATAATTCCTATGCTCCATTATTGATGTACATGATGAAAAATTATGGAGGAACTTGCCTGAGGGTAGTCGAGTCAAGTTTGATTAGAGATGGGGTAACAGTCGATGAGGCTACCCCGCATCTCCTTCTCATTGAGCCATTATGGTGTGACTAACTATCATGAGGAGAGATGGAGACTCACTTTTCTTAGGTGCCAAAATGGGTGCCTAGGATTATTGATGGAGATTAGAGGTTGCATGGACAAACCACTAAGATTGAAATAAATTCACTTGCATGGGGAAGTGAGTTATTGTGGACTTGGCCATGTTAGTTGGATTAACTACTTGATTAGCTAGGGACATAGAGGGACCTAACACATGGATGCATGCAAGGTTTATTTAGATTAGAGGCATACTGGTGACTCATGAGGCGAATTTTGATTGTAGACGTGGCTTTAATTGGTGACTTGGAGGTTTAGTTGGCAGATGGAGGATTGTCAAGAAAAACAACAATTATGAGAGGGCGAGGATGTAATGCCCTCACACTCATGGGCACATTGGGAACATGAGCACCTTGGGCATATTGGGCATGATTGTGTTGGTTCAATTAACCATGCACATATTGGGGTTTCCTTACGTTGGTGCCACATGGATGTCATAACATGTTGTAGCATGCCATCACACATTAGGTAGTCACATGACTTGAACATGCCCATACTTGGGAAAGATAAGGGTCACCATGATCAAGTTATAATGGATGGGTCACATGGCACAGGCATGCCCAAGACATTAGTTGGTTCCTCGTATGAGAGCACGTGGGGGTGGAATCTCCAAATTTGGGGTTCCAAATATTGTGTGGGCATGGAAAGAGGCATGTGATGACAGGAATGACTAACATGACATTTGGTTGGTTGGAAATGGGTGACAGGAATTTGTTTGAGATGGGGGTTAGAATGGTGTGACAAGTGTGTCAAACTAAGTGACACGAGACAACCACAATGTGGATTGCAAGAGTTTGCATGTTGACCTTAATGACACGAAACAAGTAAGGTGGATATGTCACAACTTTGATGCATTAGCTTGAATGACTGCAAGGATAGTTTCATGTCATCTGGAATGATCGCAAGGATATTTTCATGTTATCTAAAAATTAAAATGACATGGGAACACGAGGGGATGCACCTCCCAAATGTTGCATCAATTTTGGAGGTCATGTGTGCCCCATATATATACATGATAGTGTTCAATGGAAGAGAAAAGAAATTCAATATGGAGAGTCATATGATAAGTTTGCGTTGAGCTGATTTGAGCACGGGGAACCAAAATGCAGAGCTAGGTGGAGATGAGTGTGGCATAAGATAGGTATTGGGTGCACCTTACCTAATGAGGCAAAGGCATGTGAGTTGGGGCTTCTTGGGGACATACAACTATAGGTTCAAAACATTGCCCGAATGAATTCAAGGTATCGAATGTTGGACAAACGAACTGAAGGTGTTGAATGTTGCATGAGATGTAGGCCAAATTTTGGGGATCTATATTTTGGGGGTTTTGAACACCAAAAATTTGGGTTTTGGCTTAGAGATTCCATATTGTGATGTTGGTTGGTTTTGCCTTGATTTTGGGAGCTAGGAGGGTTATTCATTATAAAAATTGTCATCTATATAATGTTTTGGGTACTAGGTCAGTAAGCCATCCACTCTATAATGGTCTCTTGCATATATGTTTAATTTTCAATTATATGTGTTTATGGAGATTATTGCAATTGTATAATTGAAATTGGTTAAGTAACATATTATTCCACAATACACTTATCTAAGGATCATTGTGAGGCATATTCTAAGTTTAGTACTAACAATTTGAGTCGTGCAGAATGACATTCGTGCCACACACCTTGGGATTCCACAGTGCACCTTGACCTGTGCGAGTCTACTTGGGGCCATGTCAGTGGGGTGCATACGTTTTCATTAATAAACAATATAACATGTTTACTTATTATGATATAACATTTTTGGGTGAATAATAATGTTGTTGCCTTTAATTATTACACTTTTGTGATGAGTGCTATAATTTAAGTTTTAAAAAAATAGAAAATATTGTGAGAATATTGAAACATTGTCAACTCATTTCTCCTTTGTTGAATTTAGGCTTCTATGATCCATATCAAGTTTTTTTAGAAGACTTTTCGGCATAAATCACATTAGAATGCATATGTCGATGCATTTCGAACCAACGAGTGTGGTTCATCATCAGGACAAGTTGAAGAACCAAATCATTTCTCCTTTATAAAGAAAAATATTAATTATTAATAAAAAATTAAATTTGTATAATTTAAATGGACCTAATGGTTAAGAACATGTGTTTTTGCCTAAAACACTATAAATTCAAATATAAAAATAATTAGAATATATACATCTTCATAAAATTTAACAATCAAATTGTAAAAGCATAACATTCAATAAACAACAAGAGCCACAAGGTAGCATGTCACTGCATATTTGAATATATGAATTGTGTGCATATAGTTTTTAGTTTAATTGGTTGCAATTATATGTCTCAACATGAAATTATTTGAGATAAAAAAAATTCATTGAAAATTTATATGAAGCTATATTACATTTTTTTCTATATTCTAAGAAAAAAGTTTTAAATTTATAAAAATTATTTAACAAAAATTTAACATCATACATTTTATATTTTATGGTTTAGTTATTTATTTATGGCGTAGTCTAACTTATAGACGATATATCCTTTTTCACCGAAATTCACCAAAATATAACAATACAATTTCAAGATTTTGTGTTGTTTAAAATACATTTTTGAATTCCTCGATGGGGGTGGTGGATAGCTAAAATCCAATGATGTTCGACGCATTATCTACGACATTTGGCATGGGTGGAGGAGGGCAGGAAATATTCCTCCCAATTATTTTGTGGTTAATGTCTCTACCTCTGTTCATGTGAAATATCATACCTCACCTGCACAAGAAGGAATACGGAGATTCATGGCACTTATGTTTGTGTGGTTATATAATGTCAATCATGTAGCACTCAAAAAGGTATTTGGCTCTCAACATGATGTGAATTGGTCTATGGTTCTTTTTCTTTGGGTCATGTGGGTATGGTGGTGGAGCTACATCTGTCGCTCCTCCTCCTGCGAGATCATTAAGGTAATAACTCCCTCCTTGTCGTTCTGGGTGAAACCTTCTTTTTCATTTTTTGGACAGTGGGTCTGTTGGTTGGAGAAGTGGATGGTATTAGGTATAGGTGTTTCAGGCCTGAGTAGTTTATTGTGTAGGCATTTTAGGTGGTGGTGTGGTGCCTCTGTGTGTGTAGCAGTTGGCACTGTGGCCAATGGTACCCGACATTCTGTTGGTGTTGATTTTTCTTGGCTTGTGGCTCTCGAGCAAGCCATAATTATCTGGGTCTCTGTAATTGGCATTGTCTAGTTTTTCTTTCTTGGTGTTGTTGGTCACATAATTCTATTTGGGGAATCTTAGTGGCTCTGGCGCTGCTCAGGATTCTGGGAATATGAGTGTTTTTCCTCTTCAATGTGTAGCTAGGCGGCTTTCGTTTGGACCCTCCAGGTGAGGGGTCATTTGGCAGTTTTAGCCAGGGTTTGTAGTAGATTAGTGGTGAATTCGGGCGGAGGAGACTGGATGGGGTTGGGTCATTTCGCATTTCCTGGCTTTGGCACGGAGAGTTAGGCCTATGGCGGAGGTCGGCTGACGAGTAGAGTGGGTAGTTGTTGGGGGCATGGTGCAGGGGCTGATTAGGTGGTCATTGGTGTCAATTTAGGCTCGTTTCGGGACTCTGGTTTTCTTGTGGGCTTCCAGGATGAAGCCGCTTCCCCGGTCCTCGCATGCTCATGTAGTGACGAAGTCAGAATTGGCACATATGATCAAGGGGACACCTGAGTTGGCTAGTGCCTAGGGTAGAGGTGTGGGAGTTGGTGTTGTTTGCAATAGGCATATTGCTGAAATTAAGCAAGGCAACGCTCGTGGGGGCCGTGGAGTTGGTAGTGGGAGAAGATTGGTAGTCGGTCCTCTAGGTGGTAGAGGTTACAGGGTCTTAGCACAAGGTGGTCGTGGAGTAGGCAATAGGAGCAGGGGCATAGGTCGTGGACAAGGCCTACGTGCACGAGGTCAGGGTAGCAAGTCGAGAAGCGTGGGGTCAACTGGACATGCAACTGCAAGTCGCGACAGGAGAACTTCGACGCAACCAAAGATGTTCCAATCTATCATGGGCATGTTGGAATCTCATGACAGGGTTCGGAGGGAAGAACAAGAGGAAGTTGTGGCTAAGCTGGAGCAACTCTATTACTTTCAATGCCACATTCGTGAACAAATTGTGGGTGTGTGGCATGGACAAAATATTCTGATAGAGAAGCTCGAAAAGCTGGAAACTTGACTTGCTCACTTTGAGCAACATGTCCACTGTCTATATTGTCCACCTCCTCCTCCAAGAATGGGGCCAAACAATTTTTCTTCTATCAATTCTGATGGTCAATTATGGTAACTGGTGTCTTGTTAGTTCTTTTTATTTTTTGGTGTGTAAGGCCTATAAGGTTGTGGATCTCTCAGTTGGGTATTTTTCTTTTTGTTTGTGGATCTCTCGGTTGGTATTTTTCTTTTTGTCTCTAAGATAAACATTGAGTAAATTGTGACATAGCAAGTAGTTGTTCATTCCAAGTCCATTAATAAATTTATTTTTCTAGAAGCCTTCTTCATTGTATTTTCCATTTTATTTTTTGAAATAGACAAAAATATTAATGTACTTCAACATGTTGTGATACAAAAACTAATAATTTTTTTGTGAAACTTGGAATCCTATCCAATTTGAAATGGTAACAATTTTTACACATCCCTGAAAGTGTCATTTTGAGTGCCTTATGTCCTATGGTTGACAAAATAATCCCTCGCACCAAAATTGTGTATAATAAAAAAGTTTCACACTCACTAACACACGTAACACTTAAATTACAAGTAGAAAACCTAATAATTGTCATCAAATTTACAAAAATAAAATAAATGTGAAATTCTCCAATATCAAATCTGAAGAAAAAAAAAAATAAAAAAATAAATTACAAATTAAAAACTCTTTATTACCGCTTATTCCATATACATGAACTAATTATTCTCAATCAAATGATAAAACTGTCTATATAAATATATAAATTTACAGTTCACACTACTTAAATAATTAAAAATAATAATACATTAATTAAATAATTAAAAATAATTATACATTAAATGATTAACATTTTTCTCATTAATTTTATCTCAATCTATCATAACAATTTCTTAATAATTAATTATTACATTAACAACGGCTATCATAATTAATTATTAGGTTTGGAAACTCCAAATTTCATCGGTCAGACCTCGCATATGATGAAAAATATTCGTAATGTATTAGATTTGGACCATCCATACAATAATTACCTGATTGAAAATGATGCGAATTAGATTATGAAAAGATCTAAGACAGATAATGCTCGTGTTTTATTTAGTGATATTTTTATGTAAAACTCTTGCTTTATGTATAATAAAAAAGATTATAAAAATTAAGACGTTAAATTTCAAAACAAATTGTTAATGAAAGTAGTTAATGGTTAATTATTAATTATTCAGGGTATGTTACAAGATTATTGTTAATAAAAATTATCTAATTATTCATTAAATATAATAAAATTTTGGCTAAAAAGTATATTTATTATATAAATTATATTTATTTATTTACCATTAGTATATATTAAATAAATATATTTTGATTGTATTCTCTTAAATTATTAAAATTTATATTTTAATGATAATAAGGATAAAGTAAAAAGTGTATTATAATTAGAAAGCATTAGATCATAATATTGTTAAAAGGTATAAAGTGTTTTTTTATTCTAGGTAGAAAACTGTTGATTAATAATATTAATATTAATATACTTAACGTATAAAATTAAAAAATTATTAAAATTTTATAAGATTTATAATAATAATAATTATATAAAAATTATATTTATAATTGCAATAATTTTTTTTTCAATTTGCCATAGTATATAAAAATATAATTTAATATAATATAACTAAAAATTTAATATTTAAAACATTTTAATAAAGAAATGGGCGAAAGAGTATAAATCTTTTCAAGCCAAAACATAATGAAAATAAGAATACATTAAAAGACACAAGTTCATTATTTGTATATTAAAAATCACAACTTTTCAGAGAAAAACAACAGCATAGCTTTATATTAAGAGTATATAAAGATTCAATACATAATTCGAGATAACTGATATGGCATGGATATGCCCAGACTTCTTCATAAAATGCATACAGATTGTCCATACAGGCAGATTATGCCTATCATCCTTAGCAAAAAAACATTATGTCAGACCAGATCAGAAATACACATAAAAGAGAGAAGAGACATATATAATACATCTCCAGGACCAGATGATCAAAAAAAGCTTGACAGAGATGTGTCATAACTTGACGAGGTTGTACCATATAGAGATTCATACAAAACATATAAGAAAGAGGGGGCAGATATGCCCAGCCTTGGTGAAGAGGATCCAACAAAAAAGACAAATGACAATCTGAAGGGAAAAACCTCATGCAGAGCCACAACCTCGCGGCATCATATGGCAAACATGTTTGACATTGTGGAATTTTGATGATAGGAATCATAGCAAGCCAATATACGCTGAAGAATAGCCTAGAGAGGTTCCTTAGAGTCTTGGAAAATGTGCACATTCCTCCAGTTCCACAGATACCAGCATGTGATAATGAACAGTGATCTCCAAGAAGAGGATTGTCTACTCCACCAAAGAAAACCTTCCTAAACAGAAGAAAAAATGATGTGAGGGAAAACAAAATATGTAGACAAATCATACCAGATTATGAGGGACGAGGGGCACTGAAAGAACACATGCAAATTTGATTCCGAGGCATTGAGGCACATGGAGCATCTACTTGGACCCTGCCAGCTTCTCCTTTGAAGAGTCTCCCATGAGAGATTTTTGTTCCGAAATAGCAGCCAAGAGAAAATGATCATCTTCAGCGGGCATGCAGCTTTCCAAAAACATAGAGGGAAAAGCAGAAGAGGACTTCCAGCAACAACGGAAATTATGTCAGCATAAATGTTCTTGACGCTCACAGGTTTATGGAGAGACGATACCAGAGTATCTTTTGTGCCCGTTCGGGAGATCCCCAAACAATCAAGTCTTGCTTTTACCATCATCAAAAGGGGAAGCATCGGACAGGGTAAATGCAACTCCTCCCCATCCTTCCAAATCGGAGAGGAGCCAGACCATCCCTTAATCAACTTATGCCACATAAAAACTCCCAACCTATGAAGATTACATAACAGTGGATGGGGGAATGTGAAGCCCTGGCCAGATGAAATAGAATCAAAAGCAATAAAAATGTTAGATCCAGAATAAAAGGTCCAACGAAAATTTTCTATGAAAAAAGGATGGACTTTTCTCAAGCTTTGCCATATCATCGAGCCGCTTCTGGTGCCAAGGGACCACTTCCTGTACCAAAAATCTACGCTCTTTCCCTTCAGATATTTTGTCTTTACGATCCTGCTCCATGGCCCGTCCTCATATATTCCTATATAGAGAGACTTGCAGAGAAGGGCATTTCCAAAGGTGCGAATGTCTATCAAGCCCCATCCACCCATCCTTTTTGGTATAGAAATAGAGGCCATCTTGACAAGATGGATTTTACTCTGATATGCGTGACCTCCCCATAGAAAGTTTGCAATCAGCCTATTCATCTGCTTTATAATACTGCTGGGGAGATAGAAGATGTGAGCCCAGTAGACTGATAATTTACATAGGACAGCCTGAGCTAATATAAGTCTGCCAACAAGTGAGAGGAATTTATATTCCCATCGAGCAATCTTCGTATAAAACCTATCCAGTAGCCATTTCCAGTCCCTTTTTGTGTAGCCTTTTGCCTTTAATGAAAAGCCCAGGTATTTGAACCTGTGATGAATTGAAAAAGGAGCTATACCCATCAGGTCTGATATCCAATGAACAATATCCAAATTTAGATCATTGTGAAACAGGGAAGATTTTTCCTTATTAATAAACAGACCTGTAGCCTTCTGGAATCTTGAAAGAATATCATTTATGCAAGCCCAGGAGGCCCTGCAGAGCATAGCAAAGATGAGAACATCATCAACAAAAAGATTATGTGAAATGGAGATGTTCTTACAGATCTTAACTAGAAGACATCTCTTATCCTCGACTGCTTTGTTAATCTGGAGACTAAGAGAGTTCATCACCAGAATGAATAGCAATGGGGAAAGGGGACATCCCTATCGGAGTCCTCTCTCTGCTTGAAAAAAAGCCGAGGGAATTCCATTCACAATCACCGAATATTTTACGTTCTCCACACAAGACATGACCCAATTGACACCTTGGGACTTTAGTCCTATCTTAGCCAATAGGATTCTCAAAAAGCCCCAATCAACACAATCATAGGCTTTTTTCAAGTCAATCTTGAGGATAGTCGCATCCAAATTCTTTGATAGCATTGTAAAAATACTTTCTTGTGTCATGGCGACAGCGTCCAAGATTAAACGACCCTTTAAAAAAGCATGTTGGTCTCTGGAAATATAGAAATTTAGTATAGGCTTCATTCGCTCCGCAATAATTTTTGAGATAATCTTAAACATGATGTTGCATAGTGAGATAGGCTGAAAATCCTGAAAGGATTCAGACCTATTCTTCTTTGGAATTAGCACAATGAAGGTTGAGGTGGTTGCCGAGTGAATGTTTCCAGCCAACCGGGAAGCTTCAACCATGCGCAGCAGATCCGATTTGAAGAGGTCATAGAAATGAAGGAAAAATTCAATTGGCCAACCGTCGGGCCCCGAGCTTTTATCCTTTTTGAAGGATTTAATGGCCTTTAGAAGTTCATCTTCGGAGATAGGCTTTATGAAGTCTTCATTTGGAGCATCATTAAACATTTCAGGCACCAGCTCTACACCCCAAAGGGCGTCTTGGAAGATAACCTCCCTTCTCCTATATTGATTTTGAAAATACCGCACTGCCTCCGACGTGATCTGATGCTGAGATATAAGAATATTTCCCAGATCATCTTTTATGCTCCAGATAGAGTTTTTTTCCCTTCTTGCGCTTGCGAATTTGTGGAAGAACATAGTATTTTTGTCTCCTACTTTTAGCTAGATGGCTCTGCTCTTGAGACGCCATGATTCCTCCTCTTTTAGAAGGATCATATTTTTCCTTTTTTCTAGCTTTCTAATCATGTTCTTCAGATCAAAAGATAGGCAATTGGGGTCTGCCGACTTACAGAGGGAGTCCAGTTCCTTGCGAATGCAGTTTAATTCCTCTTTATCCATTCTCCTTTTATTTTTTTGCCACTCTTTCGATACTGCCTTCAATCTGTTAAGATTTTCGTGAAATGGCATGAAAGGAGCCATTTCGGACTCTTGTATGCTTTTCCAATTCCCTGATATGACTTCATTAAAAGACTGGTCCTCCAAGCGTATTCTATTGAATTTAAAAGGGTATCCGGATCTGTTTATGTTCCCATGCCAGTTAAGGAGGATGGGTCTGTGATGAGATGAATGATCATTCCCGATTGATAATACAGGCATACCCAGATTTCCAATAATACTAGCATGTATAATGACTCTGTCAATTCTCTTGGCTATGTATGCTTGCCCATTCCTGCAATTGTCCCATGTGGGCTTCATTTTGTCAGGAGCAATGTCCGCCAAGTCCCTGTAAAGTAATTCCTTTTTTATTCTCTCAGCCAGAGAATCAATTTTCCTGCAATTCCCCCAGCATTCATCAGAACTAAGAGTCAAGTTAAAATCGCCAGCTAATATCAATGATTCAACCTCAAGAATGTGTGATTCAAAAAGCCTTTCCCAAAAGGGAAGTTTGTTATTATATGGAGCGTAGACATTCAGCAAGTTGAGAGAAAAATATTGACCCCTAATTGATGCATGAATTAAAATCCGAGCACAACATTTGTAGGCTTTTGCCATAATCCAGGTTGGATCCCACAGAACCACTAGACCACCTGAATGACCGTTTGCTTCAGTTGCCACCATATACCATGTGGGAAACATTTTTCTAAAGTAAACTATGGATACAAAGCTGGGATGCATGGTCTCTTGTATGAATATTATCTTTGGATGGGCCATGTAGAAAACATCCTTTAGCGCATTGAATTTGGGGGCTGCACCCAATCCCCTGATGTTCATAGAGACAAGGAATGTCATTTTGATGACTCACCAGCCACGCATGCTCTAAGGGGCCGAAACTATGGTGAATCTAGGACAGGGACTTCCACTACGGAAAAATTTCTCACATCATGCTCAGAAGCTACAGTTCTCCCTCTAAAATGACGACTACCCCCCCTTGATTTCTTCCTGACAGTAATATTTTTTGCGGATTGAGGACTTATGAAGGGATGGGGCAGGCTGGATGGTTTATGAATGGTCAGTGGCTCAAGTTCCAGCGAGGTCCTATTGAGGAGACAATCGATATCACTATCAAAATTATTAACCAGAGAATCAGACAGAATATTACCCGGGGAAGGACTATGACGAGTGTCATATTCTTGAATATGGATAGGTTCCTTTCCCTTCGATTCAACATGACAATGTTTGACTGGAGACGGAGAGGAGGATGAAATATGAATGGGAAGAGATCCCACGACGAAATCCTTTTGATTCATATCAGGGGGAGAAGGGACCGGAATATCCTCTCAAGGTTCAGGAATTTGAGAGCATATAGGGGGCGAGATATTTGAATCTAAACGGTCGAGAGAGTCTCTATAGGAACAACAGAGATCTGGCTCTGATAGAGGGTCTAAATATGGGGACTTATGGACCATATTCTGAGCAGGAATCGACATATTTTGATGATCCTGTTTTGTAGTGACCTGAATATCACCATCCGGTGAATACTCGAATTCAGACCTCCTGACCTGCCTGATGTTAGATTTCCTGAATTTTCGAGAGAAGCAATGACTGCAATTTCTGATTAAGTGGCCTGTCTTATGACATAAAGAGCATCTGAAGGGGATTCCCCAAAAGTCTAGCCTTTGCTGGATTTTACTGTTTCCCCATACAATCTCCAAGTGATCTGGATAACCACCTTTATACGGCTTCTCAATTAGGATCCAAGCAATTCTCTTATCTTTCTCTCCTCTACACCAGGGGTCAACATAAACAAACTTGCCTATCGAATTTACTATTTTTGAAAGAGATTCTTCCGACCATAGTTCCAAGGGCAAGTTTGGTAGTTTCACCCAAATCAGGCAGTTGGAAGGAGTGTTCTTTAAAGGATCAAAACCTATGTACCAGCGAGATAGGGCCAAGAAGCTTCTTCCAAAAACCCAGGGATTTTTTAAAATGATATCTAAATGAGAGGCTTTAAGGAAATGGAAGGAATACCATTCCTTCATAAGGCGGGAAATGATAGGAGTGTACCCAATCAAGGGAGCCCATTTGTCTGATAGCCACTTACGCATGTCCTGATCACCCATCTCAAGAAATTGCCACTTCCCAACCAGCGAAAATTTCTTTACACTATCAATTATTTCTGTAAGGGTGCACCATCCAAGAAAATGGCTTTCGGAGGAGGATCAGTCTTGACAAGATTCTTAGCTTTATTGAAAAAGGAAGATGGGGATCCGTCTATTTTGGAGAAAGCCTTTTTTGGTTTATGAGCCTCTCTACAAGCTGGCTTTATAATCATGTCCTCCACTGTGGCTTGCCAGCCTGTAAAGCTTGGTAGATTTTTCCGCTCCTCCTCGGCTTGTATGGCAGCCTGTACAAGCGCTCGCGTGGCTGATGAGTCAGACTCATCCATGCTATTGATGGGAGTGGGAGAGCACTAATGCCAGCAGGTGCTTTGATGCCGTCAGCCACTTGTGCCAGTACAAAAGATCTAACTCTATTAAATTTTCCTTCCTTAATAAGATCCCCGGATGTAATAAATCCTGGAGGGAGAGGCAGTAAATAGAATAGACCGTTCTGATAAAAATCCTCGGATGTAATAACCCTTGGAGGGTGAGGCAGTTAATAGAATAGACCAAGGAGATCAACACCGTAGATCCGATCCTGACAAAAGGATGTGACGAACAGGGAAAATTAAAAGATCCAGAATGATGAGGACTCGGGATCAGCAAAGTAGAAGACTCCAGAAATTGGAAAAGGAGGCGATGTCTGACAGATTGGAAAAATCTTCTAGGTGATAAGACATAAAAGGACTTTCTCTTCCCCGAGTCAGCATCAAACCTAAATTGGAAGAGATTTGTGCGTACTATGCCAGATAAGGATAGATTGCAAGTGCAGGAGACAGACACAGATGTAATTAAGGCAAATGCTGACCAAAGAAAATTTGAAATTTTTAGGTCACCGGAAAGATAGGAAATACCAGGGATTCAACTGGTATTCAGGCAACCATTTTTTACAGCTTATCAGAATTCGGGAACTGCTATGCGGGAGAATGTTCATGGCAATCAACACAGCAACAGACAAGCTGGAAAACACACCACCACTTCCCAATTCTAATGCGAAAATCAGTACATGGACTGTAAAAAACAATTGAGTTCTTTATCTTGGCATATAAAGACTTCAACATTTTTTAAGCAGAAACAGAGAATGCATCTACGACAATGCCTTATATGGGAAAACCAAAGGGCTGTCAGTTACTACTACAATTCATCCTCAATCTCTTTACCAGAAATCTAAGAACAGAAAAAGAGGATACGGAATAAAACTGACCTTTCATGCTTTGCCGGAACAAACGGGAGAGAAAGCATCCTGTACCAAACCATCACCTTCAGCAAGATGTCTAGGTGCCATCCGGAGCTCAAAACCAGATATAAACTACTTTTACCAGCTGTGGGATAGACAATAGAGATTCAAAAACCACCCACCCAGAACAAAAGCACTTCTGTGAGAACCAGAACCATCCAAAACACCATATGTTAAGACTAGACTCCAAAGATGTATTTTCGCCTGAGAGGAAAACTATCATAATATAAGACCATCTCCCTGGAAAAACAAGCGGAAAGCAGACGTAAAAATCCCAAGGCCAAAGGCCCAAGGTGGGAAGAGGAAACCACAGGCAATCTACAGAGGCGAATATATAACTTAGAGGCTAAGACGAAGAAATAACGGCAGGTTCATCACCAGACGTCTTTCTGCATGGGACGAGAAAGGAGGCGGCTCTACGTGTCTAGGAGAGGTGATGAAGGTGCATGCAAGGGACCACCTATGGAAGCAGGGTGTCGCTATTCGAAAGCCTACCGACCCTCTAACAAATCATACGTTCTCTGTAGGGGACCAACCAGAAAACTTAGGGTGGCGCTCCCAGCCTTCTTAGCTTGTAAACCTATCACTTGAAAGAGAAGGAAAGCGTTGCCTGTCTTAGAGAAAGGCCGGTGGCTAAATCCTATTGGAGTCTGTAAAAACCTTCACGGCTCCGCAATCTCTCTTGTGTTCCGGCTCCGCCCCGAAAAATCACATCTCTTCACAATAAACGAATATTACTATTGCAAATTTCTTTTTAATTCCATAATAGTTTTATAGTATCAGTTTTTTTAATAAATTAAAATTCTAACACTCTTTTTTAATATAGGTTTATAATTTCTTTGATGGTTAACAATGAGCGGAGTATCATTTAAAAATATATATATTTCCAATATCTTTTTTGATTGTGATAATATTATAAAATTATTTAATGTATTAAATAAACACTAATAATAAGATTAGATCGTTTAACTATCTATTTTATTTTTTCAATGAAAATAAAATTATTAATATAATAAATAAACACTAATAATACAAGAATTATAGGTATAAAGATATTATTTCCGTGTTTTTGCATAACTTTGTGACGTAGAAAAAAAGAAAAAATTCAAAATAATTTATTACATGAAATTTTGTTATTAAATAAAGATATGAGACTTGTACATGCATATGCTAGAAAAAGTAATATTTAATAAGATAAGAGAAAATGCATGGAATAAATCATAGTGTATTGTGTGATCATCGTCCCAGGAATGTAATGAAAGTTTAATATACGATGTTTGATTTAGGTTTTCTAATCATAATCATGTACAAGTCTCATATTTTTATTTAAAATCAAAGTAGGTTACATGTAATAAAGTTAATCATTTTCAACTTTAGTGAATTAAGGTCATGCTATTGGGTGTAATATTGGGGTTTAAATAAACATATTCGATCACATTAATAGGCATACATAGTCAATCATATTAATATTCAGCCATATAAATAATCAAATTAATTTTAATGGTCAAATATAGTCAACCAAATTATTCAAACATAATGAAATAAAGTGATCCTCTATAAACAATGATGAGATAGTTAACCATGCTCAAACTTGATAAGCCCTTTGTTTATAAACACAAGGGACCCTTGGTCAACTCTTTGTTTATATCCATGGTCAACCATTGTCCAACGTCACATTGTGAGAAGGATTGTCTCAATATGAATATCAACCATGGTCAACCATGTTCGACCATATTTATTTTAGGGTTTAAAATATTAATCCCTTATGTTTAATATTATTCCCTTTGGTTAATAATCCCTTGGGTTTTTAGTCTTAATCCCTTGGGTTTATACTATCAATCCCTTAGGTTTATTAATCTAAGGTTCATATTCCTACTGTATAATATTATTCATAGGGTTTATAATATTAATCCTAGGGTTTGATATAAATCCCTAAGGTTTAATCTAAATCCTTTGGGTTTACAATCCTGGTCAACCATGGTCGATTGTCACATTGTGACAAAGATTGTCTCAATATGAAAATAATATATAATCAACCATGGTACAACATCACATTGTGACAAAGATTGTCTCAATATGAAAATCAACCGTGGTCAACCATGGTCAATAATGATGGTCACATTGTGACAAAGATTTTTTGTTGGTCGAATGTCACATTGTGACAACCATGGTCATCCGTGGTCAACCATGGCCAACTATGGTCCAACATCACATTGTGACAAGGATTGTCTCAATATGAAAATCAATTGTGGTCGACCATGGTCCAATGTCGCATTGTGACAAATATTGTCTCAATATGAAAGTCAACCATGGTCGAACGACGTATTGTAACAAAGATTGCCTAAATATGAAAAACAATCATGGTCAATCATGGTAATTCATGGTCAATCATGGTAATTCATGGTCAACCATGTTAAATTATGGTCAATATGAAAATCAGTCTGGTCAATTATGGTGAACCATGGTCAAACGTCACATTGTGACAAATATTGTCTCAATATGAAAATCAACAATGGTCAACCATGATCAACCATGGTCAATCATGGTCAACCATGGTCAAATTATGACAAAGATTATCTCATGGTCCAACTTGACATTATGACAACCATGGCACAACGTCACATTGTGACAGAGATTCTCTCAATATGAAAATCAATCATGGTCAACCATGTTTGTTTAGGGTTTATAATATTTATCTTAGGGTTTATATACATTGGGTTTACAATTTCAATCCCTTGCCTTTAATATTATTCTCTTGGTTTTTAGTGTTAATCCCTTTGGTTTATTAATGCATTGAGTTTATAATATCAATCCCTTGGGTTTATTAATATAAGGGTTCATATTCCTAGGGTATAATATTATTGATAGGGTTTACAATATTAATTTTGGGGCTTAAAATAGATCCCTTGGGTTTATAATCCATTGAGTTTATAATATAAATTCCTTGGGTTTATTAATCACATTGTGACAAAGATCTTTTTGATATGAAAATCAATCACAATCAATAATGGTCAACCATGGTCCAACATCACATTGTGACAAGGATTGTCTCAATATGAAAATAAACCACGGTCAACCATGTTTATTTTAGGTTTTATAATATTTATCTTAGGGTTTATATACCTTGGGCCTATAATATTAATCCTTGGGTTTTTAATCCCTTGGGTTTATTAATATAAGGTTTCATATTCCTAGGGTATAATATTATTCATAGTGTTTATAATATTAGTCCTAGGGTTTAATATAATCCCTTGGGTTTATAATCATGGTCAAACATGGTCCAACATCACATTCTGACAAAGATTCTCTCATTATGAAAATCATCCATGGTCAATCATTGCCAACCGTCATCAACCATGGTCATCCATGGTCCAATGTCACATTGTGACAAATATTGTCTCAATATGAAAACCAACCCTCGTCAACCATGTTTATTTTACCGTTTAAAATATGTATCATAGGGTTTATATACCTTGGTTTATAATATTTATCATAGGATTTTCTAAATGTGCAAATCAATCATGGTCAACCATGGTCATTCATGGTTAACCATGCTCAATAATGGTCCAATGTCACATTATGACAAAGATTCTCCCAATATGAAATCAACCATGGTCAAACTTGGTCAACCATCGCCCAACATTGCACTGTGATGAAGATTGTCTCAATATGGAAATCAATCATGGTCAACCATGATCCAACATCACATTGTGATAATAATTGTGCCAATATGAAAATCAACCATGGTCACCCTTGTTTATTTAGGGTTTATAATGTTTATCTTAGGGTTTATATACATTGGGTTTATAATATTAATCCCTTGGGTTTAATATTATTCCCCTAGGTTTATTAGTCCCTTGGGTTGATAATATCAATCCCTTCAATTTATTAATCAAAAGGTTCAGTTTATTATAATTATAATTATAATTATTACTAATAATTATTAATATAATTAATTACTTAATTATTAAAATTATAATAAATAATTCTTATTATTATTATTAAAAAATAATACTTATTAATTAATTACTTAATTATTTTTTTTCTAAATAAGACTATACTATTATTCACATTAAAAGTGTAAAATTACAACATAGTGAGCATAATGAGCCAGCTAGCCTGAAAGGAAGGCCGTTTGAAATAGCAAGTGTCCAGAACAAAGATGTTGGACAAGACTTAGTTTTGCAGTCCCGCGCAGGGGATCCAAAGGAACACAAACAACAAAAACACATAGCAGAAACAAAAGATTGACCTCGACACAATATTAGATACTAAGATCGACACATTTGACAAAAAATCCCTCTCTACTGGGCCGCAAAACCTGTTAAGAAGCTGCAAAGCTTGATTAAACATCTGGAATCTCCTCCATGATCCTGTACCACCCCCCGTCAGCCAGGTCCTGAGCTTGGGTCGCCTCATTTTCGTGCGTGACCGGAGGAACAGGCGCCATTGTAGTGTCATTGACAATGCTGGCCAGCGGTTCCATCTCTCGCGGTGAGCCTGCAATTGGCATCGGAGCACTGGATTCGCCCTCTTCTTGGGCTTCCTCTAGAAAGAGGACCAAAACATGTGCAGTGATCCGAGGGCGATTAAGGGAATAATTGAAAGTGAAGATTGCTGAGCCGAAGGAGGGCGAAGATGAGGAGCCTAGGGAGCTGGGTTCGAGAAATTGGCTGGGCCTCAGAATGCTCCCTCTTCTGCTGCGAGAGCGTGGGTACTGACTCGAGGCGGCATCACCGGAGGAAGGGCGAGAAGGAGCGCCCCGCGCGGTGCCTCTGCAGCTGAGCATTCTTTGGCAAAGTCGAGGCATGAAAACACCGTAATTGTTTACAGAACAAACCCCTGGAGGGGTGTAACATAGACCAAACACACAGGCCAGCGGACGGGTTCCCAAAGCCTCAGCGGGGGACGGTGTAGTAGAGCTAGAGACCAACCAACACAGAGACTTCACGCTAGCAGCACCCGCAACCATCCAACACAACACAAGAAACACCAGAGTGTAACCATGGCAGAAATTGGTTAATAAGCATTTTCCTCTGCCTCGAGACCCTCCCGCCATAACTATGACATTCATGGGAGCCGAGAGCCGATAACAGCCAGCGCGTGCAAAGAGGGACGACGAATTAATGTTAACCTCAAACATTCCTTTACACCCTGTTAAACCCACCTGCATATGATCCTCCCTCCACATGGCTTTCGGTCCGCTGTACAAGGCTGGCAGGTGGCGTCTCGGCTCCGCCCACTCCAGTCCCATCGCAGTGAAGGCAACATTAAACACCCGCATCCGGGGAATAATTACTTAATTATTAATAATATTACTAATTTTTTATTTTTACTCATACAAATTTATTAATTCTAATAATGTATTATTATTATTAAACAATGGTTTTAATATTTTAATTATTAGTTTTTCCATATTTATATTTATATTATTTATTATTTGGTTAATTAATAATGTTAAATAATAATAATAATAGTTTATAATTAATAAATAATAATAAAATTATGAATATTAATATATATAAATAAACAATAATAAATGTGGTTGATATACGCATATCAAGCTTTGGTTAATATTATTATATTTATTAAACACTGAAAATATAATATTAATACTTTTATATAATTATATTAATAATAATATAAATAGTATAATTATTAATAATATTAAATATTATTGATAATAATATCAATTATTATTATTATTTTACATTATTAATTATCACTTCGACCTTCTCACCTGTTGCAACTCTCTTCAGAATGCAGATATGCATTCCCCCTCGATCTTTCTTCTCTATTATTTGCGTGTCTCAACACCATTGTAATAATTTCTTCTTAGACCATTGGGTTTCCCATTTGACTTTCCCTACCTATTTCTTCTTGCCTCCGCCTTCCTTTCCCTGCGCTGCCCTTTTTCTTCGTTCCAGTTTCTCATCTTCTTCCCCTGCAATGCGAGTTCCTTCCCTCGTCGTTCTCCTTAGCTCCCTTGGTTCCTATGCTTCATTCCTCTTGGATCCAACAAACTTGTTTCCAAAGATACAAACATGCACCCATTGTAAGTCCCTCAAGGTCACTCTGGACCATATACGATCCATGGATATACAATATCAGGACAAAAGAAAGATAGACTTCGCATATCTCTACCACCAGTGTAATGAGTACAGGAAGCAATTCGAGCAACTCAACAATATGTGTGCTCACTTGGAAAATGCAATTAGTGTGCTACAAGGGATGGTTGCTAAAAAACTAGGAGAATGTTCAAACACTTTGGACTATGACAGTAAAATCTAGAAGTCAAAGGATCGATCAGTCAACAAAGACTAATGAGAATATCAGTGCATGGCTTTCCTTTTCAATCATCAGAAGTTACTCCTAGCTCTTAGCTTTATACTATAAATCATATTCAAATATGATATGGAAATGTAATATGTTTCTCCAAAAGTTTGTTAGAACTTTTAAACTAAATGCAGTTGGTAAATCTGGAACTTTTAATGTTAATGTAACAGCTGAAAAAGAAGGATCAGAGATGATTTTTGTCTCTCCATCTCCCTTGACCACTTTAGCATTTATGTATTGGGGAGCTATGCTCTCTTCTTTTTTGGAATAAATATAACATACCTGTTATATATATATATATATAATATGCTAATAATTATTGTTATTATTTATTATTAATACTAAGATACATTTTTGTGATTATTAATTATATTTCATAATATTATGTTAATATATTATTATTTATTTAATAATATTAAAATAATAATTATATCAATAAAACATTTTTATTTATATAATTTATTTTAATATTAATTATATTTTATTTTATTAATTAAATTAAATTAAATTACTTTTATTAATATTTAATTATAATATTAATTTTATTATTAATAATAAAGAAAACATTTGTATTTTATTATAAAATAATTACTTTATATTATTATTATTATTTTAATCACTAATTTACATTATCATGATTATTTTACTTTATTATTATTATCATTAATTTATATTAATTTATTATTATATATTATTATGATTGTTATTGTCATTAATTATTATACGGATGTGAAGTTTGGGGTACAATATATCTAGGGAGTCATGGAGAAAGATTGAGATGATCCAAAAGCAATTCATAACCTATAACCTCAAGATCAAGGGAAATACTCCCTATCCTATCTTCTTGATCGAATCTAGCCTATCCCCCATTGAAATTGTGGCTATGCTTAGATATCTGGTGTATAAGAAGAAGCTTCACAATATGGAATCCAAGAGGCTCCCAAAAATTGCTTCTAACTTTAGTCAAAACCCCCACCTCACCTCAAGCACGGGTGCCATCAAGATAATCAGTCATGGCTCAATCTTTGGGAGATTAAGGAGGAGATCATCATGAGAAGCAAGGACAGTATCAAAGATACTATTACCTCCAGTTTTAAGGACAAGATTTGAGATGCTAAGGAGCTAGAAGGTAAAAGGAAGCTAAGGTACTCTAAGGGGATGATCAACCCCACCCTCGATAACCAGAATTATCTCTCTATGTTGACTAGCACTGAGAAGAAACTGAACATCACTAGGATTAGAAATAACTCTCATGAGCTTTGGAGTGAGACCAGGCAGTGGTCTAATCCCAAGACTCCCTGGAACGATAGAATTTTTCATATTTGTGATTCCTAGAAGGTGGAAGATGAAAAACACTTCCTTTTACACTGCCCGACTCTTGCCCACATCTGCTCTCAATTCCCTATCATCAGCCACACCTCCAATCTTCCTGACTTATTAAGCCATCCCAACTATAGCAATCTTTGAACACTTCTTTCCCTGCTCTTTGATCACAGAAACAAGATTTTGAAGAACGACAATTAGACTCTCTTTTCTTGAGGTCTGGTAGACCACATTGGTCTTAGTGGACGTTAATAATCATCATCATCTTATTATTCTTTAAATATTGCTATAATTGATTTATATAATTTTTATTGTAAATATAATTATTATTTATTTAATAATATTAATAAAGAATTTTTTTTATTTAAATATAAAATAGTTATTTTGTATTAGAAGTAGTCTAACCAGCCTGTTTTTTTCCTTGAAAATCATGGAAATTCTAGCAAGATTTTGATAAAATCCGGTAGGGATTTTTGTAAATCCAGGTTACAACTGTCAAACTTCAAGATTTTGGGTGCCCCGAAGGTTTTTTATGGTGTTGAATCCATTTTCACCATCAAAAACGTGATCCAAACACTACTACTTCAACGTTTCTTGAAAAAGATTGGTCGGGTTCCATCCACTTTTGTCTATCCAGGCAATTCCTCTTCCTTGGTAGATGACGCCTTTTGTATTTTTGTCATTATTTTGCATTATATATTTTTAATATTAGTTTATTATTATTATTAATTTAATTTAATTAATATAAATGTGCTTGATATTATTTTCATAATATTAATTTTAACCTTTGTTGTGTTGTTCAAAAGAGCTTTCGTTAGATTTTTGAAAAGGCATAGCTTACAGAGTTCGACTCAACAATCCCCGCTCTCTCATTTTGACCAAACTTGTTGAGATTGGGGATTGGAAGATACCATAAAAGACAACTTACATACATTATTGCTAGAAGGCTTTCTAGCCCAAGCATAGCTAAAGTAAACAAAAAAGAAACCATAATTGATAGCAGCAATTCAAGGAGGGGGATGAGGGGGGAGTACAGGGGGAGCTGCAAAGAAACCAACTCGATCATGCATATGAAAGTCGATATGTTCTAGCCTCACTTCCAAGATGTGAAAGTGGTTGTTGATGTGGTGGTGGCTTCGTCGGAGGTTGTCTAGTTGCTCCAAAATTTCATTCTGGGTGAATTGAATGTCATTGAAGTAAGCCATGGTTTCATTTCGGTCTTCATACCTATGGTCCCTAAGAATATCCATATTGAGTTGAATGTGTTGGAGTTGATCAGCAATGGAGTCCATTGTGGCAGGAGCTTCTACATGACCAAGAGAGTGAGCTCAAGAGAGAGCGTTGGTGTCCTCAAATTCCCGACTATTCGAATTTGCAATGGACAAGCTATGGCCAGGCTTGGGGCGCCCTCTCGAAGCTTTCTGCCTTCCCCCACGATGGGGGCGACCTCGTTGGCATGGCATATGTAGAAGAGCCAACCTGCAAAGCATATAACAATTACTAAGATAACCAACCAACCGCACTTGATGATGAGGAGAGCGAATGACCTCTCATCCAAAACACCCACCAGCATAGACGGCACAACCCCAATTAACCCTGGCTGAACTCACAAACCGCCCTCCAGCCGGTCCAGAGACACCCTCACACCAGATGATATAAAGGAGTGCTCATCCAAAACACCCACCCACACAACCAATGCAGTCACAATTAACCATGATAGAGCATACAAACCATTCTTCAACCAACCCAGAGACACCCTCACACCAAAAAGTACTAGGGAGGGCCCGCGAAGAGCCAACAATCACGCAACTACAAACCACCAGAGGGACGACCTTCAAAATGTAAAGACGTGCAAAGGAATTAGAAAACGCAGACTGCTTACCACGCGTAGAGTACTAAAGACCTGGAAAGGGTGCAATGCTAAGCTCAAGCCAGAAACAGACAGAGTCTTGAAGATGGCTCAGTACCTTGTCTGTTCGTGTGCCCGGATCCCAGGGACAAAGCTGATAAAGGAGCCCAAACCACACCACAGTGCGATTGCCCTGCACTACGCCTCACAACCAAGGTCGGGACCCCAAGGAGCTGCCATGGAGCCAAACCCACACACCTCGCTGATCCTCACAACCAAAATTCATTACTTGAGCTTCCAAGATGGACTGATACCCAAGCCATCCTTCGCAATTATTAGCAATTCGTGTGGGATGGACTTTTGTACTAGCGAAATGGTTGTCTGGATTGTACATGAGAGGAAAATTAACGAGCACATAGAGTGAGAACAAGTCCCAATAGTCGCTCGTAAAACAATTGTTCAAGTGATTAATCACCCCATTGAGAGAATATTAATATTTATTAATATTTATATTATTAATTTTTAGTAATATTAATATTAATTTTTAATATTTATTAATATTATTACATTTTAATAATATTAATATTAATTTTTAATATTTATTAATATTCATATTAAATAATATATTTCTATTTTTTTTCTATGTAAGGCTAATTCTATTAATAAAACCAAAAAATATTTACAAAGAGGCCTTGCCTCAACCGTTGTCACTGAAGTTCATCAAGAAAGTCTAAACTGCCCCAGATTTGGGGAAACCAGTTTGACATGGCAAAAGACCAAACATATAACCCGAGATCATCACCAAAGGAAAACCATACATAAGACCAGGACCCATGTTTAAGGCAAAAACCAGAGGAAGATTCAGCACAACACCACCTGATGCTACAGCAAAATGACAAACCCACTTATCGTTCATACAAACAACAAAAACAACACGTGAATAGACCAAACCCGTTAGCAGCAGAAGTCTGAGTTGGTGCTTAGGTGGCCCCAAATGCCACGTGGCGTCAATTGTTATCATCCTGGTCAGGTGGCTCCTCGACGATGAGGCAAGCGTACTTGTCCCAGTCTTCATCCTCCTTCACCACATCGCCCTTCGTTTCGCCACCTGGAGGCTCCCTTGCATGCTGGGTGCCGCTCGAACTGCCAGCAAATTCCATCTTTATTGAAGCACCTGCTAATCTGCCACCATCATGTTGAATGTCACTAGCTTGAACAATTTCACCATGCAAACGGCCATGACTAACGCCCCCGTAATCATCCTTCGGGCTTTTCTCAGAACCACGACCCACTCCCTAATTTCTCTCCTCCTGAGAAGGTGCTTTAGAATTTATCGCCTGAGCACTGTTCTGCTCATTTTCTTCAGAGAATACTATGGTCACATTAGCTGTAATGATGGGCTTGTTCAGGGTACTTTGGAACCTAAACTGGGTCGAGTGAGGGACAGAGCTGGGATGCAAAGGAGAAATTGCAGTGTGGAGCCGGATATCACTATGCGCAGCCATGGAGGCCTACCCTTGCCCCCGTCCACTACGCGTATGGGGATAGTATTTGGGCAGAGACCTGGGAGGAGGCGAATTCTCATGGGAATGAGGGGGAGAGGCAGGAACAGAGCTCTACGCTGCTTGAGGGCGAGCGTTGCCACCGTGGGTGCCTCCTCTGTGACTCCTCATGCGGTGACGGACCATATCAATGAGGTTGGCATGCAATTCAGCTGGACAAGAGGTCGGGAAGGAGAACAGGTTGTGGACAGAGGGCTCCTGTGCAGAATTTAAAGGGAAATTCCTAGAATGGGAGTAATGGTGCCCATTTATGAGGTCAATGCAGCAAAGAAGCCAACATTGGCTACCGGTGATAGTTCGGCTACAAGAATTACCAGCCTAAGGCGAACAGATACAGAGGGAGGGTGGATAAATATTTATATTTGAATATAAATATTGTTATTTATATAGTCTTCGGCGAAATCACATAACCAATCTTTTGTCGACGCGTTTCGAACCAACAAGTGTGGTTCATCGTCAGGACAAGTTGAAGAACCAATCCGGCTCAGCTAGCTGAGCCGGATTGGTTCTTCAACTTGTCCTGACGATGAACCACACTTGTTGGTTCGAAACGCGTCGACAAAAGATTGGTTATGTGATTTCGCCGAAGACTATCTAAACAATGTTATGGATCACAGAAGTCTAAATTCCTTAATAAATATTGTTAATTAAATATTTATATTAATAAATATTGTTAACAATATTTAAATCAATAAATATTTATTTAATTAACCATGTTTATATGGTTAATAAAGCAATCTTAATAAATTATTATTATTTATTAAGATTGTAAATAATAATAATTAGATATTTATTATTATTATTTATTAATAATGAATTAATTAATTATTTAATAAATTAATTATTCATTTAATAAATTATTGAATGAATTAATTAATAATGTTATTAAATTTAATTAATAATAAAAACAATATTATTAATTAGTAATAGTAGTAATATTAATTAATAATAATAATCTCAATTATACACTTTCGGCATATATCAATAAGATTTACTAATGTGGTTGTGATAGTTGTAATTTGTAATTGACTAACTTCAGAATTGAATATTTTTTTTTTTTTTTTAATTTTTAATTATAAATTATAAAATAAGAATTAAAAATGAAATAAGACTTAATTGAAATTTATTTTTTTAAATAATTAAATAATTTATAATAAATTGGGAATTAATAATAAAATAATATTTATTATATGAAAATAAGAATTAAAAATAATAAAGAATTAAAGCAGAGTTAATTATAATCAGAATTGAAATAAGATTTAATTAAAATAAGAAATGGAAATTAATAAAAAAAATAAGAATTATTTGATGAACCACACTTGTTGGTTCGAAACAAGTCGATCAAGAATTTATCTTATGTGATTTCAAGTCTTTGCTTAATTATTTGAAAATTAAATCTTTTTAATAATTTAAATAATAAGAAATGAAAACTAATAATAAAAATAGGAACTAATTGAATTTTTATTTTAATAATCTAAATAATGAAATAAGAATTAGTTAAATAAACCAAATTTAAAAATTAATGATTTGAAATAAATTAATTAATTAAAAAATAAATAATCTAAAAATATAAATGAGAATAAAGAGAATGAAATAAAAATTTAATAAAAAAGTTATTAATTGAGAATAAGAATTAATTAAGATTGAAGTAAGAATTAATAAAAATTAAAAATAAGAATTGAAAATTAAGAATTCAAATTAAAATTAATAGAAAATCAGAATTAATAATTAATAATGAAAATAAGAATTAGATGAAACTTAACAATTAAATAATTTAAATTAAATCAGAAGATTAGTATAGCCCTGCGTAAGGATGACACACACAAATCAAGAAATGGTCCAAATTTCTTGATTTTCTATTTCTTTATCTTATTTTTTTTATCTTATCTTCTCTCCTGAGCTCTAAAGTGAAACTAGGCGATGGTCTACTTCCAAACCTCCTTGGGATGATAGAATCTGTCAACTTTATGATACTAATATGGTGGAAGATGAAAAATACTTCCTCTTAGATTGCCCGATTCTTACTCACATCTACTCTTATTTCTCTAACATCTACCACACTTTCAATCTTCTTGACTTTTTAAGTCAACCCATCTATAGTGAACTTAGAGCTTTTCTTTCCCTTCTTTTTGATTATAGGAATAAGATTTTGAAGAATCGTAGTTAGATTTTTTTTTTCCAAGGTCTAATAGGTCACATTGGTCTTAGTGGACATTAATCCTCCTCATCATCATCATCATCAAGAATTAGTTAAATTGAAAAAAATCTAAATTAAAAATAATTGATTAAAATAAGAATTCATTAAAAATTAAAATTAATAATAAAACAATTTAAAAATCAGAATTAAAAAATAATACAAATTTCAGCAAGTATCCATTGAAAATTTAATAATTGGATAATAAATTAATTTAAAATAGGAGTAATATTGAAAATTGATATTTGGAAGCCTATGGGGATTTGGTTTGACAGTGAATGGTGCACTTTAAGGCACTCCATGCAATGGGTCATTGGTTCCAATCCCCTGTTGGCGCTGATTTAGAAAAAGAAAAATTATATTTAGAAATAATTACACATTTACAATTTTTAAAAATTGGAGCAAAATTCCTTAAATATCTATTTGGTGAAAGGCATGTTTCACTTATTAATAAATTTAATATTTTTGTATATTTTATCTTGACCAAATTTATTCTTTATACGTTAATCCAACAAATACTTAGTTAATTTTATCCTATAAAAAGGGCTCTTTTGCACTCGTTTACTCACAAAATCTCTTTGGTCCTTGATGATGGATGGAGTAACCATTTGAAATGTTGGACAAATAAAAATCCATTACACAGTTCTCTTATGGAAATATCCAACAACAACATTTTTTGTTTGCTAGGTTATGAGTCCTATGATGATTGGCACACCTAACTTGTGACTTGAGTAGCCATGACCCAAGGTCATTTAAGCCATCAAAACCACTTGGGGATCAGGTTCAAAACCACCTGAGGATCACACCTAGGCCACACCATGGCTAGATTTGTTTTCCACAAAGTTTCGAAGTGATGATATTTACACCATGAAGTACCTTAACATAACACCCCATCACCATAGACTCGATAAATATCTCTTAATATCAAGGAGTAAATCATTTTTCTAATATTTTAATGAATAAAACAAAATCAATTAAAACATTATTGATCATGAATGTTATTCATAAAGAAGAATAAAGCTAAATTATTATTCAAAGATGAAATGATGAAAAATGTAAAAACATAATATTAAAATCTCTAAATTTTCTCATTTTATAAAAGAATAAAAACAAAAAAAGCGTGTAACTCCACTCAAGTGTGTGTGTGTTTCAAAATGTAAATTTTTTTATTACAATTATATATATATATATATATATATATATATATATATATATATATTTTTCCATTTTTTAAAATTATTAATTTAGCCAAATATTATAACATGTACGTCCATAATATGTTGATATTCTATCCTCACTTCTACCAGATTTGTTGACTGGAAGAGTGACATAAAAACTAATTACAAATTGCCAAAATTCACTGGGAATCCAAAAACAAAATGACCGAAGTGACCAAAAGAATTCTAAGATTAAAAGATAGCCCACCAACATTAGGGGATGATAGGATTCCCTTGTATAGGGATAACTAGAACTTTCCCCGGAGAATTTGGAAACTTGTGTTCTCCATGAACATGAAACTCTAAATGTGCAATTCTTTCCTCCATCTAGTCCATGCGCTCTACCAATCTTCGTTGACCTCATCTAAGTGACACCAATCGATCTAGTATGTTCTACTGGTTTTGTTCTAAATCATTCATGAAGCTTATATCTTTTTTATGGTCATCATGGAAGTCTTTCTTGAATTTTTTAAACAAATGGATGATATGATGCATCTGAGAATCCATAAAGTCGGCGGGGGGGGGAGGAGAAAAACATGGCCAAGACAAGGGCCTGGTAAACGTCCACCTCCATTCTGCTAACACCCCCTCCCACTAGGCTTTCTCTCTATGATCCACTCATTGTCTCCACAATCTTAGACCCCTCCTTACTCTACCTCTTTTGTCTTGATCATTTTCCACTTTCCTCTAGCACTTATGAGATAGCACCCTAACTTTGGTACTATATAGAAGTGCGACATTGTCTCTGCTGCCTTGGGACTAGTCATGGAATTACCCCAATACCAAGCTTGGGCCATTCATGAGGGAAAGGAATCTTGTCCTAAGCTACCCCAATGCACTACCTGAGACCCACTACACAACAACACTGGAATACTTTCATTCATAATGTTTTCGCCAATGAAGTTGACAAGATGCCTCTCAGGGTAGAAAGGTGGCACACAATTCATAATAAGTGAACTCAAAATCAAAAATATTGTATGTCTGAAAGAAATACTACATCCAATGAAAATTGACTTAGAAGGACCAACCACAACGAAGACACACAGATAGGATCATCCCCGAAATATAAGACAGGGCATGCCACACCTAGAAACTAGCTAACCCTTGGCTCCAACTTCTAGCTAAGGCCTTATAAAATTTGGACCAGACTTCTAGGCACCTAAGAGGCAGACCAAACAATGGAACTCCTACCACCACTTAGGAAAAAAGATATCCCTAAGAAAAACCCATGGATAAACAATGGATCTTACCAAAATGCCATGCACATTGTAGGTTCTAACCCTGTATAGAAATTACCTGCAAATAGATTCTTAAGAAAAGAAAAAATACAATGGCATGAACATAAAATATACCCAAAGGTTTTCTCCTGGAACCCAATTCGGTAAAACCAGATTGAATTTTTTCATTATTTTCCTTTCAATGTTACAATAAATTATATACATGTCGAAGCATTCATAAACCCCAATCCATTAACCCTGGATTAGAACATAATCGTAGTTCTCTTGACTGGATCTACAAAATTCCATGGGAAAAACCCATCATGTCCAAAATCATGTGCAAAAACCATGTGCGAAAACCATGCACAAAACCATGGGTAGGTCTGCCCCCCATATTTGGGACCACCCCCCTGCTATGCCCGTTGCAACGTAACAGGCCTGGGGCTGGTCGTGGAAAGAATATAACACATACCCAACATTCTCCCACTTGTTTTTTTCTTTTCACGCAGGTGGTCGTAGGAGTGCACAACCATTAGTCCCCAGCTGCAACACCCATTGTTTATCTACACCAAGAAAACATCTCAATGATCATATAATTTTCCAATACGTCTGCAACATGCTTCAAAGTGTCAAACTTTACCAACAACACCTTTTTGTCTTCAACCATATCCCTCACAAAATGATATTGAACATCAATGTGCTTTGTCTTAGAATGATAAGTAGGGTCCTTTTCCAAGAAAATTCCACTTTGGTTGTCACAGTATATCATTATAGCTCATTGTACCAACCCCATACTTGAACATAATATCTGCAACCAAATTGCTTCCTTTGATTGAATGAGCGGTTGCCATGTATTCAACCTCTATAGTTGAAAGTGCCAACACATAATGTCTCTTGCTCATCCAATTGACTACTCCTCCAAATAGGTTATACACATACCCACTTATAGATCTTCTCTCGTCCAGATCTCTAGCCCAGTCCGCATCACCAAATCCATGTATGTTCAAAACTATGTCCAATCCTAGTTTTCCTTGGTAGAAAAACCATAATCACTAGTGCCACACAAATACCTAAAAACTCTATTCGTTGTTGTCCAATGCTTCTTCCCTGGTTTTGAAATAAATCTTCTCAATACACCCACTGCATGTGCAATGTCTGGTTTGGTACAAACCATTGCATACATCAAACTACCAAAAACACTCGCATATGGAACACGAGACATGTCCTCTTCCTCTTCTTGTATCTTAGGACATTGTTTAGCAAATAACTTTACACCTAGAGGAATAGGAACTTTCACCAGTTTACTATCCTACATATTAAACCTATGAAATATTGTCTTGACATACTTCCTCTGGTTTACCAATATCTTGCTCTTTACCAGATCTCAATTAATTTCTATGCCCAAAACATAGTTTGCATCACCAAGATCCTTCATGTCAAATTTAGAGGACAATTGGGTCTTCAAATCCTAGATAATTTCTTTGTCATTTCCAATCAACAACATATCATCCACATGTAATATCAAATAAATAACATGATCATTAATTACTGTACAAGGTGATCCGCTTTGCTCCTCGTGAATCCAAGTCCTTGTATATATGTATTACATTTTTTATACCACATCCTTGGTGACTGTTTTAACCCATACAAAGACTTGTTTTAACTTGCATACCGATTCTCTTTTACCCTTCACTCTAAAGAGTTCCATTTTATTCATGTAGATTGCATCTTCTAGATCCTCGTGAAGAAATGTTGTCTTCACATCCATCTATTCTACCTCAAAATCAAAAGCACTAGAAATAGATAAAAGGAATCTAATAGAAGTTAACTTAGTGAGACGACAAAAAATATCACCAAAATCAATTCCTGACACCTAGGAATAACCTTTTTCTACCAATCAATCTTTGTATTTCTCCACCTTTCCTTCTTCTTAAGCAACCATTTTCTCCCAATGGGTTTCCTTCTAGTCGACAACTTCACAAGATCCCAACCCTCACTTTTGTCCAAGGATACCATTTCTTCAACCATTGTCTTTTTCTAAATTTTTCCATCCTCTAAATCCACTAACTCCCTGACATTTCCAGGATCATCATCAGTAATAGATAAAGAAAAATTTGAACATAAAGTAGATGGAATATACCTCTTTGGTTTCCTTCTCTCTCGAACTAGTCTCCTCAAAAATGGATTTTGTGGCTTTTCCTCTTTTAATTCATGTTCTTTTGTAAAGTCTGATTCTTCCTCCTTCAACTCAAACTTCATCTTCCCTGGTTCCTTTTCCTTTGGTATGAATTCATGTTTAATAACATATTTCACCTCTCTAAATACCACATCTTGGTTGTACATAACCTTCCTTGTTTTTGGGTTCCAAATATTATAACATTTTAAATCATCCTTATACCCAATAAATATGCACCTTTCAAATTTACTATCTAATTTGGTTCTTTTCTCCTTTGGAACATGTACATATGCATTGCATCCAAATACCCTGAGATGTGAAAGAGATGGTTTCTTACCGGTTCATACCTCATATGGAGTCTTATCCTCTAACATTGATGAAGGTGATATGTTAAAAAAGTAACATGTAGTATCCACCGCCTCAACCAAGAATTCCTACCCTAATCCAGCGCCACTAAGCATGCTTCTTACCTTTTCCATCAACATCTTGTTAATTCTTTCTACAACTCCATTTTGTTGAGGTATGTATGGAGTATTTTTCTACCATGTTATACCACACTTCTTATAGAACTCTTTTAATTCCTTCTTGCAAAACTCTCCACCATTATATGTCATCAACACCTTAATATTCTTCTTTGTACCAAAGCCTTGAATTCTTTAAACCTTTCAAAGACTTCAAATTTCTTCATGAGGAAATATATCCATGTATTCCTCGATAAGTCATCTATAAATGATACATAGTACACATATTTATGTAGAGATGGAACTGAAACAGGTCCAAACACATTATTGTGCACAAGCTCTAATATCCCTTTCGCCCTCTTAGCACTAGAGGGGAAACTCACTCGATAATACTTCCCATATACATAATGTTAATAGAAATAAAAAACTAGGGAGAAATTAGACTTACCTTCTACCATACCATTATCATGTAGTATTCAAAGGCCCTTCACTCTATTGTGTGTCAATATTTGATGCCACAACATAGCATTTTCACCAAAGATTACAAGATTTTATGCTCCACTTTCAGGAACAATAGAACTATTGCACCCATCAATAACAATTCTACCCAAAAGTTTGTACAAAGTCCCGATTAGAACTCCCCTCATCAGTACTAGTGCTCCCAAAACCATCTTGCAGATATCTTTCTCAAAAATTGTTTTTACACTTGCAACATCCATCTCGCTTACAAAAATTAGATTTCTGACCAATCCAAGAATGTGTAGAACACCAAGAAGTGTTCTAATCCTTCCACCTTGCAACTTTAGCTTGAACTTTTTGCATCCTATGAGTCTAGTATTCTTGTCGTCTCCTAGGAAGACATCGCCACCATCATATTCTCATACTCACAAAACCACTCCCTAAGGGGAGTCATATGAAAGTATGCACCCGAGTTAATCAACTATGCCTCGTGATCTACGTTTGTACTTGAAGAAGAATCCAAGTACACATCCCCAACTCCATCTGAGGTATTTTTTGCCTCTATGGAATGAGAAACATCATATCCCTTTCCTTTCTCAAGATTTTTAGATCTACAATCCTTTTTGTACTGACCTTATTTCCCGCATTTTCGGCATACCTTTACAAATTTTCCTGGATATTTAGATCTCCCTCTAGATTTAGATCTCCCACTTGAGGACTTATTTCTATTTCTGTTATGGGACCATCCTCTTATAGAAAAGGCATATCCATTCTAGCTCTCCATATTTTTTCTGTCTCGTCTCCTCCGACAACAAGGATGAGACTATTTCATCAAACTTCAAGGTAGTTTTGTTTCTACCTATAGCAACAACCAGACTATCCCATGAGTCTGGTAGAGAACACAACAAATTGATGCACTTATCTTCATCTAAATTTTTAATATCAACAGATAACAACTGACTTACCACAATATTATGTTGGCATTATGATGCATGTGTTGTCCTTGATGCCAACTCACTTGTAACAGAATAAGTGTATGGTAACTAAACAAATCTACAGGTCAGACCAGAGGTGACAGAATGATGGAACAGAATAATGGTTCAAAGGTTTGCGAATTAGAATCAAAAGCTTGATACAGGAAATTATTGGCATTAAAGTACATGTGCTGTCCTTGATAGAAACTCACAAATATGATAACCAGTTGTATCCATAGGTCAGTTCATAAATGATAAAGTGATGTATGATGGAAACTCACATTGTAACATGCAAATTTAGAGGTAACAGTGTTGAAAATAGCAACAAGAAATGCTAAAAATATCACTGCTATAAATAGTAGTTCAACCAATGTTGAACATAGGTATAAGGAATGAAAAATGGAAGTGCTAAAAATAGCATTCTATAAATAGAATTTCGGGATACCTTCCTATTTTAGTCAATCCCTAAACTAAAATAGTGAAGTAAAATTCGAATTTGATCTTAGTAGCTGTTTGTAAAATAATTAATTAATTCATCTTGATTTAATTAGTTAAGGAAAATCAAACATGAAGTCTATGTGGGGACATGCAACAGTTTCTCCGTTAATTAAGGAATTTATCCATCAGTTAAATAGATAAGGATGAGTTGTAATATTGAGTTGTAATTAGTTGGCTCAGTTAATTGAGTCAAGTCTAGTTATATTAATTCAAACAGTTTGTTGAATTAATGTAAGTTCACTTAGTTAATGCTTGCATGCATGTAACTACTACACTTTAGATAACTGAGTATTCTCTCATAAATAACTCATGCATGTCAGTTCAGACAGAGACCCAGTTGAGATCAGATGGAGGGGTAATGTACTATCAGTTGCTAGAATATTCCATTGTGAATATTCCTTGCATGCAGAAGGAATTATTTCCTTGAGGATTGCGTAATTACTTCTTCAGGTTTTGTGAATGTGATGAGGCCAATTCACACATGTGGCTTCACTGGACCCCAAGAAAAATTGTGCAAGGAAATAGGAGGCTTGGGGCCTTGAGGAGGACATATACTATGTCTATTCAATCTGTGAGCTGTATTGTTTGATTACTGAGAGAGCAGGATAGCTTGAGAGTTGATTCTTTTTTTTAACATGAACAAGATTTCCACTTGTATGATAATACAAAGTTGGGGTTTTAGGGTGAGGCTTTCCCCAGGTTATTTCTTCTACGTTATGTGTGATTCATTTCTCATTCTCAGTTATATGTGTTCTCTTGATCTTGCTCAATTCAATTAAGCTTCCGCAAAGTGTTGTAGAAGTAGATCTTATATTGTGTTTTAGTATATTGCATAATCTGTTGATCTATAGTGGGAATTTCTACATGTATCGGAGCAAAGGTGATCAAGGCGAAGAACAGTATATAAGAAGGAGAAGTTCGAAGTTTGTGGTTCCTGAAGATAGAAATCGAGTTCTTATCACATCTCAATTTCACCAATGGCGTTCAACAGTTTAAGACTCAAGTATGCCCTTAACTGAAGCTCGAATTATATAGCATGGAAGGATCACATGGAGGCAGTATTAGAGGATAATGGTCTAAAGGACTTCATTTATCAAGAGGTCCCCAAGCCGACTGATGCTACTCAACTGGAGGAATGGAAGAAATGTGTGGCTAGAGCAAGGAGAATCCTCCTGGAGGGAGTTCGAGACCACATTTTCTCGAGCCTCCATGGGAAGGAGACACCGTTTTCGATGTGGAAAACATTGAAAGATTTATATCAGAATAGCAGCAATCAGAGGAAGCTGGCGCTAAAAGACAATCTTCGTAAGATCAAGTGTGAAAAGGGCAACACGATCTCTACATATCTAAACAAGCTCACCACCTGCAGGGATGAGCTTGTAAGTGTAGGGATCACGACCGTTGATGATGACATGGTGAGTCTTGCACTCCTCGATCTTTATAAGAGCTGGCATAGCTACCAAGATTTGGTTAATGGAAGAGAAAAACTGCCAGATTGGGAATGACTTTGGTCGGATTTGATGCAGGAGGAAATAAGGAGAAGTACCAGAGATGGATCCTCATCAAAGCAAGATGATGAGGAAAATCTAGCCTTAGCGAGTAAGGCGAGGAAAGGGAAAGGGAAGATGTCCCATCCCAAATCCGGTTTTTCCCATGGTGGGAAGAATATTGACAAATTGAAAGTGCGATGATTTCATTGTCATGAAGTGGGCCATTATGCTACAAATTGTCCACAGAATAAATCCAAGAAAGGTTCCTCGAAGGGATCTGATGGTGAGGCACTAGCCTCACAGTTTGAGCTGGATTTCTCGCTTATTACATGCATGGTTTCATCCATGGTGGGATGTGTGTGGTACCTGGACAGTGGAGCTTCATTCCATATGTCAGGTGACAAGAATCTTTTCATTACCTTGGAGGAGAAGGATCTGCAGATGCGGATCAAGATGGGCGATGATGGAAAGTACTGTGTTTCAGGTGAAGGTACGGATGTGTTTTAGAGGGAGCATGGAGTTCCCCTCACCCTGACTGATGTAAAGTATGTACCAGGTATGAAGAATTTTGTGTCTATCGCTATGCTAGAAGATAAAGGCTATGATGTAGTCTTTAGTAAAGGAATGGTATTCCTGAGACATATCGGTACTAGACAGACAAAGCGAATAGGGATTCGTGTCAAGAATCTCTACAAGCTAGAGGTAGATGATTGTGCTGCTTTGAGTTCCAAAGCTGAGATGGTGCAGAGACAAGATGTCGGTGAGCTATGGCATAGAAGATGGGCCACTTGCACCATGGAACCCTGAAGATCATGCAGCAGATTTCTATCGAATTACCCAAGGGAAAACTTGAGCAGACGACTACATGTAAAGGTTGTACCTTGGGTAAGTATGTGAAATCTTCCTTTCTGGATCGAGACAGTAGAGCTAGAGCAATCCTGGAGTGAGTTCACTTAGATATTTGTGGACCCTTCTCTACAGCCTCCACTGCTAAACAAAGGTACTATGTTATTTTCATTGATGATTTTTCTCGTAGATGATGGATCTACTTTATGCAAAAGAAGGATCAGACCTTCTTGAGGTTTTGTGAGTTTAAAGCCTTGGTAGAGAAAGAATCTGTAAAGAAAATAAAAGCCTTGCGTAGCGATAATGGTGGAGAGTATGTCTCCCAACGTTTAAAGACTTCTGCGCTGCAAAAGGAATTAAACGGGAACCAACGACACCCCATAACCCATAGCAGAATGGGGTGGCCGAAAGGAAGAACAGATCGATTATGGGAGCAGCTCGAGTGATGTTGCATGACCAAAGTCTACCACTACATTTGTGGGCTGAGGCATGCAATACAACAGTAGACTTGCAAAATAGAAGCCCGCAACGTATACTGGGAATGAAGACACCTATGGAGGCCTATTCCGGGAAGCGACCTGAAGTAAGTCACTTTTGAATCTTTGGATCATCAGTTTACTGTCATGTGACCAAAGATACCAGGAAGAAACTAGACCCAACAGCTGAGTTGGGAATGCTTGTGGGGTACACGGATACACCCCACAACTATCGGGTGTACGTGCCTTCCACTCAAAGGACTGTGGTACACAAGGATCTAAAGTTCGACGAGCAGAAAGCCATGCAAGTGTCACTTGAGAGGGAGCTCAAGTTTCATGCAGAGGAGGAAAATTTAGTTCCTAAGGAGGAGGAGCCTCAGATTGATGCGGAGCAGCTGCATGTAGAGGATCCGGGAGTGGAGACATCCACTCATGCTGATACTTCCAGAGATGGGTAGAAATTCTCAAGGGAAGTTGATAGGTTGATGCTGGATGTGCAGGAGAATGTGGGACAACCATCTTCTCAGCGCAGACAGAGGAAGTCACCGACGCAGTACACTGGGTACTTGGCCCTAGTTGGGGAGTGTGTAGATATCAAACCTTCTTCATTCGAGGAGGCAGTGCAACAACCAGTCTGGGTTGATGCAATGGTAGAGGAATGCGACTCTATCATTCGGAATAGTGTGTGGGATGTTGTCCCAAGGCCTCAGGGCAAGTCAGTGGTGAGTTCCAGATGGCTTTACAAGGTAAAGTAGGCAGCTGATGGCAGTGTTGAGAAACATAAGGCAAGGTTTGTTGCCCGGGGTTTCTCACAGGTCAAGGGGATCGACTACGATGAGACTTTTTCTCCCATAGAAAGGTACTCATCGATTAGATCAATGTTGGCACTATCAGCTCAGATGGGGTGGAAGATCCACTAGATGGATGTGAAGACAACATTCCTCAATGGGAAGATTGAGGAGGAGGTATACATTGAGCAGCCAGAGGGTTTCGAGACCTTCGATCATGAGTCACATGTGTGCTAACTCAAGAGGGATTTGTATGGGCTGAAGCAAGCACCCCATGCTTGGTACACTAGGATCGACAGTTATTTCACTGGTTTGGGCTTCACCAAGAGTGGAGCAGATGCGAACCTTTACCACATCATGGTAGAAGGTAAACCATTGATCATTATTCTTTATGTCGATGATATGATTTTGACAGGTGATGATCAGCTAATACAGTCTTGCAAGGATGAACTTGAAAGAGAGTTCGAGATGAAGAACATGGGCCTTATGCACTACTTCTTAGGCATGGAGGTGTGGCAGAAAGATGGTGAAGTATTTGTGTCTCAAGCCAAGTATGCCAATGAGATACTGAGGCACTTTCACATGGAGAAGTGCAAGCTCATGTAGACTCCTCTAGCTGGGAATTGGAGGAAGGAGGATGCTAATTCAAGTGAGGTATTGTTTATTGGCAGCTGGTGGGTTCACTTATATATCTGGTGAACACACGAACCGACATATGCTTTGCGGTGAACCAGCTGAGTCAAGCTATGGTTCAACCTACCAAGGTATTTTGGAAGGCAGCGAAGCATGTGCTGAGATACCTCAGAGGCACATCTTAGTTCGGATTGTGGTACAAATGGACAGAGGGAGTGAAGCTTCAAGGCTTCATAGATGCGGATTGGGCAGGGAGTCCATCAGACTGGAAGATCACTTCTGGAGGAATCTTCAACCTTGGTTCAGCTGCAGTTTCCTGGTACAGCAAGAAACAGAGATTAGTTGCACTTAGCTCAGCAGAGGTTAAATACATGGCTGCTAGTCAGGCTGCATGTGAGGCCATTTCGATGCAGAATATTCTAGTGGGATTGTTTGGTCAGAGGATGGATCCTACAATGATCTACTACGAAAACCAGAGTTGTATCAAACTCTCTGAGAATACAATTTTTCATGACAGGTCCAAGCACATAGATATCTGGTTTCACCATCTTCAAGACTGTGTGGTCAAGAGGATCATGTTGTTGCTGTATGTTTCGGCCGAGGAACAGGATGCAGATATTTTGACGAAGGCATTGTCAAAATTCAAGTTCGAGTTCCACGGAGACAGGATTGGGGTTACTGATAATCCCTTTCTTGTTGAGAGGGAGTGTTGACAATAGCAACAAGAAATGCTAAAAATAGCACTAATATAAATAGCATTTCAACCAGTGTTGAACATAGCTATAAGGAATGAAAAATGGAAGTGCTAAAAATAACATTCTATAAATAGCATTTTGGGATACCTTCCTATTTTAGTCAGTCCCTAAACTAAAATAGTGAAGTAAAATTCGAATTTGATCTTAGAAACTGTTTGTAAAATAATTAATTAATTCATCTTGAGTTAATTAGTTAAGGAAATCAAACATGAAGTCTATGTGGGGACATGCAACAGTTTCTCCATTAATTCAGGAATTTATCCAACAGTTAAAGAGATAAGGATGAGTTGTAATATTGAGTTGTAATTAGTTGGCTCAGTTAACTGAGTCAAGTCCTGTTAGATTAATTCAAACATTTTGTTGAATTAATGTAAGTTCAGTTAGTTAATGATTGCATGCATGTAACTACTGCACTTCAGATAACTGAGTATTCTCTCATAAATAACTCATGCATGTCAGTTCAGACAGAGACCCAGTTGAGATTAGATAGAGGGGTAGTGTACTATCAGTTGCAAGAATATCCCATTGTAAATATTCCTTGCATGCATAAGGAATTATTTCCTTGAAGATTGCGTAATTACTTCTTCAGGTTTTGTGAGTGCGATGAGGCCAATTCACACATGTAGCTTCACTAGACCCCAAGAAAAACTGCACAAGGAAATAGGAGGCTTGGAGGGCTTGAGGAGGACATATACTATGTCTATTCAGTCTGTGAGCTGTATTGTTTGATTTCAGAGAGAGCAGGATAGCTTGAGAGCTAATTCTTTTTGTAACTTGAACCAGATTTCCACGTGTATGATAATATAGAGTTAGGGTTTCAGGTTAAGGCTTTTCCCGGGTTATTTCTTCTATGTTATGTGTGATTGATTTCTCATTCTCATTTATATGTGTTCTCTTGATCTTGCTCAATTCGATTAAGCTTCCACAAAGTGTTGTAGAAGTAGATCTTGTATTGTGTTTTAGTATATTGCATAATCTATTGATCTACAGTGGGAATTTCTACAAACATAGTAATAACACTAAAGAACATGATGATGGGACAAAGGATTGCAGATTAGAATCAAGAAATTGAGGAAAGAGAATGTTTTAAGTTGTATATGTTGTTTAACTTAGTCCAAGTCACATATACACATGGGTACACAAAATAAAAGGTGCGTATACGTATGCACACAGTTTCACAGAAGGAAAAGTGCATATGGGATGGAAAATTAAGGTTAAAGAATACCAAGGGTCCATACCATGGTATTATCCCACAATATTGAGCGGAATAATGGTTACTTGACCCCGTCTAATAATACCATAGGTTCTAAGTGTTGTTTTGGTGCATGGTATTGACAAAGGCTCTAATATATAAGGAGGAGAAAATCAAAGGGCTAGAAGTGCAAGTGAAAGGGTTTTTGATGAATACTGCTATCTGAAGTATATTTTGTGTTATAAGGGCTATGGTTATGATATAGATCTGAAATATCTTGTGCACCCTTGGATACAATGTTGGATCATGATCATGAGACCTGAAATGACTTATCTTGTATGATCTGATAATGGATAGGCTAGATTTGAATGCTAACGCATGTTTTATCTTTTAAATGCTATGATTTGGATATGTCTGAAGCCTTGAAAAGTTGTGAAGTTATAAGTCATTATTTGCAGATCTATACGCAGGTTTGCCTCGGTGAAGGCGCGTATACATGCAGATTCAGCACTTCCAAGTAGCATATGCAGAGGAAGGGCATGTTGTTCAGAAATAATTGATCTATCTGATCAATACTATTGTTTGTCAATGATGCCTTCATTAGATTTGAAGTTAAACTAATTGTATAAGAAGGCTGAATCTTGCTGACTGATTGATTGAGTAAGAATGGGTGATATTTGCTGCTATCTATTTAGAACTCTGTAATACGATAGTAGGTCTTCAGAATGTCATTGATTGGTAAAGTTTTTGGTTCAGAATTTTTATGATTCAGTATCTTTAGAGGTATACAAAGGTTGGGTTACAGAAATTAGTGTATACACGTAGGTTGTCCTCATTGAAGTAACATATACATTCTGACATATGATTTTTGAGGTTGTGGTTGGTTCTGGTTGTTGATGTAGTGTTCTAAGTTTAGTTCTGTGTACTAGTTACTGTGATCTAACTATTCTAGTTGATTGGTTGAATTTTTATTATGTGTCAATTGATTGGGTTTTTAGTGAATGGTTGATTCAGTTGTATCAGAAATTGATGATTGGGTGATTTAGTTGTGCCAGAGGTTTTAGTGATTGTTTGATTCAGTTGTGTCAGAAGTTTCAATGATTAGTTGATTTAGAAATAGATTATTGGGTTTCAGTTATGTCAGAGATTGATGATTTGGATGAATGTGTTACAACGATAAGTTACAGTTTTATTTTTGATATTGTGCTTAAGTGATGATAATGGGTCCAGTATGAAAATTTGATGAAACATGGCCTACAAGTTATTATTTGTTGAAGCAGGTGGATCCAGTATGAAAATTTGATGAAATGTGGTCCATGGAGGATGCTAAGGGTTGGAGCCTTCAGTGAGGAAGTCGAGGCTTCCTGGCAGTAGTAGCTGGTGATTATATCAAGGGGTTGGAGCTCCCTTCCAGTAGCATTTGGATAACGAGTGAAGGTGGTAGCCTTCTATAGGTCGGCGCTTATGTACTAGTAAACATATCAGCCAGTACAAGAGCTAGGGGGTTAGAGATCCCTTCAAGTAGAAGCTGGAGAACAAGTGGAGGTTGTAGCCTTCTACAGGTGGGTGCCTACATATTGGTATGAGTCTGCACCAGTACAATATTGTAAACAACTTTTTTTTATATTAAAAAGAAGATAGAGACGACAACAACAGGTGGTTTTCTCCCGCATTGGGTTTTCACATTAAATATTGGTGTTCATGTGTGTTTCCTATGTGTGATGGTTTATTTATTACAGCACATGGTTACTGTTTATCTAATGTTTAATAAAGTACTGATGCATTGGATGAAGACAAACATATGATGAATTAACTGAATCATAATTTCACTGGATAAACTCTAATTGTCTTAAGAACAAGCGTGTGCACACGTAGGTTCCTTTCAGTAAAGTCACATATAGAAATCGGAATATGAAATGTAAAAATTTATTGACTTGAAAATACTGATTCACCCCCCCCCCCCCCCAGTATTCTTCCCAATGATCGGTATCAGAGTGGGTCCTTTGGCAGAAGCTTGATCACTTGAAGGAGATCCGTTATAACAATGGGAAAGAAGCAAAAGAAGAAATCACCTCAAAAGAAGAAGACATCTCAAAGGAACGATGACAACAGAAGAGGCGATTGGCTACTAGGTGGAAGCAATTATTCAGATTTAGAATCACCTAAGATTGAAGATGAACACGAAAAATAATTATCAGGTACTAATTTTTGGTCCTCTGGTGATACAGTCTCTGTTCATGCAATATTGAAGATATTGAATGTGGCAGTGAAACAACTGAATTTTCTCTTATGGGTGAAAGTGAAAGAAATCTAATAGATGCAGAAGTTAAAGGGCTCACAGATAAAATTAGATATCAACAAGATCTATTTGATAAAAGGAAATGTACCTACAAAGAAGAATTTACCAGATTAAAAACTCAGTTGGAGGAAGGAAACAAAATGAGGAAGCAGTACAAATAAAAGGAAGATCAATGTCAAAGGTTGCAGGATGAAGTGACATCATTAAGAAATCAAGTGAATGAAAACGACACAACAACCAAGGAACTTATAGAAAGAACCAGTTACTGTAAAGGTCTTGAAGCTGAGGTCGTCTCTCTAAAAGAAGATCTTGAAAATTCAAATAAGCAGAATGAAGAACTACTTCAAGCATTTGAAGAACAAGAAAATGAGGTTCTCAAATTAAGACAACAAGTGGAAGAAGGAAGAAAAGTTGAAGAAATCATGAAGAAGTAGTATCTGGAAAAGGAAGAGCAATATCAGGTTGAGGTAAATATCCTAAAAGATAAATTAGAAGAAAAGGATAAACTTTTACGATTTCAAGATAGTACTAATATTTTGGATAATATTCTTAGTAGTCAAAGATCTCTTGCTATCAAAATTGGTCTTGGTTTTCATGAAACTGTTAAAGGTGAATCTAGCTCACAAACTGAGGCAAGGAATTCTAATGCAAAATCTGAAATGCTCAACAAGGAGATAAGAGGTCAACCCCATTAACAACCAAGGAAAGAAACTCTTCAAATAAAATCATTTACTCCTAACTATGGAAGTGTTAGTTGATTCTTTCCTCTAATGAATAATGTTGAATGTTCTATTTGTCATAATTTTGGACGTTGCAGCTAGTTGCAGAAGTAGAATGTTTCAAGCTTATAACCATCTCACAGAAAGATCAACAGCTTCCAGGTACTTTAAGGGATATTGTTTTTCTTGAAATATGTTTGGTCACAAAGCCATTGATTGCTATAGAAGGAATATGAAATATATAAGATGTTATGATTGTAACAAGTTTGGGAAATAGTAAAAGAATGCAGGGACAAGTCTATGGATCATCGTAGAAAATATGGTAAGAAATCAAATAAGCACATTTATATTAGAAAATATGAAAAATGATGAATCCACCAAGAATCAAGAAAAGGGAGATTAGATAAGGTGTGGTCTTTCTGTCTGCTCATTCAAAGACGAAGATGAATTTTCTCATCACATGACTGGAGACAAGAGTAAAATGGATTCTCTAATGAAGAACCATCATGATAATGATATTCTTGGAACTGATGTTTCAACAAAAGTTCTAGGACCAGGTATAGTCAAAACAGACTCAGGGGGAACTGAAAGTATGAAATTTCAGTGTTCCAATTTTCATACACAGATCTTATGAAGACAAGTTGCGTATATACGTGAGTTTGAAACTGCACAGTTGCGTATATGTTGGTTTGATGAAGAGGTAGTGGAACAGACTCAAAAAAGGGGTCTGATATGGTTCAAACAATTATCAATTGTCTTTTCTATTTTTATGGTTGATGATTATAGTCTGTGGATGTTAATTTAGAAGTGCTTTTGACCCTCATAAGTTGTTGATGACTTGATGTATAACTAGTTGATGATGATGCCTTGATGATTCTTACTGATATATGTAATAATTAGATCTGACAATGAACAATTGGCACAGGTTCAGGGGGAGAATATGTTATGCTTCTAATAATTCATTGTTGGAATCATGTTTAGAAGTCTTTGGTACATAATGATTCTTATCGATGGTGAGGATGCTTATGCTGTTGAAGTGTTTAAAGGATGCATCATGCTATGCTGCAGTCATGAATTGCCTATGATGAAATCATAGATGATACTTTGTTTGAGCCACTTAGTTGTTTTGATGCTTCTGATCAGATTTGTGGATGACTCTTTTGATGAGGCATTTAGTTATGTTGCTTACCTAGTGATCTTCATAAGTTCAAGGAGAAGAACAAAGCTTGAGTACACATCTTCATTATTTGATGATGTTAAGTGTCACTCATTTATGTTATGTTACTGCCATCATGCCTTCAAAGATGCATAAATTTAATAGGGTGCAGTTATGAATGAGGATTCCTATAGTTCTTGGATCTCACATGGTATATTGGTTGAGGATTATTGCACTTGATGGTATTAAGAAAGTTTGACAAAATGATTGTGAGCTCATGGTTTTCCTTTCACATTAATGAGAAGCTAGATACATATTTCTATCTCTATGCTAGATACATGGATGATTACTTAAGTTTCATATTGGTAAATATTGTTGGTTGGCCAAGAGAATGGTGTTATTGCAGGTTTCATGAAGACATAGATATTTGAAGACATGGCTATTTGGAGACATAGCTTAATTAGTCACATAATGATGATAAATTCATACTTTATGATGATAGGTTTGATACTCACATATGTTGATTATCATGGTTAATGCTTATTAGATGTGGGATGTTTGAAAACTCCCTAGTGATGATAGATCACTGATATATTGAGGGTTCTTCTGGAAAGATCATGCAGTTCTTGCTACGATGATGATGCTATGGTCATGGATGATGACTATGGTGGCTCCTCATACTTATGATATGATATGAATCGTTTTTGTATCACTACTTGGAGATATGACATATGCTTAGTTGATTCATGGAAGGCTATAGATAAACGATTTTTCTAACAAAGAAAAAAAGAAAGTTGGTCTTGATAAAGTCAAGAGGATGAGTTGATCTCTATAAGCGACAACTTATTCATAGGTTGATGATATTAAAGTTACATTATCTTATCTTGTGAATTGATGATGGATATATACAGGTTGTTACTCTTGATGCTGCTAACAGATGTTTTTGGTGCAAATCATATATGATGATAGTTGTTGATAATTATTATGATTGTTTAGGTATTTGGTCTTTGTTGTAAATGTCATGTATATCATTTGATGTAAAGGTCATGTAAAGACCTATGACGTAAAAATTGTCATATTTAATCATGTATGGACTTTTGAGATCATGTCAAATATGTATCCCCACTTAGTTGGGTGATTGATGTATGTATGAGTCATTGGTGATAGGAAGGTCATACTCACATAGTTAAGTTATAGAGTCATATTATTCTTTTGACAAATATTTCTGAAGACTCTGCATGTGCTCAGGGAGAGCATGGACAGTATACTGCATCTCAGCGTGTACCAAGGGGGAGAATATCTTGGTCTGCCCTTTTCCCTTAATGTCAAAGGGGGAGAGTATCTTGGTGTTATATGATATATCTAATAGGCTCTACAACTTTAAGTGATCAACACCAATATGGTTGCTATCAATTCCAAAGGGGGAGATTGTTGGAATTATGATGCATGTGTTGTCCTTGATGGAAACTCACTTGTAACAGAGTAAGTATATGGTAACTAGATGAATCTATAGGTCAAATCAGGGGTGACAGAATGATGGAACAAAATAATGGGTCAAAGTTTTACGGATCAAAATCAGAAGATTGATACGAGAGATTGTTGGCATTATAGTACATGTGTTGTCTTTGATGGTAACTCACATATATGATAACCAATTGTATCTATAGGTTAATTCAAAAATGATAAAGTGATGTATGATGGCAACTGACAATGTAACAGGTCAATTAAGAGGTAACAGAGTAATGACACAGAAGAACAAGATGATGGGACAAAAGATTGTAGATCAGAATCAATAAATTGAGGAAAGAGAATGTTTTAAGTTGTATACATTGTTTAACTTAGTCCAAGTCACGTATACACGCTGGTACATAGAATAAAATGTGTGTATACGTATGCACATAGTTTCACAGAAGGAAAAGCGCGTATGGGATGGAGAATTAAGTTTAAAGAATACCAAGGGTCCATACCATGGTATTAACCCACAATATTGAGCACAATAATGGTTACTTGATCTCGTCTAAGAATACCATAGGTTCTATGTGTTGTTTTGGTGCATGGTATTGACAAAGGCTCTAGCATATAAGGAGGAGAAAATCAAAGGGCTAGAAGTGCAAGTGAAATTTTTTTTCATGAATACTTCTATCTAAAGTATATTTTGTGTTGTAAGGGCTATGGTTATGATATAGATCTGAAATATCTTGTGCACCCTTGGATACAATGTTGGATCAGGATCATGAGACTTGAAATAACTTATCATTGTATGATCTGATAATGGATAGGCTAGATATGAATGCTAATGCATGTTTTATCATTTAAATGTTATGATTTGGGTATATCTCAAGTCTTGAAAAGTTGCGAAGTTATAAGCCATTATTTGCAGATCTATACGCAGGTTTGCCTCAGTGAAGGCACGTATACACACGGATTCAACACTTACAAGTAGTGTATGCAAAGGAAGGGCTTGTTGTTCATAAATTACTGATCTATTTGATCAATACTACTATTTTACTATTGTTTTTCAATGATGTCTTCATTATATCTGAAGTTAAACTAATTGTATAAGGAGATTGAATCTAGCTAACTAATTGATGAGTAAGAAGGGTGATCTTTGCTGCTATCTGTTTAGAACTCTATAATATGATAGTAGATCTTCAAAATGTCATTGGTTGGTACAATTTTTGGTTCATAAGTTTTCTAATTCAGTATCTTTAGAGGTATACGTAGGTTAGGTTACAGAAAGTAGCATTTACACGCATGTTTTCCTCATAGAAGTAGCGTATACATTCTAACATATGATTTTTGAGGTTGCAGTGGGTTCTGGTTGTTGATGCAATGTTCTGAGTTCAGTTATGTGTATTGGTTACAATGATTTGACTGTTCCATTTTATCGGTTGAATTTTGATTAAGTGTCGGTTGATTGGGTTTTGATTGAATGGTTGATTCAGTTGTATTAGAAATTGATGATTGGGTGATTCAGTCGTGTCAGAGGTTTTAGTGATTGTTTGATTCAGTTGTGTCAAAAGTTTCAATGATTGGTTGATTCAGAAATAGATGATTGGGTTCAATTATGTCAGAGATTGATGATTGAGATGAATGTGTTACAACGATAAGTTACAGTTTGATATTTGATATTGAGCTTAAGTGATGATAACGGGTCCAGTATGAAAATTTAATGAAATGTGGCCTACAAGTTATGATGTGTTGAAGCAGGTGGATCTAGTTTGAAAATTTTCTGAAACATGGTCCATGGAGGATGCTGAGGGTTGGAGCCTTCAATGAGGAACTCGAAGCTTCCTGTCAGTAGTAGCTGGTGATTAGATCAAGGGGAAAGAATATAACACATACCCAAAATGTATAAAGACAGAGTTGAGACACACCTTTAACTAGCAGATGCTATGCATCTTTTCTTCTTACAGGAAGCCACCAATCATATGAAGCGACCTAACACTTAACCTCCCTTGGATCCCAAACTTGCTGCAGAGTAACCCCCACCACAATAGTCATCAAACTCCACTTACCATATGAAAATCCAAACATTAAACACCAAAGGAAAAAGAGCGTGCAAAGGTTTGCGGCTTGTGCATACTCTTCACAATCGCCTATGCCTTCCTAACCATGGGGTCTTCACTCAATGAGCCTCAGACTTATCATGTGCATTCATGGCATACTAAACAATACCCTTAATTTGATTACATAGTGGAAAATACCTCTAAAAATCACATTACTTAACCCCCTACCAATACAAACCCAATACACCTTTAGAATTTAAATAACCCCTACTTTCACTAGATATTATAGGTATCCATTTTTTCATTAACATTTTTTATACCCCATTTATATTTTTTCATTAAGTTTGAGCTTCAATTTTTATATCGGCCAATATAAAAACCCGTTACCCCCTAAAAAGTGCTCAATATATTATGTCATTTTTTCCTCAATATATATCCCTCAATATGAATGCATGTGGTATGGTATTGCTCCCTCAGTGAAGCCCCTGTGCTCCTAACCTTCCATAACCAGGTTGTGATATCCCTTAGCTTAATGATATGATTGTAATTAAATGTGCATAGGTCTATTTCTTTTGATGAAGTATGCTACATTGAAAGACAAATGAATGTTTTAATTATTAGTAATTTGTTATTTATAATATCTAGTTGTAAAGTTGTAATTATGTTTTATTTTGTGAATAAAGAAAATATGGGAAATTAATGGCTTCGTACAGATGGATGAAAGAGAAAAATACTGCAATTTAATTGTGGAAAGTTATTATTATCCATCAATAATTCCTAGGCATCTAATTTGGGTGATTAGATTTAATTAAAGAATTATGATATTGACCAATTAAATGTTTCCTAGAAGACAAGGAATTGTACTCAAGAGTGGTAAACATGAGCTTATTAATGAGCAGATAACTACCCGCCACTGAGGCGAAGGAAGTTATTAACCACCAAAAGAGTAGTATATGGGATAATTTTATGTTGTGTTTTCTTGCTTTTGTCTAATGATTTTCTCAGAAAAAATAGAGAGAGGCTAGAGAGAAGCAAGAAACAACAAATAGAAAAGAAGTTGCAAGCTTGGTTTGCTCGACACTAGCAATGCTTGTGTCAAGGTTGGGAGAAGCCAAGTATTTAGCTATCAAATTCCCAGATATTTGTTCAAGTTGGTATTTCTGCCTGTATTGTTAATTTATTTTTTCACGGAAGGAAAATGTTTAGTACTATTTCTTTTTAAGAACTACTTAATCTTGTTGTGTATAAAGAATAAAATATATTGTAGAAAGATTTAATTTCTAAAAGTATAGGAGAAAAGAAGAAGTTATGTTTTCTTTTCTACAATTTAGTTGTTAAAATAAATGGCAAAGTAGGTAGAACAAATGTCTAGAATGTTATTATTGTAATTTATAAATAGAAAGGACTTTAATTGCATATTAGTTATACGAATTTTAAATTCCATGTAAGAGCATACAATACATGATTGTCTGGTGTTAAAGAATATATGATTAAGGGAATAACCCTTTGTAATGCAAGAAAGTTGTTCTCATTACAAATTATAAGAATGAATATATATATATAGCTATATATATATATATATATATATCTATATATATATATATATATATATATATATATATATATATATATATATATATATATATATATATTCATTCTTATAATTTGTAATGAGAACAAATTATGAAAGAAAGAAAATTTCTTTACGGGGAATGGAATTGTCTAATACTGGTAAGCAATTTTACACATAGAGAATAAATTCCATACATTTACAAAGAGTAGAATGACCAAGAAATGAACTTATATAAGTCGTTATTTTTATGCGAAAATAATGGAATCAAAACAATGCCGAGAATATAAAGAATCCTAGAGTAAATAATCATGAGAAATTATATGAACAAACATTTAATTTACAAATAATTATATCATAAAAAGTGAGTCTTTTTTCATGAATATAGTTCCAAAAACATTGTATTAAAGGATTTTGGAAAAATCCTCTAAGGAAATTAAATAGAAATGAAATATTCAGTACAACAGAGCATTATGCCACTAATGAGCTTCCAATATAGGAAGGGACACAAAAATTGTGCCATCTCTAGAGTATAACATGGTCAAATAAAAACACTGATACAATCATCACGAGCTCAAAAAGTAAATGCTAGACATCTAACCTGGAACAAAAATATAATTCTCAGTGAGAGTTGAAAAGCGACTACAATCTAGAGTTTTCCAAACAAATTCACTCTCGCCAACAAGATTAGTAGTACCTATGTAAAAGGAAATATGCAATTCAGTTAGCATTTTCTACTTGTTATGCAAAGAGTGGAAGTAAAAGTTAACATAAATTTAAGAAAAAATGAAATATTGAAAGAGGGAAAGAATTTACTTTTGAATATTAAGGATAAAACTTGGGTGTCTCCTTACCTGCATCAAATTATGCTAAAGTAAGACGAGAAGCTGAATGTGAAACTGTACGTGAATAAATTCTATAAGTATTTAACCAAAATCTTGAAGAAAAACAAAACCCTCTCCATGAGAGTGAAGAAATTCATTCATAAGTACCAAAAAATATCTCTTACTCTGGGGGTACACTATAATCTAAAGTTCAAAAAAGTAGAGTGTATTTTACCAATGAAGAAGCCTTATAACCAGAGTATAAACAAAAGGAAACTAAACAAATAAGCAATTACTCCTACTAAGAGTTAAATACTATGAAATCCCTAACAATGTTGAGACAAAAATTATACAAGCACCGACGCAAGGAGAAGATCTCCAGAGTATGATAAATAAAAATAAATTTGAAATTTTAAGTACTGACCTTGAATTAGAAACAATGCTTAAAATAGAAAAAGGAAATGAGTTGCATTAATATAAAACCCTCTCCCTGGAGAGGTGGCTTATATAGCCATTTATAAATATTCAAAAACCACAATAAAAACCTTGTAATTAAAATACTTCGGACAAATTTCAAGTTGGTGATTATGTTGTCAGGGACTAACTTTCAGAAAATGAAAACACAATTGGAGTTTTTCATGCTAACAGAGAGACCACGTATTACAGGCCATTTTGTCACATTTGTTCAATAGGCCTACAAATCATATCAATGAACATCCTTAAACACTTTGTCATAATCCCTTCACAAAGCCCTAAGAATCACTTCTCCAAAAGGTCTAAGTTTCTGGTACAGTTTGATCAAAAACATTGTTTTAGCCCCAACACACCTTGCATGCTTAGCCACCTTCTCTCAATGCATGTTACATATCTGAGAGCCAATGTTGGTCAGTACATGTTACTCCCTTCTGCAGGTGCGTTGATTCTGGAAATTCAGGAAAAATAAAAAATATCTCCAAAGCTTCCTCTTCCAGAAGCTTCCAAGGTGGTTTTAACTATTTACCACAGATATAGAGCTCGAATTCCTATCTGATCCTATCTTGGAGATTTTATCTCTTATCTCTTAAGCTCATCCTCCCATCATATGTGGATCTCAATCCTATAATGGTAAATCGTAAACTACCACACTCATCCTATAAATTTACTGCCTCCCACAAGGTATGGGTTGGCTTTTGGAGATTTATAGTGCCCTTATGTTACTGCTTTAAGCCTAAAGGTGTCACCATATTCATGCATCAGGGTAGATGTTGAGGAGTTCTTTGCGGCAAGGAAGGGAAAGTCAACTTGGGGAGACATCTACAAAGTCAGCTTCTATTTATGGTTGTAAACTATCTCCTATATTTGTTAATACAAAAAGTATCTTGTTTTCCTATATTTGTTGTGTTATGTTTGCACTCATGTATTTCAATATCATGTTGATTCATTGAATAGATATTTTAGACTATGTTACGTGGATTGTGGTTCCTTTGCTTGTTTTAGTCGTGTGTGTAAGTTCTAATTATAACACTTTGAGCTGGAGATGGAGCTTGCAAGAAAGGAGGAAAGGGAGGCTTGCTACAAATTCCAGGTAGGCTTCTTTCCCATTTTCTATCTCTAATGGAAACTTGAATCTTTTTGTCTTTTTTTTGTTCTATATTAGACCACTAGATCTAGAGAATTCACCTTTGTCTGCAAAAGTGAAAATTTCATATAACAAATTGGTGGCTCCACTAGGGAATTGACCCAGAATCTCTAATTTCGTAAACCAGACTTGTCTCAATCCCATTTTACTATTGTTGGTGTTAATATATGAGTTATAGATCTAATCCTTACCACATTCAATTGTAAATTCGGGATCGTTAATTATTTCAAGGGATCGTGCACTGTCTATGTAGGCCACATGTTCCCTACCCAGTATTGAGCATTCAGAAAATAAAAGGCCCAACAAATACTTAAATCGAGTAATAGCAAAGTAAACAACAGTAGCAACAATCTATATTAACAACAAAGGAAAGAATAGTAACTGTAACCTAAAGTAACAACAATTCGAAATTATAACAATATTATAAAATAGGAACGCGGAAACAACAAAACATTAACAACATAATCAACACATACCAATTCAAACAACTAAATATAACAGCGCCTCATCAAGAGAGCGGGCCCAATTCTCTGATCAGGCTGTGGTGAAGAGTAAAGATCACATGAAACTAAAGAATACTAGAATTTCCATTAAAAAAAAGGAATTACAATTGAATTTTGTTGTTACACATCTCCCATAAAATTATATCATTATGTTGCGTTGAGCCTTTTAGCCTTTTAGCCTTAGCCTTTTCAATGTTTCCGTTTAGCCTTTTAAATCTGAGTAGTATAAGAAGCATCCACCCTTGCTGCATTCTCCCAAATCTCATTTATTTCCTTCCAATGGGCCTTCATGGGAATTGATCCACGTTGTAAAATAAAAGTAGTGGCCTTCCATTTCTCGATCTCTATTGCCAAAAGAAACTCCCAAGATTCTTCAAGATGGAGGATTGTTTCCGTTTTTGTAGATTTTGAGGTCATCTCCTTATCCTCTGTCTAAACTGCCACCGAAACTGTCCCGTCAGGTCCAGGGGTTGCGGTTTCTAGGTCAGGATTAATTTTTCACATTTTTCCTTTCTTTTTTTCACAACCGCATCACCTATTTCCTTACTTTAGTAAATTTCCATATTTAACTTAATGTTTTCTTTGAATAATAGTTAATGCCAACTCTAAATGGGGGCTTTCCTTTTTACAAGTTCCTCAAGAACTTCTCGTTTCACCACAACTTCCTCCATCTGTCTCTGGGCTAGTACTGGTCCTTGTGGAGTAGCATCAACAAACTCATCAAACGATTCCTGTTTTACCATGACTTCCTCCATTTGTTTGGATGCCAATACTCATGGAGTGGCATCGACACATCCTCCTGCAAACTCTGGTACTGCCAAATTTCCTTCTATTTGCTTAGAAGCCGGTATTGGTTCTTGTGGATTAGTACTAGCAACACTTTCTTCCTCAAATTGTTCTGAGGCCGAAACTGGTTTTTTTGTTGAAGTATCGAAAACAATTTCCTCCTCCTCTTGTTCTGAATTTGACACTAGTTTTTTTGGATAAGTGTCAGCCACAACCTCTTCTCCTATTTTCTCAGGAATTGATACTGGTCCTTATGGAGCATTATAAATGGCTACCTCTTCTTCCATCTTCTCTGAGGCTGATACTGGTTCCTGTGGAATAGTATCAATGGTGACCTCCTCTTCCATATGATCAGGAGTTCATATTGGTTCTTGTAGATAAGTATCAATGATGACATCCTATTGCATCTAATCAAGAGTTGATATTAGGTCTTGTGGAGCAGTATCAATGAGGACTTATTCTATTTGTTCCAAATTCGATACTGGTTCTTGTGGAGCAGTATTAGGAATAACCCTTTCTTCCATTTGTTCAAAGGCTGACATTGGTTCCTATGGACCAACATCGACAACAAAATCTTCCTCAATTTTTTCAGGGGATAACACTGGTTCTTGTTGGGAAGCATCAACCACAACTTCTTTCTCCAACTGCTCCGGTGTCGATACTGGTTCTTGTGGAAAAACATCGACAACAACCCCTTCTCCCACTTATTCTAACATTGATACAGGTTTCTGTGATGAAGTACGAATAGCATCTTTCTCTCCTTCTGCAATCACTCCTACAAACTTCAATTTCAGAGGAAATATTATTTCTCTCACCGCGCAGGAAGGAGAACGAAATTTCCTTGCTCCTCTTGGAAGGGAGGCCATAAGTGGAGAACAAGGAGTAACAACTTCATTTTCCATTCTAATAACATCCTCTGTTTCAATTTCCTAAGTTCCTCCATTATTCCCTAAATCATCATGTTGGTCCACCATTTCTTCATCTCCTTTTTCCTCTACCTCCTCCAGAATTTGCTCCATTGCTTCCTCTTCAGGCAATTCTTCTTCCAGCCTTACAGGCATTATGGATGCAACTTCTTGTTCTAATAACTCGACCAATTGCTTCCAAGTTACAGGAGTCTATAAAAAGGCATGAATTACCAATAATGTGACAAGCCTGTGATTTTTAAGGACGGTGAATGCCTAGCGCAAGCAGCGCGTAGACCAGGCCATCAACTGCAGGTTATTCAAAAGGAAGAACATAACATTTATGGAATGCACCTGGTGAAATCGGAGACAGACTAAGAGTTTAAAATTATATTTAAAGAGGGTAGAAACCTAACCTTCACAAGCGATATACCTCATTATGAAGTATGCAACCTTTTCCCAAGGTGTTGCAGTGATTTCCAATCATAACCCTTCCCTTTTTGCATCACGTTCTCCCTTGCCTATAGGAATAGCTCTGGAAATTATGGGATGGGAACTTTTCTGGTAAACCATTTCTTTCCATCCTGTGGAAACCCACTGAAAGTCGAAATAACCTCCTCAGTTACCTGAATTTCTAGTCCACAAACCCTGGAGTGATTCCCTTCAAAATTCAATGCAAACTCAATTCTCACCCCTTCATCAAACCCCTATAACCCTTCAAAGTAAGTCTGCCACCCCACATTTTGGAAGATCTACCATAGTTTCGATTGGCGTCTATCTTGCTCTGTGTTTTCCGATTCATGTCTAATGGCTTGGCCACCCATTTTCATGTTAGTTACTCTGTAGTAGCACTCGGAGTAGCAGCAAGTCATTAAGGGGACAGTTAGCTGATAAAATTTGCGGTAATAGGAGTTACGGTGAAGCGAATAGGCGAGAGTTATGGTAAGATCAACAATAAATGTGGTGATGATTATAGTAATTATTCCAATTCATTGAAAATGACTGCATTTTATTGTAGGCATGTGTATTTCATACATAATGCAATTTCTAATGAACATGGATATATGTGAAGTGTACGGATGAAGATATGGTTCGAGTGAGTAATGATGCCATATTAATGGTATGATTGGGTGGTTTAAATGCGATACGATAATAAGGATAAATGGTAATGCTATTATTTAATACAATAATATTCCCCGAACTAAGGTATGGCCATCCTCAGGCATAATTGGTCATGTCATAATGAAACATCAATTAAATTCATGGAGTTTTTCAGGGACGTACTCGACGACTTACCTTAGTGGAGTGTCAGCGTCGGAGTAACAACACTAGAGGAGTATCAACATCGGTGGAGTAAAAGGACCATTGGAATATCAACATCAGTGGAGTAACAAAACCAATGAAGTGTCAGCATCGATGAAGTGCCAGTGCCAATGGAGTATCAACATCGGTCAAGTAACAACACCAATGAAGTATCAACATCGATGAAGTATTAGCACTAATGGAGTATCATCATCGATGGAGTAACAACACTAGTGGAATATCAACATCGATGGATTAACATCATTAATGAGTATCAACAAGGGAAAGGGAAAAAGGTGTTGTATAGGAAAAAGAAAGTTGCAAATGAAGTAGTAACAAGGGAAAGGAAAACATATGTATAGGGAAAAAGATAAGAGAGAGAGAGAGAGAGAGGATTGCCAAATGGAGTAGCAGCAAAACTTCAATTTTATTATATATATATATAGATATAGATACACACACTTCAATATGAGGTGCAGAAGAAGAATTTTCTACACAAATGATTTTAAAACCAGAATCATCAGAAATTTGTCTAACAAAAGAGTCCCTAGAGGTCAGATGATGATACAACTTGAGGCGATGTTTGTTTGTTAGAAAACTATATATTATGGAGAAATGGAACACATAAAATATTGCAGAAATATAAACACAGAAAACGCACAAAACAAGAGAGACACAGATATACGTGGTTCACCCAGTTTGGGCTACGTCCACCCCGAACAGCTAGTCCTTTCTATTATCCAGCAAAATGAAGAGACACAACCTACATCAAATCCACTGTAATATCCTCTGTTTTCTCTCGCAGTCTCACCTCTCTGTTTCTCGCTCACAGAATACACATCTATTTCACAGCCTCAAATACAATACCCTCATACAAAGAGAGGGGTTGCCTTCTAGGGCAAAAAACCCTAAACTAAACATAAGTTCTACCGTCAGATCATCCGCCTAATGAACGGCCCAAATTGACTAGAAATTACTATACTTTTACAAGGCAATTTTACATTTGTTTTTATCTTCGGGGGCGCTGCCCCCGAGCCCCCGTTGGGGGACCGCTGGCCCCCGACCCCACAGACGGGGGGGATCGGCCCCCCTGGACCCCCGCGGGGGGAAAAGTCCCCCCCGTACCCCCCCGCGTGGAGGGGTGTACAAGACTTCCTGGGGTATACATCCGGCTGAAACAAAGACCTTTGAACAATTATGCTCCACACACAACAATCTCCCACTTGGAGAATGATTGTAGCAACTCCACTGCTGCTTCATTTGCTGGACAATGACTCCTCTTTGGACCTGGCTGTTTTTCATCTTCATCGTCATCCTTGAAGACCAATTGAAACTGAGCATGTTCTCAGTTTCTCCCTGGTTACAACTTTTGTTAGCATATCTGCAGGATTCTTGCTAGTGTGTATCTTTTCCAGCTTCAACTCTCCATCTTCCAACACTGATCGTATGAAATGGTACTTGAGTTGTATGTGTTTAGTCCTGGAATGAAATGTTGAGTTCTTTGCAAGATGAATGGCACTTTGACTATCACTGTATAACGTGCCCATATCATGCTCCTTACCCAATTCACCCATAAACCTTTGTAACTAAATCATTTCTTTACTAGCCTCTGTAGCAGCAACATACTCTGCTTCTGTTGTTGAAAGTGCAACAACACTTTGGATTTTTGAAACCCAACTGACAGCTGTTCCTCCAATAGTAAATACATATCCTATAGTGCTCCTCCTGTTATCTTTGTCACCTGCCATATCTGCATCAACATATCCTTGTAGGGAGATGTTTGAACCACCAAAGCATAATGCTTTATTTGTGGTACCTTTCAAATATCTGAGAATCCATTTCACTGCCATCCAATGTTCCTTTCCTGGATTGTTCATGTACCTGCTTACAACTCCCACTGCATGTGCAATATCAGGCCTTGTGCAGACCATTGCATACATTAAGCTTCCAACTGCTAATGCATATGGAACTTTAGACATATAATCCATGTCTTCTTGGGTCTTTGGGCACATTTCCTTGCTAAGTTTGAAATGGCTAGCAAAAGGTGTACTAACTGGTTTTGCATTGTGCATGTTAAATCTTTTCAACACATTTTTTATGTACTCATTCTGAGACAATGTTAATTTACGATTTTTCCTGTCTCTAGTTATTCTCATACCAAGGATTTGTTTTGCAGCTCCCAAATCCTTCATTGCAAATGAATTTGCCAATTTTCTTTTGAGCACATTTATTTCCTGCATGTTAGATCCTGCAACAAGCATGTCATCTACATACAATAACAATATAATATAGATGCCATCATTTTGCTTTTTCAAATAAACACAATGATCAGAGTGACATCTAGTATAACCTTGTTCAGACATAAACTTGTCAAATTTTAGATACCACTGCCTTGGAGCCTGTTTTAAGCCATACAAGCTCTTCTTCAACCTGCACACTAGTTTCTCCTTCCCTTTCACCTCATATCCTTGTGGCTGCTGCATATATGTCTCTTCCTCCAGCATATATGTCTCTTCCTCCAAATCCCCATGGAGAAAGGTTGTCTTTACATCTAACTGCTCAAGATGCAAATCTTCAGCTGCTACAAGACTTAAAATGGTTCTGATTGAAGTCATTTTAACAACAGGAGAAAATATTTCATCAAAATCAATACCTTTCTTCTGTGCAAACCCCTTCACCACAAGTCTAGCTTTATACCTCTGTTTTCCTCCATCTTCTTCCTTCAGCCTGTAAACCCATTTATTCTTCAATGTAGTTTTTCCTACAAGCAACCTGACTAAATCCCAAGTCTGGTTATGCATTAAGGAGTCCATCTCTTCTTCCATGGCTACCTCCCACTTCTTCCTGCTTTCAACCTGCATTGCTTCTTCATAACATTCGGGTTCACCGGAATCAGTCAACAATAAATAATATAATGAAGGAGAGTATCGTTCAGGGGGTCTACTTATCCTGGTAGATCTTCTAACACCACTTTCAGGTTTTTGGGGTGCCTATTGTTGTTGTGGTGGTTGTTGTTGTTGTGGTTGTTGATTATTATTATTTTTAGGCACCTTTCCTTTTTCAGTGATTTCATCAAGAACTGCGTATTCCTTGTTTTCCTTTTCCTGTTTCTTTTCCTGCAACTGATTCTTATACAAGACCTTTTCATTGAATATTACATCTCTGTTCCTAATGATTTTGTGATTTTCGTAATCATATAAGCGATAACCAAAATCATTAACACCATATCCAATAAAGGTACATTTCTTTGACTTTGCCTCAAGCTTTGTTCTATTTTCTTTATCAATATGGACAAAGGCCTCACAACCAAAAGGCTTTAAAATAGAGTAGTTTACCTTTTTACCTATCCATGCTTCCTCTGGAACACCACCATCCAAGGAACTTGAAGGCCCTCTGTTTATTAGATAAACAACAATATCTACAACATATGCCCAAAACTGTAAAGGCAATCTTGCATGCAATCTCATGCACCTTGCACGCTCCATGATTGTTCTGTTCATCCTTTCTGACACACCATTTTCTTGTGGTGTTCTTGGAACTGTCTTCTCTCTGCGAATTCCATGCTCTGAATAGTACCTATCAAACTCTTTGCTACAATATTCACCTCCATTGTCTGATCTAAGACACTTCAAATTCTTTCCTGTCTCAATCTCAACCAAAGCTTTCCATTTCTTGAAAGTATCAAATACATCAGATTTATTCTTAATACAATAAATCCAAGTTTTTTCTAGTTGCATCATCAATAAAAGTAACATAATAACGAAAGCCACCGAGAGATGATACCTGAGCAGGTCCCCATACATCTGTATGCACAAGCGCTAATTTTTCATTCTTCTTTTCTTTCCCAACTCTGAGAAATCTGACTCTCTTCTGTTTTCCATAAATGCAATTCTCACAGAAGTCCAAATCAACATTCTTCAAACCCAACAACAAATTCCTTGAGTGAAGAATCTTCATCCCCTTTTCACTCATGTGTCCGAGCCTATGATGCCATAATGCTGCATCTGCTCCTTTGGAAGCTAAAGCATTAACAGAGTTAGAAATACCATTGCATAAATACAATGTACCAACCTTTTCGCCTTTTGCTATTACCAGGGCTCCTTTGGTGACCTTCCAAGCTTTATCTGTGAAAGTTGTCACACAACCTTCACCGCCTAACTTCTCTGTTGAAATCAAATTTTTCTATAGATTTGGAACATGCCTTACCTCCTTTAATAGCCATTGGTTTCCATTCTGCTGTTTTACAAGAACCTTACCCATTCCAACGATTTTACAGGGTTTATCATCACCAAGATGAACTTGTCCAAAATCTCCTTGAACATAGTCATGAAAGTATTTCTTATCATGTGTGGCATGGAATGAAGCCCCTGAATCTACCACCCAGGAATCAGTAATATTTTCGAAAGAAAGAATCAAAGCATCTTGTAACACCTCACCTGTCACATTTGCTTCATGATTGTTTTCTTGCTATGCATCTCCTTCTTTTCCCTTCCGAGATCTACAGTCTTTCTTTAGGTGTCCTTTCTTTCCACATTTCCAGCACACTATCCCCGATCTGGACTTGGATCTACCTTTCCTTGATTTACTGCGATATCCTGAGCTCTTTCCTCTTTCCATTTTTCTTCCTCTAGACTCTACACTCAAAGCATTTCCCGATGTTTCATTGGAGATTTTCCGTCGCATTTCCTCGCTAAGGATAGCACCGACAACATCATCAAACTTTAAAGTACTAGATCTAGAAACGGAGTTACTAATGGCCATTACCAAACCATTCCAACTTTCTGGTAATGAGCACAAGAATAACAGAGCTCTAACTTCATCATCAAAGTTTACCCCTACAGAACTTAACTGACTTGTAACTGTATTAAAATCATTTAAATGGTTTGCAACAGATCCACCTTCCGACATATTCATATTAAATAACCGTTTCATAAGAAATACCTTGTTTGAGGCCGAGGGTTTTTCATATAGTTTCGACAACGTCTGCATCAAACCCTCTGTCGTGGTTTCCTTTGAAATTTTGAAGGCGACTGACGCAGCAAGGCACAACTGTATTGTTCCGAGTGCCTTTCTATCGAGAAGGTTCTATTCTTCGTCTTTCATACCCGTCGACATATTTGTTTTTCCGCCCAATGGTAGGTATAGATCTTTCTGATACAGATAATCTTCCATCTGCATCTTCCACAGCGAGAAGTTTTGGCCGTTAAATTTCTTGACCCTAAACTTACCATCTTCCGCCATTGCTCCCACTCGAACCAGGAACCCTTCTTTCCTGCGAGTTTATCAGCCAAATAGACCTTTGGCTCTGATAGCAGTTGTTAGAAAATTATATATTACGGAGCAATGGAACACATAAAATATTGCAGAAATATAAACACAGAAAATGCACAAAACAAGAGAGGCACAGATATACGTGGTTCACCGAGTTTGGGCTATGTCCACCCGAACAACCAGTCCTTCCTTTCTATTATCAATCAAAATGAAGAGACACAACCTACAGCAAATCCGTTGTAATATCCCCTGTCTTCTCTCGCAGTCCCACCTCTCTGTTTCTCGCTCACAGAATACACATCTATTTCACAGCCTCAAATACAATACCCTCATACAAAGAGAGGGGTTGCCTTCTAGGGCAAAAAATCCTAAACTAAACATAAGTTCTACCGTCAGATCATTCGCCTAATGAACGGCCCAGATTGACTAGAAATTACTATACTTTTACAAGGAAATTTTACATTTGTTTTTAGCTTCGGGGGCACTGCCCCTGAGCCCCCGCCGGGGGACCGCTGGCCCCCGGACCCCCCAGCCGGGGGGATCGGCCCCAGACCCCCGTGGGGGGGACAAGTCCCCCCCTCGTGGAGGGGTGTACAAGACTTCCTGGGGTATACATCCGGCTGAAACAAAGACCTTTGAACAATCATGCTCCACACACAACATTGTTTACAAGTAAAGGAGTATGTGCATCATCTATTTTTATGAGTATAACAGTTCCATTTCAAACACGGTGTCAACCTCATATGGACCCATCCATCTTGAGCGACATTTTCCTTTAAAGTCCTTGAATTGAGAATCATATAGCAATGCCCAATCACCTTTTTGAAACACTTTTTTATTAATAAATTTATCATGTGACTTAGTTCATTGTTGTTAGATTGCAGTATTGTTCTATACAGCTACCAAACGGATTTCATCTAACTCATTAAGCTGATTCAGTCAGCGTTCCTCGGTTGCAGTAAGATCCAGACCTATTTCCATAGATTTTTTGAGTGTTTTGACCTTGAATTCCACCATAAATAAAGCGGATTTTCCATATATAAGATCATATGGTGAAAACATTGTTTTATTCCACCATGTAGTTATGTACGCCCAAAGTTCTTCAAGAAGTTTTTCAGCCCAATTCCGGCGATGATTAGCCACAGTCTTCGTAAGAATATTTTCCAATACTTTGTTTGTGCTCTCGACCTGACCATTCGCCTGAGAGTGATATGGAGATGTTACTCGATGTTTGATTCCATATTTTTTCATAATCACTGCAATTGAATTTGATCTAAACTGTTCCCCTCCAGCTGAAACTATTTCTCTAGGGGCCCCATACCAAGTAAAAATTTCTTTAAATAAAAAGTTTGAGACAATTTGTTTAGTGTCTCTTGAAACGACTTTGGCTTCCACCCATTTCGTCACGTAGTTTGTACAAATAATATTATGAACTTTCTGATGATAAGGAGGATTAAATGGCCTATCAAAATCAATAACCCATTTCTCAAAGGGTACAAGGACTAGTTGAGGTTACATTGGCATTTCATTTGATCGAACAGGTTGACCCATTTGTTGGCAGCTGTCACACCCATGAACATATTTTCTATCATTTTGGAATATAGAGAGTCAGTAGTATCCCATCTGCAACACTTTATGACCAGTTTTTTTATCAACAAAATGCCCTCCATAAGGTTCATCGTGGGCAGCTTTCAGAACATCATGGATATCTTCGTCACTTACACAACATCAAATTTGATGATTTGGTCTAGTGTAGAAGAGGTACCCTTCTATCCATGTATAGCGGGAACTTTGCTAGATAATCCTCCATCGTTCCTTGTGTGACAAATGATGAGGTACCTTTCCTGCAACAAGATAGTTAACAACATCTGCATACCAAGGAGTGTAAGTAGAATTGCAAAAATATGTTCATTAGGAAAACTATCTTCGATAGGTGTATCTTCATCATTAATATTAACCCTAGATATGAAATCTTCTACCACATTATCCTTTCTTGGTTTGTCTACAATAGTGATATCAAATTCTTGTAACAATAATAACCATCTTGTAATTCATCTAGGAGTTATTGGTTTGTTCATCAGATACCTGATCGTTGAATTATCTGTGTGCAAAAAGGTGGGGTACCTTGTAATATAATGCCAAAATTTGTTAACAGCATAAATGACAGCCAAAAATTCCTTCTCAGTTACCGTATAATTAAGTTCAACAAGAGTTAAATTCTTGTTGACGTAGTAGATTTCATATAGTTTCTTATTTTCGTGTTGTACTATAACTGCTCCAATTGTTGTATGGGAGGCATCCATAGAAATATGGAATGGGAGTTTCCAATTAGGACCACGCAATATTGGAGCCTCAGCGAGTAATTTCTTGATCGATGAAAAGGCTGCTTCACAAGCATCAACCCATACAAATTCTGCATCCTTAGGCAATAGTTAGAAGAGTGGAAATGCTACTTTAGAAAAAAAATCCTATGAAGCGTCGATAATACCCAGCATAACCAATAAAGCTATGTACCACTTTTTGTGTCTTTGGAGTGGGAAAATTTAAGATTACCTTGATCTTTGCGAGATTGACCTGTATTCCTACAGCTGAATGTAAATGCCCCAGTATGATCTCTTCTTCCACCATCATATGAAATTTTTCTATGCTAAGAGAAACATGAGTTTGTTTTCAACATTTAAGTATTTTTTATAATTTTTCTAAACTATTTTCAAAATAATCACCATATGGAGTAAAATCATTCATATAGATTTCAACATTGCCATTAATCAAATTAGAAAATATTCCCCATATCACCCTTTGGAAAGTAGCAGGTGCATCACAGAGTCCAAACAGGAGGACCCGGTATGCAAAATTTCCCCAAGGGTAGGTAAAAGTGGTCTTGTCTTGATCCTCAAGAGCTATTTGGATCTGGTTATAGCCACTAAATCCATCTAAAAATAAAATAATTTCTTCCCAACTAGTGTATTAATAACCAGGTCAATGAAAGGTAAGGGAAAGTGATATTTTTGGGTTAATTTATTTAGTTCCCTATAATCAACACAAATCCTCCACCTGAAATTCTTATTTGGAACAATTACTAATGGGGATACCCCCTCACTGTCACAGATTGGATAAATAAATCCAAAATCTGATAGCTTCTGGAGTTCTTCCTTTACAATGTTTTTCAAAGCAGGGTTCATTCTTCTGTGTGGTTTGCGAACATGCTGACATTACTATCTTGTATATATATATGATGGGTGCATAAATCAGGGTGAATTCCTTTCATATCCATGTATTCCCAAGCAAAGGCATCCTTCTCATTCCGAAGACTTTTTAGCAATTATTCAGTTTGGGAGGGCAATAGATTGGGATTGATGTTCAGTGTTTTCCCTGGATCGATATCTATTGGGATACTGTTATGGACTGTTGTAATAGGAATGCTTTTAGTTGTTGTTTCTGGTTCAATGGTTTCCTAGGTAGTACATCTCATAACGTACTCTAATAATTTCTGGGTCGGGCAAGAAACCAAATCAGAGTTACTAATAAATGTACTAATAGCATCATCTTTCGTCTCATCTTCGAAACAAAGAGCTTCCCCAATAGTGAGAATTGGTCTAATTTTTTCGTTGTTAGGTTTAGACTCATCCCTGAGGGAAGGTATTTTTGTTATGGAAAATCTCAATTTAACCGACGAACTTGGTTCTGCAAGACTGCACAACACAAGGTTCTTTGTAATTTCTCCATTTGATATTACTATGTTTCCTCGTCGACACCCAATGTAGGCATTGGTCGTGGAAAGCCATGGTCTTCCTAAGATTAGGAGATTCCCCCTAACTGGAGATTGAGTGTGCATTACTAATATGTAAACAAGGTATTCCCAAGAGTCCATGAAGATAGTTACATCTTCCAATTTTCCTACAAGCCTCACAGTAGATCGATCTGCAAGTTATAAAACCATCGGGGTTGTTTTAAGGTTAAATAAGACTAAGGTAAGTACAATGGCTAACATTATAACGTTAATTACAACCCCAAGGTCTACCAGAACATTTGAAATATCAACCCCATTGATTTGGACAATGATCGGGCTTCCTGAGTCACCATATTTGGCGGGTATAGTTTTTCCAACATTATGATTTCCCATGACATGGATAGTGGGTGGGTCTTTCGAATTCCTCCCAGGCTTCTTGGAACACAATTCCTTAATGGTATTAGCATAGATTGACACATCCTTCATAGCCTAGATTAATGGAATCTTAACAAATAGATTCCTTAATTCTCCCAAAAGATCAAATTTAGGTCAGGGAATATGTTTTCTTACGGACAACCTCTCAGGATAAGGTGGGCCTGTGTGACTCCCTTGAGTGACAATTATTTTGATGGGGGGTTGTTGTACCTCAGCAATTTGTGTTGAATTACCCCCAGTCTCCCTAGAGGGGTGTTGAAGTACTGGTTCTGAGTCTTCGTCATCATTTTGTTCAAAAATTATTGGTGAAGTATTAATATTCACCACTTTTCCAGATAGAAAATTCAATTCATTGCATTCCGAAGAGGAAATACTATATGCATGAAGGTTTAGTGTCTCAACCTATTAGGATCCCCTATTATTCGGGTTTGGGTTGGGTTGAACAGGAAGTTGAGGATGAAGAGGAGGATTACTGGTGGAGGCATTCGGTGGAAGTTGTAATTGTTGTTGTTTCACGGGCTAGGGAAGTTGATTTGTAGGAAGAGAGGACCCACGCCAGTTTTGAGACTAAGAAGGGACTGGACCAGGTTAAGGTGACCAAGATTGCTAAGGTGTGGGATATTGATAGTATTGCAGCCATGAAGGTGGAAATGATGCAGGTTTAGATCCAAATTTCCAATTATTAAAATACTGAGATAGGTCTTGAACCATACCTTGATTATAACATTTGCATAAATTTTGGTCTGTGTTACACAACACTTTGTCACTGTCCCTGTACTCCCTCTCCACGATCCTGGAGGACCTCTACAGTGTACCCGACATGCTTTCCTATCATGAAGAAACTCCCATTTTGTCCCTCTTCATGAGCAGAACAATTCCCTTTTTCATCATTTCCCAAAAATCCTTTGTTTATCCCAGTTTACAAGACCGTCGCTAATGACCTGTATCCTCCTCCTGCCGATATGTAGGGATTACAACTATCCCTAGAGCCGATCAGATCGAATAAGCCCTTTCTCAGTCGCGTCGATCCTCTTTTGAAAAGTTTTTAAATATGGAGCCAAAGCTTCCAGCTTTAGAAGCTTCGTAACGGAAGTCTAGTAAATGCTTAGGCCGGATGGAGTCGAGGAGGTCAGTTTGGGCTCCTTTCCCCTATTAGTATGGAACTAATCCAAGAGATAAGGCCTCCTCCCATGAGAAGAGGAACCATCCCCCCTCCATCCAAGCTATAAAAAACTCTCTTTTTCCCAAGCACAAGTTAGCTTTTAGTCCTAATTAAGTTCTAGCTGAGGTTTTGATTTTGGAGTAGTCAACAAGCTACCCATAGTTTGTAGCTTTCTAGCTTGTGTTTAAGGGAGAATTGTGAGTTTTGTTTGGTGTGAAGACTAAAGGGAAGAGCCTTGAGACTACCATTGTTGAGGCTATCCATGAGATGCTATCAGAAGTATGTGGGAACCCGAATATGTCGGATGAGAACAACAACGCCAAGAAATCGGTTGTAATCTCTTCTTAAACTAATATAGATGCAACTATCAATTGATTTCCAACATGAAATTTCATCTCACATGTTTATGGCTTAATGTTTCATGACCTATTAAGTCGGTTGAATGTGATTTGTATGTTATCACATTTGTTGTTTGTTGTTGTTGACTTGTTTCAGGTGTTCGAAGGAAGGAAATGGAAGATCGCTGGAGTGAGGAAGCAAGGTCATCACCAAGCGGAATAGCGTACTAAGAGGTAGATCCTCTTATTTGATTATAGCTTAAGGAGATATTCCATAGATTGTTTGTTTGTGGCTAGACCTGCTCTCTCGGGCTAGAGGAATTATTTGTGTCTGCACTTAGAATTTACATGCACCGCAGTTTGGCGACAAAATTTTAGTGTTAACATATGAGTTATAGATCCAATCCTTACCACATTTAATTGTCAATCCTGGGTCCTTAATTATTTCAAGGTATCATCCAAATTCTATGCAAGCCATAAGTTCCCTACCCAGCATTGAGCATTCAAAAAATACAAGGCCCAATAGATACTTAAATCAAAAAACAGCAAAGTAAAGAACATTAGCAATAATCTAGAGTAACAAAAACATAAAGAACAGTAACGATAATCTAGAGTAACAACAATTCAAAATTATAACAAGATTATAAAACAGTAAAGTAGAAACAACAAAACATTAACAACATAATCAACACATACCAATTCACACAACTAACTCTAACAACGCCTGATCAGGAGAGTGGGCCCAACTCTCTGATCAGGGTGTGGCAAAGAGTAAATCTCACACGAAACTACAGAATACTAGAATTTTCATTAATAAAAAAGGAATTACAATTGAATTCTGTTGTTACACATCTCCCGTAAAAGTCTATCATTCTGCTGTGTTGAGCCTTACTTATACAATTCATCGTTTCATGAATAGGATTTAACAAACTTAGAAATGGTGGCAATCATGCCTGCCCACAAATATACAATAATTGTTTAGGTAGAAACAGAATGTAAAGATAGCAGTCAAGGTCAATCATCAGCTTCTTGGCAGTTGAACAGTTCTAACAATCCCATCCTTGAATAGTGTTGCCAGCTCATTAACAACATCACACTGACTCATATCTTGTTGAGCATCATTTGTTGTGATTCTACAAGAAAACTCATTCAACAAGCCATCTAAGTAACGTTCCCCTAGGACTATGCTTCATTAATCAATATTTAAAGAAGAAATTCCCACATAATATACCTTCGTTGTTTTTAGATATAAATCGACCTCATAAAAGCTATGAAATGGGTAAAAAGGGATAGGTAAAGGTGAGTTAAAATGGGTAATTTATCGAACAATAGCTATATCAACTCTCGAGGTTTTGTATAATTGTCCCGCCCATAAGAAATCTTTACTTACCACAATTAGAGGCATAGATCCTTTAGATTCAAATCTTGTGGTCTTTAATCACAAGAATCATACACCCAAACTTCCACCACAACTGACATTTATGATCCAAGTTGTTGTTCAAAGTAAGACTATCCATCGAACAATTATGGATGAAGGTGCTTCGACCTATATCATGTCACTTTCCTGTTGGAAGGCTATTGGTTCTCCTTCACTTAATCGGTCATCGACTACTCTCAAATCCTTTGATGGAAGAGGCTTCAAGCCTTACAGAATTTTGAATATGTTGCAAGTAGAATTAGCTGGAAAAATTGTGTCAGTAGAAGTTGAAGTTATAGACGGACCATTGGATTATAACCTTTTAGTGAGTCATACACAGATTTATGCCATGGTCAGTCATTTTTTGACGTACTTTATAATGATTGCTTTCCCTCACCACGGGGGCATCGTGGCCATCAACCAACTTACTTTTTTTCCAATAATTCTCAAACTACTAGAAGCATCCCTCTTGTGGGTGAATCCCCACCACCTTACCAACATGTCAGAGTAGGACTACTTAAAGATTCCTCTTTGATGGGAACTTTTTCCCTTCCTCCTCCTGACATTCCAAATCTAATTGTCTTCATCAATACGATTTCTTCTTGTACTATTCCATTTGATCCTTGTATAGTGACAGATGCCTCTAATGTTGATATAGTTGGTGACCGCATGTCACTCAGTCCTATTGAGATCAAATATGAAGCTATCTATTCGGCTTGTTCAGAGAATTTTTCTTTCTCCTTGATATATTGGGTTGATCATTCCTAATTTATTGGTTCATCTTCTGGTACATTCTCTATTGATGAAAGAATCATGGAAATCATGATGTTAGATGATGTGTCATGGGATGATAATCATCATCGTTCCTCCTTACTTGAGACCTTAGAGGATAATCTTGGAGGTATTTATTCACCCAATATCATTGAGATCTACGAATTCACTATCTATCCATGACATCAATTCAGATAATAACTTATCTAATATTTAAGAGATTGTTCCTTTAGATATTTCGATTAAACCCAGAATTGTTGAGAACATACCTATTGGGGCATCTTGTTCTTTTGATGAGGTCAATATCTACAAATCCCTTTTCTAGGAATTCCTAGATGTTTTTTCTTGGACATATGAATAGATGCTAGGTATTGATCCCCATATCATTATACATGAAATCAAAACATATCTGGAAGCTAAGCCAATCCGAAAACACTTGCATCTGATTTATCTTAAGAAATTTGTTGTTATCAAAGCGAAGGTTGAAAAACTTTTGTGGGATGGTTTCATTTACCCACTTCCCCTTACTGATTGAGTCTCAAACATTGTTCCTATCATGAAAAAGCAAGATACAATTCTTGTTTGTGTTGATTATTGAGATATCAACTGTGCTTGTCCTAAGGATAATTATCTGACTCCATTTATCGACCAGAGTGTTGACAATTGTGCCGGAAGTGATTTTTTTGTTTATGGATGGTTTTTCCGGCTACAACCAAATCAATGTTATACCATTGGACCAACATAAAACTTCATTTATTTTTCCATGGGGCACATTCACCGATCATAAGCTCCCTTTCAGTTTGAAAAACACTGGAGAAAATTTCTCGAGGGCTATGAATTATTCCTTCCATGTTATTAAGAACATTGTACAACCCTATTTGGACGGCTTAACTGCCCTTTCAAAACATCATGAGGATCATCTGATGCATATCAGGGCCATTTTCTTACAATGTCGATTATAATATCAGGTTAAATTTTCACAAATGCATGTTTTGTGTCCAATTTGATATACTTTTCGACTTCGTCATGTTGAAGCAAGGAATTCATATTGATCCACTTAAAGTGTAGGCCACCCTCAATTTCTTGCACCTTCCTCACTTTTTCAGTTACAACGCCTCCAAGGGAAGGCTAACTTTCTACGAATATTTGTTCCCAACTATGCTGAATTGACCAAAGGATTTACTCGACTGTTGAAGAAAGGGGTTCCCTTCCATGGGACAATATTGCCTAAAAGGCTTTTGATGCTTTGAAATATGTGTTGGTTCCGTCATCATTGTTGTATCCCCCCAATTATCGACATGATTATTTCTTGTATCTCGTTGCCTCTATTACTACCATTGTTATGGTATTGGTCCAATAAGATGATATCGGGGACAAACATCCCATTTATTATTTGAGTCAGAATTTGAACGACACCAAAATTAAATATACTCACATTGAAAAGTTAGCTTTGGCAGTTATCCAAGTTGTGCAAAGGTTTCACCACTACATTCTTCTTCAGAAGACTATGGTAGTTTCTGATTGCAACCCGATGACATATATTCTATCACGACAATTGTTGGGCAGAAAGAACTCTAAATGGATTGTTATTCTCCAGGAGTTTGATTTGGAGTCCATCAAATCTAAATCTAAGAAGTCCCTAGTCTTCATTGAACTGATCTACGACCTTCCCTACTATGAAACTGAGTCTGCATATGATGATTGTATTCTTGATGAATCATTTTTATGATTGATTCATCTAATCCTTGGTATGGGGATATTATCATATATCTCCAGACCTAGAATTTTTGGCCTAATACCTCTCGCTTTGATCAATGACATATTCGATACCAAGATAAAATTTTCGTTTTAGTTGGTGACACACTTTATCGTTGTGGTATCGATACCATCTTTAAATGGTGCTTCATTCATGAGGAGGCCAGGAAGGCTCTAAACGAATGTCATGTTGGGGCACGTGGTGGACATATTGTTGGTTATGCCAATGCCCAGAATATGTTTGTGCACTTGTTACTTTTGGCCTGCTAAGTTTCACGATTGCGCCCTCTAGTTCAAAAGTGTCACTTTTGCGAGATCTATGATCGTAAAACCCATGCTACACCTGCTCCTCTACGTCATGTTATCGTCGTTGGACCTCTTGCGAAATAGGGCATTGAATTTATGACATGTAACCCTCACTCGGTCGGGTGGCATGACTACATCATTGTGGTGGTAGCTTATTTTACCAAATGGGTCGAAGCGATGCCTACATATAATAGCACCAGTGAAACATCTACCCTTTTTCTTTTCAATCATGTTATTACTAGGTTTAATGTACCATGAGCTATTGTTACAAACCATGGGAAACATTTTCAAAATCACACGATGTCTGAGCTTACTGCTAAGTTGGGCCTTCAACATGACATCTCAACTCCCTATTACCCACAGGAAAATGGGCAAGTAGAATCTATTAACAAAGTTTTGAAAACAATGCTACAATGCATGATAGAGATCCACAAATTGGATTGGCATCTCATCCTTTATGCAGCTTTGTGGGCATATCGAACCAATGTCTGGACTGCAACTAGATTCACGCCCTTTCAATTGGTGTATAGTCAAGAGTAAATCCCTCCCATAAAATGTAAGATTCCATCTTTGAATCTTGTCATTGCACTTCTCCCTGCAACTTCCATTGAAGAAGAGCATCTCTTGTATCTAACATGTTTAAATGAAACCCGACCTGATGCTGTAATGGCCAATGAGGCCCACAAGAAACACATCAAAGCACAATATGACAAGAATTTTAAGTCTCTTGCCTTCTCTAAAGGTGACGCAATCCTTCTGTATGATCACGAAGCCGATAAACGAGTTGGGAAGTTCGAAACAATGTGGTTAGGCCCGTACATAGTTAAACGCGATCTTGCAAAAGCTGCTTATGAGCTCATTGATTTTTATGGAATCCACTTGGTGCAGCCCAGAAATGGGTTATACCTCAAAAGATACTATGCTTAAATTATCTTTGCATAGTCACTATGTACATACTATATAGGTGTGTGACTGTGTTTGCAGTCTGTTTCCTTCTAAGTTTCTTATTGTCTCTATTAATCTTGGATTACATTTGATTTGCATATGTCAGTGTCCCTTCAACCATATGTTGGTTATGTTGATGGCGCTAGCCATAGAACTAGAACTTAGAATCTTTCCTCTGTAGTGTGGGATATTTATGCTTCGAATGGTGAGGTAGTGAGCTTACAAGGTATTTATATCGGTTGCTCTACCAATAACATAGTTGAGTATAGTGCAGTGACTGAAATTTTGTCTGACACTATTTCATATGGCATTCACTATTTGATCATCAAAGTTGATTCACAACCCATACTAAAAAACGTCTACTTAGTACGAATTCCAACTATGCTTTGCATCTTTTTGAGGGTTATCCTTCTAGAAAGACATTTTGATTACATTCAATATCAACACATTCCTAGAAGTCTAAATATATTAAATAATGTATTGGTGAATTATGTTTTAGATAGACATTTGCAGCATATGTAAACACTTCAATTTACATCACACATTGAACAAGATTAGAGTAAATATGATACATTGATAGATAATTGTATATATATAAAAGTTTGGTTTTACAAAAACTGTGTCTCAGACACATATGGCCACACGACCTATACTATCAAAATACATGCATACAAAATACATCTCTATGGCCTCCTAGTATACTAGTCCCTATGGTGATCATGGTAACAAACAATCACATGGGAGACTTTGCACAACAACTGACTAATGTGGTTTGGCACTCTGATGTTGTAATGTTATAGTCGTATAGGGATATGATTGATTATGGCCTCTGGTATGCTATGGATCAATCCCTCAACATGGTGCTTCAAAATCTGCAAGAGTCTCAGCTACATTGAGATATTGCATCTCCTCCTCTGCTCCCATAGCTACCTATGCTCGAATGTGTGCAACTAGTGGCTCCCCACATCGCTAAAGATAGGATGAACCCATTGGTCGAATAGGTCCAACATCTGCATTTGAAATCAATATTTACTCTTGGATACATGAAAAAATAACAAAACAAATTGTAAAATTCAAAGAAATTCAAAATGATTTTATTTTAGCTATGTCACCCAATTTCTCACCTCCAGGTAACACGAGCTCTGGGTCTCCTTGAAAGTCCACTCTAACATATGGGTAGTCATCAATCTGCTAGTTTCTATAGAGTTGGATGTGTTCTAGTCACAAAATTTTGTGGAGAGGATAGAGTGCATGAGATCTCCAAAACCTAGAAATCATTTCTGGAAATTTCACTTAGAGATGGATTAATTAGATTATTAGTCATTTTTTAAATATTTCATAAGTCTAAACTTAGGGAATATGGTTAATTAATTCAAGATGTGAATCATCTATAAATTCACAGGGATTGAATCCAAGATGATCCTATCCATTTATTAAGATTTAATCTTGGTCGTTGGTGCTCCAATTGTGGATCCAACTATGTCCTTCCTTCTAGATGAATATGGCCTGAAATCCTACATCGATAATGTGGTGGTAGTTCCATAAGATGCAGATCAGCTGAACGAATATAGGAAGGAAATGGTGAAGGTGTAGTGGTTGATCCTGGATGAATTCTGGGACCATATAGTATCACATATAGCAGCCAAGGTAAAAACCAAAGGTATGTGGGATGCTCTCTCCACGATATACCAAGGTACTTCTAAGCAGCCGAAAATGTTCCTAGAGTAGAAGTTGAGATCCATTAGTATGCAAAAAGGAGAAGGCATGTATCCCTTCCTCGTTAGGATTCCGGAGGTTCGAGACTAGCTTGCAATTGTTGGAGCAGCACCTCAACCATCAGAGCTAGTGTGATTGGCTCTAAATAGTGTATCAAAAGATTGAAAGTATTCGTCCAAAGTATATTGGGCATAGATACTTGCCATAATGGGACAAGATGTGGGATGATTTGCAACAATATCTCTCCTCAAGAGCTCCATCAATAACAACAGATCAAAGGTGGTGAAGGAGGAGGTGAATGTGGCCCTCACATCAAAGGGTCCTAGTCATGAGCAGGGGTAACAAAAGAAGAAGAAGAAAGACCTGTCAAAGGTCAAGTGCTTCAGATGTGGTGAGTTCAGTCACTATAACAACACGTAGTGTCCTCTCAGGAAGAAGGACAAGTCAGAGAATAAGGATCAATAGGTAGCATCAACCGAGATCGACAAGCTTTCCTCCTCGTTGGAGGAAGACTTCGTGTTGATGGAAGTCATTCCTCCAGGAGTGAGGTGGGGCAACTTGGAGTTGTAGCCCTAGAGATCTACAAATATTGGGAAGGGTCTGCGAGGATTCCACCTCAAGGATCATTACCTAGCTAGAGGGACCCTTAGTATTCAGTATCATGATGCATCAGTGGCAGTTGATGCAGTCAGTACCAAAGTGACAATTGCATACTAGTAGTAGTCAGAAGTTAAGGAGCACAGTGCAGTGTTCAAAACAGTGTAGAGTGGCACAATAGCAGAGTCAGCAGCAACGCAGATTCTTCAGTGGAAGTGCAGATACTAGTAGCGGTCGGAGACTCAGAAGACAGACACATCATACTGAACACATTTGATTTAGTATTTAGGATGCTTCTAAGTTGTAGTTATTGCAGTTGCAGTTGTTGCAGTTGCAACACCAACAGATGAGAGGGAGTTGCAATGTATATGTAGAGTTGGCAGTAATATGGCAGTGCTAGCAGCAGAATAGATGCAGCATTAGATTTTCAGTAGTTGGTGGTAAGCACTATCCAGACATTAGTATCGTGACAGGAGGTGATACAGAGATAGGGTGTTGTGGCAGGATGTGCAGCACTAGAGATAACACAATCCTCTCTAAGAGGGAGTGTTAGTATCTATAGCATCAAATGTGTTCTAGACACGAAATTTAGTGGAGAGGCTAGAATGCATGAGATCTCCAAAACCCAAAAATTGTTTCTTGAAATCTCGCCTAGAGATGGCTTAATTAGATTATTATTCATTTTTTAAATATTTCCTAAGTCTAAACTTAGGGAATATGGTTAATTAATCAGAATTAATTAAGTCAAGGTGCCAATCATCTGGAAACTCACAGGGATTGACTCCAAGATGATCCTAGCCATTAATTAATATTTAATCTTGGTCGTTGGTGCTCCAACAGTGGATTATAAGAGGAAGTCGATGGGAACTTGGAGAAGATACACCAGCAGTTTGATTTCCTTGGTAGATTGATTTCTAGAGAGAAGCAATAGTTGTCGGAGAGCCAGAGATCCAAGCAAAGATAGTGGGACTGGAGGAATATTTCCAGATCCAGTGAGTGCATTTGCAAAGAGCCATAAGATCCACAATGAGGTTAGCATAGGGATTGCACAGTAGCCTCTAGAGGCTAGTTCAATTTAGGTGGAGAGAAGCCGAGTTTCAGTTCCAGAGGTCTAGAAAGGGTTCCATAAGGCTTGAGGGACAGTTTCTCAGCCAGTGGCAGACAAGACGGCTACAGGAGCAGCTGATTCAGGTTGAGCATGGAAGATACTACATTAGGGTGACACAGGACAACATAGAGGCAATTTGGACGACTCACTTGGAGCTTCATTCAGAGCCCAAATTTTTGTGTGGGGTGAGGAAAATTCCTCATCTATAATTTTTCCAGTATTTTTCTCTATAGGATTGCCATATTTCAGCATCCATTTGTACTCATAAATTTTCTCTCACTGCTGCATAATAATAAAACCCTCGACTGTTGCACCAATTTTCTCGCATTGGGTTTTTCTATGGACAATTGTCCAAAAATAACAGTGTCAATTTCATTATGTGTGTGTACTAGTATTTTATCAGTTTCCAACGTTATTATTTTCTGCAGTTTTATTTGTGAAGGTTGTAGTGTGATTTATTTGATATTTGTCGTAGCAAATAAATTGTTAAATTAATTAACAATTAGAAGAATAATTTCCAGTTGCTGCAATAGGATTTTAGTTTTGAAATTTTCACACGATCATGATGAACTGCATTCGCAACCATCAAAAGAAAATGGGAGTGAAACTCATGGAAGAAGGACCTGCATGTTGAGACATGAGATCTACCCATCACCTCATCCATGGAGCCCTAGGATCTGAAAGCTCAAGAACAATATGTTGAGGAAGAAGTAATGGAATAATCTCTAAGGTAAACGATATCAATATCAATTCAATTGCCCATCCTTTAATTTATTGATTTGTTCCTTCAAGTTCGCTAACACCCCCTCACTCCAATTGAATATGGTTGGTTCTATGCATTCTAATGCATATTTCATTTGGGACTTCTCAGCCAATGAAAAGTAGCACTGCTAGTTACTTTGAGAGAAATTTAAGAGAAAATCACAAAACCCCTTTATGAAATGTAGCTAGCACACCCTAGCTTAAGAGGACAAAGCACTGTAACACACCCTCCCTTCCTTGGGAGGTGCGTTGAAGTGCTCTTCCTAATTTTATTAATCTATCACAATGCACCTTTCGACACAGAGAGGGTGTGATGGAGCTAGGGTGAAAATATAAAGCCTAAATGAACTTAAAACTCCAAAACACTTGCATGAAACCAAAAACGGAAACCATTAAAAGAAAGAGAAAGGTAAAATCTCTTACCTAGAACTGACGGGACTGGAAATGGTCCATCGGATTGGCCGTAATCTGTTGCTAAAGTTTGGGGGCAAAAAGCACTTAAAGCTCACTCACAAAGAGGTAAAATGAAAATGATAAAAGTGAATTTAATTTTTGCCTATTTAGGTCAATTTTATTATATTTTATTATTTTGACCTAAATTTTACCTAATTTTACCATAAGTGCATATATTTTTAATCTTTTGATGGCGTTCTAAGCACATTTGAAGAATCTTATGATAATTTTGCATTAAAAAAGGTCATTTTGATGGAGGAGCATACTTTTACTACTTTTTCGGGCTCTGTAAACTCATGAAAAAAGAACCCCTTGGATTCCTCTTTCAACTCTTTTCAAACTCCCTAAACAAGAAAATATTGTCGAGTACTTATATTTTCGAAATTTTTAAATTAAATGAAAAGGCATCTACTCAATATAAGTTAAAACCATTTTCCGGACTGGAATAGACTATTTACGAAAAAGGAATACCTTAGTCGAACATGGCTAGGAGGTTCTCCTGAGTATTGTTTTCTGCCTTTTCGGACTCAAGGGACAATTTTATGAAAATGAACCTTTGGAGTTTTCGTTTTTTCTTCTTTTTCAAACTCTCTAAACATGAAAAAGGAGTTGATTTATACCTTCGTTGGACTCGTAAAAACATCAAACAACATTGGAATCATGAACATGGTGGGACCGAACCACTCCTTCTCAAGATTTTCTAAAACTACTCAAAGGGATTCATCTGAAGAATGAACTTATAGATCCACCATATGTTATCCACCTCAAGCTTGTCAAAAATAAAGAGGTACTGCCCATAAATGGTTGGGGAAATTGGGATAATAGGGTACTTAACCTATTAATGGTAGTGAGTCGCTCTTGAACATGACACTCTCCTACATCATCTTTGTGGTTATTGGGTTGGGAAATTCGTTTGCCTCTTTAGTTCATCATACCATGTTAAAATCCTCCATATTCAGTTTTGGGTCAATGCTGCCAAATCCATTAAAGTGTCACCGATATGTTTTAGAGAAGTATTTCAATTGATATCTACTACAATACTCCTAAGCCTTCATTCACATCTATCGTTCTTGAACTAGTTCCACATCAACATCATATTGTCTCAAATATTAATACCTGTGTCATTGATGACGAATACATCAAGGCCCTCCTGCAATGGGTCACTTCCTATTGACATCAGCTCATTATCCAAGAAGTTGACTTAGAAAATCCCTTTAGTACCTTGGAGCTTGCATACATCAATGGAAAGTTTCCTCACTTTCGGTGATAAGTCTTCATCATTGGCCTTCGAATAGAAGGTTTTGTGTGGTATTCGACTTTAGTTCATCCATTCACACCACGTAGATTGTACTATAGTACCTTGAGAGCCATTATCATCATTGGTGGTTTCTCGCATTTATTAACGACATACATCATTGACTGGTATCATATGGTGTCTACCATATTGAACTTCAGTTGATCTATTCACATGGTTAGACTCGTACATCAAGAAATTGAGTGAACGAGATATAAGACCCTGGATCTAGTTTCATCCATCTAGGCTGCATTTCAGGATTCATGCAATATCACAAATATGATGGATATGATCATAAAAAAGACTATCCAAGCATGGGTATACACTTTGTCATTAGTGAATGATACTTCTTGATTATTGTACATGTAATATTGGCTTATACATTGAGCATGGGTATGCCTCCTTCAGCGGTGATATCATGATAAAAATGTATTGTAACAGATGATGATCTCAACCAATTGTTCTTGATTGGACTTGTCACAAGGGAAAGAACTTCAGTCCTCATCCATTTCTTCTGACTTTGTACTTTAGGGGGGGAATTTTTTATAGGCCATTTGTCACATATGTTTAATAGGCCTGCAAATAGGGTCACTCAACATAATTAAACACTTCGTCATAATCCCTTCACAAAACCCTAAGCATCACTTCTCCAAAAAGTCTGAGTTTATGGGACAATTAGCTCAAAAACATTTTTTTAAGCCCCAGTGCACCTTGAATGCTTGAACAATTGCACTGAGCACATGTTTCACATTTGAGAGCCAATGTTGGTCAGCACATGTTGCTCCCTTCTGCAGGGGCGCTGAATCTAGAAATTCAGGAAAAATAAAAAATATCTCCAAAGCTTCCTCTTCCAGAAGCTTCCAAGGTAGTTTTAACTATTTACCGCACATAGAGAGATCAAATTCCTATATGATCCTACCTTGAAGACCTTATCTCTTATCTACTTGATCTCATCCTCCCATCATATGTGGGTCTCAATCCTATAATGGTAAATCATAAACTACCACAATCATCCTATAAATTTATTTCCTTTCATAAGGTATGGGTTGGATTTTGAAGATTGATAGTGCCCTCATGCTGCTAATTTGAGCCTAAAGGAGTCACCATTTTCATGCATTAGGGTTGATGTTGAGGTGTTCTTTGTGACAAGGAAGGACAAGTCAACTTGGGGAGACATCTACAAAGTCATATTCTATTTATGGTTGTAAACTATCTCCTATATTTGTTAATATAAAAAGTAAATTGTTTTCCTATATTTGTTGTGTTATGTTTGTAGTCATGTATTTCAATGCCATGTTGATTCATTGAATATAGATTTTATATTATGCTACGTGGATTCTGGTTCCTTTGCTTGTTTTAGTCCTATGTGTAGGTTCTAATTATAGCACTTGGAGCTTACAAGAAAGGAGGAAAGGAAGAATTTCTACATATTCCAGGTGTGCTTCTTTCCCATCTTCTAATCTCTCTAAGGGAAACTTGAATCATTTTGTCCTTTTTTGTTTTAGATCAAACCACTAGATCTAGGGAATTCACCTTTGTCTGCAACAATGAAAATTTCGTATAACACCACAGGTTAAGTTTTTACCTAAAAAGGTTGACAGAGCGGAATGGAGGTGAGAAACCCTTTATGTTCTTTGCCAAAGAGATTCAAACAACTACACAACTTATTATGTTAAAAGCCCAGGAAAATGATGTGGAACTAGTATTCCTCCAAATACCTTAACTCTTTCCGGAAATCCTCAAAGAATCTGCAAGCTGTGAAAATAACATAATGAAAATATGTTTATAGGAAACCAAAATATGGATGAAAATATAAAAAAATTAATGGTTGAACGATAAACTATACAAATATTACAAAAGGAGAATATGAACTTATTTACCTTCACCGACAAGAGAAAAAACATGGAGTAATACCATCATCCTGTTTAACATATGGAAGGTCAACATAATGTAACGTCTGTAGAAAACACCAAGGTAAAATCCAACTGTGAAACCCTAGACATAGAGCGACTTCTCCAGCAAAAAAAACTCAAAAAAATGAATGTGCAAAAGAGTGGTAAGATAGTCATTAAGCTACATCAAACCCTAGAATTGTTTTACGCCATTGATCAAACAAGGACTGCTGCCAACCATCGATTGGGTAGGTTATTGTACATTAACGTGGATTTCTTTTGAAGGACATGTATATCATCGAGCACTCCAGAAACATCCCAAGCCTTACCTATTTGTATATAACAATATTCGATTTTACCAATTAAAATACCACATTCATCACAATGCAAAGGAATTTGACCATTTAAAAGATTTAGGAGATACCAACCATTGGATTGAATATAATTGAAGGGATATTAACTGATACTCGAGCGATGTATACATGCCAAATATTTTATACATATAATATAGATTTTATTAAGAGGTAACAAATATTGATGTATTTAAAATTACGATTTTTACATATTCCATATGTTTATGCAAGTAAACCATATGTATTACAAGACTCTAGTGGTAACCCCGATAATTGATGATTTAGACATGAAAGAGTTAGTAAACCCACAACCTTATTTTTAATAAGTAGATAATGGCGATATATATATCCTAAGAGGTCATAGGTTCAAAACCATAGAGGGTAGAGTATGTATGCCTTCGTAGACTTAGCAATCAAATCGCTGCGCAGAGGTGGGTCCCCTACACCACAAACAAGGGGTTCTCATACATGAATTCGGTGTCTGGCTTGGCTGTGACCTTAAAATTGGATTTTATATATCTATCTATCTATCTATCTATCTATCTATATATATATATATATATATATATATATATATATATATATATATATATATATATATATATATATATATATATATATATATATATATATATATATATATATAATTTCCTATTTAAGGTGTAGTCCAATAGAACCCAGTGATTAATGCTTTCACTATTAAAACAAGGGATTGTGTTTTGATACATAGAACTTTTGTTAAGAGGATTATAATTTTACCATTAATTGGTCAGAAATACTATTCTGTTTAAACACATAGATTGCAAAATGTGATAAGATGTCTACTTATCAACAAAAATAACAATGTTATAATGTCGCCCAAATACGCTAATAATTTAAGAATGTGATATTGAAAAATAGAAGGAGAAGACGGTGTAACCTTCATTAAGAATTGGTAATATTATTAATTACCTAAAAAAAATAGGTATAAATTGGAGTCACTACAAGTGGTATCAGAGTTGTAGTTACAAGATTGGACCTCTTTTGGGTCTTGAAACTAAAACAGTTATACATTTGGTGAACAGGTTGTTAAAGCACTGAAGGGTTGAACAGTGGCTGGAGAATTTAATGGAAAAACTTTTGTAGGATCACCAAGGGGTGGTGATGAACCTAATACTGAATTAGGAATCGTGAGCGGTGGAACCAACAATGCCAAGAAACAAGAATCTAAATTATTCCAAGTAATAAGAAGTTAGAAAATAGATCTAGATGATATTAAGGGAAACCAAGAAAGGTTGTCCAAAGCCAAAGTAAAATAGGAGGAGATTAATGGATACTTGATAAGAAATTTGGAGGATGAAAGAGTCAGAAAAAAATCATAGGAAAAGGTCTAGATGCAAATCTACTAGTAGAAACAGCTCCACAACTTCTAGTGAAAGCCAAAAAAATGAGCCTAGTGATCAAGAAGAACATAAATTAGATAATAGCACCTCTATGCGTAGAAAAAGGAGATCTTCATCTTAGTTACAGGGAGAGTTTAAAAATATTAGGCCTCCTAATTATGATGGTGAATCTGAAGAAGGAGAGGAGGCATGGATCCCAAATATATCTAAATATTTCAAAGTATAAAATTATCGAAGTAATTTGAAGGCAAGAGTGGAAACTTACCATTTGACTAGTAAGGCAACCTTATGGTGAGAAGAAAACAAAGTTGTCAAAAGAATTAAAATAAAGAACATAAATTTGAAATTGTTTAAGAAGGAATTTAAAAAGAAATATTTGATTGAGAGTTACTTTGATGAAAAGACTAGGGAGTTCCATGAGCTTAAATTAGGACACTTTACCATGGATGAATTTGTTAATAAATTCATGAGACTATTAAGATATGTTCCCTACTTGAAGGAGGAGAAGGAAAAAATATAAAGATTTATCAGCTACCTACCTTTTTCATACAAATGATGAATTGAATTTGATCAACCCAAAACCATGGATGAAACCATTAGAAAGGCCAAATTATGTTTCAATCAGAACAAGAAAAAAGGGGAAGATCGAAGGGATGGATATCAAATAAATCTCATAGATTCAGCAATAAAAGAAAAGGGTTTAAGAAACCCTCTTTTGCTAAAATTGTACAAGAAGGAAATTATAACAAAAAAATTAATCAGCAAAAGAATTCTGGTTAGAAAGGAGGACTAGGAATAGGAAATAGAAATTTCAGTGAATCAACAAAACCATCGATTAAATGCTGGTCTTGTGGTGAAAACCACCTATGGAAGATTTCCCACATAATCCATTAAAAAATAAAGTAGCATTAAACAATATTTAGGAAGCGTCTACTATGAATGATGTTTTGTGTAACATATCTAGAATTAGTGCCGCATTGGATGAGAGGAAAGCAGACCATTAGTCCACTATGGTGGAAATTCAAGGTAAGATTCTAGATAAAGAAGTGTATATACTTGTAGATCTAGGATCTACAATAGGTTATGTTTGCACTCATGTAGTTGAAAAGTGTAAACTTGCAAACGAAAAACAAAATAAGCCTTGGTTAGTGCAGTGGGCCACGAGAATTAAAAGAAAAGTAACTAAAATAAGCAAAAAATGCACAGTAAATCTCAATGGAATGAATATCACACTCAATCTAAACATTATACCCTTGGGATCTTGTGATATCCTCATAGGTATTGACTTCTTAGAATCACATAAATTGTTGTTAGACTTCTTAGAAAATTCCTTTACCTGTGTTGATAATAAAGGGGAAGTTTGCATGGCTCACAGAATTCCAAGAAAAATTTTGTTAGCCAAATTTCTACATTACAGATGAAGAAATATGCTAGAAAAAGGGTGTCAAATTTTCACTATCCAAGTACAATATCTTTTTGAAAATAAACAACAACTATCATTAGAATAATATCCTATACTAGAGCAGTCTAAAGATGTCTTTCCAGAGGAAATACCAAGACTTCCTCCAAGGAGGGATATTAATTTTACCATTGATATTATACCTAGAGTTGTTTTGGTGTCAGAGGTCCCATATAGAATGAGTATCCCTGAATTAATGGAGTTGAAAAATCGATTACGGGAACTCTTGGACAAAAAGTACATAATACCAAGTGTGTCTCCTTGGGGAGCACCAATGTTGTTTGTTAAAAAGAAAGATGGTACATTCAAATTATGCAAATATTATAGAAAATTGAATAAGATGACCATTAAAAATAAGTGTCCCCTACCCAACATAGATGACTTGTTTGATCAAGTTAGAGGGGCTTCTATTTATTCTAAAATTTATTTGAGATCATGATATCATCAAATCAAAATTAGAGAAGAGGATGTTTACAAAAGAACATTTCGCAAGCATTATGGACAATATGAATTTGTAATACTCCAATTTGGGCCTACTAATGCACCTCCTACATTCATGTGTCTCATGAAAAGTGTCCTTAGACAATTTTTAGATAAATTTGTAATTGTCTTTATAGATGGTATTCTGGTATACTCAAAGAGTAAAGAAGAGCATGACCAAAATTTGTAGATGGTCCTTCAATCTCTAAGAGATAATGAGTTGTATGCTAAATTCAGCAAGTGTTCATTTTACCAAAAACAAATTCATTATCTAGGACATGTAATATCAGAATAAGGAATTGTTGTTGACCTAGAAAATATAAGAGAAATAATGGAGTGGCCAACACCCAAAAATGTAGAAGTTCAAGTTAGATCCTTTATGGGAATCATGGGCTACTATAGGAGATTTATAGAAGGATTCTCCAAACTTGCATATCCAATTACTTCTCTACAAGAAAAAGGGATCAAGTTTGATTGGAGTAAAAAATGTCAAGACACTTTTGACAAGCTAAAACAACTTTTGACCATATTTCCAATTTTAAAATTGGTTGATCCCAACAAGTATTTTGTAGTATGTATGGATGCACGCAAATAAGGATTAAGGGGAGTTTTGATGCAAAATGGTCATGTTATTTGTTATGAATCTAGAAAGATGAAAGCACATGAGAAGAACTATGTTACCCATGATCTAGAACTAGCAATCATTATTCATGCATTCAAAATGTGGACACATTACCTAATAGGAAGAAAGCTTCAATTGAGGAAAGATAATGTTTAGTTTCAAATATATATTTGATCAACCTAATCTACAAGCAATATGGTTAGCCTTTATTAGTGACTATGATTTTGAGATTACACATATCAAGAGGAAAGAAAAAATGATAGTTGATGCCTTAAGCAGGAAACTTAATCAAATTTAGGCTACATCAACAATTAGTTGGTCAACAAACTTAGTACAACAAGTAAAAACAGGTGCAAATTTTGATTCATAATATCTGAAAATCAAAGAAAAAGTGCAGAATATTGAAATATTTGATGCGGAGAAACATTACTTTTCAATAGACAACCAAGATTTATTATTGTTTAAAGGCAGAGTTTATATACCTAATGACATAAATCTGAAATTTTTTGTCTTAGATGAGCTGCACAAAAGGCCAACAGTTGGTCATCCTGGCCATAAGAAGTTGATTAATGTGTTAAGAAAGGATTTTTATTGGCCAAATATGAAAAATAAAGAAAAACATAATATGTGTATAGATGTCTTGAGTTTTAGCAAGTTAAGGCATCTCATCAACATCCTGTTGGATTGTTATAACCCCTACCCATTCCAGAATGGAAATGGGAGACAATTTCAATGGACTTCATCACAGGACTACCAAAGACTAGGAAACAACATGATTCCATTATGGTCATGGTTAACAAATTAATTAAAACAATACACTTCATCCTAGTCAAGTCCACCTTTAAGGCCATAAATATTGTAGAAATATTCATGAGGGAAATTTTCAGGCTTCATGGGATACCTAAGGTTGTAATTTTAGATAGGGATGCAAAATTCACATCCAATTTTTGGAAGGGTTTGTTTGAAAATATGGGAACAAAGTTAAACTTTAGTACATTCTATCATACTCAAATTGATGATCAAACAGAGAGGACGAACCAAATTTTGGAGGATATGTTAAGGATGCATGTAAAAAATAAATAGACTAAATGGGAGGATTACTTGCACCTAACATATTTTACCTATAACAATGGATATCAAACCTCCTTGAAGATGATCCCTTTCGAATTCATGTATGGAAGAAGGTGAAAAGTACCCCTAAGTTGAGATCATCCTAAAGACAAATTGATATTAGGACCAAACATGTTAAAAGAAATGGAAGAAATAGTCAAACAGGTTAAATATAATTTGAGAACAACTCAAGATTGTCAGAAAATTTATGCATACTTGAAAAGAACTCAGAAGGAATTCAATGTGGGATATAATGTGTATTTAAAAGTCAAGCCTAGGAAGAGTATACTAAGAATCGGAAAATGTGCTAATTTATCTCCTAGATATTGTGGAACCTTTGAAGTGTTAGCCAAAGATGGGCTTGTTGCTTATTAGCTAGCCCTACCACCCAACATTAAAATTCATAATGTATTTCATGCTTCATTATTGAAAAAGTATGTGCATGATCCATCTCATGTAATTGATTAGCATGTTGTACATGTGGAACCAGAGGGAGAGTTCCCAGTAGAACCACTATGTATTCTAGATCAAAGGGTAGTTACGCTCTGGAACAGAGATGTATTGCAGTTGAAGGTTCAATGGAAACATTTCACTCCAGAGGAAGCATATTAGGATTTGGATGATGCTTTCAAGGAAGCTTATCCTTCTATGTTTTGATGAAAACTAGAATATGTTTCTAGGAAGGCAGAGTTGATTAGACACCGGGACAATGTCAATTTTAAGTGGGGGAGGATGTTGTATCCCTTAGCTTAATGATTTTATTGTAACTAAATGTGCATAGGTTTATTTCTTTTGAATAAGTATGCTACATTGAAAGACATATAAACATTTTAATTATCTTTAATTTATTACTGATAATAGATGGTTGTAAAGCTGTAATTGTGTTTTATTTTGTAAATAAAGAAAATATGGGAAATTAATGGTTGAAAGAGAAAAATGTTGCAATTTAATTGGGGAAAGTTATTATTATCCATCAATGAGTCGTAGGCATCTAATCTGGTTGATTATATTTAATTAAAGAATTATGAGATTGGCCAATTAAATGTTTCCTAAAAGATAGGGATTTTTCCTCAAGAGAGGGAAATAAGAGCTCATTAATGAGTAGATAACTACCTGCCACCTATTGGTGAGGTGGAGGTAGTTATTAACCACCAAAAGAGTGGTAGATGGGATAATTTTAGGTTGTATTTTCTTTCTTTTGTCTCATGATCTTCTATGAAAAAACAGAGAGAGACTGAAGAGAAGCAAGAAACAACAAATAGAAAAGAATTTGGAAGCTTGGTTTGCTCGGGGGAAACTAGCAGTGGTTGTGTCAAGGTTGGGAGGAGACAAGTATGTAGCTATCAATTTCCCAAGGTTGGGAGGAGACAATTATGTAGCTATCAATTTCCCATATATTTGTTCAAGTCGATATTTCTACATGTATTGTTAATTTATTTGTTCAAGGAAGGAAAATGTTTAGTACTCTTTATTTTCCAGAACCACTCAATCATGTTGTGTATAAAGAATAAACGATATTGAAGAAATTTTTAATTTTTGAAAGTGGACGAGCAAATAAGAAGTTATGTTTTCTTTTCTACAATTTAATTGTTAAATTAAATGGGAAAGTAGGGATAAGAAATGCCTAGAATGTTATTATTGTAATTTATAAATAGAAAGGATTGTAATTGCATATTACCTATATGAAGTTTGAATTCCATGTTGAAGTAAGAGCATATAGTACAAGATTGTGTGGTGTTAAAGAATATATGATTAAATGAATCTCTTTGTCATGCAAGAAAATCGTTACAAATTATATATATATATATATATAGAGAGAGAGAGAGAGAGAGAGAGAGAGAGAGAGAGAGTAGTTATGTAAATAAAATAAGTAAAATAACAAAATGTTACTTCTCTCAATAAGAAATCTATATTACATGTAGTTAATTGTTTTTGTATGTATGAACATATATGTAACAGGCTATACTCTTCAATAAAATCATGAACAAAAGAAAGTATCGTTAAAGGGAATAAAATTGTCTAATATTGATGAGCAATTTTACACATATAAAACACATTCCATACATTTACAAAGAGTAGAAAGACCAAGAAATAAACTTATATAAGTCATTATTTTTATGTGAAAACCGTGGAATCAAAACAATAACTAGAATATAAAGAATCCTAGAGTAAAGACTCGTGAGAAATTATATGAACAACCATTTAATTTAAAAATAATGATATCATAAAAATTGAGTCACACTTTCATGAATGTAGTTAAAAAACACTATACTAGAGGATTATCCTCCGAGGAAATTAGTAAAACAGAGGCATTATTCCACTAATGAGCTTCCAATATAGGAAGGGACAAAAAAAATTGTGTCATCCCCAGAGTATGACACGGTCAAATAAAAAAATCGGTACAAGAATCACGAGCTCAAGAAGTAAAAGCCAAACATCTAACTTGGAATAGAAATATAAAAGCTCAGTGAGAGTCGAAAAGTGACTACAATCTAAAGTTTTTCTAACAAAGTTACTCTCGCCAACAAGATTAGTAATACCTGTGTAAAAGGAAATATGGAATTCAGTTAGCCTCTGCTATTTGTTATGCAAAGATTGGGAGTAAAAGTAAACAAAAATTTAAGAAAAAAGGAATCATTGAAAGAAGGAAAGTATTTACATGTGAATATCGAGGATAAAACTTGGGTGTCTCCTTACCTATATCAAAAGATGCTAATGTAAGATGAGAAGTCGAATGTGAAAATGTCCAAGAATAAATTTTATAAATATTTAACCAAAATCTTGAAGAAAAACAAAACCCTCTCCATGAGAGTGGAGAACTTCATTCATACCTAAGACCCATAAAATATTGCTTACTTTGGGGGTACACTATAATCTAAAGTTAAAAAAAGTAGAGTTTATTTTACCAATGAAGAAACCCTAAAACCAGGGTATAAAGAAAAAGACACAAAACAAAAAAGAAATTACTCCTTCTAAGAGTTTAATACAATGTTCAAACAAAAATTCTACAAGGACTGGCACAAGGAGAAAATCTCCAGCGTATGATAAATAACAATAACTCTGGAATTTTAAGTAATAACCTCAAATTAGTAACAATTCTTAAGCTACAAAAAGGAAATGAGTTTTGGTCATGTAAAACCCTCTTATTGGAGAGATGGCTTATATAGCTATCTACAAATATTCAAAATTTGCAATAAAAACCCTCTAAATAAAATACTCTAGACAAATTTCAAGTTCGTGATTGCACTCCCAAGGACAGACATTTAGAAAAGGAAAACAAAATTGGAGTTTTTCATGCTAACAAAGAGGCAACATGTTAAGTTGTTACTTGGAAAGGCCAACATGGCAGAATGGATGTGTGAAACCCTTTATGGTCTTCCATAGAGAGAGTCAAATGAATACACAACATATTACATTAAAAACCCTAGGAAATGATGTGGAACCGATATTCCTCCAAATACCTTAACTCTTTCTAGAAATCCTCAAAGAATTTGCAATCAACGAAAATAACAAAATGAAAATATAGTTATGTGAAATAGCACTGTAAATGCATATATAAACAAATTAATGTTTGACAAAGAAACTATACAGTTGTTACGAAACAAGTATGCAATCGTTATCCCGCGTGGATGGGATGGCTGGTTATTGGCCTCCCCACTCGGGTTCGACCCACGATACATACTCGCTTTGCTTTACTAGCTTACTGTTGATACAACATATGTTTGAAATATCCCATTGTAATATAATTATACCATGATGTAATATATAAAACTTCTTCAAAGGAGATTTCCCCTCTGAAAAAAACAGTGGTTACGAAACAACTATGAGCTTATTTACCTTCGCCGACCAGAGCGAAAACGTGGATTAATTCCATCATCATATTTCACAAATGAAAGGTCAACATAATGTAACATCTATAGAAAACGTTGAGGTAAAATTCAACTGTGAAACCCTAGCCGTAAAGCGACTTCTCCGGCGAAAAAGCCTCAGCGGAATGAATGTGTGAAAGAGTGGTAACGTAGTCATTAAGGTACATCAAACCCTAGAATTGTTTTACATCGTTGATCAAACAAGGACTGATGCCAATCGTCGATTGGGTAGGTCAATGTACATTAACGTGGAGTTCACTGATGAAGGCCAAGTATATCCTGGAGCACTCCAGAAACATCCCAAGCCTTACCTTTTTGTATATAACAGTATTCGATTTTACCAAATTAAAATACCACATTCATCACAATGCAAAGAAGTTGGACCACTTGAAAGGTTTACGAGATACCAACCATTGTATCGAAGACATTTGAGGGGCTATCAAACTGATTCCTTAGCGGTGTATACATGTCAAAGATTTTATACATATAGTTTAATTGTTATTAAAAGGTAACAAATATTGATGTATGTTGAATTCTGATGTTGAATTCTGATGTTTGCATATTCCGCATGTATAAACATGTAAGCATTACAATTCTGATGTTTGCATATTCCGCATGTATAAACATGTAAGCATTACAAGACTATAATGGTAACCCGTCAGACAACCCGTTAGTTGATGTCTTAGTTGATGATTTAGACATATATATAACCCTATAAAACCAGACTTATATACATATAAAACCATACCAGACTTATATACATATAAACTAGACTTATATACATATACATATAAAACCATACGACTTATATACATATAAACTAGACTTATATACATATAAAACCATACGACTTATATACATATAAACTAGACTTATATATATATAAAACCATACCAGACTTATATACATATAAACCATACCAGACTTATATACATATAAACCATACCAGACTTATATACATATAAAACCATACCATTGATGATTTAGACAAAACCATACTAGACTTATATACATATACATATACTAGACTTATATACATATACATATAAAACCATACGACTTATATACATATAAAACCATACTACTTATATACATATAAACTAGACTTATATACATATAAAACCATATGACTTATATACATATAAAACCATACTACTTATATACATATAAACTAGACTTATATACATATAAAACCATACGACTTATATACATATAAACTAGACTTATATATATATAAAACCATACCAGACTTATATACATATAAACCATACCAGACTTATATACATATAAACCATACCAGACTTATATACATATAAAACCATACCATTGATGATTTAGACAAAAAGATATATACCATTGATGATTTAGACAAAAAGATATATACCATTGATGATTTAGACAAAAAGATATATATAACCATGGATGATTTAGACATATATAAAACAATTGATGATTTAGACAAAAAGATATATATAATCATGGATGATTTAGACAAAAAGATATATATAACCATGGATGATTTAGACATATATAAAACAAGATATATATAAAACAATTGATGATTTAGACAAAAAGATATATATAACCATGGATGATTTAGACATATATAAAACAAAGTGATTAATGCTTTCATTATTAAAACAATGGATGATTTAGATATGAAGGAGTATATATATATATATATATATATATATATATATATATATATATATATAAAACAAAGTGATTAATGCTTTCACTATTAAAACAAGGGATTGTGTTTTGCTACATAGGCCCTTTTGTTAAGAGGATTAGAGCATTACCATTAATTGGTCGGAAAGACACAATGTGATAATATGTCTACTTATCAAGAAAAAGAACAATGTTATAATGTTACCCAAACCCATTAATAATTCAAGAAGGTGATATTGAAAAATAAATGTGCATGATGCTCTGTCATCCCATTGGGGTTTTACTATGATGGACTATGGGTGTCATTTTCGTGGATTTGAACTCGGGTGGAGAGGGAGTTAACAACTCGTCTTAACCACTCGTTCTACCTTTACTTTACATTACAAATTTAAATATAATTAAATTATAATTACTCATTAAAAAATATTATGTTATTATACAATCTATTTCTTTTTTTATTGAAGTGTATGTTTGCACATATGAGTACATTGGATCTAGTTTAGGTCATTGAAAGAAGTGTTTCCTTCTCACTTAGAATTAATTCTTGTAAGTGACATGTTGAGTTCTTAATAAGTATATTGGTATAACGACCCTGAGCCTTGAAAGATCTTGTTTAACATAGATATCATCCTCAAAATGAGGTGAAATGCTTAATAAATTACTCTATATATCATCCTCAAAATAAGGAGAATTGCTTAATGAATTTATGATATATTATTTAATAGTATATATACATGTCATAAATTGTTCATTTCAACTCATTACATAAGAGTAATTTCTTCCCCAACAAAAGAATTTAGACATACCCTTGAATAAAATTATGAAATAATACATATGAAAAACTAACTTATTAGTTAATGTTACATGTTTCTATTATAATAAACATTTACTATGAATCTGTTTACATCAATTCATTCATCTCTTTATGAACACTTATTAGTTTTCATGGATCACATTTTTTTTTAATATTCCTAACTCAAACACATATATTCACTTACGAAGATAAACTCCCTCAAAAACTTTGTAAAAAAACCCATACCTTCCACTTTTAAAGATAAAGTTCATCAAAGAACTTTTCATTTCTCAAATTAAATTTATGGAAACCAAAAATATTTGAACAAATTACTATCATGAGAAAATCAAAAATTATAAATTCATATATTTTTCTGATTTGTTTGCTCAGTTTAATAATTACATTTTTTTTAACCAAATAACAATAACAAAGATATTACTTCACTACAACTCTACATTTTTTAAATAAGTACAAAACACAGTATTGCTACTTAATACCTGCAAAAAAGTAATTGATAATTTTAAATTATATATATATATATATATATATATATATATATATATATATATATATAGATATATATATATATATATATATACGCATTAATCATCTCTCATATATACACATACATTATATATTTAAAACTACATAAAAACAATCATCAATTAATTAGAAAAAAAATTATTTATATTTTAAAAATTAATTTTTAATTTTCAAAATATTCAATTTAATATTTTTTCCAAAACTTTATCAAATTTCATAAAATTTATTTAAAAATTTCAAACTAAATAAATAAATTTACAAAAATAAAAAAACAATATAAGCTAAAATAAAACTTAAACAACAATTATATATAATCTAAAATAAAACTTAAACAACAATTATATATAATCACCTTGCTTAAACGGATAAACCTTCCAAAACCAAAATTGAAAGATAATATATATTCACTTGCATCAAATCATCCAAAATATTGTATATGAGATGAGTACCATGTGTTTGAGGGATTATCAAATTACATGTGGCATGATAGTCACGTATCATAAAACCTCTTAATAATATCCTGGAAAATAATTTGAGTGTTATATTATATTTATCTTCTAAAGGTGAGTTTTTAATTCATAATTATTGAATTTGTTAAAAGATAAAATAATAATGTATCATTATATAAAGAAGATATAATGGGTTAATTTATTATCAGTTAAATTTTAATTATATTTTAATTTTTAAAATTTTAATTAATATATATTTATTTTAATTGAATTTATTAATGGTTAGGAGGGATTAAATTTTTCAACAGGTAAATCTAAAAAAAAATTGAATGAAAATTTTGAAGTTTGTTTTTCTAGAGATCTGATTCCTCTACTCTTCGTAGACATGGAGTTAAGATGGATCTATGTCAATGTTGAACAAAACATTAATAAAATATTATTTTAATAAGAATTTTTTTATTTTCACTTATTTTATATAATATATACATAGTTGACATTAAAATATTTTATTAATGATTCACATTCTCCATATTAAAATGTTAATACATTCCTCATCATATTTAGAATCGAAAACCTATAATCATAAGATGTTAGGATATTATCTCTTTACCTCTAGATATATGTTTATTTATGGTTTTATTATTAATATTTTTAAATTGTTACATTTCAAATTCATATTAAACATTGAAATAATTACAAATCTCTCTCATTCAAATTAGAAAGAATATATTAATGGAATAAGAACACTCTCTCTTTCTCCCTCTATATATATTTGGTGTTAAATTTATTTACTCGGCATGAATATTAAAATATTTGACTTATAACCTACATTACACTTTTTTGTTGTTAATATTTTCCCAAATATTATATATTAACTCTATTTTAAAATTGAAATAATTAACACATCTGCCTTACAATGGAACATGAAAATATAATAAATTTTTTAATTTAAATCACTTTATTTTAACCTGGACTTAGAATATTGTATTTATGACTAACACAAACATTTTTTATTCATAATTTATTTTTTCTTAAATCTAAATAAAATAAATATCTTTAATATTATTTTTACATCCCATTTGTCAACTCCATATTGATTCATGAAAAAATTACATATCTTCCTCATTATAAAAAGTAAATTATCTTTCTTTATTTTCAATTATTTGGCCAACATTGATTTTTTAAATATTTTACTATTTTTTAATTTGTTAATGTAAGTATTATTTCATTATTAGTCCCTGCCAATTTGTTTGTTGACCTTATTAGCTTGGAATTGACCAATGCAAATTAAAAACAAAAAACAAAAAAACTATTTATTTTTCAATATTATTGAAAAAAATAATTTTCGGACATTCCATTGGAAACTAACTTTGAAGGTCTTTTGCAACCTTTGTGTCATGTGGACAATATTTTTTTTTTGACAATATCTATGCCATGATTTTTAAATACTTGAACAATGATTTTTCACTAGTAAACTTCATAGGAAAACCACCTAAAATTAAAATATTTGAAAATAGCTCATAGTCATGTAAATACTCAATTTTCCATAGTTACTGCCCACCATAATTTAAACAAGTATTTGCATAAAAATGAATAGGAAAAAGATGAAAATAAATATACCTAAGGGGATTGCTTACCATTATTTATGTTTTCTTCCAAGCATTAACATGTAGGAATAAAAGTGTAAATGTGAAAACTTAGTAGTAGTTGTTACCCACCAAAAAATTATGAAGTCATTTTTCATTAGTAAGCAATTAAAGGATGAAAATTTTTCATGTTTGAACATAAACAATTTTGTTTATTTTATATAATGTTTTTAAGAATATAGAAAATATTAATTATTTTTCCATATATTTAAAACAACATGACAAACCAAATAAGTTCTTACCTAAGTACAATTTTAGAATCAAAATCGTTGCCCTAACCATTTTAATGCAGATTTTGCTTTTGATTTTGTCCTTTTATTTCCTATTATGAAATTGTAGTTAATACCATTATCATTGATGGTAAGTATTCATATGAATATGTCAGTGTGGGTTTTCGCCCTTTTTTTTCTAAAAAAATCTTATAAACATCTTGTGTTCTTCAAATTTTCTATTCTTTCATATATGGTTTAGGGTTTTTTGGTTTTGTAATCTCTTTCATATTTTCAGCAACAAACAACATTTTATCACAATTTTCCTTTCTATAGGCATCTGGGTATTTTCTATTCTTTCATATATGGTTTAGGGTTTTTTGGTTTTGTAATCTCTTTCATATTTTTAGCAACAAACACCATTTTATCACAATTTTCCTTTTTATAAGTATCTGGGTACTTTGGGTTTTTTGGTTTTGTAATCTCTTTCATATTTTCAGCAACAAACATGGTTTTATCATAATTTTCTTTTTTATAAGCATTTGGGTACTTTGTGAATTGCAGTAGTGTTTGTGACTTCACTTAGGTTGTTGAATAGATGTTTTAGCTAAGCTGATAAAAGATACAAAAATTTATACACATCATTCTTTTAAAAAGTATTTCTTATTTTAAATACATTTTATCAATTAAAAAGGGTGAAAACCCACACAAATGAAGTAACCTCATCTATATGCCCATAGGGCTTTGGATTGACGATGAATGGGTGCACTGTTAAAGCACTCCTTGCGATAGGTCATTGGTTCAATGGTTGACGGTGAATGGGTGCACTGTTAAAGCACTCCTTGCGATAGGTCATTGGTTCAATGATTCAAATCCCCGTGGATGCTTACCTACCAAAAAAAGAATAATCTCATCTATAAAACTATAAATTTGAAATCCATTTTTTAGTAAAATACCATATGTATATTAATATTATAAGGAAAATGAACATCCTTCTCACTAAACATGTTTTACTTATTTTAAATAACTATCAATCCAGTTTTCATTGCATATTCATTCAATAACTTTTAATTTTAAGATCTGAAAACATTTCGTAACATAGTTTTATATTATTTTTTTAATATTTTTTCATTTTTAAAAAATATATATAGTTCAAAGCCATAAAAGTCGCCATAAAAATTTCCAAGATGAGCTGTAAATTTATTGACCTTATTTTTAAAAAAATTACTTAACATGCTGATTATCTATATCTAAATATAGATAATATGCTTTGAATTCTACAAATAAGTATGGAGAAGAAACTAATGAATTCCATGATTAATGTGTTTACTACTTTCTGTGAATAAGTACTACAACTATAAAGTTGTGAGAAATGCAAATAAGTATGGAAAAGAAACAAATGAATTTTATGATTAATGTGTTTACTACTCTGTGAGTAGGGACTACAACTATAAAGTTGTTAGAAATTCCTTAGTTTCCATCCCACAAAAAAATTGGAGCTTGTGGTGATTGATGCAACTATCTCGTTTAAGATGGCACCACGCAGTCTTCCAAGTCGAACATGTGTATAACCTATAGGAAATCATTTGGTTTGCTTTCACTGAGGTAAGTTGAAACCATGTACCACTGAATGCTTATTACAAAATATGGGTATTGTGACATGATGATTAACAACAAGGGTAATATTTGGAGACGATTAATAATTATATATAGAAAATAAAAGACAGTATTTGATAATTGAATTTTAGGATGAGATATAAGAAAGAAATTTAAATATTGGATGTGTTGTATTTGTTAATTTTCTAAGTGATAAAAGAAAGTGATTTCAAATTGATGTTGTAGAAAGGAGTTTCAAATAAAAATTTTCAATGTGAAGTTATAGTATATTTCCACTAAAATTTTATTAGTCTAGTTGAGTCAATTTATTAAAATTCTTATAATGAATGGTTGAGTTTTCTTGCTATTATGGAAATTGTTTCAATTTCATTCAATATCGATTCAAAATTTTATGGATATTTATTTTAATAAAGATAATTATTATTTTTTATACTTGTTGTGGGCTTGGGATTTAGATTTTTTCTATTTTTTGCAAAGCTCATAAGGAGGACTTGGTTTTATTCAATTTTGATTAAGCACATAGTGGAATGTTTGAAGTGAATAAGGCATGTGAAGTTCGCAAACTTGTGAGTTATGATGTAAATTTTTGAATTGTAACAAGTTCCTGAAAATCTATAACTTTTTGGACTAAAACAAGTTCATGGCGATCTATAAATTCGTGGACTCCAACAAACTTGAGTAGACTCTAACAAACTCCAGTATATAAAATATGTGCACAAGAATAAATTCATTTTTTATGTGTTATTTGTTTGGTTGCAAATTAATAGCTTAATGATAAAAGTAATGCTTAAACTCTATTTCAATGTGTTGTTAGTTTCATTTCAAGTTAATAGCTTAATGATATTAGTAATTCTTATGGGTAATATAGATAGAATTGTGAATGTTTATTTAGGTAGATATATTATTGATTTACCTGTAGATTAATAATGAGATATATTAACCAGTTCACCCATTAAACTAATTACGTACATTAGCTAATAAACTTGCAGTAATCTTAATAAGATACGTTAATAATCAGATAGATTAAAATTATAATCATAAAGCTATTGGTAGTTAAAACCTAGTAAAGTTAATAGTTACCCACTAAAGTTAATAGTGTGTGTTATGAATAGTTTAATTTAGAAGGTTGTAGTTCGTATTATTTTTACTTGGATACTTTGTATTATATATTAATATTTTACTAAACCAATTATTGAAAAATTCAACATAGTAGTTCCATTTACTATTTGGTTCTTGTATACAATTTTAGAGTTCCAATTCATTACTTTTTTTCTGGAGAAAAAAACTGTAACCTTTTATTAAAAAATGAAAAGTTACAATTGCAGATGCATGATGCATTTCCATAAGCTGCCCAATGGGCTCGAGTGCCATGGCACCCTTCGCAGCGTTACAATACTAACGTGCAAAAATAATGAGAAAAGAAGAGAGAGAGAGAGAGAGAGAGAGAGAGAGAGAGAGAGAGTGAAGGCAAGAAAAAACTGAATTACATATGTGAGTAAGCCTCACGCTTCAGGTTTTTCTTCCTTTTTTCTTTTCGACCTTGCGCCACTCTCCTTGAGTGGGCTCGATCGAGGCTATGACTAACTGTGTTTCTGCTTTCTGCGGGCCTAATTCCTTGTCTGAATTTGATGTGTCTGATTGGTGGTGCCGATTTATCCCTCCCATGTTCTGGTCATCATTTGTCTTCTCTGCCTGATTTGGGTGAAGCTGTGAAGCCTTGGTGTCTGATGTGGTTTCCTTCTGATTCCCCGTTTCTTGGGAAACCTCAGCTTTCTCTGTGGTCGTATCTTCCTCTTCAGCTTCTGATTCTTCATCATCTGAGACCGGAGGGGAAAAGAACCATCCTTTCTTCTGCTTTCCTTTCTGCTTTCTTTTGCTGTTTACTTTTTTGGCTTCTGGACATGTGCTTTGCAAGTGTCCTGTTTGTCTGCAGAGCCTGCACCTAAAGGCAGTATTTTCATAGTCTAGTACTTGCAACCAATTTTGTTGTTTATAGATCAGCCTTATGTTGTCAGGCAGCCCTTTACTTAGATCCACTTCCACACAAATTCGTGCGAAAGTGAAAATCCTTTCATCAATCCTTTCCATATCTGTTTTGATGTATTTCCCTATGTTGTTCCCGATTCCTTCCAAGACTCGTTCACTCCAGAAGTGTAGGGGGAGGTTATGTAGACGAACCCAGACCGGCACTTTGGAGACTGTCATTTTGTTTGGATCGAAGTCTGTAAACCATGGGGTCATGAACAGCCCCGCCGTTCCCCAGAACCAAGGCCCAGCATTTATGATTATATCTCTGGCTTCCCTGGATGCAAATTTGACTATGAAGAACCCTTTGGAGCATAAGTGTATTTCGCATTCCATGGTCCAATTAGTGAAGATCCAGTGAAATAGATTCGTTGGTGTTGGCCAAAAGCTGTTGAATCGGCATATTAGGGCCTGCGATTCGTATGACTTAACATTGTCATCCAGCCCTGTGGAATCAAAATTAAGGGCTGGAGTTTGCCCTAGCTGGTCTACTATGTATGGCCGAGGTGTATATCCACCTTGATCTGGGGAGGATCCTGGTTCTCTGTTGCCTTGGAGAATGTTTTTATAGGATGAAGCTCCCTTAGGGTTATGCTGGGGTGCTGTTTTCCCCTTTTCCCCTCCTGAAAAGCTTGGTTGTCCCTGAGATGGTGCCCCTCCTCTCAGCCTGAGATTCAAGACAATGGTTTCTCCTGGGCTGATCTCGTAACTTCCCAGGGTTCTGTTGTCCTGGAGAGACCACCTGCCGCTGACTAAATGTTGGATCTGGCCAGGGTAGCCAGTCAAAGCACAAATTTGTTGCTTTAGCAGCGAAACAGAGCTATCTGCACTTACCCATACTAAGAAAGATTTCTTCTCAGGGGTTTTAATAAAAATCTGGAAACGATTTTTAGTTACCTGATGTCTGCGATTTGGCTGAGCTCTGCCTGAACCAGTGTCTATGCTGGTTGCCAGATGGTCCAGCTGTGTGCATTCTTCCAGATCTTGCCTCTTATTGGGTCGATCTGCCTTTTGTATGACGAGAAACTCGTGCCCTCTGCTCATTCGATGCCTATTCCCGCCGATCTGTTGCCTAGGTTCTGTATAGTCTTGAAACTTGCTCCGATCTGTTAGATCCGGCCTGGATCTGTTGAATTTGAGCCATGCATCTGGGTGGTGGTTTGGATCTGCTACATGCAATCCCCCATCTTTGCATACAAAGGACGGCAGTGGAGCGATTTGTCTGATGAGCAGCCAACTGGCAAGGCCTGCATAAATCGGCCCAAACCCTGACGATTCTCCACCCCCGAAATGGATTCTGAGCCAAAGAACAAAGATTGTTTGGCGATCTCTGTCCTCGTTCAACTTCTCGGTCTTTTCCTTCCGATCTACCTTTGATTTGTTCAGCCCTTCACGCATATCTACTATGCCAAGAGCGTCGGGATCTTCCCTGGCGATGGGCCAGATAAACATATCCTTGCAGGTTGATTGAAAGGGTTTCGAGAGCTCCGTTAATACGCACTTGAGGCCGAATCTGCAGAGGCCAGAGGCTATGGCCGTCCCTTCCGCGCCGCCTCCAACAATCGCCCATTCGATGACTCCATTTCCGGCGCAGGGAAAACTCGCTACGATGGCCATCTTTCGTCCTCCGTCGCAGTCCGTCCAATCACCCAAATCTCGTTCCAATTCATTACTTGAGTGATGAAAGAATTTCAATAAATCATTTTTTTTCCTTAATAGTACACATCTCAAAATTGGAAAACTTACATTGATCAATGCAAAATTTATGCAAGTTCTTGTCCCTGAGTAATTAATTAATTTATCCATTTCACATCTCAATTCCTTAGTTCTTACTAAAGCAATACTATAGGATTTGATGTGCCTATTGATCATTATTAATTTAACATTAACCAATGTAAGCTATAATTGTTATGCAATTTTTCCTAAATTCTATTTGTCTATGGATCATTATTAATTTTGCATTAACCACTGTAGGCTATAATTGTTTATGCAATTTTTCCCAAAACATATTTTCTATGTTTAATGGTAGGGACTATCTCTACAACACTTGTTTTTAAATATAACCTTATGTGACAACATCTTTATAATAGATTGTAGAGCATCTCTCAATATAATTAACAAAATTCAAATCGATATATAATTTATTTATTTTATTTATGAGATAAAGAAATATTTTTATATAATAATAATAATAATAATATATATGTTATTTTAAATAAATTAAAAACATTAATTTCCAATATAATAAAAGAATATTGGTTAATTGTGATAAAGAAACATGTTGAATATATTATTAACCGTAGAATTATCATATATATAATATATAAAGTTATCAAATATATATGTATACTTTTATTTCTTTTTAAATTATAATAATCTATGTAAAATAATAAATTTAAAAATTAACATTATAAATATTTAAAATATATAAATACAAATTTTATTTAAAAATTATAAATTTTGTTTTATTATTATATATTTTTTATTTTTATTGTATTTTTAAAATTATAAGTTTTGATTAAATATGTAAAAAAAATACTTATTTGCTTGAGAAGTTTAGGCATTTGCTTATAATTTTGTTTAAGATTTTCATTTTTGCCAAGATGGTATCTTTACATATTTTAAAATGTTTTTATTGTACTTTTTAAATTATAAGTTTTGATTAAATATATAAAAAAAAAATTACTTACTTCCTCGAGAAGTTTAGGCATTTGCCTATAATTTTGTTTAAGATGATCATTTTTGTCAAGATGGTATCTTTACATATTTTAAAATGCTTGTTTTTTTTTCCTATGGTTAAAGATATTATAGTTTCCAAATATATTTTATGATTAGTAATTGAGAAAAAGATTAGTAATTGGTGTTATAGGTGGCTTTCCCTTGGGGGAAGAATGATCTTGGTCAAATTTGTAATAGAAAGCATATCCGTTTGGTGGTTAACTCTCTCTAAAATTTCAAAATCCATTATAAACAAGATTCCTCAAGTTATGTTCCCTTTGAATAGGGAAGAAGACAAGAATTGGCATACACTTGGAAAAATGGAATTTGTTATCCCTTCCCAAGAATTATGGTAGATGGGGTTTTAAAAACCTTCACTGCTTTGGTTTCGCTCTTGCTATGAAGAGCTTGTGGGGGTTTGTTACTAGCTCGAGAGTGTGGAGCCAAATTATCAATGAAAAATATATTAAAACATACATCTTTGGCAGTGAATGCATACATATAATAACCAGAGATCTTCCTTTAGGTCCATATCCTAGAGGGGTCTGATGTTGACCCTTCCACAGGTCCTCATATGGCTTTCCTGGAAGGTTGGAAACGCTCAACAAATTAATAATATTGGGAAGAGTACTTTCATCTTGTACTTCTCCCTTGAACTCATTTCTCTGCATGCAAAAGGAGTTTGCAGACTTTGTCATGCCTCTATGTATTGTCCAAAGGCTCAACATACTTGTGTTTGGAAAAGTTGCCTAGATTTGGGCCTACAGGGGTCTATGGCCACTAAATGAGACTCTTTTATCAAAGGCCTCTCATAAAATGGGCTTTTCTTATATAGCGACGAAGACTCAATGGACTGGTATTGAAATTTGGTCTTTGCTTAGAATATCGCTAAACTGGCCTATGAATCCATCTTCATGTTGTCTTCATCTCACATAAAAATGTGGTGGTATAAAAAATTATGGCATTGGCCTCTTCCGCAGAAAGATAAGTGCTTTGTCTGGCTTGTCCTCGAAAACCACATTCTCACATGGGATAACTTGCTACATAGGGGCTTTTATGGCTGAAATATATGCAGTTTATGTCTAAATGGGTATGAGACAATTGACCATCTCTTATTCCAGGGTCCTTAAATGGCTTTGCTGGAAGGTTGGAAATGCTCAACAAATTAATATTGGGAATAGCACTTTCATGAGTGGGAGGAGAAGGGGGTGCGGTCTACAAGCTTATACTTCTCCCCTAAACTCATCTCTTCTCTGCATGCAAAAGGAGTTTTTAGACTTTGTCATGCCTCTATGTATTGTCCAAAGGCTCAACATGCATGTGTTCGAAAAAGTTCCTTGGATTTGGGCCTATAGGAGTCTATGGCCAATGAATGGGACCCTTATCAAAGGCCTCTCATCAAATGGGCTTTTCTTATCTAGCAACGAAGACTCAATGGTTTGGTGTTGAAATTTGGCCTTTGGTAAAAATACTGCTAAGTTGGCCCATGAATCCATCTTCAAATTGCCTTCATCTCACAGAAAAATGTTGTGGTATAAAAAACTATGGCATTGGCCTCTTCCACGAAAACATAAGTGCTTTGACTGGCTTGTCCTGGAAAACCACATTCTCACATGGGATAACTTGCTACACAAGGGCTTTCATGGCCAAAGTATGTGCATTTTATGTTTAAATAGGTCTGAGACAATTTACTACCTCTTCTTCTAGTGTACTTTCTCTAGGACTTTGTGGTTAGATGTTTATCTTTTCTTCTTTTGCTGGTTTTTAGTCTCTTTTCCTCGTTTGCTTCTTGTATGTAGTGGTGGGATCACAAAATAGACCCTTATAAATATCCACATATCTCATTGTGTGGGGCATATAGAAAGTAAGAAACAAATGTATTTTTTAGGATCTCTCCATTAATCCCACTCATCCTTTCATGGATTATTGGGTTCTTCAAAAAACTATCTGAGGTCTCCTTCACACAAATCTTCTTGTCCTGTTTGTTTTCCTTAGAGTCTCAGTTACTATCTAGTTGGAGTTTTTGATAGTGCATACCAAAATTACCAATACGTGGAGGTTCTTATATTCTACAATAGTGGACATCTTCTTTCCATATTTGGGCAAACATTGTTCACGATAAGGCTGAGATTTGTCCATGCTAGTCCCTTCTTTATTTTGCCTCCCATATGCATCTTACAATTCTACAAGTTTTCGGTGACTCAAAATGTCACTAATTGGATCACTGGAACAACAATTTGCAGATCTTAAACCCAACCCAATGGATGGACAGAATTTTCACTCTGAAAAACAATTTTCACTCGCTTTTCACTTGCTTTTCACTCGCCTTTCAGCACATCCACAAAGAGTGTTCTCTCTAAAAAGGTTCTCTATGCGGAATTGGTTACATGTTTCTTTAAAAAGGCCATCGAATCATAAACCGTGGACGCCTTTCTATAGCCAAAGGTCATCCTTATCTGGTGAACAACACAGTCACCAGAAGGAGATCCGAAGTTTTCGCCAATTTTCCAACATTTTCCTTCCTTTTGTTTCATTTATAAAATGAAATAAATTTTAACGTGGTCACGTAAAATAGAAAAAGAACAACTCTACCCGGAGATAAAAATAAAAATAAACGACATAATTTCCCATATATGAAGTAACTCGGCAATGACACTGGAAAGAAAAAAGGTAAGAGGACAGCAAGGTGACCCAAAAGCAGAAGCAAGTTTCACACGTACCAGGCGTCCCCTGTTACTCAACTAAATAATTTGTGGTGGTTCATACCCCACCACCTCTCTTCCCCACATTATAAATTCTGATTATATGCAATTTGAAAGGCATAATAGCATTGTGCAGGCAGCTTAAGGCATTGAGATAAACATGGGTTTATTCACAATCTTGTTTCCTGTAACTATAATCTTCTCTGTATGCATGTGCTTCTCTCAACAGGCCCACGTTGCCCGTCTCCACCCCAAATATCAACCAGCTGATGATGCCTCCAAGGCGGAAGGAACTGCAATCTTTCGTCTCACAGGGAACGTCGTTCCATTTGGGTAATTTTGAAGACAATCAGAATTTCATTCTCAGTTCTTAATTCATGATTTGTTTTAGAATATGTAACAGAGTTTGGTGGATTTGCAGGCTGTATTTCATTAATATGTCAGTTGGGAATCCTCCAAAGCCATACTATCTGGATATTGACACTGGTAGTGACCTCACCTGGCTCCAGTGTGATGCTCCTTGCAAGAGTTGTGCCGAGGTATGCAGCTTAGGCCAGTCCACGCATTGCTTATTTCATTGGAGTAATTTGAGTAGATTGTAGATGCATTCATACAATACATAGGTTAGGTAGCAGACCTATCCCACATGCAGACAATGGCCAGTACTTTGCTGAATTCTATTTAATTCTCTGATTTTGTGTTCCCTAATTTTTTTATAAGGCAAGTTACGAGCCTGCTGTGTCTAGAGTTGATTCTGCATTTTGGTCTATCCCACTGCAGAAAATGACCAGTATTTTGGCGAATTTCTGTTCCCTGATTTTTAACAAGCCAGGTAATGAGCTTTCTGAGTCCCAGATTTGGCTTTCCAATTTTTGTTGGTAGTAGGCCCATCACACTTGCTAGCAATCATCTTACTGTGCCAAGTTTATGTTCCCCGAATAATTTCAATTTATGTTCTCTGATTTGTCATAAGCCAAGTTATTAGCCTGCTGAATATTGGAGTTGACTCTGTATATTGGGTCAGTAGCAAATGCGTTGCTTTCTTTTATTTATGCATGCATTCCAATCTGGCATTGAGCATGCTGGATTTCTAGATATTCATGGTATTTGAGGTAGAATTCATGGTGCTTGACAGGACCCAATTGATGCATATGAAAGCTGGTTTCTACTTTGATAGCATCTGCATGATGGGTTGCATATGTTGTATGTTCTGTTAGTTGTCTTTCTGCATTTCTCTCTTGGATATGTCTTAGGCACTTCCTTGAGGTACTGTAATGGATGTATTTGACTCTATGCATTCTCAGCTTTTTGGGTCATCAGTGGGCACTTATTATTTCTTGAATTCATTATATCTTGGGTTCGGCAGTTTGAGACTGCATGAGAGGATTATGACTTCTGTGCAGGTACCACATCCGTTGTACAAGCTAAAGAAAGGCTCCCTGGTGCCACACACCGATCCTCTGTGTGCTGCTGTGCAGGCAGGGAGTGGCCACAAAAGACTTTCCTCTCAACAGTGTGATTATGATGTTAACTATGCCGATCAAGGATCTTCCTTGGGAGTCCTTGTTAGAGACAGTGTTCGGACCTTGTTAACTAATTCCGTTTTGGGTATGTGTTGCTTCTTTTAATTGGTCTGTTTGTGTCAGGTACAATTCATTTCTTTCAAACAACTTCTAAAACTCTGAAAATTACTGAATTACGGAATCTAATAACAGACATTACTGGTTGTCATGGGCATAAAAATAAATCGAGGTGACCAGTCATGTTAATTTTTAATTTTATTTTTTTTGTGTGAGAGATAGGTGTGGATATGACCAACAGGGATCTTTGGCAAAGTCCCCTGCACGCACGGATGGTGTTTTGGGCCTTGGCAGTGGCATGGCAAGTCTTCCGTCTCAATGGGCAAAGCAAGGCCTTATCAAGAATGTGATAGGTCACTGTATTTCAGGAGAGGGACAAGATGGGGGATATATGTTCTTTGGTGATGATCTCGTACCCACCTCAGCCATGAGATGGGTTCCCATGCTTGGCAAGCCATCCACGTAAGATCAAATTAAATCCACTTTTTCTGCTCTCCGTCTTTTCAATTTAAAGTTCAGCATAATCAATTAGAATATTTTTCGACATATTTCCTAAAAATAACCCTCAACACATAAAAATTTCATCAATGCAATAGGCACCAAATCACAGTTCATCACATACCAGAATTCACGTTTAATTTCAGCCTCAAAGAACATAGTATAAATACACTTCTTAGTCTCACTGAGCTGCTAATCTTGAATCCTCTGATTCATCAGAGCCTTCTTGTTTTGAATTCATTTGTGCTGATTATTTAATTGACCCAGAATTTGTGTAAATTGTATGAACTCCCGATTTCTCTCCTTTCGCATGCTTCACTGCTCAGTACAAGAACGATGGAGAATCTGGATAAGGTTATTCATCTACAGCCTTGAATAACGGATGGGACAAAATTCCTCCAGATCCCCACCATGGTCATTTTAGCCTTTAGGTAGGTTTCAGAATATTCACAATGTTGTTCTTCATCTTCATTTTGTGTTCCATTTTACAGACAAACGGTCCTCTGGAGTTTTCAACTTGCTCAGACACATCTGCGGTTAATTTCTGTAATTCTGGTTTCTATACCCTGAAATACAGCACCAAAACCATTATCCTTCTTCTTCGCTTAGGAAGTTCGTGTTCCTCCAAATTAACTATACTCTCTGACAAGTATATTTCCCTCATAAAGCTAGTTTGCTATCTACTTACAGTAGCATCCTGCATTTTAGACTTGGCCAATAATTCATAGGGACACTGAGTTGCATCATAGGCCTCTAGTTAGAAACAACTCCCATGTCTTCTGCTTTAAGAATAAACTTGAAATCCCTTATAAATAAACTTTCTTGATTTACTTTGTTATTTACAATTAATCTACGAACTTCTACTAACACACAGTTCTCTTGTTTTCTTGATTTACTTTGTTATTTACAATTAATCTACGAACTTCTACTAACACACAGTTCTCTTGTTTTACAGAAAGCACTATGATGTGGGGGCTGCACAGATGATGTTTGGGAAAAAAGCCCTTGACAAAGATGGAGATGGAAAAAAGCTAGGAAGAATAATATTTGATATTGGTAGCTCCTACACATACTTCACAAGTCAAGCTTATGGTGCTTTCGTCTCAGCTGTAAGTATCACAAATTGCACTTCCCTTGTACTATAAGGACTTTGTCTCTTTCTAATTATGCAATGTTGACAGGTTAAAGAAAATCTACGTGGGAAACATTTGGAGCAAGATTCATCAGACTCATTCCTACCACTCTGTTGGCGCGGGAAAAGTAGGTTCAGGTAAATGGCTTTGGTTAGGTTTTGAAAATCAAGTGCAAGTTCAACTTCAACAATTCAATCTCAGGCCTATTCGAAGTACACATTATAAAAACTACGGCCAGAAAGTCAAGTGCATGTTCGGTCTCAACATTTTAATCTTAGCCTTATTTAGAGTTCAAATTATAAAAACTATGACCATTGGCAAGATACTAGTATCCTGAATGCTTCCTGGGTTTTGTGAAATGTATCAGCTCTGTTGCAGAGGCGGCACCATACTTTAAATTGTTAACACTCAAATTTGGAAGTGCCGGAGCAAAACAGATGGAAATTTTTCCAGGAGGTTATTTGGTCATCAGTGTAAGCATGCATAAGCTTTGACATACTCTATGAGAACTGTATTTTACTACTAGATGAGAGTGTAACGTAAGATAGCATTCAAGGATCAATATTATGAGTCTGCCAAAGAAGATATTATTGCAGAAGCTATTTATTGATTAAGTTTAATGATTGCTATGATAAAAAAATATTACTGCTGAATGATTTTCAATGCACAGGAAAATGGTAACGTCTGCTTGGGAATCTTGAATGGTTCTGATATGGGTAATTTGGACACGAATATTCTTGGAGGTAATGAAACATCATATTGTTTTGCTGCTTTTTGTTTGTGTGTCTGTCAGGCTGATTTTTCTATAAGCATGGCATGAATAGCCTTGTGTGGGGTTGTACCTAGAGCAGTTGAGGCATGCTCTTAATCAACATGTTGGTGATGGTATTAAAATAAAGTAACAAAAGTGTGTTGCATTTTGCAGGTATATCTTTTCAACGGCACCTTGTTGTTTATGACAATGAGAAAAACCAGATCGGCTGAGCTCACTCAGACTCAAATTGCAAAAAAAATTATTGGTTAAATGTAAAATTATCAGATATCTATATTTTATCACATAAATATATGATAAAATATATTACATATATATGTATATTTTTATTTATTTTTCATATTTAAAAAGTCAAATAATAAATTTAGACATCTACATATTTTATATATATATATATATATTTCTTTATGAATTATAATATTTTATATATATATATAAAAACAAAATAATTAATTTTAACGTCATTAATATTTAAAATATATAAACACAAACTTATTTAATAAATTTTGTTGTATTCTGATATATTATTATATTTTTAATATTATTTAAAATTGTATTTTTTATATTATAAGTGTTCACTAAATTTGGAAAAAGATACTTCCTTAAGAAGTTTAGACATTTGACTATAAATTTTTTTGAGCTTTGCTTCTTTACATTTTCTTACTTAACTAAATATGAGCAAATGGTTTGCGGTGTTCGACACCCACCACCTCTCCCCCCACATTATAAATTCTGATTATATGCAATTGGGAAGGCACAATAGCATTGTATAGGCACCTTAAGGCATTGAGATCAAAATGGCTTTATTCACAAAATTGTTCCTAGGATTTGTACTCTCCTCTGTTTGCATGTGCCTCTCTCAACAGGCCTACGTATACCGTATGCACCCCAAATATCCAGCAGCAGATGATAATGAAGGAGGGGACTCCGAGTCCTCCTTTGTGAGCCGAGACACCGACAGGATTGGCAGGAGGTTGCAGGCGGTTCATACTACCATCTTTTCTCTCAAAGGGAACGTCGTTCCATATGGGTAATGTAGAAGACAATCAGAATTTCATTCTTAGCTCTGAATTCATGGTTTGTTTTAGAATATGCAACTAATTATGGTGGAATTGCAGACTGTATTATGTTACTATGTTAATTGGGAATCCTTCAAAGCCATATTTTCTGGATGTGGACAGTGGTAGTGACCTCACCTGGGTCCAATGCGCTCCATGCAAAAGTTGTGCCGAGGTATGCATTGGTTTTTCATTTGAGCAATTTGAGTATATTGTAGATGCATTCATACAATACACAGGTTCGGTAGCAGGCCTATGCCTCTTGCGGACAATTGCCAGCACTTTGCTGAATACTGTTTTATTCCCTGATTTTTCTGAGTTTATGTTCCCTAATTCTTTTTAATATGCCCAGTTATGAGCCTGCTGAATCTAAGAGGTGACTCTGCATTTTGGGTTTGTAGTAGATCTATTCCACTTGCAGACAATGATCACTAGTTTAGCGAGTTTGTGTTCCCTGAGTTTTTCAATAAGCCAGGTTATGAGCTTTCTAAGTCTCAGAGTTTACTTTGGATTGTGGGTTGGTAGCAGGCCAATCACACTTGCTAGCAAGCACCAGTACTTTGCCAAGTTTATATTTCCTGATTTTTTAATAAGCAAAGTTATTAGCCTGCTGAGTCTCTGAGTTGACTCTGCTTTTTTGGGGTTAGTAGCCCATGCATTGCTTGTTTGCATCTTATCTCTACCTGTTTATGTATGCATTCCAATCTGAAAATTAGCATGTTGGATTTCTTGATATTCTTGAACGACATGGTATTTAAGGTAGAATTCATGGTGCTTGACAGGATCCAATTGATGCATTTGAAAGTTGTTTTCTATTTGTTGGCATCTGCATCATGGCCTACATTTGTTGTCTGTTCTGTTAGTTGTCTTTCTGCATTTCTGTCTTGGATATGTCCTAGGAACTTCCTTGAGTTACTGTAATGGATGTATTCGAGACTCTGCAATTTTCAGCTTTTTAGGTCACCAGTGGACACTTACTATTTATTGAATTCATTTTTTCTTGGGTTCTACAGTTTGGGACTACATGAGAGTGTTATGTCTTCTGTGCAGGTACCACATCCACTGTACAAGCTAAAGGAAGGCTTGCTCGTGCCAGGAAAGGATCCTCTGTGTGCTGCTGTGCAAGCAGGGAGTGGCCACAAAAGACCTTCTTCTAAAAAGTGTCGTTATGATGTTAAGTATGCCGATCAAGGCTCTTCCTCGGGAGTCCTTGTTAGAGACAGTGTTCGGGCCTTGCTCACCAATGGAACTGTGTTGACAGCCAATTCCGTTTTTGGGTATGTGTTGCTTCTTTTAATCGGTCTGTTTGTGTCAGGTAGAATTCATTTGTTTCAAACAACTTCTAAAACTCTGAAAATTACTAAATTATGGAATCTAATAACAGACCTTACTGCTTGTCATGGGCATAAAAATAAATCGAGGTGACCAGTCATGTTAATTTATTTATTTTTTTGTGTGAGAGATAGGTGTGGATATGACCAACAGGGATCTTTGGCAGAGTCCCCTGCACGCACGGATGGTGTTTTGGGCCTTGGCAGTGGTATGGCAAGTCTTCCATCTCAATGGGAAAAGCAAGGCCTTATCAAGAATGTGATAGGTCACTGTATTTCAGGAGAGGGACGAGATGGGGGATATATGTTCTTTGGTGATGATCTCGTACCCACCTCAGCCATGACATGGGTTCCCATGCTTGGCAAGCCATCCACGTAAGATCAAATTAAATCCACTTTTTCTGCTCTCCGTCTTTTCATTTGAAGTTCAGGATAATCAATTAGAATATTTTTCGACATATTTCCTAAAAATAACCCTCAACACATAAAAATTTCATCAATGTAATAGGCACCAAATCATAGTTCATCACATACCAGAATTCACGTTTAATTTCAGCCTCAAAGAACATAGTATAAATACACTAGTCTCACTGAGCTGCTAATCTTGAATACTCTGATTCATCAGAGCCTTCTTGTTTTGAATTCATTTGTGCTGATTATTTAGTTGACCCAGAATTTGTGTAAATTGTATGAACTCCCGATTTCTCTCCTTTCACATGCTTCAGTACAAGAACGATGGAGAATCTGGATAAGGTTATTCATCTACAGCCTTGAATAACGGATGGGACAAAATTCCTCCAGATCCCCACCATGGTCATTTTACGTTTCAGAATATTCACAATGTTGTTCATCATTTTCATTTTGTGTTCCATTTTACAGACGAACGGTCCTCTAGAGTTTTCAACTTCCTCAGACACATCTGCGGTTAATTCCTGTAATTCTGGTTTCTATACCCTGAAATACAGCACCAAAACCATTATCCTTCTTCTTCGCTTAGGAAGTTCGTGTTCCTCCAAATTAACTATACTCTCTGACAATTATATTTCCCTCATAAAGCCAGTTTGCTATCTACTTACAGTAGCATCCTGCATTTTAGACTTGGCCAATAATTCATAGGGACAGTGAGTTGCATCATAGGCCTCTAGTTAGAAAAAACTCCCATGTCTTCTGCTTTAAGAATAAACTTGAAATCCCTTATAAATAAACTTTCTTGATTTACTTTGTTATTTACAATTAATCTACGAACTTCTACTAACACACTGTTCTCTTGTTTTACAGAAAGCACTATGATGTGGGGGCTGCACAGATGATGTTTGGGAAAAAAACCCTTGACAAAGATGGAGATGGAAAAAAGCTAGGAAGAATAATATTTGATAGTGGTAGCTCCTACACATACTTCACAAGTCAAGCTTATGGTGCTTTCGTCTCAGCTGTAAGTATCACAAATTACACTTCCCTTGTACTATAAGGACTTTGTCTCTTTCTAATTATGCAATGTTGACAGGTTAAAGAAAACCTACGTGGGAAACAGCTGGAGCAAGATTCATCAGACTCATTCCTACCACTCTGTTGGCGCGGGAAAAGTAGGTTCAGGTAAATGGCTTTGGTTAGGTTTTGAAAATCAAGTGCAAGTTCAACTTCAACAATTCAATCTCAGGCCTATTTGAAGTACACATTATAAAAACTACAGCCAGAAAGTCAAGTGCATGTTCGGTTTCAACATTTTAATCTTAGCCTTATTTAGAGTTCAAATTATAAAAACTATGACCATTGGCAAGATACTAGTATCTTGAATGCTTCCTGGGTTTTGTGAAATGTATCAGCTCTGTTGCAGAAGCGGCACCATACTTTAAATTGTTAACACTCAAATTTGGAAGTGCCAGAGCAAAACAGATGGAAATTTTTCCAGGAGGTTATTTGGTCATCAGTGTAAGCATGCATAAGCTTTGGCATACTCTATGAGAACTGTATTTTACTACCAGATGAGAGTGTAACGTAAGATAGCATTCAAGGATCAACATTATGAGTCTGCCAAAGAAGATATTATTGCAGAAGCTATTTATTGATTAAGCTTAATGATTGCTATGATAAAAAAATATTACTGCTGATTCCTGAATGATTTTCAATGCACAGGAAAAAGGTAACGTCTGCTTGGGAATCTTGAATGGTTCTGAAGTGGTTAATTTGGACACGAATATTCTTGGAGGTAATGAAACATCATATTGTTTTGCTGCTTTTTTATGTGTGTCTGTCAGGCTGATTTTTCTATAAGCATGGCATGAATGGCCTTGGGTGGGCTTGTACCTAGAGCAGTTGAGGCATGCTCTTAATCAACATGTTGGTGATGGTATTAAGATAAAGTAACAAAAGTTTGTTGCATTTTGCAGATATATCTTTTCAAGGGCACCTTGTTGTTTATGACAATGAGAAAAACCAGATCGGCTGGGCTAAATCAGACTCAAATTGCAAAAAGTTTCCCGAGTTCTGAACCTTCTTCTTTTACCTATGATTCTTATTCTATAGGATTTAGTGCAGTTCTTATTATTTTTCATATGATTTTGTACATGAGAGAGATATGGCAAGTTGAGAACTAGTAACAACAATGGGAGAGATTGGTGAAGTTGCTTAGATGATATCATTGTACCCATATTTGATGATTTTTGTACCCATATTTGATGATTTTTAATATAATATTTGGTTCCATACGAACACTCACGACACCAAGAATCATTTAGATATTAGAGATATTTCCTAACTTGAACTTTTCTTTCCTTGTCAGATTGACAGATTGAGAACCTCATTAACCACAAAACAAGTAATCCGAAATGAAAAAACTATAATTTTTTAGCTGCAATCAAAATACATTATGTTATGTATATGAAAAGAAAGTACAGAAACTATCTTGGTACAATTAATTACTTGATAAAGCACCGAAAAGTACACTTAAAAAGGACAATTTGCATTCAGCAGCCCATTAATAGTAAATAGTCTGCTCCAGTAAAAGGATATAAAACAAAAAGAAGACTTGAATCACATTTAACATCCCATGAAGAGAAAATAATCTCCTCCAAAAGAAATATATAGCATTAAAAACCAAAGAAATATATAGCATTAAAAACCTGGAAAGGTTACCTAAGCAACCTAAAAGCAAAAAAAACAGAGAACTCTTAAAATTTCTTAATTTGCTTCAAGGGCAACACTCTTCACTACCATGTTTTGGCAACCAAATATCCAATTGAAATAAGTACAAGTTCGATTTGAGGATTGGGCATTTCTTTTCAAAATGCATCCTTAACTTGACCTGAAAATGTTTAGAAAACTTTTAACAGAAAAACACAAAAGTTTTAAGAAACGATACAGGGAAATGTTTCCGGATTTAGATACTCCGATATGGGAAAGATGGTTCCCCTGCATGATTCCTGATGGTAAGGATAGAGACTAGACATTAATTAAATATTTATTTTGTCATTTAGATTAATCACTTGAATTTTCATTTTCTCTTCTAATCTATCTATAAATCTAACTCTTGAAGTTAGTCGTTTGAGGCGGGTGTTGCAGTCCTCTGAACCTCTTCCTCAACAATTTGTGGTGTTAGAAGATCCCTCAATGTTTCACAGAGAGACATTAGAAGAAACAATATCATGTGATCAAGAACACGGGAAAACAGTTTGCTCTTCCTCTTCATATTTTCTTCCAGCGTTTGGTATATATTTTTTTCATGGGACAAATTTGTATACGATAGATCCGGAGCAATGACTTCATTTGAAAGCTTCACAGCCCTTCAAAATCCATTTCATAGATCATCTGAGATTAAAACAAAGTTATACAAACCGTGGGTGCCATTTTTTTTGGTCCCTCACTAGTGGTTTTAACTATTGAAAGTAGTAGTGCATGATTGGGAGCTTGGGTGATTTCCATGTGCATGGATGAGGGAGTTACTTTGGGGGTGGGATATGTTGAGGTCGTCAGACACATCCTTCGAGTGCATGAGGAGAGGACTTTGACACTTAGAAGACCAGTTTTGATTGGTGAAGAATTTCTTGGTACAATATTCAGACATATTAGTGACTTTAATAGAGAGGTCTCCGTAAAGTGTTTTAGATTAGAGAGTTCGATTAGAGAGTTCTAGGAGATGTGGAGATGAGATTATCGCATGAGTCACCCATGATTCATCACACTGATTCATAAGTGTGATGAGGGGTTTTCTAGCTTTGTTGTTAAATACATGTTAGGGAGGATATTGGTCCTATCATAGAGAGACTAGGAAGGGGAAGTGGTTCTTGTTAGAAAATTGTATATTACAGAGCAATGGAACACATAAAATATATTGCAGAAATATAAACACATAAACTAAGAGAGACATATTACAAAGCAATGGAACACATAAAATATATTGCAGAAATATAAACACAAACTAAGAGATATGCGGTTCACCTAATTTGGGCTTCGTTCATGGAGAAACAGTGAGTGCTTCCTTTTATATTATCCATCAAAATAAAGAGATACAACCTACAACAGATTCGATGTAATTCCGACTTCGCTATCAATCACCTCTCTCTTCCTCGCTCATAATACACATCTACATAGACGCAATACAATTCTCTCATATATAGCGAGGGGTTGCCTTTTAGGGAAAAAAACCCTAAATTAAACATAATTTCTACCGTCAGATTTCCCCCTAATGAACGGCCTAGATTGACTACTAAATTACAACATTTTACAAAGCAATTTTACATCTATTTTTAGCTCCAGGGGCACTGCCCCCATTCCTCCCCCGGGGGGGCTCGAAATAATTGTCATCACCCCCGTGGATCCCCCTGGCGGCGTTGCCACCACATTACGAACTGGGGTCCAATGCGGCGATACCTCTTAATAAAGAAGGTAATCAGGCTCCACACCCAACAACCCTGTGATCTAAAGTTGGAGTGAATCACAGAGGAGCATAGTTCCTATGCTTCATTACCGATGTACATGACGCATAAGTATGGAGGAACTTCAGTGAGGGCAGTCAAGTCAGGTTTGATTAGAGATGGGGTAGCAATCAAGGAGGCTACCCCGCCTCTCCTTCTCACTGAGCCATTATGGTGTGGTTTGCTATCATGAGGAGAGACGGAAAGTCATTTTTCTTAGGTTCCAAAAAGTGTGCCTAGGATTATTGATGGAGATTAAAGGTTGCATGGAAAAGCCATTAAGATTGAAATAAATTCACTAGCATGGGGAAGTGAGTTATTGTGGACTTGGGCATGCTAGTTGGATTAACTACATGATTAGCTAGGGACATAGGGGGACCCAACACATGGATGCATGCAAGGTTTATTTAGAGTAGAGGCATAATGACGAATCATGAGGTGAAACTTTGCTTGTAGATGTGGCTTTAATTGGTGACTTGGAGGTTTGGTTGTTGGATGGAGGATTGTTAAGAAAAACGATGATTATGAGAGGGGGAGGATGGCATGCCCTCACACTCATGGGCACATTGGGCGGATGAGCACACTTGGGCTTATTGGGGATGATTGTTTTAGTTTGGTTAACCATGCACATATTGGGGTTTCCTTACCTTGGCGCCACATGAATGACATACCATGTTGTAGCATGCCATCACAAATTAGGCAATTGCATGACTTGAACAAACCCATGGTTGGGCAAGTGGGTGAGTCGCATACCATAATCAAAACTTGGTGAGTTGAGTTGGGCAAGACAAGGGGCATCATGATAAATTTGCAATGGATGGGTCACATGGTATGGGCATGCCCAAGACATGGACAGTTCCTCATATGGGAGCAAGTCGGGGTGGAATGCCCAAATTTGGGGTTCCCACTATTTTGTGGGCATGGACAGGGACATGTGATGAAGGGCATGACCAACACGACATTTGGTTAGTCGACAATGTGTGATAGGCATTTGTCCGAGATGGGTGTTAGCATGGTGTGATGAGTGCGTCAACATGAACGAAATGAGACAAGCACAAGGTGGATCGTAAGAGTTGGCATGTCGGCTCGAATGACATGAGACGAGCAAGGTGTACATGTCACAACTTCGGTGCATCAGCTAAACTGATTGCAAGGATATTTTCATGTTAGATGGAAGTTAAAATGACACGAAAAGGTAAGGGGATATGCCTCCCAATTGTTGTGCCAGTTGGGGAGGTTGTGTGTGCCTCATATATTTACATGATAGAGTTCAGTTGAAGAGACAAGCAATTCAATATGGAGAGTCATATGATGAGTTGGCGTTAAGATGATTTGAGCAGGGGAAACCAAAAGGCAGAGTTAGGTGGAGATGAGTGTGGCATAAGATGGGTATTGGACATGCCCTATCTAGTGAGGCAAGGGCATGTGGGTCGGGGGTTTCTTAGGGACATACAATTATAGGTGCGAATCATTGCCCAAGAGAATTGAAGGTGTTGAATGTTGGATAAATGAACTAAAGGTGTTAAAGTGATGCAAAAACTAAAGGTGTTGATTGTTGCATGAGACGCTGGCCAAATTTTGGGGATGTATTTTGGGGTTTTTAAATACCAAAAATTTGGGGTTTGGCTTATAGAGGTCATATCGTGATGTTGGTTGGTTTTGCCTTGATGTCAGGATCTAAGAGGGTTGTTCATTATAAAACTTGTCATCTGTATGATGTTTTGGGTACTAGGTCAGTGAGCCATCCACTCTATGATGGTCTCTTGCATATGCGTTTGAATTGCAATTTTAATGTTTATGGAGATTATTGCAATTGTATAATTGAAATTAGTTAAGTAACATATTATTCCAAAATACACTTAACTAAGGATCATTGTGAGGTTTAGTCTAACACCTTGGGAGTCCACGTGTGCCTTGACTTGTGAGAATTTTCTTGGGATCATGTCAATGGGGTGCATAGTTAATATTTTCTTTAATAAATAATATAAGATAATATAAGATATTTACTTGTTATAATATAACATTTTTATTTTTATTTTCTGTAAATAATGATTTCTTTATCTTTATTATTACATTTTTGCGATGAATGCTATAATTTAAGTTTTTAAAAAATAAAATATATTTTGAGAATATTGAAACATTTTCTACTTATTTCTCTTTTATTAAGAAAAACAATAATTATTAATTAAAAAATAAATTTAATTATGAACGTAATGCTTAAAAACAGATACTTCCTCCTAAAACATCATATACATATACATATATATATATATATATATATATATATTTTGGTGGTTCACGGATAATGGGTGGCCATTATGTCCACAAAAATATCTGGGTTGATCAACCTCGAGAGAATCAAGCCTCACCACCAATAGCTAGGCCTAACCCCAAAGGTATCGAAGAGAATTGACCTTGTGACCCCCGAATCACCGAAATACTTAACAATGGAAATTCAACCAGTTAAACTAACCCTTGAAACTTTTATATATATAAACATTTATTTTAATTTCTTCCCAAACATTCCGATAACATCTAGTTACACCTATATAAACAAGGAGCCACTGTTGTGGCGTTAGTCCCTGCCGGTTAACACAACAGTTTGGTCAGTTATTATTATGAGATTTAATTTGCGTTATCATGAGAGATGGTTTCCATTAGTAGTGTGTTGTACGCATGCTTACTTGTATTAAGATTTAATGAATTGGATGGCCAATTGTTGAATGAACTTTTTGATTTTATGCGAAGAGTGAAATATAGTGAACTTTGCCTTTGTTAAGTAAGAATTGTCAGAAATGTCATTGAATTGATAATTTCTTGTTACAATTTTATTATATCTCAAATTTTTTGTTTCATATTACAAATCTATCCATCTATTTAAGATAATAATTTAATTTGTATCTTAATACATTAACATACATATTTAAAATATGTTTTAACAGTATAAAGTAAAATTACCTTATCACTTGTCTTATTATTTTCAATTATAAAATAATTTTTAAAAGACATTGGTCCTATATTTTCTTATTATGATTAAAATTAATTTTCAAAAGACACTTGTCATATATCTTGTTATAGTGTTGAGTTTGTATTTCTTAAAATAAGATTAGTTTTAGATATAATTTTCCAATGTCTCATGATTTAAAAAATGCTTAGATTAATAATTAAAATATAATAAAATTGAAGAGTGAATCATAGAAAACTTGAGGGAAAAAAACTATAAAAGGTAATAATAATGCATTATAATGTATGAAGAATTAGGGAGCGTTAAAGTAAGTTATGTATTTTAATAGGCACGGGGTATAAAATATCTTGAAATGCATAATAATGAATTATAATGTATGAAGATTTGGAAAGTGTTAAAGTGAGTTATGTATTGTAATAACCATGGTGCACAAAACATATTAAAATAGTAGGAAGGTGTTAAAGCAAGTTATGTATTTTAATAACCATGGTGCACAAAACATAGAATTTTCTTATTTTTTTACATTTGAATATTATGGAAATTTTGATAAAATGATAATGACCAAATAAACATTATTATGAATATAAATTTGTTAATTAAATTCGTGGTGGAGAGTGTTCAATATTTACATAGATTATTCTCGAAGGTCAAAGAAGAACTTAAGCATTTAAAAATTATAGTTATGGAGTCTTGAAGCCATGATTGAAAGATTACATATCTAGTAACATATTTGGACATAAATGATACGATTCAGGTTAATCTCAATGATTGAGGAATTATTCCATGGTCAAAAGAACAAAAGATATATTTATTTAAAATTATTGTTTATCATAACTTTAGTGTGAACTTTAAATTTGTCCAATTACTAATTAGCAAAGAAAAGGACGTAATTTGTTGCAGTTAATTAATAATTTGTTGTGATGCAAAAGGACATGACTTTTGGCTTTTTTTATAGTTTTGTGTTAGTAAGTATAGCATCTAAGTACAATAATAAAATAATTTTGATAAGTTTATTTTATAAATTAAAAATTAAAATAAACAAATTAAAATTAAGCAAACATTTAAACTTTACGAGTTGAAATACATCTAGTTGAAATACATCTAATTTGTAATTAGTAATTTGTTGCATTTAATTAATAATTTGTTGTGATGCAGAAGGACATGACTTTTGGCCTTTTTTATAGTTTTGGGTTAGTAAATATATCATCTAAGTACAATAATAAAATAATTTTGATAAGTTTATTTTATAAATTAAAAATTAAAATAAACAAATTAAAATTAAAAAAACATTTAAACTTTACGAGTTGAAATGCATCTAATTTGTAATTAGTAATTTGTTGCATTTAATTAATGATTTGTTGTGATGCAAAAGGACATGACTTTTGGTCTCTTTTATAGTTTTGGGTTAGTAAATATAGCATATAAGTACAATAATAAAATAATTTTGATAAGTTTATTTTATAAATTAAAAATTAAAATAAACAAATTAAAATTAAAAAAACATTTAAACTTTACGAGTTGAAATGTAAATTGATCATGATCTCCAAGACAAAATCCATTATCTTTTGGTGTTCTATACTCTTGCTTTCTGCAATATCATAGTAATCGAATTAAAAAATATAATTTATAATTTAAAATGATAAGCTAATACATTGTGTAATGATATATTGAATATATATAAAAATATATATTTTTTACACAGAGAACATTGGTTTTGGAGCGTAAGCAGTGGCAGTAGAATCCAAATTCAAAATATAATGCAATTCATGTTTATCAAAATACATTTATGTCAAGTCAAAGAAATGGCACTTTATAGGCTGGATAAAGAAGTATTATCTCAGTACAATGTCAAATTTTGTGTTGTAACATTTTGTCATTCTGTCAGTACAATGTCATTTTGTCAGCAATGACAATACTTCATTCCAAGTCTCCATGTTTCAAAAATGTTAGTTGAAGGGGATCCCATGGAATTTGCAGAAATTTATGCTTCTTTATACGAGCTTAGCTACTGAATTTTAACAACAGCATTTCCAGACTTTCCTAGAATGGCTGCGACTGTGCGTTCAGATATTACAACTTCAACTGTAGTTTTTGTGACAAGCTCACGAGCTGCTGTGACACTGCCAAAGGTGATATACAATGCCAGGGACATTAGTACAGAAATGGTGATCAGCAAAACCCCCCATGATAGCAGCAATTGACAAAGTTTTGCAAATCTTGTGTACCTTCCAAATCTGGCAGAACTCCCTTGACGAAGAATTGGCTCCTCAAACTCAGAGAAATTGCCAATACTGTTTATATCGTGATTTGACTGAATTTTGAAACAAAGCATATAGTTAGTACAACAGGGGTTGGTGTTTGCAGACAGATTTATGCTTAATTTTCTTAAATAGAAATTTAATTGCACCAAGGAATCTGCTTTTATTCTAAGAAATCAAAATGAAAAAGTAGTAACAGAGGGACAGTAGAGGAATTGTTGGCAAATGTTGGAAAATGTTGGAGGGAAATCAAGAACTGCATACAAAATGGATGCACTTGAAATAAATAAAAATGTTTAAACAAAGCTGACCTTTGATGACCATGGGGCTGGTGAAGACTGCATAGTCAGATAGCTTGATGATGAATGGGATTGATCAATAAAGGATCTTCATAGCAAGGTATCAACAATCGAGCTTCAATCACTAGCCATTTAACACATTGTTATAAGCAAGTGATTATAAGCTAAGTCGAACCAAAGTTTTGGGGTGGAAAGGTTTTGGGGTCTTATTGCAGGTTTCGCATTGCTTTGCAATGTTGACGAGATCTCTTTCGATTTGCAAAAACAATTTATTATGAAGTGAGTATTGTATATACCTGAATCAACTGATCAGATTCGAAAGCACACCGAGGAAGGTCTTCTCTTTGTAATATTCTAATATTGGCAGGTGTTGTGTGCCTCATATCAGAAGTCAGTGCAGCAGCCCTGCCAATTAGACAACATAATTTCAAAATAAGATCAAGCTGCTGAAAGGTACATTATCATATGCAATCCTATTACTGGTTACAAAATTGTATCTGCGGTCAAACTTCAAAGTCACGCTAACTAGCTGAACATGACAATGCAGAAGGAGACATCAAAACCGTGAGGCTACAAAGTCATAATACTTGTATTGCAGTAAGAGAATAATATGAAGAAACATATTCATATTACTTTTGCATTTGTTGTAGACGTGAAGGCCAGCATGTTCCTGCATTTTGTAATTTGCATAACAAACAGTTAGTTAGAATAAAATGATAACATTGTAAATTGAAGAGAGGACATATTTGAGACAAAACATCTTAAGGAGTTATGTGAACTAAAGCTTCTTGTGCAATCCTTATATCATGTACAATGTGTCAAAAGCTTGTTTAACATTAAAAAGAGTATTTGATTGACTAAAGTTGTATAAGAGTAAAACAGATCTCTAACATGGCTTGTTGCAGTTTTCCAATCTTGACGAGATCTCTTTTAATTTGCAAAAACAATTTATTAGAAACTAAGTATTGTATATACCTGAACCAATTGATCAGTTTCGAAAGCAGACCGAGGAAGGTCTTCTCTTGGTAATATTCTAATATTGGCAGCTGTTGTGTGCATGATTTCAGAAGTCACTGCAGCAGCGCTGCTAATTAGATAACAAAATTTCAAAATAAGATCAAGCTGTTCAAAGGTACTTTATCACATGCAATCCTATTACTGGTTACAGATCTGTATGTGTCATCAAACTTCAGATTCACGGTAACTAGGTAATGCTTTTCAACGAGATCTAATATGAACATTGGCTCAAAATATTCCAGAGTGTTGAGGACGGCATGTACTGTGGTGGTCTTATTGGCGGACAACTGTCCCTCCTCGAAATGCTGGAAAGTTACTCGGCTTGGGTTTTACCCTGTTTGCGCCCTTTGGGTTATTATTGTTACTTGGTTGTTTAGCTCTGCAGTCTCTGCGATTTTTCCTTTGTATTTGTTGTATTGTCTGCGGTGAAAACAGAATGCGGTTCCTGCCTGCTCGGTTAACTGTATAACAAACGTTTGGTTGCGGTTCTGTTGTTCCAGGTCCGACTTGTATGCCTCGACTGTCTGGTGTCGCTTTGTTAAGTTCGGCTACTGTATTGTTTAGATGTTTGTTCCTCTGTCTTTTGGCGTTTTCCAGTGGTGTTGATGTTTGTCACAATATTGTCTGTTCGTTTCCCTCAAGATTCCATGGTTATTTGAGCATTATAAGTTAATGGCATTCTGGTTAAATACTGAGGGTTTCTCTTACCTGCATGGGTTTTATGGAAATTTCCATAAATGTCGGTTTCGACCACCATGTCATTTCTATTGTCTTAGTATAGAACAAATGGGAAAAATGGTGCAAGAAAATGCAAACAGCCAACTAGAAATTGTAGGCACGGGTTTCATAAAAACCTTTAAGTCCCCTTGCCGAAGAACTCCAAAGGTAGTTTCTTGATAGGACCCTAAATGCGGAAGACGAGGTCTGTTTAATGAATTTGGTGGAAAAGACAAAAAAAACTTGCTGGTGTGGAAAGAAATACCAACCAACAGTTAGGGAATGTCGAAAGAGAGATGGATCAGGCGATCTGTAACACAGAATGCAGCTTCCACGAGTGGGGATATGGAACCGCTTCATTAGGATGTGCCAAGGACAGCATAGAGGAAAGGGTTTTGTACATCCAGAGGTATAAATCGCCATAGAATACAAGATTAGGAGTTCCAGGTGGGGATAACATAGTATCCATAATGACTCTGCTCCACTGACACCTTTGGCCATCATAGGGTTAGAAATTACAGGTCTTCATCTTTCATAAATGAAATTATTCTTATAAACTCTACCAGGTCATTCACAAAGCATTAGTGCTCGTTTTTATTGCATAGGACTTGGATATCCTGGTGACCAAGTATGCATTCCAATAGATTTCCATGCGTCCTAGTTGAGAATTTATGTTGTTTAGGCCAAAAATACAAATAAGACTGGAACTGATATCTAATGGTTGAGTGATGCAAAGATTGCAGCTTCACCTGAAATAGAGAGCTACGTACTATGAATCTTAGTAGTTTTATGTATAATGTTATCTACAAATTTCTAGTGGGAGACACCCACAACTACAGAGCCAAACACTGACCTTCGGGTTAAATCTATCTCCCTAATTCATTGATTTTTCTTATAAAGAGAAGAATATTATTCAGCATTCCTGTGAAAATTTATATTATTCATTACTTCTGTGTGAAAGATAAAAATAATTGAGATTTCGTGGAAACCTTTCTTTTAGAAGGAAGCTGTTAATGGGTAACAATCATTGAAATATAATGTTAAATGAAGGCTTCTATATTTGATAAAGGATATCTGGTAAAGGACATCTATATTAGGCCATAAAATATCAATTCTATCATTTTAAAATTGGAAAATATCCATATATTGGAAAATATCAATACGTTGTAGTTGAGATGTTGTTGACCTGTTGCTGTTTATTCTTTTGATTCATTTAAAGATCCAGAAAATGATGCATATATGTAAGAGGTCTAATGAAGAAGGTCAAACTTCCAAAGAAAAATACCTGCTCTGGAGCATGTTTACTAACTCGATGCATTTTCCCTTCATTGTCAATATAAGTGAGAGCTATCCTCTTGTCAGTTGGATTGAAAGGAAGAAAATGGAGCTCTGGAATGGTTGCCTGTGCCTTTTAGATGCATGGATGTTAAAAGCCACAACAAAAGATACAAATCATTAAAATAAGCATAGCCCTGCTTATTGACTAAAATTTAATATGATGACATAAAAAAAATACTTGCCTCCTTAGGATCTGTAAGCATCCCAACAATTGCTGCATCAATGGCATCTTGATTCTCTGTTCTGGAGGCTCTTGCAACCATCAAGACAACAGCATCCTTGTCATATCCTTTTGTGAAAACCTATTCATGACAACAATTAGTAATTGATAGTTGTTTGAAGGAAGCTAACAGTACTGGATCATCGAATATTACCATGAACCCTAACTAGCCAATTTGGTACAACTGCAGTATCAGCAAAAATTATGTATTTATGAAATAAGAGAAAGGACAAAAAGAAGAATCAGAAGTCCAGAATAAATACCAACCTTTTGGAAGTGGCCAACTTGGTTTGTACTGTTGACAATATGTGCTGGTTTACCAAAAAAGGTATGGATCCCAGTAGCAATGACAACATGTTCAAGTTCACGCTGTTTGCAAGTAGAGCCAGAATAAATCCCATTGCCAGGACCCTTTGTTACTGGTAATGACTGACCACTGAGGGCAGACTACACACATTCAAAAATATTGTCATAAAGCGTGGTTCAGGAAAAGTACCAAATGTTTAAGTTAATCCCAGAAACGATATAAAAGCATACCGAAAATTCGAGCACTTGTAATCAGAAATAAGAAGTAAAGAAAAGGATTGGATTAAGACCTGATCAGTCTTTAAAGGATCTTCTTCAAGAAAACGTGCATCCGCAGGAACAATATCTCTAAGTTTGATGCTGATTATGTCACCAAGAACAAGCATTGCTGCATGTTCTTCATTCCATTGTCCATCTCTGAGAACTTGTTACGTTCAAAGTCTTAAGTCATTGACCAAAGAATTTAAAACTGCAGCAGCCATGATCTTAACAGGGTTCTGAACATCCAATTGCATGCCTCCCCTCAAAAACCAGGATAGAAAACTGAAAATATTGGGGCTGCCACTGATACAAAAGATAGTGAACAGACCTTGCTCTTTGGAGCCAGCCAAGTCATCAGTGCTGCAGCAACATTGCCAACATTGTTTTCCTCTATGAAACTTATGTTTAGATGAGATTTTCATTCCTTGTACAGGTAAGAGAAACATAGGTAAAATAAAACAAAACTTTCGAGCCCAAAACTTTCATTCGACTTAGTTTATAATGCTATTATAATGAAAAATCATGTCGGTCAACCAACGGTTAGCAATTGATCAATTGCATATAGTCCCAGGGAAGGACTAATAATACCAAATGCATTATGCCATAATTCCATTTTCAAACAACATATATTCATTTTAAAGTCCATATAGTTTGGTGCTATTTATAAAGTCTAGCTTCAAGCATGTTGCAGAATGCATTCGAACAGACATGTATAAAGACTTTCTAGCCTTGTTTCCTGAGTCGTTACCTACAGTATGCAAGAAACAAAAACTAACATAGCATTCAGCTATAACATAGGAAGAAACAGAAATGACTAGCTAATTCAATATACAATTTGTCATTTAACTTGAGTAGATAATAAGTGCCATGTTTAATCAATGTATGGAATCTTTGTTGTTTGCATTCAGCAGCTGTAGATACAAAATTATTGCTGATCTGATGTTGCATTTGCTATATTCAATGATATAAAGCATGATGCAGAATGCGTTCCATTCGAGATAGAGAACATAAACAGAAACAGTACAAACACAGATACATAAAGACTTTCTAGCCTTTTTTCATGAACCGTTGCGTTACATATTCTTTGTAAATGAGTCAAAATTGCAAGTCAAATACTTGTATTATAGTAACAACATAATATGAAGAAACATATTCATATTACTTTTGCATTTGTTGTGGATGTGAAGGCTGCCATGTTCCTGCATTTTGTAATCTGTATAACAAATGGTTAGTTAGAACAAAATGATAACATTGTAAATTGAAGAGAGGACATATTTGAGAGAAAACATGTTAAGGCATATGTTCATGTACCTTCCATTTGTTAGTTGACATGTAATAGCTCACTATCTTCATTGAGTGTGAACTTTCTCTGAATTTTGAAGTCACGTAAGATGTAAACAGTGGTAGCTTTCTGTTGCAAATATGTTTCATATGACATTGATTTTAAATCAGGAAGCAAGTCATGTAATAACGGATCCCTGATAATGCACTGGACAAAGTTATTTGTAATGGATTCTATTACAGCATTTATACAATGCTTGTAGAGGAAAGCGCAATTATCATTGCATTGTGAACAGAAAATTGTTGCATTGGCTATTGCTATGGATGAATTCACTGGGGAGTTACAAATTGCACAAACAGGTTCGAAAGGAGTTGAATATGGATTTGTTGCGATCAGAATACCTTCGACCTGTTTATAAAACATTCAAGCGTTAATTTACATTATTACATGGCAAATGCAAAGGCAGCAAAAACATTATTATTGCTATACTTACAACATAGGTAGATGTAGTTAGTTTTCTGAGATTGTTGAGTGCATCTGTGTTAAGTTCAGTCATGAACGTTGACTTCGATGCTCTGAATATTGTTTCTTTTGTGTTTACCTTTTTTGTTAAATTTTTGAAAAGGATGAGTGGAAAGTGTCCTTTTTGCAATTGTTTTTCCATTGAAAGGAAAAATTGTTCATATGTGTCAAAGAGTTGCAACTGCAAAACAGAAATTGTTATGTATTGAAAAATACAAAAAGTAATATGCAAATACATTGTTCGTATGCATTGAAAAATTGCAATTGCACTAGACAAATTACAAAAACTATAGAAAAATTACAACAACTATGTATTGAAGTGATGCATGTTATCTACTGAAAATTAGGAATAAGTAACATCTGAATACATATAGTTGCATTGTCGTTTTCAGAATCTCCATCTTTGATATGAAGTATGTAATGCAATCCAACTCGTTTGGCAAGTGTAACGGCGGCAGCGATTGTGCCAATTGGGTACATTTCTTTTTTGTTTGCAAATTGCCTAATGGTTGTATTGGGAATGAAGCAATATTCTTTGCAAACTTCAGGTACAGTTTCTATGATACTTGATTCATTAAGCAATATTATTTTGTCACAGTCACCGCAATCATATACAGTTTTAGGCAATATTTTGAAATTTGTAATTGAGATGCTGTTGCCTTGCAAAATTTTGTGTTCATGTTGCTCCACCAAATGTGCAGGTACACTCAACGTTATAGTCATCATTCCTTGAGCATCTATCAAATCCTCTCGCAATACTTGACGTGATTTGTTTGCTTTATCAAGGAATGCAGTATAGACAACCACTATGTCTCCAACAAACAGCTGCCCAATTTTACGACTATTCAGATCTTCAATTGATACTTTAATTGGCAGTATCTGTTTTTGCCTATTAAAATTGCTTAGTTAGAAATTGCTATAAACATTTGTAGAATAGTATGTTTCTCCTAGAGACTGAATAAGTAGAAATAGATTAGAGTGTTGTGTTTCAAATGCATACCTTTTTGATGTATCATTTTGTACATTTGTTGAATGAAGTTTGGCTGCAATTGTTTCAGTTGGACTAACACAGGCAAAGGCATGGTTCAATATGATGTGGATATTATCACGTGTATTTTGTGATAAGCAATCAATAAAGAAATTGTGATATGTAACCTGTACATGTCTTCTTGTTGCATTGTTTGGGGGGGCTTACTACTAGTGCTTTCTTCACTCGTCCAAGATTTTCTAATTTATATACATTTAAATATAGATATGTAAAAAGAGAAGATATATATAGTAAACATTAATCTGTTATATATACATTTAACTATAGATACGTAAAAAGAGAAGATTTATATAGTAAACATTAATATTTTAAATAGAAAATTGCATATTTGTATAGTTGTCATACATACCTTTTCAAAGCTAGTGGTTGGTTTGCCTTTTCTAAATGAGTTATGTGCTCTATTTCTTCAGTTGTTTGTTTTCCTTTTTCAGGATTTATGCTATGTTATAGAGCAGCAATATATATTTAGTTCAATTTGAAAGAGCATATAGAAGTAAATAGTTAACAAGGAACATTAAAACCATAGAACCATACATATGTAAAGATAGAATGCATATATAGTAAACATTAATATTCTAAATACAAATTGGAATATTTGTATAGTTGTCATGGACATACCCTAGTGAACATTATTATTCTAAATACAAATTAGCATATTTGTATAGTTGTCATAGTCATACCTTTGCAAAACAAGTGGTTGGCTTGCCGTTTCTAATTGGCTTATGCATTCTATTTCTTCAATTGTTTCTTTTCGTCTTTGAAGATTTAGGCTATGTTATAGAATAGTAACATATATTTAGTGCAAATTAGAAGTAAAAAGTGAACAAGAACATTAAAACCATAGAACCATACATATGTAAAAAATAAAAATAGAATGCATATATAGTAAACATTAATATTCTAAATACAAATTAGCATGGTTGGGTTGCGCTTTCTAATTGGCTTATGCATTCTATTTCTTCAATTGTTTCATTTCCTTTTTCAAGATTTATGCTATGTTATAGAATAGTAAGACATATTTAGTGCAAGTCAAAAGAACATATAAAAGTAAAACTTGAACAAGAACAGAAGATCCATAGGAAAGGAAAGGCAAAGAGAATATACTCTGTTTGTTTATGTTGCATGTTTTTGTTCTTTTTTCTTGGTCGTTCTGTTCAATTGAAAAGGGTTTTACTAGCAGAATCTGCATCCATAAATAGATGAGGTCATATCTGCAAATTTATGATAGGATACTTGTATTGGTAAATTGAAAAGGCTGTCTTTCGCATAACTTACATTGATCAACACAGAACGCCATATATGTAAATGTACAATAGAATGCATAGTATGTAACAAAGGGACAATAGAGGAATTGTTGGCAAATGTTGGAAAATGTCGGAGGGAATAATTAATAATATTAATATTAATATTAATGTAAACACAGAATAAACAACGACGATTCCAAATTTGAATTGCAATATAATTGAATGAGAGAAAAAATATAAATGAGCCAATAAAGCTTAAATATCTATATTTTTTAAAACAATGACGGAGTAACTCGACTATAAACCTAGAGTAACTGGACCATAAACCTAGACAATGCAAAAATTAAAAGCCTAACAAATTGACAAAAAGAAATTAATAGAAAAATTGACAAAAAGAAATTAGTAGAATAACGTCGTACCTGCAATGAAGCCAAGCGTTCGAATTCCTTCTCGTGTAGACCATATTCATGCACAACACAGCCTGTACGAGTACCATGAGAAAATATGCAAATGACAAAATTGGTTATGATAGCTGAAGGACAAGAGATATTGTATCATGGTTAGACCAATATGTATCCAATACGAAAATTGTATATTTTATATTAGCTAGATTTTCCCAAACATGGTCAATCAATGATTTGTGCATGCTATTAGTTTTGTCAACTAGGAAATGAAGATTGTAGTTTTGCATGTAGGTTTCTAGCTGCTTTGTTTTTGATTGCAATGTACCATATCAATATTGAAGTCCCCTAATATAACTATGATATTGTTTAGATCTAAGTGGTACAAAGCTTTTGCAATGACATTGAGGATATTGTTCAGGTTTGCACGTGGCGATGCATATATATTGAGTATTGCAATTTGTAATGTGTGAACTTTTATTTTTGCGAGCAATGCTTCTACAAAGCAGTCTTCAAAATGGGTATGTTCAAGGATAATGATATTTTTCTTTATCAATATCATTACTCCATGCTTAATGCAACTTGAGATGCAATTGAAATTTTTGAAGTATTCATTTTCCATACACAGCAACATATGTGTTTCTTGTAAGCACAAGATATCAGATTGCATTGTGTCATAGTCATTGCATATATCAGCAAGATGCGCATGAAGATTACGAGTGTTCAATGAAAGAATAAAGATGGATCGCAATGATTGTATTGATGAAGAGTCATATTCTAATTTCCATTTTACAGTGGTTTCCAAATGTTGCATTTCACAATTTACTTTTTGCTTGACCTTGAAATTATTATGTTTAAGAGGATTAAGCAAATACAATGATTGTATGTTTTTGACACGTGATAGTGCTGTGTATACTAGGCCATGCACTTGTACTCCAGTAGGGTCGAATGCAACCCTATCCAAGGTTAAGCCTTGTGATCTATGTATTGTGCGTGCACATGCAAGTTGAATTGGAAATTGTTTTCGTATTTTCAATGGCGCCATATTTGATGTCATAGGCATTGCTTTTGATATTCGCAATATTGGTGTCCAATCATGTGCTATCTCTGAAGTATACAAATGAGCTAGTTTTCTAGATTGTCGATGACCAATATTACGGTCATGGAACTTAATCCATAGAACATCGACGTTATTTGTATGCATATATGCTTTAACTATTCCATCTGCACCATTCACTATCCCATCTGGTGCATCATAATTGCAAGCATACAGTTCAACTAACATGTTCAACTTTATCAAAAGGTGCGGTGGCAAAACAGCCGTATGTTGATGAGTTGGGAAATTGTCGTTATTCTTCTCATTTTCGTCAATTGCATTAATTAAAATTTCTTTGCCAGGCATCAACATCAACATTTTCTTGTTATGCATTGCAACATCTTTGTTTTTGCAAAATAAATAGGGAAATGTTGGATCATTTGGTACAGGGCGCATGCAACTTGTATTCATGTATGTTATATCGTCAGATGTTTGACAATTTGTTCGCATTCTATTTAACACTGATATGAATCTCTTATTTGTTTGTCGCATCGTCATATGCAATTGGAAGCACTTGACATTATCCTTCTAGAAATCATGTGTTATTGTTTGATTGTTGATTGTTGGTTGTTCAAAAATAAGAGAGTCTTGAATAGGTTGTGCTTGATAGAAATGACCACAAAATATCATGTCAATGTTCCCAAAGTATTTTGTTTGGACATGTTTTATGTTTCTGAGTCTATTGTCAATAGAATATAAGAACCGACTTCCAATCATCGAGACCTCATCTATGAAAGCTACTTGCAATTCTTGATATAGCTTTGATAAGTTGTCCAATACTTCTTTGCTTAGTGAAAACAGTTGAGACTTGTTAAAAGGCATTAGCAATGCAGAATGGATTGTTGTTCCACCTACATTATATGCAGCTTTTCCTGTGTATGCTAATATTAGACCTTTTGGTTTCATAGGATCAGTTGTGTTTTGTGAATCATAAATTCGTATAAGCATTTGGAAAATCGCTTTTGCTGTGAGCGTTTTACCTACACCTACTCCACCTGTAATAAAAAGGTAAATTGGTTCCTTCGGGTTTTTTTTTTTTTAATTGCAATGTCTTTTACAATTGCTTGTTTCTCTTTGTTCAAGATTCTTCTAAGTTTGTAATATTCATTGTTCTCCATTAAAAATGGATGGGCAGTAATTTGAAATCCAAGATTGATTTTTTTCTTCATTTCAGATTGGTTTAGAAATTGCAAGTCCGATTGCAAATCATATTCCTCATAATTGGAATTGTTCTCTTGGTTTTGCATATTCATTTGATTACTATTCAAAGAACTAATTTTCTCATTTGTTGCAGTCTCTAAATCACCCCATGTTGGATTGATGTTATATGTAAATTTGGCTTCATTGACTTGAATTGTTTTTTCATGTAATGTATATGCAGAGAGCCATGTAGGCAATTCTTGTTTCAATGTATCTTCACAATTTTCAAATGGCATATATAACAATAATTTCTCTCGACAAAAGTTTTCAATATCATTGTGTTTGTTATATTTGACAAATCGTATAACATTTGGTTTTTTCCTTTTAGATATGGGTCTGCCATCTTTCTTGTAATTTGATACAAATTCTGCAAGGCAGATTTTGCTAATGGAACTTGGTCTTCCAATGTAGTAGTCGACAATGGAATGGCACATAACATCTTCTGAATCATCAGGTTCTTGTTTCAAAAGAATAGGCGGTTTAAGCATAAATGTGCGTTCATCGACTGGAGACGTGTTTACAAATATACATTCCCTTGAACTAGAATTCAATGGCAATGAAAGTGCTATATGCACTGCTTGTTGAGCTGACATTTGCTGCAGATTGAGTAATGTATTTCCAAGTTTACGAATCATTTGCATAGCATCAATTTCATGTTTTTGATGCTCTTTGCGTATTCTTCTAAATGCATTTGTCATAGACTTGTCAATTTTGGTCATATATGAACTACAATATGACGTTGCAGCATATGCATTTAGAACAAATTGTGCATCTGTATTTGCATTCCATAAAGTAGGCATAGCCTTTGCAAAACTGTTATTCCAAATGTGAGAAGGTTTTCGTCTCAGGAAAATTGTTGGTTGCTTTATTGTATGTTGTAATAGTTCTATGTACTCATTTTCTAGTAGCCCTATTTCTAGGAGGAAATTGTCATGTGTTATTGAATCATTGTAGTTTGTTTCCTCCAAGAATGCAAAAAACGATATTGATTTCTCTATGATTTTTTTATTTTCTGCATTGGTTGGTTCAATGATCATTGTTGATTTCATTGGTGGCATGGGGAAGTTGTATCTGCAATTTTAATTTTTTCGCTTCTTACAACTTCTTGTATGGTGATGTTTATGCAATTTAGCAACATCTAGCTCCAAATGATCTGTATTACAAGTGATGTAATTGTCAACAAACTTCTCAATTTCTGAATTGCTTTCTTTTCCATATATTGGAGCATTCTCTATCCATAACAGTCCATGTTCATGTTCAGTTCCTCTATTTTGGAATTCTGTTACGAAATAGTAATCAGATACTTTCCCAAAGAATGTAGTATCTTGAGATATCAATTGCTTTATAGCATTAATTCTATGTCTATAGTATTGGCTACATGTGAATGGATACTTTCTTATAAGGTAGTCAATGTCATCATCCTCTAATATGTCAATAGCATTTTTATTTGCTTTATTTCTAAACAATGTGACGAGTGTATCTACTAATGGTTTCCATTGATGTTTTGCACTTGTGAATGTCACAAAGAAAGTTGGAGGCCCTAGTTGTCGTATCATTGCAAATATGTTTTTCCTAATTTGTTCCAAATGGTCAGAAGATATGCAAATGTTTTTGAAATCTATGTATCCAATGTCAGACTTCAATAACTTTTCCAAATTTGTTTGATACTTGACATCTTTTGCTAATATTTTCCTGCCTTTTAGTTGTCCTTTTCTTATTCGCACCCATATGCAAGAAAGAACTTTATCAATTATTATTCGCATTGTCTTGAAAAACAAATTTGTTGTATGATATTGGAAGTCACCACTTGCTTGTAACAATTCCCATTGCACAATTTTTTGGTAGCTAAACCTATTTGTGATGTCATGATCACGTGCATTGCCATAAAATAATGTTGGAAAGTTCATTTCTTCTGCATATTTGTCCTTGAAAATGCCTAATGGTCGTTGTCCTTCAGCAGGTGCCAATTCAATAATCATGTCTTGCAAATCGTAGATGCGTTGTGATTCTATTAATCCATGCACCAATGTTTCAGTAGGTGTCTCATTATTTGCATCACTATCTGTATCACTTTCATTGTCACTGTTTGAATTTTCTACAATGTATTCATTATTCTCTTGTAAAACATGGGCCCAATTCTCATTTATACAAATGTTGCTATCTTTATAAAGACTTCTAGAACATAGTTCGTTCAATGCTTTCATGACAATAATTGGACGTACTTTACCTGTTTGGTATGCATTTTTGTATTGCAATCGTCTTTTCAATGCAACTGCAATTGTCATTGTATCATTTAGATATTGTGGCAAAGCTTTTTGCACAATGTCCATATGAACTGGTACATTGATAATTGATCCTGTTAAGCCAATTTGTGATCGTCTATGTCCCCATTGTCTGATTTGTGCAAATGCAATTCTCAATGACACAAGTCTTTCTTCTAAGTCTGAAAGTATTTTTACAGTTGGCAATGAAATGTTACGTCTTATTTGTTCAGGTGTTGCAAATTGTGGTAGCTTTCCATTCTCGAGCGCTTTCTTGCAAGAAACACATATGTTTTCATTGCTAAAGGTCCTATTGTTCAATGTCAAATTCATATGCTTTTCTTGCAAATCTATAGTGAAGAATCTAGTATTTTTTGCAAAATGCAATTTGTTGCAAACTGCACATGTATTCCTAGGCGTGTCTTCAACTTTTTCCATATAAATTTGTATTGCATTTTTCTTGCTTGTAATTCTTGACTTCTTATTAGAAAATCGTTTTTTGCATTTGTCATTGCATTTGCGTTTTGTACGTATGAATTGCTTTAGCTTGTGATAATTCAGCCTACAATCCTTAGTTGGTTGCATTTGATCTAAATGGCATGTTATCTCAAATGCAATATTATTGCTAAAATGTACTTGAGATATGCATTGCTCTTTTTCTACTATATTCTTATGACACAATTGATTAGAAACGTCATTTGCTTCCATGTCCAGTTCTTGAGAATTGTGAACATATTCTTGTATCATTGCGTGGTAGTGAATATGTGATGTATTTGTCATGAATGACAAGATGTTAACAATATCATTGCATCTCGAATAAGCGGAACTGTAATTGACAAAGTTATTAGCAACAGAGGACCATACTTGGATATTGACTTTGAATATGACATATATCCATTGTAGACAAAATGGTCCGCCTTCCAATTGTCCTTTTTCATATGGCATTGCCATATTTATCAAATATTGTTGCCAGTTGCTATTCATTGTATAGTGTACCGCGTCAACTACTAGGTATTGCTCTAAACAATGCAATGCCTCTTGATTCTTATGCATAAGTGCATTGCAAAAAGATTGCACAATGTAAAGTCGCAAAGACTCTGCATTGAATTCTATTGCTACTAAATAGCAAATTGCATTAAAGAGACTGTCACCACAATTAGATGTCACTTGCTTTGCAATTGTTAGTCCATTTAAAAGCATATTATTTGCAATTTGCATCCAATGGCTTTCAATATCTTTGCAAATAGGTGACAGGTAGATATTAGACTGGTTGGAAATGCAAATTGGAAACTTTTGGTAAACCAATGGTTCATAATGACCACTAACAGGATTTGCATCATGAAAGAGAATGCAATATGGAATTGCATTTTCATGTTGATTAAAGAGCAAATATCTCGTTTTTCTTGTCAATGACCAAACTGCAATTGATATATCTAGCCATTTAGCTAACCAACGTAGGCAAAAGGTATCACCGCATAAACCTCTGTCAGACTCCTTTATATTTGTAGATGCAGAATAACGCATTTTATGAAGATATGTACCAATATCATTAACACCATGTAACTCGTATAGGAAATCAGGTGCTAGTTCATACTGATATGACTGTATTGCTTCAACGTCATTGTTCTTTAAGCAAAAAAGAAAGTGGTCTATTAACCCATTTCGCAATTCATTTGAAGTATAACGAAAATGTAGAAGCATTTCGAATGAGTCAAATAGACAATCTCCTACAGTATATGAAAATGCATTTAGTCTAAAAAGACCATTTCTTTTTAATACAATATCAATGTTCTCAGGCAAAATGCATTGCAATTTGAATTTGTAATTGTCAACATCTATTATTTCTTCCATCATTTGCAATTGCTTACCAGAGTTGCCTTTTGCAATTGTCTTGTACAACTTTGCAAAAAATATTGATGAAGTTAGCAAAAACTGAACATGATTGTTTTGAACAAAATGTATGTATATTAAAAAAATAGGCTATTGCATTATGTTGCTAAACAAATATCAAATTTCTAGCAAGAAGCCATATTTATAAATAACAAAGAAGTTGGAAATGGAAACAATGCAAATACATAATGAATAAAAGGAGCATAATTTTAAGAATATTTGTGCAAGTTAACAAAAGCAAGCAATGGAAAGACAATATGAAGTTAACAAAAGGAAGCAATGGAAAGACAAAATGAAAAAATGCAGCATAAGTTTAAGAATATTTCTGAAAGTTAACATCATTGTCAATTGCATTTGTGAAATAAAATAACTGTGAGGCTATTTCAAGGTAAAACGTTTCCTGCTATTCGATATCAGAGTATGGTTATAGTATATGGATCTAAATGGAATTCAAGGGTCAAGGAACCCAAACAAGCCATTAAGAACCAGATACGAGTAGTGCATAAGCGTAGTTCCATAAGGCTTGTCAAGAAGATCCATTATTATGTGATGTTGGAGGTATGATTCATATAAATGATGAACATGTAATATGTTCAAAGGACATCTTTGGCAAACACAGCAACAGTCTGCTTGAGCAAATTGTCCAAAGACTGTTGCTAATTGTGGCACGTGAAAAAAGATGCCCAAAAATTACAGATCTTTGATGATTCACAAATTGTGGTGAATTGGATGAATGGAACAAATTCATTGGATAATTATAAATTTCACCCTATATTTCAGCAGATTCAACTTGCTTGAAGAGAGTATTCAACACATTATCCTTCAACATGTCTACAAAGACAGGAACATGGAAACTGATGGACTATCAAAAGCTAGATTACACTTGGTAGCACGAGCTTGGATCATTCAAGAGAAAGTGGAAGGGCAGCTCATGGAATGTCTTGACACACTTTTGATATAATCATGGGACTGTTTAAATGTGAATATCTATATGTATATCTTTTTATGGCACTATTTATGAACATATCTAGGAGCTAATTTTTTATGACACAAAACTGGTTTCAAACCTGCAATATATGTCAGAATGACCATGATACGGCTGTCATATTCACATTTTTGAAAACTGTTTATGAAGCAAGCTATCTTCTCAGCCATACTTATATCAGTTCCTATGCTTAAGGATATCTCTATATCTATATTTTTTTATGGGACTGTTTATGGACATATCTAGGAGCTAATTTCTTATGAGACAAAACTGGCTTCAAAGCTCTGATATATGTTAGAATGACTATGATAGGGCTGTCATATTGACATTTTTGAAAACTATTTATGAAGCAAGATATGTTCCCAGCAATACTTTTATCACTTCCTATGGTTAAGGATATCTGTGAAATGCAAAAACATATATAGTAAATGTAATTTTGTTTTCATAATAAAATTATTTTTTCTCTCTGAGGAGAATAAGGTAGTTGAACATGATATCAGAACCAATCTGGTTATAACTAGCTAACATGAGATTTTAATCTAAGGTTTAAATAGACAAAATGTCTTGATACATCACTACTATACAGAGCTAGTTGGATGCTAAGAAATTGACAAAAAGCAATTAATAGAAAAATTGACAAAAAGAAATTAGTAGAATAACGCCGTACCTGCAACGAAGCCAAGGGTTCGAATTGCTTCTCGTCTAGACCATATTCATGCACAACACAGCCTGTACGAGTACATGAGAAAATATGCAAATGACGAAATTGGTTAACGAAGTCTCCAGAAGTGCCTGGAAAAATACTTGCAGGTCTTTATTCCTCTCTCGAAACCATAATAAATTCCATTAATAAAACGACAGTATGCAGCACATACATAAATACTTGCAGGTCTTTATTTCTTTCTCCAAACCATAATACATTCCATTAAAAACCCAATATGCGCCACAAACAGTTCAAAAAGTTCAAAAACCCCAGTTTATTTAGATCTTCATGTGCTAAAACACTTCAAACTACAAAAGACTGCCACTCAATCTGTACCAAAAATCACATCTTCACCCAGGTCATCTCGGCCCAAATGACAACGAAGTCACATGCTGGTCGAAACTGACATTTACGGAAATTTCCATAAAACCCATGCAGCTAAGAGAAACCCTCAGTATCACGGAAAACCTTATAATTTTCGCAAAGGAAACATTTCATCCAATATATAAACAACAGCAAACGAAGAACATCTAGCACCAGTATAGCAAACCTTCAATTCAGCAGTTCTTAACAAAGCAAATGAACTTAACAGTAACTAAATGAACTTAATGGAGTTCTTAACAAAGCAACCTTCCGCTCTAGGAGTAATGTCAGAGTCGAATATTCATACATCCATAACAGAATTACAAACTTAAAAAAACATCATGCACCAAAGTAAGCATACACATAAATTATACAAGCGAAAAACCTTGAATACATGCCTAAGATAGGAAACCGCGCACTTACAAAACGGACTGGAATCTTAAATATTTTAACATTTTGGGCAAGCAGAACACCAAAACCTAGCGACAGGAACAACAGTCTGCTCAAGCCTGACAACTCGTGAAACCAGACCCTCGAATTTAACAGAGGAGTACCAGGCAAACAACGCTCCTTTCTCCAAACCATAACACATTCCACTAATAACAATACATTTCATCAATAAAAAAAAGGCAATATGCGGCACATAAATACATAAATACTTGCAGGTCTTTATTTCTTTCTCCAAACCACAATACATTCCATTAAAAACCTAATATGCGGCAAAAACAGTTCAAAAACCCCAATTTATTTAGATCTTCATGTGCAAAAACTGTTCAAAGTACAAAAGACTGCCTCTCAATCTGTACCAAGAATCACATCTTCACCCAGGTCGTCTCGGCCCAAATGATAAGGAAGTCAGATCGTGGTCCAAACCGACATTTACGGAAATTTCCATAAAACCCATGCAGGTAACAGAAACCCTCAGTATCAGGGAAAAGCTTATAATTTTCGCAAAGGAAACATTTGATCCAATATATAAACAATAGAAAACTAAGCTAATTCAATTGGTAAGCTCTCGTTCTTTGTCCTTCTCAGAAACCATGCCAACCTTCTTCCTATCTCCGCCCTGTTAACCAGAATTCCATTAACTTATAATGCTCAAATAACCATGGACTCTTGAGGGAAACGAAGAGACAACATTGTGACAAACATCAACGCCACTGGAAAACGCCAAAGGATAGAGGAACAAACATCTAAACAATACAGTAGCCGAACCTGGAACAACAGAACCGGAACCAAACGTTTGCTGTACAGTTAACCGAGCAGGCAGGAACCGCATTTTGTTTTCACCGCAGACAATACAACGAATACAAAGGAAAAATCGCAAACACTGCAGAGCTAAACAACCAAGTAACAATAATAACCCAAAGGGCGCGAACAGGGCAAAACCCAAGCCGAGTAACTTTCCAGGATCTCGAGGAGGGACAATTGTCCGCCCATAAGACCACCAGAGTACATGCCAACCTTCTTCCTATCTCTGCCTTGTTAACCAAAATTCCATTAACTTATAATGCTCAAATAACCCTGGACTCTTGAGGGAAACGAACAGACAATACTGTGACAAACATCAACGCCACTGGAAAATGCCAAAGGACAGAGGAACAAACATATTAACAATACAGTAGCCGAACTTACCAAAGCGACACCAGACAGTCGAGGCATACAAGCCGGACCTGGAACAACATAACCGCAACCAAACGTTTGCTATATAGTTAACCGAGCAGGCAGGAACCGCATTGTGTTTTCACCGCAGACAATACAACAAATACAAAGGAAAAATCGTAGACACTGCAGAGCTAAACAACCAAGTAACAATAATAACCCAAAGGGCGCGAACAGGGTAAAACCCAAGCCGAGTAACTTTCCTGGATCTCGAGGAGGGACAGTTGTCCGCCCATAAGACCACCACAGTACATGTCGTAACCCAAGTTGATTGTAAATCAATCTGAATTTATTACCAAATCAATTGTATACTGTCCGATTCATACCAGCATTACACATCACCTCGAACGATGTGAAGCCTGCAATAAGACCCCAAAACCTTTCCATCCCCAAAACCTTAGTTCGACTTAGGTTACATTGTCAATATATCGAAAAATTATCGATCGCATATAGTCCCCGGCAGGGACCACGCAGTAACTGGACTATAAACCTAAAGTAACTGGACCATAAACTTACACAATGCAAAAATTAAAACCTTAACAAATTGACAAAAAGCAATTAATAGAAAATTTGACAAAAACCAATTAGCAAAACAATGTCGTACCTGCAACGAAGCCGACAGTTCAAATTCCTTCTCGTCTAGATCATATTCATGCAGAACCCAACACCATAACCTTGAATTTAACAGAGGAGTACCTATTTCTTTCTCCAAACCACAATACATTCCATTAAAAACCTAATATGTGGCACAAACAGTTCAAAAACCCCAATTTGTTTAGATCTTCATGTGCAAAAACCATTCAAACTACAAAAGACTGCCGCCCAATCTGTACCAAGAACCACAGCTTCACCCAGCTCGTCTCGGCCCAAATGACAAGCAAGTCACATGGTGGTCGAAACCGACATTTACGGAAATTTCCATAAAACCCATGCATGTAAGAAAAATGCCATTAACTTATAGTGCTCAAATAACCATGGACTCTTGAGGGAAACGAACAGACAATACTGTGACAAACATCAACGCCACTGGAAAACGCCAAATGACAGAGGAACAAACATCTAAACAATACAGTAGCCGAACTTACCAAAGCGACACCAGAAAGTCGAGGCATACAAGCCGGACCCGGAACAACAGAACCGCAACCAAACGTTTGCTATACAGTTAACCGAGCAGGCAACAACCGCATTGTGTTTTCACCGCAGACAATACAACAAATACAAAGGAAAAATCGCAGAGACTGCAGAGCTAAACAACCAAGTAACAATAATAACCCAAAGGGCGCGAATAGGGTAAAACCCAAGCTGACTAACTTTCCAGGATCTCGAGCAGGCAGACCACCACAGTACATGCCGTCCGCTTGGGAGTCGCGGGACCACGTGCCGCTCAATCTGCACCAAGAATCACAGCTTCACCCAGGTCGTCTCGGCCCAAATGACAAGGAACTCACATGGTGGTCGAAACCGACATTCACGGAAATTTCCATAAAACCCATGCAGCTAACAGAAACCCTCAATACTGTGACAAACATCAACGCCACTGGAAAACGCCAAACGACAGAGGAACAAACATCTAAACAATACAGTAGCCGAACTTACCAAAGCGACACCAGACATTCGAGGCATACAAGCCGGACTTGGAACAAGAGAACCGCAACCAAACGTTTGCTATATAGTTAACCGCATTCTGTTTTCACCGCAGACAATACAACAAACACAAAGGAAAAATCGCAGAGACTGTAGAGCTAAACAACCAAGTAACAATAACAACCCAAACGCCGCGAACAGGGTAAAACCCAAGCCGAGTAACTTTGCAGGACATTTACGGAAATTTCCATAAAACCCATGCAGCGAACAGAAACCCTCAATACTGTGACAAACATCAACGCCACTGGAAAACGCCAAATGACAGAGGAACAAACATCTAAACAATACAGTAGCCGAACTTACCAAAGCGACACCAAACACTCGAGGCATACAAGCCGGACCTGGAACAACAGAACCGCAACCAAACATTTGCTATACAGTTAACCGCATTCTGTTTTCACCGCAGACAATACAACAAACACAAAGGAAAAATCGCAGAGACTGCAGAGCTAAACAACCAAGTAACAATAACAACCCAAACGCCGCGAACAGGGTAAAACCCAAGCCGAGCAACTTTCCACGATCTCGAGGAGGGACAACTGTCCGCCCATAAGACCACCACAGTACATGCCGTTCGCGTGGGAGCCGCGGGACCACGTGGCCTCCACCTCGAACGATGTGAAGTCCGCAATAAGACCCCAAAACCTTTCCTCACCCAAAACCTTATTTCGACTTAGGTAATTGCCTTAATTTTTCGCAAAATCAGCTAGGTCAACGCAGGATCAGCGATCGATCGATCGCATATATATAGTCCCCGACAGGGACTAATAACTTTAAAAAGACCTTAGTTTCATTATAATAAAGTATGCTATTTTATTGTTTTTAATAACTTATAATATCCCGTGAATTTATTAAAAGAAGTAACTCCTTAATAAGTATTCTTAAATTCTCATTACACACGTGCACTTTTTAGTTCTTACGAATATTGATCTTTCCGGGCATTTTTGAGTTTTTACCAATATTGTTCTTTTGGGTTGGTACACCATTATGCTTTGTCACTCAATCATTTTGCAGTGATAAAGGTAAACCTTTAAGCCCCCTTTCATTAAAGAAGGCACGCAATTTCTTTAGTTCTTACTTCCTCAATAAGATGTCACACTTGTAATATTCTTGAATTCTTATCCAATGATTTTTAATTTTTAAAATTTTAGATTAGTTTAAGAATATATCCCTTTTATAAAAAATGGAATATTTTATATTTTCGAAAAGTATTTTTTTTTAATATTATATATTTTAATAATTTATTAAAAATATTTAATAATTTAAATAATAAATATATATTTTTTTGTTAGGTTGTGAGTTTTAAGATTAGTTATATGTTTAATTTATTGCTTGAGTAGCTACTTAGGGTTATCTAAGTCATTAAAGCGCCATCAAAGTCACTAGAGGATTGGGTTATATATAATCACCTTGTGTGAAAGGGGAGGGAAAAAACAATAATGGGTTAATATAATATGAGTTAAATTATTATTTTTATTTTATTTTTGAAAAATTAACTAACATAGATCCATTTCAATTTTGGGATCAAATCTCTTAATATGCATGGCTTTTTTTGAATTCAAATTTGAAGAAAGGTTTGTGTATTGAGAGATTTGATTCCTCTCTACTCTTAGTAGATATGGAATTAAGATGGATCTATGTTGATATTGAGTAAAACACTAACAAAATATTATTTAAATAAGACTTTTTTTTTCACTTGTTTTATATAATATATATATAATTGACATTCAAATATTTTATTTATGATTTGATTTTTTTTGCTTTAAATATTACATGTTTAATTGAACTTAAAACTAATTACAGATTATGTAATATCAATAATATTATTTTTACATGTCATTTATCAATTCCATATTGATTAGGGAAGAAATTGCATATACCTCAAAGCCAATTACACTGCCTGTATTAGGACTTAAGAGAATTGTGGCTTCCCAAAATGACAAAGAGGATCCTGACGCACCAAAGAAGACAATTTCTCTACCACAAACGAGTCTGGTGAGAATTTTATCTTCCCAACCCAAGAAGAAGATCCAAAACAAGCTAGAGAAAGTTGTTGCACTATCGCGAACATGGTTGAGGAAGATTTTGGCTTCATAAGCCAACAGAGAGACCCATGATGCATCCAATTTGATTGAATTGCCCATATCACCCCCCATTGTATAGTGTAAGTTCCACTCTCCACCATTTGTGAAATTAACCAAACATTCAACCTTAATTATTCCCCATTCACGACAATTGACCCCATCAGTTGTGAAAATAGTCTCCTGGCTTAGAGAAGTGTTTAGTCAACACCATTGCAAACTCAACCTCCATGAAGGTCGAATACGAGGAAATCCTACACAACCTATGTCTTTAAGCCCATGGCCAAAAAATCCACATGCAACATAAATCTCTTCTCCATTAAATTCCATAAGAATACACTGCCTTGGAGCCATCAAAGTTTCAAGTGCAAGATTTGAATGTTGATTGTAGTACCATCTGACCACATCTCTTGACGCGTGCGAATACATTGAGAGGGAAACCTCTACATGACTTGCATGCTCATTGTCAGCCACCTCACCCCATATGAAGTGCTGGGAATATGAGTCGTGAACTATATAGTTGTTGCCAATGCATAGGAGGAAGGGGATTTGGGAGGTGACTTCGTTGTTATTAGTATTATTTTCCCTAAGGGCTTTCAAAGCGGATCTAGAAAAAATATATAGGCTAATGAAGAAAATTAATCATGGGATGTTTCGCCATCCAAACAAGTCATTGATGTTGATCTAGCCAAATCTTAAGAGACACACAAAATTTACTTGTTTATTTGCTTCCTTATTTTGAGCTCATAGGATATGAAAAATGATCTTGATATGAAAGTGATAAAGGGCACCCAAAATTCTGTGAAGAAGAAGTTTAAGTTGATTGTCCTTAGGAAAAGAGTCTTTGAATAAATATTGAATGGTGATGGGAGAGTCTCTCAATGTTATAGTCTTAGTAATTTCCTTTTCTTTTGCCAAATTTAGCCCGAGCAAAAGGCCATACATTTCAGCCTCATTGTTGGCCTTCTTGCATAGCCTCCAAGAGTACTTAAGCATTTGTTTTCCGTCGGGATTAAGGATAACCCCTCTCCCTCCTGGCACCCCTTACTATTTTTAATTTGTTCATATAAGTATTCTTTATTATTTTTAAATGTAACCATACGTGACAGCATCCCCTTCATACTAAGTTGTAGAACACCTCTAGACACAATCAACAAAACATCAAATTATATCTATATTTATAAATAATAATGAGATAGAAGAATTTTTTTACATCAATTTAATTATTTACTCTCTCATTCATATATATAATTATAAATATACTTATAATTATATATATATATATTTTATACAACATGTTTAATAAATATAATATTATTAAATAAATTGAAGTTATTTTCTATGAATTAAAAAATTAAAATTTTAATATATAATAAAAATAATATTTATTAATTATGAAAGAAAGAAAAATTAATGGTTAAATGTAAAATTATCACATATCTATATTTTTTATTTCTTTCTTAACTATAATAATATTCAAAATAAATAATATCAAATATATATTTTTATTTTTATTTCTTTTTAATATTTATAAAATCAAATAATAAATTTTGAAATCTACCTATTATATATATATACTTACTTTTATTTCTTTATGAATTATAATATTTTATATATATATAGATAAAATAATTAATTTAAACATTAACCTCATAAATATTTAAAATATATAAACACAGACTTATTTAAAAAGTTATAAATTTTGTTTTATTCTGATATATTATTATATTTTTAATATTATTTAAAATTGTATTTTTTATATTATAAGTGTTGACTAAATATGGAAAAAAATACTTACTTCTTTAAGAAGTTTAGACATTTGACTATAATTTTGTTTGAGCTTTGCTTCTTTAACATGATTGTATTCTTACCTATTTTAAAATGCTTTTGTTTTATGGTTAAACGTATAACATTTTCCAAATATATTTTTTCTTCCATTTTTTCTTCCGTAACTAAACAAAAAATACAACTTTTTCATTATACCAATAAAATAAAATATTAAATCATTATTGAAAAGTAATATAAACTTTTTTTTTCAACTTTAATGCTAAACATATTTCATTAACTCAATTATCATATTATATGATTAATATTACATTTAATTTAATAAAAATAATAATTCTAGTATGCTAAATATATCACATTTTAATAACTATGGTAAGTGTTTCAAAGTTATTTATTTATCAATCTTCAATTTATAAATAAATTATTTCAAAATATTATAACAACGGCTTTCTTTACAAAGTTTTCAACAATTTTCCAACATTTCCAACAATTTTGAAACAGGACTGCAAGGTGACCCAAAAGCAAAAAGGTTACGCTGACCATAAAGCAGAAGCAAGTTTCACAACTGTAAAATATGAGTAAATGGTTTGTGGTGTTTGATAGTATGATACCCCCCACATTATAAATTCTGATTATATGCAATTGGAAGGCACAATAGCATTGTATAGGCACCTTAAGGCATTGAGATCAACATGGGTTTATTCACAAAATTGTTCCTTGGATTTGTACTCTTCTCTGTTTGCATGTGCCTCTCTCAACAGGCCTACGTATACTGTCTGCACCCCAAATATCCAGCAGCAGATGATAATGAAGGAGGAGACTCCAAGTCCTCCTTTGTGAGCCGAGACACCAACAGGATTGGCAGGAGGTTGCAGGCGGTTCAAACTACCATCTTTTCTCTCAAAGGGAACGTTGTTCCATATGGGTAATGTAGAAGACAATCAGAATTTCATTCTTAGCTCTGAATTCATGGTTTGTTTTAGAATATGCAACTGATTATGGTGGAATTGCATACTGTATTATGTTACTATGTTGATTGGGAATCCTTCAAAGCCATATTTTCTAGATGTGGACAGTGGTAGTGACCTCACCTGGGTCCAATGCGCTCCATGCAAAAGTTGTGCCGAGGTATGCATTGGTTTTTCATTTGAGCAATTTGAGTATATTGTAGATGCATTCATACAATACACAGGTTAGGTAGCAGGCCTATGCCTCTTGCGGACAATTGCCAGCACTTTGCTGAATACTGTTTTATTCCCTGATTTTTCTGAGTTTATGTTCCCTAATTCTTTTTAATATGCCCAGTTATGATCCTGCTGAATCTAGGAGGTGACTCTGCATTTTGGGTTTGTAGTAGATCTATTCCACTTGCACACAATGATCACTAGTTTAGCGAGTTTGTGTTCCCTGAGTTTTTCAATAAGCCAGGTTATGAGCTGTCTAAGTCTCACAATTTACTTTGCATTGTGGGTTGGTAGCAGGCCAATCACACTTGCTAGCAAGCACCAGTACTTTGCCAAGTTTATATTTCCTGATTTTTTAATAAGCAGAGTTATTAGGCTACTGAGTCTCTGAGTTGACTCTGCATTTTTTGGGTTAGTAGCCCATGCATTGCGTGCTTGCATCTTATCTCTACTTGTTTATGTATGCATTCCAATCTGAAAATTAGCATGTTGGATTTCTTGATATTTTTGAACGACATGGTATTTAAGGTAGAATTCGTGGTGCTTGACAGGACTCAATTGATGCATTTGAAAGTTGTTTTCTATTTGTTGGCATCTGCATCACGGGCTACATTTATTGTATGTTCTGTTAGTTGTCTTTCTGCATTTCTGTCTTGGATATGTCTTAGGCACTTCCTTGAGTTACAGTAATGGATGTATTTGAGACTGCAATTTTCAGCTTTTTAGGTCACCAGTGGACACTTATTATTTATTGAATTCATTTTTTCTTGGGTTCTACAGTTTGAGACTACATGAGAGTGTTATGTCTTTTGTGCAGGTACCACATCCACTGTACAAGCTAAAGGAAGGCTCCCTGGTGCCAGGAAATGATCCTCTGTGTGCTGCTGTGCAGGCAGGGAGTGGCCACAAAAGAGCTTCTTCTCAACAGTGTCGTTACGATGTTAAGTATGCCGATCAAGGCTCTTCCTCCAGAGTCCTTGTTAGAGACAGTGTTCAGACCTTGCTCACCAATGGAACTGTGTTGACAGCCAATTCTGTATTTGGGTATATGTTGCTTCTTTTAATCGGTCTGTTGGAATTCATTTCTTTCAAACAACTTCTAAAACTGTGAAAATTACTGAATTATGGAATCTGATATACAGACCTTACTCGTTGTCATGGGCATAAAAATAAATCGAGGTGATCAGTCATGTAATTTTTTATGTTTTTTGTGAGAGACAGGTGTGGATATGACCAACAGGGATCTTTGGCAGAGTCCCCTGCACGCACGGATGGTGTTTTGGGCCTTGGCAGTGGTATGGCAAGTCTTCCATCGCAATGGGCAAAGCAAGGCCTTATCAATAATGTGATAGGTCACTGTATTGCAGGAGGGGGACGAGATGGGGGATATTTGTTCTTTGGTGATGATCTTGTACCCACCTCAGCCATGACTTGGGTTCCCATGCTGGGCAAGCCATCCACGTAACATAAAATTAAATCCACTTTCTCTACTCTCTGTCTTTTCAATTTAAAGTTCAGCTTAATCAAATAGAATCTTTCTCGACAAATTTCCTAAAAATAACCCTCAACACAAAAATTTCATCAATGTAATAGGCACCAAATCCTAGTTCATCACATACCAGAATTCACGTTTAATTTCAGCCTCAAGGAGCATAGCATAAATTCACTTCTGAGTCTCACTGAGCTGCTAATCTTGAATACTCTGATTCATCAGAGCCTTCTTGTTTTGAATTCATTTGCACTGATCATTTAATTGATCCAAAATTTGTATAAATTGTATGAGCGCCTGTTTTATCTCCTTTCACATGCTTCAGTACAAGAACGATGGAGAGTCTGGATAAGGTTATCCATCTACAGCCTTGATTATATGGATGTAACAAAATTCCTCCAGATCCACAGCATGGTTATTTTAGGCTTCAGAATATTCATAATGTTGTTCTTCATCTTCATTTTGTGTTCGATTTTACAGACAAACGGTCTTCTAGAGTTTTCAACTTGCTCAGACACATCTGCAATTAATTCCTGTACATCTGGTTTCTATACCCTGAAATACAGCACCAAATCCATTATGCTTTTTTCTTCTCTTTGAAAGTTCGTGTTCCTCCAAATTAACTATATTCTCTGACAAGCATCTTCCCCTCATAAAGCCAGTTTGCTATTTACTTACAGTAGCATCTTGCATATTAGACTTGGCCAATAATTCATAGGGACGCTGAGTTGCATCATAGGCCTCTAGTTAGAAACAACTCCCATGTCTTTTGGTTTAAGAATTAATTTGAAATCCCTTATATATAAACTTTCTTGATTTAATTTGTTATTAAAAATAATCTATGAGCTTATGAGCTTCTACTAACATACTGTTCTCTTGTTTTATAGAAAACACTATGATGTGGGCACTGCACAAAGGATGTTTGGAAACAAACCCCTTGACAAAGATGGAGATGGAAAAAAGCTAGGAAGAATAATATTTGATAGTGGTAGCTCCTACACATACTTCACAAATCAAGCTTATGATGCTTTCCTCTCAGCTGTAAGTATCACAAATTTCCCTTCCCTTGTATTGTAAGGACTGTTACTTTCTAATAATGCAATGTTGACAGGTTAAAGATAACATACCTAGTAAACAGTTGGAGCAAGATTCGTCAGACCCATTCCTACCATTCTGTTGGCGCGGGAAAAATAGCTTCAGGTAAATGTCTCTGGTTAGGTTTTGAAAATCAAGTGCAAGTTCAACTTCAACAATTCAATCTCAGGCATATTTAAAGTACACATCATAAAAACTATGGCCAGAAAGCCTAGTGCATGTTCGGTTTCAAGATTTTAATCTTAGTTTTATTTAGAGTACAAATTATAAAAACTATGTCCATTGGCAAGATATTAGTATCCTGAATGCTTCCTGAGTTTTGTGAAATGTATCAGCTCGGTTGTAGAGGTGGCACAATACTTTAAGAAATTAACACTCAAATTTGGAAGTGCCAGAGCAAAACAAATGGAAATTTTTCCAGGAGGTTATTTGGTCATCAGTGTAAGTGTGCATATGATTTGACATACTCTATGAGAACTGTCTTTTACCACCAGATGAGATTGTAAGATAAGATAGGATTCAAGAATCAACATTATGAGTCTGTCAAAGAAGATATTATTGCAGAAGCTATTTCTTGATTAAGCTTATGATCGCTATTATTAAAAAAAATAAAAATAAATTATTACTGCTGATTGAGTTTCAATGCACAGGAAGAAGGTAAAGTCTGCTTGGGAATCTTGAATGGTACTGAAATCGGAAATTTGGACATGCATGTTCTTGGAGGTAATGAAACAACATATTGTTTTGCTGCTTTTTGTTTGTGTTTGTCAGGTTGATTTTTCTATAACCGTGGCATGAATGGCCTTGGGTGAGCTTGTATCTAGAGAAATTGAGGCATGCTCTTAATCAACATGTTGGTGATGGTACTAAGATAAAGTAACCAATAACAACTCAAAACTTAGGATTTAAGCCCCAAAACATGTTGTGGGGGGATTCCATGCCCAAAAGGCCCCCAACACAAACATCATGACTCGCCCTCGAGTTACTCTGTTAGTGCGACGATCTTGGTGCGAAGACCCTCCAGCTAGTCCTGAACGGTCTTGATGTTTGCAGCGCACTGAGCTGCTGCTTGTTGAACCCGTTGCATTCTCTCCTGTAAGACCTCTATAACTAAATTGTTCCCATACAACTATACTGATATGTATTTATAGTCTCACGTCCTTGTCCAGCTCTCTGAAGCATGAAGACTATACTGTTGTCGGCTAGTCAGATAGTCGGCCCACCTGTGTAAGGCTTCAAGCGGTTGTCATTCACTTTGCCTGGGAAGGGTTCTCCATTTAATTTGACGAGCTAGACCGCACCTCCATCTGTGACTTCCTTAACCACGTATGGTCCTAGCCAATGCATTTTGAATTTGCCTAGAAATTTTTCAAACTTACTATCGTATAGCAATACTAAGTCATTTACTTTGAATGTGCACAACTTAATATGGCGATCATGCCAAGCTTTTTCACGTTGTTTCTGAACCTACTGATGAAAACCTACCAAGAACCGTTCCTCCTCAAGTTCTTCCAATTGCGCGAGTCTTTCTTCCAAAGCTTCGCGGTCCGACATCCCTATGAGTGCTGCTATTCGAATGCTAGGTACAATATATTCCATTGGCATGACAGCTTCCACACCATAGACTAACCAAAAAGGGGTTTGTCCCGTTAGTTTCTTGCACGTTGTTCTGTAAGCTCATAGTGTTGTAGGGACGCAGAGGTCCCAATCGCTTCCCTGCACATTGCACACTTTTGTAAGCGCGGTTTCTAGTATTTTGTTGAATGCCTCTATTGTCCCATTCGCTTGTGGGTGATATGGTGTACTCTTATGATGATACACCTGGAATTCTTCTATGAGTGTGCTGATGGTTTCATTCAGGAAATTCATTCCGCGATCACTCATTAAGATTTTCGGATAGCCAAATCAGGTTAACATGTTTCCAAACAAAAATTTCGTTGTCGTAGCAGTTGTGCGGTCTTTCACTGGCTGCTCTTCCACCCATCGTGTCAAGTACTCCGTCACGATGATGATGTAGCACGCGCCCGTCTTTCCCTGAGGTTTGATCTGTCCCATAAAGTCAATTGCCCATTTTTCAAACAACTACAGTGTCATTTGTGGATTTAACAGCATTTCGTCCATCCGCGATGGTTTACCCGTCCTCCGACATATATCGCATGCCTTATAGTGCGCTTTCGAATCCTTTTGGAGGGTTGGCCACCATAACCCTGCGTGAAGAATCTTCTATGCGGTCGCGCGTCCTACATAGTGTCCTCCTACAATGCCCCCATGTGCTTCCGCAAGGATCTGACTCTGTTCAAATTCTGGTACGTATCTCTGCAATATCTCATCATTTCCCATTTTGTATAGGTGCCCCGCGATGACAGAAAAAATCTGTCGCGCGCACCACCAATTCCTTCTTCTATTGGATGGAGTATTCTTTTGACGTATTCCTTGATGTCAGAAAATGGATTATATCTTCGAAGTGCTCATCTGTGACGTGCACCACAAAGAGCTACACATCAGGTATTCCCTCCTCCAAATTAGTGGGTTCCTTGCCCGTCTTAATGCGCGATAAATGATCCGGTCCTGCATTCAGGCGTCCTGTCTTGACTACGACCTCAAAATCATATTCCTGGAACAATAACAGCCACCTACATATGCGCCCCCCCAACACAGGCTTATTAACTAGGTATTTCAGCGTGGAGTGGTCAGTATACATATTGAAATGTCCTCCTAACAAATAATGTCGGTATTTTTGGAGCGTAAACACCATTACCAACCCCTCACGCTCGGTGGTAGAATAGTTCTTTTCGGCTTTAGACAATCTTCGACTTGTAAACGCGATAGGGTGATCCATGCCCTCTGCGCCCTCCTGTGCGAGTACTGCTCCCAATGCAATACACGATGCATAAACATGTACATGAAACTCTGTTGGGTTGTGTTATATTGTTTCCACAACGAGCCCACGTAGTTAACCCAGGGTTAGAGGAGGGGAGGTCACAGGGGGTTTGAGGTGTACCCGTAACCCTACTTTATGGGGTCTGGGGCAGCGCCTCGAAAAATATGTTTTTGGACCCTATGTTAGGTTGGGTGGACCCATCTATGGTTTTGTATATGATTTTCGCACATATCTTTTGGACGCGATGGTTTTTGGTCCATGGTTTTGGATGTGATGGTTTTCGGTCCATGGTATTGGATGCTTTGGCATGTATAAATATGTATTGTAACATTGAAAGGAACATAATGAAAAATCAAGCTGGTAGTCCCGATTTTGGTATCCAGGGGAAAATATCTGTGTCTATGTGTTTTATGTGTTATGCTCTCGCATTGTTTATTTTATGTGTTTTAGAATTTGTATGCAAGTAATTTCTGTCCGGGGTTAAAACCTACATTTGGTATCAGAGTAGTTTTGTCTTCAAGGGGACGCCTTTGTTGCTGAACGGTTTCGCTCGGGCCCATGGTAAACCCTATTCAGTGGGAGATCTGCGAGATCAATTCTGATGGTGAAAGAAGATGGCAAGCAGTGGAAAGATAGAGATCGAGAAATTTAATGGCCTGAGTTTTGAGTTGTGGAAACTCAAGATGGAGGATCTGTTGGTGGATAAAGATCAGTGGATCATGGTAGATATGGGTACTAAACCAATGGGAATGTCTGATGAAGAATGGAAGAAGTTGGATCAGAAGGTACAAATCACAATACGATTATGTGTCTTAGATTCAGTATTGCTAAATGTATCAGGGGAAGCTACAACGAAGGCTTTGTGCAAGTTAGGGACTTTGTACCAATCTAAGTCTCTGGTGAATAAATTGTTCCCACAGAAAAAGTTGTATAACCTGAGGATGAAAGATGGAGACTCGGTGACAGAGCATTTGAATGCATTTAATACTGTGGTAAGTCAATTATCATTTGTTGATATTAAAATTTTAGATGAAGATAAGTGCATCAGTTTTTTGTGTTCTCTACCAGATTCGTGGGATAGTCTGGTTATTAAAATAGGTAGCAATGCAATTGCCTTGCAGTTTGATGAAATAGTCTTAGCCTTGCTAACGAAGGAGATGAGACAGAAAAATATGGAGAGCCAGAATGGTGATGCCTTGGCTGTACGAGGACGATCCCAGAATAGAAACAAAAATAAGTCATCAAGTGGGAGATCCAAATCTAGAGGGAGATCTAAATCTCCAGGAAAACCTGTAAAGGTGGTGCGTTGGAAATGCGAAAAGGAAGGGCACTACAAAAGGGACTATAAATCTAAATCTCCTGATAAAGGAAAGGGATCTGGTGATGCTCCTTCTACAGAGGCAAAAACCACCTCAGATGAAGGTGGGGATGTGTACTTGGCTTCTTCAAGTACACATGTAGATCGTGAGGCATGGTTGATTGACTCAGGTGCATCCTTTCACTTCACTCCCTATAGAGAGTGGTTCTACGAGTATGAGAAATACGATGGTGGTGATGTCTTCTTAGGGGATGATAGGAAGGCTATAATCATTGGTCACGGAAAAGTAAAGTTGAAGTTGCAAGGTGGATGGGTTAGAACACTTCCGGGTGTTTTTCATATTCCTACATTGGCTATAAATCTGATTTTTGTAAGCAAGCTGGATGATGCAGGTGTAAAGACAGTGTTCGAGATAGATACTTGCAAGATGGTTCGAGAAGCACTGGTATTGATGTGGGGAGTTTGGATTGGAACTCTGTACAAGCTGCAAGGTAGCACTTTTGTTGATGGGTGCAACAGTTATGTGTTTCCTGAAAGTGGAGCTGAAAATCTAGTGGTCTCTGGAGAGAGCACCATGCTGTGGCATCAAAGGCTTGGACATATTGGAGAGAAGGGCCTTCGAATACTTCATGGTAAAGGTATGGTAGAAGGTATGAGTAATAGCTCTTTGGATTTTGATTTCTGTGAAAATTGTGTATACAAGAAGCAGAATCGTGTGAGTTTCCCCTCTGGTGGTAAGAGGGCGAAACATATATTAGAGCTTGTGCACAGTGATGTGTTTGGACCTGTGAAGGTTCCATCATTGGGTAAGTCTGTGTACTATGTATCATTTATAGATGACTTCTCAAGGAATACATAGATATATTTCCTTAAGAAGAAATATGAAGCCTTTGACAGGTTTAAAGAATTTAAGGCTCTCGTGGAAAATCAGACAGAAAAGAAGATAAAGGTGCTAAGGACAGATAATGGTGGAGAGTTTTGCAACAAGGAATTTGAAGAATTTTATAAGAAGTGTGGTATAGCACGATAGAAGACTATTCCATATACACCTCAGAAAAATGGAGTTGCAGAAAGAATGAATACGATGTTGATGGAAAGGGAAAGAAGCATGCTCAATGGTGTCGGGTTAGGACAGGAATTCTCGGTAGAGGTGGTGGATATTGCATGTTACCTGGTCAACAGATCACCTTCATCAGTGTTGGAGGATAAGATTCCACAAGAGGTATGGACTGGTAAGAAACCCTCTCTTTCACATTTGAGGGTATTTGGATGTGATGCATATGTACATGTTTCAAAGGAGAAACGAATGAAGTTGGATAGTAAATCTGAAAAGTGCATCTTTATTGGATATAAGGATGGTTTAAAGGGTTATAAGCTTTGGAACCCAATCACAAGGAAGGTTGTGTACAGCCAAGATGTGGGGTTCTGAGAAGTAAAAGATGTTATTAAACATGAAGTCCAACCAAAGGAACGTGAGAAGATAGAGTTTGAGCTTAAGGAGGAAGAATCAGACTCTACAGCAGAGGAGGAATCAGGAGATGAAGAGCCACAAACTTCGGGTGTGAAAAGATCAGTTCGAGAAAGAAGGCAGCCAGAAAGGTATAGTCCATCTGTTTTTTGTTCAAATTTTGCTTTATTTATTACTGATGATGATCCCAGAACTTTGAAGGAAGCAGTAGATTCAGAGGATGGCAAGCTCTGGAAAGAGGCCATGGTTTATGAAATGGCATCTTTGCACAAAATGAGGCTTGGGATCTAGTGGAGTTGTCGGCTGGAAGGAAACCCATTGGCAGCAAATGGGTCTTCAAGAAGAAGACAAATGCAAAAGGAAGGGAGGAGAAATACAAAGCTCGGTTAGTAGAAAAAGGTTATTCCCAGGTGCCGGAAATTGATTTTGGTGATATTTTTTCTCTTGTTGCCAAGGTAACTTCTATTAGATTACTTTTATCTGTTGTTGTTTCTTTCGATTTTGAGGTAGAACAGATGGATGTGAAGACAACATTTCTTCATGGGGATCTGGAAGAGGAAATCTACATGAAGCAACCTGAAGGCTTTGGGGTGAAGAGTAAGAAAGAACTAGTATGCAAGTTAAAGAAGTCTCTGTATGGGTTAAAACAGTCACCAAGGATGTGGTATCATAAATTTGATACATTTATACGGGGACTTGGCTTCACCAGAAGCAAAGAAAATCATTGTGTGTATTTTAAATTAATTGGTGACCGTGTTATTTATTTGGTCTTGTATGTGGATGATATGTTGCTGGTTGAAAATGACAGAAATTATCCAGGATATGAAGACCCAATTGTCCTCCAAATTCGACATAAAAGATATTGGTGTTGCAAACTATATTTTGGGCATGGAAATTAAAAGAGATCAGGCAAAGAGGAAGCTCTGGTTAAACTAGAGGAAGTATGTGGAGACAATACTGCAGAGGTTTAATATGCAGGATAGTAAACTGGTGAAGGTTCCTATTCCTGTAGGTGTGAGGTTATCTGCTGAACAGTGTCCCAAGACACAAGAAGAGGAACATGACATGTCCTATGTTCCATATGAAAGTGCATTCAGTAGCCTAATGTATGCAATGGTCTGTACTAGACTAGACATTGCACATGCAGTGGGAGTATTGAGTAGGTTTATGTCAAAACCAGGGAAGGAGCACTGGACAGCAGTGAAGCGGGTTTTCAGCTATTTGTGTGGCACTAGTGATTATAGTTTGTGCTACCAAGGAAGATCAGGATTGGACAAAATGTTGGATATTTGTAGCTTTGTTGATGCGCACTGGGTTGGAGATTTGGATTAGAGAAGATCTACAAGTGGGTATGTGCTTAACCTATTTGGAGGTGCAGTCAGTTGGATGAGTAAGAAACATTTTGTAGTGGCACTATCAACTATAGAGGTAGAATACATGGTAGCCACTCATGCAAGCAAGGAAGAAGTTTGGTTGCAGAGATTGTGTTCAAGTATAGGGTTAGTACAGGGAGCTATAAGGATAGACTGTGACAGCCAAAGTGCAATTTTCTTGGCAAAGAACCCCGCATATCATTCAAAGACAAAGCACATTGATGTTCAGTATCACTTTGTGAGGGATATGATAGAATACATAAAGGTGTTGCTGGTAAAGGTGGACACTTTGAAGAATACTACAAATGCATTGAAAAAATCTGTCAGTTCTGAGAAGTTCTATTGATGTAGAGAGACAACGAGCATTTCAGGGTTGGAAAAATGACTAAGCTCTCTTGTGGCCCCCTGTGGAAAGAAAACAACAAGTGGGAGAATGTTGGGTTGTGTTATATTCTTTCCACGACTAGCCCACGTAGTTAACCGAGGGTTAGAGGGGGGGAGGTCGCAGGGGGTTTGAGGTGTACTCGTAACCCCACTTTATGGGGTCCGGGGTAGCGCCCCGGAAAATTTTGGTTTTGGACCCTATGTTAGGTTGGGCGGACCCACCTATGGTTTTGTGTATGATTTTCACACATGTTTTTTGGACGCGATGGTTTTCGGTCCATGGTATTGGATGCTTCGGCATGTATAAATATGTACTGTAACATTGAAAGGAACATAATGAAAAATCAAGCTGGTAGTCTCAATTTTGGGATCCAGGGGAAAATCTATGTGTATATGTGTTTTATGTGTTATGCTCTCGCATTGTTTATTTTATGTGTTTTAGAATTCGTATGCAGGTAATTTCTGTACGGGGTTGAAACCTACAAACTCCACATCCCATTTTGTGAAGACCAGGGTTGGAGCGGAAGCCAATTTCCCCTTTAGGACATCCAAACATCATGCAATTGTCATTCCAGCAAAATGTAACATCCTTTTTCAATAGCTTTTCCATCGGCGTTGTTATTTGGGCATAGCTTTTGATGAACTTCCTATAGTACCCTATATGTCCCAAAGTAGCGCATAGCTATTTAACACTTCGCGGTGCTTCCAGATTTAGAATAACATCAATATTTGCAGGGTCTACCATTAGCCCTTGTTTGCAGACCACATGTCCCAAGAGGTTCCCAAAGGGGACAAAAAATGTGCACTTTTTAAGGTTTAGTGCAATCTGGTGCCTTCATCAAGTATTCAACATCAAGCGTAAGCTTGCTACATGGTGCTTAACCAATCCAAAGATTGTCCAGTCATCCAGATAGACCTCCAGGAACTTGTGGATGTATTCTTTGAATGCGGAGACAACGATGCACGAAAAAATGGCTGGTGCGTTCTTCAGTCCAAATGGCACGACAGTGTGTTGAAGCATCCCCATTTTGTTGTGAAGGTTGTTTTTCTCCTATCTTCCAGCGCGATCTTGATCTAGTGATACCCCGAGAACCCATCCGTGAATGAGTATGCTTCTTGTCTGCCAACATTTTCCAATACCTCATCTATGAACGGTGTTGGGAATGGATAGTGTACACAGGAATCATTCAGCTTTCTGAGGTAAACACATATTCTTATTTTTCCCTTCTACTTTTTCTCCTGTACTACCATAGGACTCACCCAATTGAATTCTTCCACTAGTTCAATAATTCTGGCTGCAAGCATTTTGTCTAGTTCTAAGTGGACCTTTTCCTTATACTTAGGATTCAAGTGGTAAGGCCTCTGCTTGACCACCTTCGCATCAGGTTTTAGGGTGATCCTCATCATTCCTAAGTTGCCAACGATCCCTTTTAAGTTCGCAATTTTGGTCAGGAATAAGTATTGATATTCACGAAGTAACTCCACGACCTTATCAACCATGGCATCATCCCAATAGTCTCCAAGTGTTGCATACTTTGGTTCCACCTCTGTTCCAATGTTTACTTGTTTTATTTTTAGCAGCGAGGTGATGTCGGGGTCCTCAATCAAGGGTCCTTGAACCTCACGACAACCTTCTATTTCCGGAACGTTAAGATGTTGTGGGCCTTCATCATGCTCCTAGACATTTACATTGTAACACTCCAGCATGCAACCCAACTGTGTCGCCCATTCTGGCTGAATCATATCTATTGGCTCCTGGGGTATTTTGAAGATAACTACTTTTACTGCTTGTAGCGCATCATCAACAATATCCCACCAACAATCTTCAAATGTGAAAGTTAACATAAATCCCTCGCGCAAAATATCCCATTCACTCATACCATGGCGGAGCTCTGTCTCAGTATACCAATTCATGGGTATGACATCTAGGGTATGACAGAACAAATGAACCCATTCAGGCTATGGCTCCTCCCTGTAGGCCTTGGTCCATTTCGTGAGGTGTGTACGTGGATCATCCTATCCATCATACTTGTCTGCTAGCCACATCTATGGTTTCCAAAATCGTAGCTGCATCATCCTTCTACATCCGTGCCAATCCTCAAAGATTTTCTTATGTGTACCCCACCATCTTGTAGGCGTAGCGTGCAGTGCCCATTTCAGAGCATCAAAACGCTGTTGTTCTCGCACTTCGCTCTCAAATTTGTTTAGAAATTCATCCACCACCATCAACCCGTCGTACCTAGGTAGATCCCTTATCTCCGTTGTCACGCAACGCAGTGATCTTACCATCATGTTGCAATTGAGCGTTGTTACTTCGTGTAGCTGATTCTGCCATCGTTCTATTTCTTCATCTGAATCCAAAGTGTAGGAGCTTTTGCATTCCCACAAAATCCTACCATCTGTTGTTGGATTCACCCAATTCTTCTCTCGCGCGGTTATCTTATAAATACAATCGAGATCGTCATCACTATCATCATCGCGCACCGGTTTAGTGTATCACGCTCCTGCGGTAGAATCTAGCACTACTACTATGTGTAGTGAATTTTTCTCAAAGATCATTTTGTGCTTCTTCAGATTTATGATTCTATTCATATCAGTGGCCCAGTCTATGCCCAGTAGTGTAGGATAGGGATTGCTATCGTCGACAATCTCTATCACTTCAAAATCTGCCAGCGTGCTCGCCCCTTCAATATCCACCATTACTCCTTGCAATCTTCCCATGGGTAAGATCTTATACTGGTTTTCCATTCATAATTGAATAAGAGAGCATTGTAGTGTGGGTCGTCCCATGCATTCCCATGTTTGTTTTGGCAGTACATTTGCATTTGATCCAAGATCCAGAATTACTTGATCCATTTCATACTCTCTGATTTGCACAGTCAATCTCATTTCCCTTCCTGTTCGCAATGCATGATTTTCAAGTTTCCAGACTACGCACGGTTCTCCTGACCCGCGCACCTAGTGATAAGTTCCTGCAGTCCTTTTATAGCCTTGCTGTCGCGCAGCAGTTTCATGCATGTCTCCAAAAAGGTAGTGAGCATTGAAGGATCCATCCCTGGTTCTAGTTGATCCTTACTACCTGAAGTGGAGGCCTCCATGAAGCTCTTCTTAGCTTCCATGAATGTCTCCTTCATGCGGTCCAAATCAAATTCAGGTTCCTTTGCAGGAGCCTTCCGAACCCACGCACTTTCTTCTGGGTACTTACCTTTGTCATCTCCGATTGTGATACCACTTCAAAGCACTATGTTTACATTTGGGTACACTTCGCGCGGCTTAGACCTCATCATTTGTAGGTTCTAAGTCAGGGGAGGCTAGAGTACTCCTTTATCATGCAACCTCGCTATCAGTGTAGGGAAATCCTCCGTCTCATGATCAAATTGGGTACATTATAAACATGATGCTCTCGTCGACTTTGTACAATCGAGGGCATAGTGCCCTGACCCTTCGCAATTGTAACAGATGAGTTGTTTGTGACCCCTTCTTGGTCGCATTCCACCTTGACCTCGTCCACGCCCCTGAAATCCAGCACACGCCATCCCTGCATTAGGATCAAGGGCTTGTATTTCGATCTACACTCTATAGACAGGGGTCCAAACCATCATCAACTCGTAACTTCTACAGGTGAACTCATCATGGCCTATGGACCTGTAGAAATTACAAAACAATGGTTGGGACGTCTGCATATAATTCTGCAGTAGGTGACAATTATCCATAATGTGTTTTCCTCCTATTTGACAAATCATACACCATAATGTAGGAGACATGCTTGAGCCTGCTTTTGCCTCTAGTCTTATTGGCATCGGCCATCCTCCCGCCAAGTAATTCGCGAAAACTGGACAATGGTCCTTGTCATGCCCCTGGCCGTTACATTTTATGCACCATACTTCCTTGCACACCTCTGGCTGAGGTGTCCTGTCCTGTTTCAAACTCCGCATTTCCAAACACAAATTTTGCAGTTGCGCGTGGATTTGTTGGACTGCCAGACCATGATCTTGTACAAGGGTCTCGTGCAATCTCATTGCAATCTCCAAAGCTTCGAACTGGGTGAATAGATTTTGTTGTGACAATGTCGTCCTTAAATGCAGTGTTAGTGACGCTACAAACCATGCACGGCGTTGTCCATCTGTCAAAGTCATGTTGGATTCGCGAATCATACTCTTAAGTCTCTAGTTCCGATCCCATGGGGTCTCGCTCGAAAGCATCGTTATCTCCTTAAACCCGATAATCGATTGTGTCTCCGATTTTGGCCTGCTAAATTCCCTGTTCAGCACAGCCTGGATATTTGCGATCCTGTGTTTGGATAGTCATCAGAATGCTTAATGTACCACGTTAGTGTGCGATCCTGCAATGCACTTACCAGCGTAGCCTTCTTTATATTTTCATCTATGACTCCTTGTGCTTCCCATACCACCCTTACTACGAAACAAAATTGGTTTGAATCTTCATTCCCTACTCCTCTGAATACCGATAGTTTGATCGCGCTCGCCATATTGAACTGTGGTGGTGGCAGAGGTGGTGTGGGTGGAGAGGGGCGTGATGATGGTGAAACTGGTGGTGGTGTAGGTGGGGGTGGTATGAGTGGAATTCATTGTCTTATCAGAATGATCACGCTTCTCGAGAGACTTTCGCGAGCTCCTTCTCACTCTTCCGCGAGGGTGAAATCAAGGGACTAGTTTCTAATTCTTCACTACTTTCGTTTCTGTAGATCTTCCCACTTCGCGTAGTCCCAAACATTAATTTATTCGCATAACCCTCTTTTCACACAATACCATTTTAATCTAGATATTCAAAGATTTAATGTACTTATCTCGCTGTCCCTTGAGGAAGTGACGTTCCACCTCTGTATAGCTGACAATCATATCTACCGCGAACTCAGTGATAAATCCCCCTATAATTTGATCAAGCCAATGGTACACAGTGTGCATGATCTTATCTTCTGATGCTTCTAGTCTGCGCACTAATTCCAGAGTCTACACAATCAGTTGTCGAGCCTACACCTTCCATGATTGTCTGCTAGCTTCGTGATCCACTCATACAACTCAGAGGGGAAGGATGCAAAGAAAATTCCGTGGATTTCCGTATATAAGTAGCACTCTAACCACTGTTCCTTTGATACTTGCAGATTATTTTTTTCATGCGCCGCGAACTCGTGAATTTTCTTGTCCAACCACCCTTCAACTTCTTTCTTTGTTGGATTCTAGCTACACAACATCAGACATCCCTTATGCAGATTCTGGTCTCGGAAATGGAACCATTTTTTGGCTTGTTGGCGCCTGACCTAGGTTCATTGATGATTTAGCCAAATAATCTCGGTACTACTGGTCCTTTCAGAAACAGTCTGCGGAGCGTGGATTGAGGTCTCACCCGAAGTAGTATGGGAGGGTGCTAGAACCAGGTTTCTGCACCCTGGATATGTCTGATGATTTCAAGTGGTCCGCGGTTCGACCCTGCATGTATGTCGCTACGCGCACTTATCCTTACCTCACGGCCTGAGATACTGCCTTCGCACAACCTTACTCGGGCTCGAACAATGTTATTACCCAAGTCCTTCCTCGCAACCAATATTATGTGATTAACTGAACTTATTTATACACTTTTAGTTATATTCAACACTATCCATAATTCATATAAGTGCACACAGTAAATAAACAGTATAATTGCAAGTCATATCAAACATTTAATAACTTAGAATAGATACATAGGATTCAGGTAAAACTTCTCTTTTTTATTTTCTTCCTTCTGTTATAAACTCTACACTACCCTGCGCACTCAGCTGCAAGGATCCGCGCACTCAGCTCCGGACACTACTAGGCCTATACGCACTCAGCTACAGAGCCTCTTCCTACTACTACGACCCAAGACACTTAGACTCTTGCTCTACACTTTGTTATCGTCTAGACTTGATCTGGATTTAGACAGGAACGCAATAGATTATAGAGATAACCATAAATACAGAGATGCAATAACCATAAACACAGAGATGCAGCGGAAATAATGCTTCATTTCATTAATGGAAATTATTGAAATATGCTTACAACCAGAAATGGAAATAAACCAGCTAGGGCGATGGTAGCTTATCTCTGAGAAGAGATGTGCGGCTACATGCCTCTAAACTGTTCCGAACTGTGTTACAATGAGGCTCGAGGGCCTATTTATTGTTGAGAAACAATGGAAAACCCTTCACATCCCGAAACCTAACCCTAGAAGATGAAACGCCAAATTGTGGGCCCCGTTTGGGTAAATTGGTACATCAATTTCCCGGGGTCGTAACTTTGGCATATGATCTCTGTTTGACGCGTACGATAGCTCGTTAGAAAGATCTATCCGAGTACTACCACTTTGGGAGGCAACGTCGGTCCATGGACCCATGTTGCCCCAGAATCCCAAAAAAACGTCGTTTAGGGCCTCAAAACGGCTCCGGAAGTTCAGGACCCGAAAAACTGCTAAAAATAGTAAACTGTGCTACAATTTAGGAAACTGAAAAGACTGAAAGAGATAGTTGTGGGGGTCCAAATGGGTTGGTGGGTGGCCACCAACATCCACCTGGATCAAGACTCCATTTGTTGGTTCCTCTCCTTCATTTTACAACTTAGAGCCTCGCTGTATTTATACAATCCCATGGTCTGTAGACCATGGTTAGGCCGACACTACATTCAAAACGTAGGGCGGAAAACCCTATGACTCTAACATATAATTCACGCTTTGCACCCGCAATTCGCAAAGTTTTTACAACAATAACAACTCAAAACTTGGGCCTTAAGCCCCAAAACATGTTGTGGGGGGATTCCATGCCCAACAAACTCATACAAAGTGCTAGACTAAGAATAAATGAGGTCTAAGTACTGGGCACAAGAAATGGCTTGTTCTTCAGTAACGCATCCACCCATATCTATATCGCAAGAAATTGGAGTGACGAATGACTTGGTAAACCATTCAGTTTGCAACTGATAAGAAATCTTGAATTTTATCAAGCGATGCCTACGTCTCCATTCATGGATGTGATCAGATATGTGCATCGCAGTATCTTTCTTGAGCGATGTAAGAAAATAGGTGCCAGTTTCATAGCAAACTGACAACTGGAAATGCGTGAGGAAAGCCATGGCTAAAGAGTTGAAGTCATGGTAAGTACTTCGAGGGAGCTCAATGTACCACTTGGCTGCAGCACCTGTAAGGGTTCGTTGGAAAAGACGGAGATGAATAGAATCATCAACGTAGGAATTTGAAGAGCACCAGAGGTGATATGTCATCACATGGGCTTGAGGATATTCTTTTGCTTTCCCATCGAACTTCAGACAATCACTCGGGATCTTGGACAGAACCGAAGGCCAATATGGAGAATGAAGAATTGGATCATTCGTGAGTCGAGACACATCTGGCAACTCTAATGTAGCCAAGAATGGAAATTGAGTATTGAAAGGCATGGGAGGTCGATAAGCAAGTCCAACCGGAGCAGCCCATCCCTGTTGGTAAGGATTTCGGCCCCATAGTGGAGGGTTTTGGCCGTATGGCATTTGATTTTTCCCCCACTGTAGGTTACCTTGGTTGTAGGGAGGATTTTGACCTTGAAAGCCTTGAAACTGTTCAGACATAGGTTGCTGATAAGAAACATACGGGTTACAAGGTTGTTGAGCCTGTTGACCTTGGACATACTGCACCTGTTGTCCCTGAACATATGGGTTTTGAACTTTCTACCCCTAAACAAGAGGATTTTGGACCTGATGTCCTTGGACATAAGAATTATGCACTTGTTGTCCTTGAACATAGGGATTTTGGACCTGTTGCTCTTAGAAAAAAGAATCAGAACCTGTTGCCCTTGGACATTAGGATTTTGGGTCTGTTGCTATAAGACTTGACCTTGACCTTGTCCCTGCAAGGGTTGACCCATTTGATATGTATATAAGGGTTTCTGCTACCCGGGTTGGTTCTGCTACTACAAGGGTTGACCTTGCGGTTGCAAAGATTGTCCCTGCAGCTGTGGAGGTTGGCCTTGCGAAGACATAGGTTAGGAGGTTTGTTGAGCATACTGCATCTGCGACTGCATGGTTTGCTACAACTTTTGCGAGGGTTTCCCATGCGATTGTTTCCCTTGCTGCAGAGGTTGTCCTTGCTTCTGTAAGGGTACTTGAACAACTCCCGGATTAAAACCTTGAAAATTTCCGAACTGTATCTGGCCATGGCCACCCAGAAAATTGGACAAACCAGGCTGAACATACTGTCCAGGCTGAAGGACATAAGGCAGATTGACCATTCCTTTAGAACCATATGGAACATAAGGAGCTTGGTACTGAACCGGAGCCTCATAAGGCTGCTGATACTAGAAATTGCTTGACCCAGATGGACCAATGGGATTTTGGACCTATTAGTACTGGACATTGCTCGATCCAATAGGGTTTTGGATAGCACCAGAAGAAGGCTAGTTCATACCAACCATGTGAGCCTATGAGCTACTCAAATTAGTTGTGCCTGGCACTATAGAAACACTCAAATTATTCCCCCAAGGCAGTGGCACAACTTGTCCGCTTACTAAAGGGGTCGAAGAACTGATAGCAACGTGCCTCAAGACCGTCGGTTGAACCGGAAGGGTGACTTGGAGGAATGAGACAAGAGGGTTCGGAATGGTGGGTTGCAGCGGGACTGAGGTAACTGTAGAAACCATTGTTTGTTGGGAGGTCGGGTTCTAAATGAACGGACGTGTGGTAGGCATAGCGCCATGCGCCCAACTAGGGTTGTGATAAAGCATTGAGGCACTAGGTGTCCCTGAGACCAACTATCCCAAAGTCACATAACTAGGTGGCAAATCTCAATACACACTGATGGGAATTCTCCCCGGGTAGGGGAAACCTTCAAGAGGAAATTGATGTTCTTCCCCTTCGACAGTGTGTGGAGTAGAAACTTCTGATTGATCTGGAGAGGTAATTGGAGCTTTGCCTTCGGGTTCCATAGCTGGGAACAAGCGACGAGGAAGGACCAAAGATGTACGAGGGGATAATTCCAAAGGAACACCTGGCTGATCGTACAAACTGTACGGACGCTGTAGTGATATCACAACAGGGTCGAACAAAGGGTTCAGGGGATATATAGCTAGTCCAAGCTGACCTTTAGTAGTCAGCGAACTCTCAGGAGTCTAGACATTTTTTCTGGAGATTTCGGGCCAATATCAGCAAGTGAAAGTATATGCAATAGGTAGAGGACGAGAAGAAAAAGGTTGAATGCTCAGAACTATTTCGAGTTCAACACCTTGGTCCTCGAGTGACTTTGGTAATTCAGGAAAAGGCTCCTCAGACAAATTTTCAGACGGAGGAGAGGAAGAGGAACTAGGTGAACCAGATGGTTTAGCCACGATGACCTCGTCTTAGTTAACATGAAAAGCAAGATAAATTTCAAGGCTTTAAAATGTACTTTAAGGAAAACTCATGATTTGGACTAGAAAAGACTAACAGGATTTTATAAGGTCTTGGGCAATAATTTCTTAAGACGCATAAATAAATTGGTGCTCTTTCATCTTTTAAGAGTTGAGAAACAAGCAAAGATGACTCTATCACTTTCGATTGGAAACAAGCTCGAAAGGACAAGCGCTTGAATGATATTTTAAATTTAATGAGTCAAAAAGATCAAATGACTACTATGGATGATCTAGGTAAAAAGGGTTACCAGGGAACCATGAACTACAATATACCTTTTATGAAACCAACTCACAAAAAGATAGAAAAGATAGTTGAACGCCTTAGCATTCAACCTCTTCAAGGGGGCAACCTCCTTTACATTACACAAATGAACAATTCTTGGATGATTCAAATGACAAAACCTCCTTTCTATATATATAAGGGGTCACAATATAACCAAGCCGACCTAACAATAATAATATAAAGGCACAAAAATAACAATAGAGGGATTCTATGGGACACAGTAATAACAATATGGGGACAATATGGGCACAACAATATTAATAAGGGATACAATTACAATAGTAATGGGGGCATCACTAGTATTATAGGGACCTAACATGCCCCTCTCCTTCAAAAAAGTGTTGTCCTCAATGATTGAGTAGTTCTGGATGCTTCTGTATAAAATTCTCATCCTCCCATGTGGAATCTTTAGCGGATAAGTTCTTCCACTTGATGAGATACTTCGAAATGGATCGATTTCATAGCTGTCGAGTTTCTGTTTCTATGGCTGCTTCCGGTTCCAATATAATTTTTCCTTCCTCGTCAAGTTCTCGCAATATTGTTTGAATTGGGAGCTTTTCGCCTATAACTTTCTTTAAACATGAAACATGGAAAAGTGGGTGCACTTGAGAAGCTGCAAGAAGCTCCAATTTGTATGCCATAGTACCAATCTTTTGCAACACCTTGTATATACCATAATACTTTGGTGATATTTTATTATCCTTCTTAGCTTGCTTGAGGGACATTTGTTTATATGGTTGTGGCCGTAGGAATACCCAGTCACCTACATGAAAACTTCTTTCGCTGCGATGTTGATCTGCTTGTTGTTTCATTCTATTCTGTGCCAACATGAGGTTATTCTTTAAGAGTTGGAGAACTTGTTGTTGATGCTCGATGTGATGTTCCACTGCTTGAACCTTAGAAGTTTCTCTTAAATATGATTTGATGGATGGTGGCTTATATCCATAAAGTGCCATAAATGGGGTCATTTTTGTCGCAGTATGGAAGGAAGTGTTATACCACCATTCAGCCAGAGGCAACCATTTGACCCATTGTGTATGTTTATCAGATACAAAGCAATGAAGATATCCTTCCAAACATTGTCTACTATCTCAGTTTTCCCATCAAATTGAGGATGATAAGATGAGCTATGAGCTAACTGAGTACCAAGACAAGAAAATAATTATGTCCAAAAATTTCTAGTAAAAATGGGATCTCTGTCACTTACAATAATCTTTGGATTTCCATATAGCTTTTGAATTGTTTCCATAAATGCAGTAGAAATTGTATTGCCTTTGAATGGATGTGATAATGCACAAAAGTGTGCATACTTGATAAGTTTGTCAACTACCACCATGATGACACTCTTTCCCTTAGACTTGGGTAAACCTGTGATAAAATCCATTGAAACCTCCTCCCAACGTTGGCTTGGAATGGATAAAGGTTGTAATAGACTTGGTGTCTTAATTGTTTCAGCTTTATTTTGTTGGCAAACCAAACATTCCGCCACAAACTTTTGAATATCTGATTTAAGGCCATCCCAAAAAATTCATTCTTAACCCTGTGGTAAGCTTTTAAAAATCCTGAGTGCCCTCCTAAGGGAAAAGCGTGCAATTCCAAAAGAATCTTTTGTTTGAGTTGGGAATTCTTAGAGAGGTATAAGCGATCTTTGTACCATAACGAATCATTTTTCCAGCTAAATGTATCGGATGTACTAGAATCTTGTTGTAATTTTCGAATAAGTGCCCACACTTCTTCATCATTCTTCCATTCCTCCCTTACTTCGTTTATCCAATTTGGTTGGATAATAGAAATGGAACACAACAATGCTTCCACATCCTCATCCTTTCTTGAGAGTGCATCTGCCACAACATTTTGCTTCCCTTCTTTGTAGATGATTTCAAAGTCATAACCCAACATCTTTGTGACCCATTTTTGTTGTTCTTCAGAGGATAATCTTTGTTCTAAAAAGTATTTAAGGCTATCATGATCCGTTTTTACCTTGAAGTGTCTTCCCATTAGGTAGGGTCGCCATTTCTTAAGTGCATGTAGTATTGCCAACATTTCCTTCTCATAAATAGCTTTGTGTAAATACTTTCCCTTGTTGGACGGCTTTCGAAAGTAATGGGTCTTTCATCTTGCATTAAAACAACACCAATTCCATTTCCTGAAGCATCACATTGCACAATAAAGTTTTTTGTGAAGTTTGATGTAGCTAAGACCGGTGCTTGGCACATTGCCTCTTTAAGATGTTCGAAGGCCTTTGTTGCTTTTGGAGTCCATGAAAATGCATCTTTCTTCAATAATGTTGTTAGAGGTGCTGCTATTTTCCCATAATTATTAAGAAACTTGCGATAATACCCAGTCAACCTGAGATATCCTCGCAAATGATTTATGGATGTGGGGATTTTCCATTCCTTAATGGCTTTAATTTTGCTAGGGTCTACCTTAACTCCATGAGATACAATATGACCCAGATATTCCACCTCTTGTACTCCAAAGAAACATTTGGATCTTTTTACATATAATTGTTTCTCCTCCAATAGTTGTAGCACCCTATCAACATGTTCAACATGATCCTTCTAAGACTTGATGAAGATTAGTATATCATCAAAAAATACTAACACAAATTTTCTAAGGAAGGGTTTGAAAATGGAATTCATCAAACCTTGAAATGTAGAAGGTGCATTGGTAAGGCCAAAAGGCATGACCAAAAATTCATAGTGAGCCTCATGAGTTCTAAATGTTGTTTTTGGAATGTCTTCAGTCTTCATTCTGATTTGATGATATCCTGAACAAAGATCCAACTTGGTGAATGGTGAAGTAAATTGATCCCTGCAATTCATCCAATAATTTGTCAATAACATGAATGGGAAACTTATCTTTAATAGTGAGCTTGTTGAGCTCCCTATAATCCGGACACATGAGCCATGATCCATCCTTCTTATGCACCAATACTACTGGAGCAGAGAAAGAACTTTGGCTAGGTTGAATTATACTAGCCTCTAACATTTTTGCAACCATGCGTTCAATTTCACTCTTTTGGGAATAGGGATACCTGTACGACCTGATGTTTGGAGGAACACTTTCTGGAATCAAATGAATAGCATGATCATGATCACGAAGAGGTGGGAGACCTTTGGGAGTCTCAAATACATTGGAATGATTGTGCAAGACTTTTTGTAGATCTAGAGAAATAGATGATTTCGATGTGGAAACATCTAGTGAACATAATTGTGCAACTACACCTCATTGTTCCTTTTTTAGAAGTTTTTTCATACCATTAGAGTTGATTATCTTTCCCTGTTTCCTTGCAATACCCCTTAATTCAACTTCCTTTCCTTCTGCATAAAATTTCATGAAAATTTCTTGAAAGTTAAAAGCTATTGTACTCAAGGATTGTAGCCATTGAACTCCTAGTACAACATCAACACCTCCCATTGGAATGGAAAGCGTTGGGCTATTCAATACATATTCTCCCATGGATAGCTTGATATTATGGCACTTTCTAGAGAAATTTATTGTTCCTCCACTTGCAACCATCACTTGACACTCTAGTGCTAGATATGGGAAGAAATTTAATTCTTTTGCTATCTTACAATGAATAAAATTGTGGGTACTTCCTAAATCAATCAACACTATTACCTTTTTCTTCTTGATATGTCCTTCTATCTTGATGTTTTAGGGAGTGGTAATTCCAGCCAATGCACTACAAGATATGGTCAGATTCATTTCTTGTTTATCTAGGTTTTGTTCCTAGCGTATATCCTCTTCTTTTGACTTTTCTTGTTCATTTTCTTCTTCCTCTTCACGATCTATGTAGAATAATTTCTTCTCAGCACACTTATGATCTTTAGTGTATTTGTTATCACAACTACAACAAAGCCCTTTTTCTCTTTTTTCTTCCAATTTTTGTGGTGTCAACCTTATAGGTTGTGGAAGGCTAGGGGCAACAACAATTCCATATTTATAGTTGTGAGTGTTAGGCTTCATGGTTGCCATAATTTTGCTTTCCATTTTTCTTGCTAACCTGAATGCCTTCTCCAATAAATTAGGTTCCCAAAGGCGAACATCATGTTGGATATTCTCCTTTAAAGTCCCTATGAACACATCAATCCTATGTTCCTCTAGAATATTTTTTACCCTTATGTTCAATTTTTGGAACTCCTCAATGTGCTCCATCATTGAACCCTTTTGATTGAGACTTATCAATTGGCTAAAAAAAGTGTTGCTTTTTTTATCCTCATAATGTGTTGTCATTTCTTCCGTAAAAATTGCCCAAGTGACAATTTGTTTATGAGAGCAAAGCCATTGATACCATACAAACTGATTTGGTTCCAAATATAAAGTTGCAATACATACCTTTTGTGTGTTTTGCACATTATTGAGATCGAAAAATTGCTTCATCTGTAGTATCCATGTTGCAGGATCCTTGCCATCAAACTTTCTCATATCGATTTTAGGAATATGGTGGGTCTTCGATCCAATATTAGAGTCTATGAAATCATAATTAACATTTCTTTTGTTCTCATCATGAGTTTCCTTTACTACCCTTTCACCATTAGTGACCATTTCTTGTAGCAACTTATTCAAATTTATCTTCAATTCTTCCATCTTATCATCCATGCCATCCATCTTAGCGTCCATGCCATTCATCTTAGCTTCCATGCCATTCTTTAAACCATCCATCTTAGCTTCCACGCCATACATCTTAGCTTCTACATCTTTCTTTAAACCATCCATCTTATATTCTGTTACTTTTTGTGCGAGTGACATTTGTTGCACTTGGTCTCGTAATTTTGATATATCATGTTGCATTTCTTCCTCTTCTTCATGAGTCATGCTAGAGCTTTCAGGTTTCTTACTAGGTGTTTGCATTTTCTTTCCTCAGGGCATCAATTACCGATAATAATTCTTTATTATGCCCTTTGAATTCCTTCAACTAATTTTTCAAACCAAGCTTATGCAAAATTAAAAAAAAAAACTACACACCTTTTTTCACTTTGTAGGAGCTCAATATTGAATCTGATGTATCTCTATAATTTCGGATCATCTAGTTCTGAAATTGCGACCTGTAGTAGCCTTTTGTGTCCTATTTCCAATGCCACTAGTCTGATCGAATTTAGATTCTCCAAGGCGGGGTTATGCAAAATCTCCCAAGATGACCTGACTATAAACCTTTCCAGAAGAGCGAACTTGTATGAAGTGCCATGTGTCACTGTTTTGACCTTAGTATCTGAAAAATATACACAGGAAACTACAGTCCATCCTCTTTTTGTAACTTCTTACGAAATTTCAATCTGATGCTCAAAACAGAAGTTATGACAATTTTCCCCAAGTCACCTGTCTGTAATGAAATTCTGGAGTCTGCAAAAAGGCCAACTTCCTCAGATCATATCTCCACAAATATAGCGCAAAATTCTCTACAATTCGGACCTGAGGTTCATAACGATTTCATCCCAAATGAGTTTTTTTTTAGCGTCCGAAATGTCATAGAAAAAAGTTATAGCATAAATGCCACGATGACCTGTTTGGAGCAGCGAAACCTTAGAATTCAATGCTCTGATACCAAATGTTATGAAAACAACTAACAAAAAGATAGAAAAGATAGTTGAACACCTTATAATTCAGCCTCTTTGAGGGGGCAACCTCCTTTACATTACACAAATGAACAATTCATGGATGATTCAATTGACAAAACCTCCTTTCTATATATAAGAGTCTAAGGGGTCACAATATAACCAAGCCGACCTAACAATAATAATATAAAGGCACAAAAATAACAATAGAGGGATTCTATGCGGCACAATAATAACAATATGGGGACAATAGGGGCACAACAATATTAATAAGGGATACAACTACAAAAGTAATGGGGACATCACTAGTATTATAGGGACCTAACAATACCTCCTGGTGAACTGAGAAGTACAGGCATGCAATCTCCCTGAATGTCGTGTTAGGTGTATCACATTTGCAAGGTGGAAGACTTAGCTTCCTATGGATAAAGGATTATAGCCTAGAGGGGTCTCCCTTTATACTTGACAGTATGAGGAGCACAAGTCTGTACTAGCGTTGTCTAGTGCCAAAGCTAATAACAACTGCTAGGTTTAAAGATGTCTGAACACGTATCTAACCTAGACCTTCTAAATGTGATCGTTAGGTTTCAAATGTGCCTTAGGTTAATTGAGTTCATTTTAAAGTTTATCTTGAATTATGTCTTGTTTTCAGGCCTTAGTGATGTGACTCAAAAAGTCCTAAATGCAACTAAACGAGACAAGACTCTTTAAATTTGATGAATTCTATACACTAGAGAGAGTAGAAAATACAATCAAATGCAAACAACCAATCAACCAAAAGAAAAATGATTTTTCACTCCTTCACTTTTAGAAAAATAAACTAATGAAAAATTCATTCCAATTCCTAGTTTCCTAACAAGTACACTCCAAATAGTCCTTTCAAAAGTAAAGAGGATTCTTCTTTCTTTTCACATGCAAATGCAATTCTAGTCTTTGATGATGCTTACTAACATAACACATTAACGCAACAAACTAGAATTACATAATTTTCATGAAATGAAAAAATGAATTTCTCATAAAACACTTCAATGAAAATTTTTCAAGACAATCGATTCTCAAGCAAATGAAAAACACAAAAAGGGAATCTCTTTCAAACTAATGACGAATGACTCTACCAAAAACAAGACAAACAATGTGATCTATGTTGGAAAAGAGACATTTAGACAAGAAAATGAAACTTTTCAAACTTGTGTAATGGAGACCCAAAGCAATAAGAGGACTATAAATGAAATGCAAGGAGTAAATGCACCAACAACTTGACTCACTGAGTTCACAATCAGCTAAATGGATGACAACCTAGATGCCCTAGGGCCACAAACCATCCAAGGACCCAAGAAATCAAGCAAAAAGAAGGCAAGTCAACAAGCAAATAAACCAAGTGAAATGCAGCTTTCCAGTCAGGGAGAAGATAGTCTAAACAACTTATAAGGCAGAAATCAAGAGAGCAAGACACACTAGCCAAGATCTGGGGTGAACCCTAATCTTCACTTACAAGCACCAGCGTGACTGCCTAACTGACAACAAGTACCAAAAGGGGGTCGGCGCGACTTTTTCTGAGCATATCATGCTGATCGGTGTGATTGTCAGTGAAATAAGTGCATTGAGCAAGGATGCAAAGAAAAAAAATAAAAAAAATTCAGAAGTTGAGACTAGACTTGCTACTGTGAATTTCATACCCAAAGCAGTGAAAAAAGAAAAGCAGATAGAACTAAATGTTGGAAATAATACTGAGAGGGGGGGGGGGGGTGGTGAATCAGTATTAGTAAATCAATAACCTTTTCATTTCCATACTTAGATTCATATATGCTACTTCAGTTAAGGATACTTGCATTTATACGCAACTGTGTTTAATGCAACTAGCGTATATCCAGTAAACTTATAATTCAGTTAGTTGATCTTCAATGAGTGCATCAAGACATGATTAACCATATGAATAGTAAACAGGTGCATTAAAATAGAACAGATCATCACACATAAGAAACACACATGAACACCATGATATAAGGTGGAAATCCAATGTGGGTGAAAACCACCTGCTGCAATTCGTCTCTATCTTTTTTTAATAAGAAATTTCTTTTTACAATATTTATGTACTGGAGCAGTCTTATACTAGTACGCAGGCTTCTACCTGCAGAAGGCTACAACCTTCTCTTGTTCTCCAGTTTCTACTAGAAGGGAGCTACAACCATCTTAGCTCTTGTACTAGCTGATCCGTTTACTAGTACGTAGGTGCCAGCCTACTGAAGGCTCCAACCTTCACTCGTTTTCCAGTTGCTAATGGAAGGGAGCTCCAACCCCCTCGCTCTTATATAGGCCGATATGTTTACCAGTACGTAGGCATCGGCCTAAATAAGGCTATGATCTTCTCTCTTCCTCCAGAGACCACATTTCATAAATTTTCATAGTGGATACTCCTGAAGCACAACACCATAATTTGAAGGCCACGTTTCATCCAATTTTCATACTGGACACATCAATAACATTGAAGCGCAAAATCAATCACCACTACAATATAACCATCAACTACACTTGGATCATTCATTTCTGAATCACCCAACACTGAATCATTGAAACCCTGTCAACAAAACATAGTCACCAGAACACAGAGCAGAACACAGAACTATACAACAACAGCCAGATCCAACTGCAACTTTAAATATCATATCTCATAATGTATACACTACTATGATGAACCAAAATGGCATACATATGCGCTTTTACCAAAGCCAACCCATGTACAAATCTGCAAATATTTACTCATAACTTTGTAGTTGTTCCAGACATCAGTCATACTCAAAACATAACATTCATACAATAAAACATGCATCAATAATTCATATCTATTCTATCCATGATCAAACCACATAATGATAATACATTCCAAGCCTTATGATCCCGATCCATCATCCATCATCAACCGCATTGGTGCATCCTTGATTCAGATCAAGCAAAGCATCACAGACCCATAACCATCATACTAGATCTCACACTTCATTAGATATTCAATCCTTGCACGCTTTCCATCTTTGCCTAATGATCTTCTCCTTATATAGGTTTAGGCCTCTCTCAATACCATGGTCCAAAACCACGTAGAACCAATACCTTGGACTCAATACCTGGGGTCAACACTTCGGACCAAATACCATGGACCAAATACCACAGACCAAATACCACGGACCAAAACTTAGTTTTCCAACATGTACACGCCTTTCCTTCTGTGAACCTATGTGTGTACGTATACGCGCCTTTTGTTCTACTAACCCGTGCGTATACACACTTTCATCAAGGTTAACTTGCGTATACCTCTCTCTTGACTTGTTGCACTATGATTTGTTATCTGAGTGAGTTTCCATCAAGGAAAACACATGTATAATATTTGTATCATAATGCCAACACTAAAGGGAAATTTCAAAACTAGAAAAGTTCACACAAAACCATAATTCCAAGCAAGAAAACAGAAGGATGGGTTTCCCCAACAGAGTCGCCAATTTGTGGTGAAGTAAAATTCTAAGTGCGGACATAAACAATTCCTCTAGCTCGATAGCGGGTCTTGCCACAAACAAGACATTCTATGAAATATTTCCTTAGGTTAGAACCAATTAAGAGGGCCTATCTCTTAGTACACTTATCCCTTTGGTGATGACCTCGCTTTCTTGCTCCAGCTATCTCCCATTTCCTTCTTCGAGCACCTGAAACAAGTAAACAACAACAAACAACAACTGTGATAATAGACAAATTTTATTCAACCTACTTAACGAGTCAAGAAACATTAAGCCATAAACATGTGATATGACATATTATGTATGAAATCAATCGATAGTTGCAAATATATTAAATCAAGAAATATTACAACCATTGTCTTGACGTTTTTGTTCTCCTCTGACAAATCCGGGTTCCCACACACTTTCGTTAGCATTCCATGATGGCCTCAACAATGGTAGTTTTAAGGCTCTTCCATTTAGTCTTCACACTAAACCAAATTCACACTTCTCCCTCACACAACTAGAGAGCTATGACTATGAATAACTTGTTGATTACTCCACAATCAAAACTTCAACCAGAGCCTAATTAGAACTAAGAGCTAAAACTAGCTTGTGCTTGGGAAAAAGGGAGGTTTATATAGCATGGATGGAAGGGAGATGGTTCCTCTTCTCATGGGAGAAGGTCTTATCTCTTGAGGTAGTTCCATCCTAATAGGGGAAAGGAGCCCAAACTAATCTCCTCGACTCCATCCGGCCTAACCATTTACCAGACGTCCATTACGAAGCTTCTAGAGTTTGAAGTTTCGACTCCTTATTTAAAAAACTTTCCAAAAGAGGATAGGCGCGTCTCTAACAAAGCTCAGTCACTCTGGTCGGCGCTAGGGACAGTTATAATCCCCGCATATTGACGCGAGGAGGACATGGGTCATTAGTGTCGGTCTTGTAAACTGGGAAAAACAGAAGATTTTTGGGAAATGATGTAAAAGGGAATTTTTATGCTCATGAAGAGTGACACAATGGGAGTTTCTTCATGAATGGAAAGAATGTAGGGTTCACTGTAGAGGTACTCCAGGATTGAGGAACGGGGAGTACAGAGGCAGTGACAAAATGTTGTGTAACACTTATGATCCATGTCTTTCGGGCCCTAAGATCCTCAATTGTGATACCTGCTACATCGTCGTTCCACAGAGGTATCGACACTGCACTTTGATCCTCACCTCCACCCTAGAGAGGGTCTGCAAATCATAAACATAATTTAATATACATATAACAAACTAGAAGCATAATAAAATATACATTAAATTCAAACACATCAATTGAAAATGATTTAAAAATTAAAGACAATTTGAAGACATAAAGACATAAACTTTAAAGAGGATTTAAAATGCAAGATGTATACCCACAATAGGTGAAGAAGGTCCACTATTTGTAGCAAGATCATCAACAGAGATATAAACACTAACTCTAACACTTTAACTTGTGTCATAGGGATGATTTATGAGTGGAACATACACTCTAGTATGGCTAAATGATCTGGCTTGACCATATATAACAGAGCTTTTAACATTTCAATGAGATGGGGTTGGGGGTGTATGGGAGATGGCTTTGCAAATTACATACAATACGTATAAACTAATCCAAGAAAAAAATGTTGACAAGAAAACGATTTATAAACTCAAGTAGAATAATCTAGACTAAAGTCCCAAACTAAATAGAGTGTCTATTTTGATAAATTATCGACCAAAATATTGAGTTCCATGTAAACACAATTGAAAAATGTGATTGAAAATCTAACTTAAACACCTTTTCCCACTATAAATAATGCATTTTATTCATAGAGAATAAATATCTAAATATATATAAAAAATAGAAATAAACCTATTTGCAAAACTAATAAAACTTCATGTCAACCTAATACTCCATAAGACAAGTTCTTATAATGTTTGATTTTGACACATGATATATACTATGTGTAAGCACATGAAGACAATGTTTTTGGTACAACACACTACATAATGAAACACTATGGTACAAATTAGAAAATAGTCAAAATGCCTATATATTCACTTTAAATGCATTTTTTTTTTATCATGGATTTAATGTATGTATCAATAATGCATTGTTGAAACTTAAACTTATATATGTGTGTGTGGGTGTGTGTGCCTGTGTGTTATATAGTTAAATAAAAATATAGGTAGTGTAAGTTACAAAAACATTACTCAACTAATAAATTAATAAGGGTGGGAACTAAGAGATATAGTTGTCATGTATCATTATATTACATAATTCTACAAATATGAGTAACGAAAATTTTAAGGAAAATTACAGTTTATAGATCAACTTGAGTTTTAAAAAAGTTGTTGAGCATCACCCATCTTATGTTATTATGAAGAGCACATTATGTTATATAGCTATAAAACTATGTTAAATGCTATATGTGTGTTTGAGAGAGAGAAATGTTATAACTATAACTATGTTATATCTAGTTATATAGTTAAGTTACATGTTATGCTATATTATAAAATTATATATCTAGTTATGTTGAATATATATAAGTTATAGTTATGCCATACTTTACAGCTATATATATATATATATATATATATATATAGATGTGTTAAGTGTTCTATACTAGATGTTATATATATTAATTTAGTTAAAAAAATTTATTTATGTACAATTAATTTTATAAAACAAATTACTATATTTATTATTAAAAAATATTTAAAATATAAATTTATTTAAATTTAAAATAAAAAATGAAATAAATTTTTTTATTTGATTTAATAAATGTTCATTATGAGCTACCATAATCATTATGTCAATTTAAAGTTCCTAATTTATTTATTTATTTATTAGGGTTCTATAGTTTAATTGTTTTGAAATTTTGAACTTTTTTTGGGCATACTTATGATCAAATTTGTTCAAAATTTAAAATGAATTTTTAATAATAAAAAATCAGTTCTTTTTTAAAATTTATTTCTCTAAAATCCTAAAAGAAACTTTGAAACGTAAAATAATTAAAAAAAAAATTCACCATAGAATTAATTAATAATAAACATGTTAATATTGCAGATAACATATACAATGAAATTAAAAAAAAAAAAAATTAAACCTAAATTATAGTTTTTTGTGTGCTTCTCAAGGGGTTTCTTGGTGGTTTTCTAAGTTGTTTTTGGTCATTAAGGGTTTTCTTGGTGGGATTTTAGGTTGTTTTTTTGTGGTTTTCATGGTGAGTTTCATGATTGTTTTTTGTAGTTTTTGTATGCTAGTTTTTTTTTTCAAAATAATTTATTTTATTTTGTAGAAAAAAATAAAATAAAAGAGACAAAAATGATAGGAAACCTACCTCATCTTGAGCCTTTGGGTCGTTGGCGAGGTCAATGGGTAGCTAGATTGAGTTGCTCCATCCCAATCGAGCTTAGAAATTTCCATTGAATTCCTTTTCCTCTCGAGGTCTGAGCAAAATGACTTGCACAGGACGCGATTGGGTAATTTGAATTATAAATAACCCTCAATCAAGCTATATATTTCGATTGAGTCGTTAAATTGGGTAAGAAAACGGCTCGTTCAAGATTTTTCTTAAATGATCGATTGAGCAATTTTAAAGCTCCTCAACAGCTCGATTGAGTATCTATTTTTTAGCAAAATGAGCCATCATTTCGCCAAAAATGTAACCCAGCTCCATGCTTTGACCCCTAGGTGATAACATATAGATTCATACAATGAGTCTACAATGAGATGAACTGAACAAGGGGATTTTAAATGCATAGTTAGTCGAAGACTAGCACAACATAAGATGAGCATTGACTGCACCCTGCTTAATGAGGCAAGGGCATGCAAGCTAGGTGTTCCTTGGGGACATATGACTGTAGGTGTGAATGAATTCAGGGTGTTGAAGTGATGCATGAATTGAAGGCACTGAGTGTTGCACAATATGTGCGCTAAATTTTGGGGACATAATTTAGGGATGTATTTCGGGGTTTTCAAACACAAGAAATTTGAGGCTTAAGTCAAAATTTTAGGGTTTGGCTTAGAAAGGTCATATGGTGTCATTAGATGGTTTTTCCTTGATGTAAGGAGTTGAGAGGGTTCTTCATTGTAAGACTTCTCAATATGTGTGTGTGTGTGTTGTTTTACATATCACGATAGTGAGCCACCCACTCTATAATTGTTTCTTACATATGTGTTTTCTTTAGAATTGTACATGTATATGAATATTATTGTAGTTATATAACTAAATTTGTTAAGTAACATATTAGTTTACAATATACTTAACTAAGGATCATTTAGAGGAGTAGTTGAAGTCTAGTACTAATGATCTAAGTAATCCATTGTGTAAAACGACATTGGTGCCACACACCTTAGAAGTCCATAGTGCGCTTTGATCCATGAGAGTCTCCTAGGGCCATGATAGGGGGTATCAAAGTCTAGTCATAGAAGGAACTAATGGGTGGTATGATAGAGCAGGTCCAATGTCATCATAGTGATAAGGAGGATATCATAACAAGGTGAAGACAAAGAGGTGTTTTGCACACTTGTGATAGGTGATATTGAGATTTTAAGTGAAGGAAGTCAATTGATGTTGTTTTGGTATCCATGAAAAGGTATATCAATGCAAGAGGAGACTACAAGGTAATTTTACATATAGGATAAATGATATGCAAGTGGGATATCATTATAGGTGTAACAGGTTGGTGTATTAGTTGATAAAATGATGGGATAATAGTCAAGTGGATCTAGGATTCTTGAAGTAACAGGTTTAGATTCCAAGATCATACTAGGGAGGTGATGACATAGACAAGGACCCTAAGACCTCAAAGGTGAAGTATTTTTGGACAATATCAAGAAGGTTGTAAGATAATTGATAAACTCATTACAAGGCCATGGAAAGGAATTAGATAAATTGGAGATTGAAATGTGACAATTCAAACAAGAATTCAATCAGGCCATAAGAGAGGTTTAAGAAGGTGCATATGTTATCATACAATTGAAGGAAAGGAATATGGTAAATAGGTTGAAGTACACAAAGAACGAGTTGGAAATCATTTGAAGAGATTACAAGATCATTATGACATCACCTTCACATTAAATAAGGATGTTGGGAAAGGGTCATCGAACACTTCTATGTGGATTAAAATTAGAGAAACATAGTCATATGATCATAAGAGAAGTGGAAAGGCATTGCGTAATTTTTATTGGGATGTGGAACAACACTTGGATCATATTACTGGGTGTTCAGATGAAACCAAGTTAAATTCCACAACCATGTTTTTAGCAAGAACTTCCAAGCTATTTTAGAGACACCAGGTAGAGGCTTTGTAGCGGGTTGTATCTTGGACATGATCACTACGTGGGAAGATTTGAAGGTTTCTTTGCATGTATAGTTTGGGCTTGGAAAAAAAACTTGGATGGATTGGAACCATTTCATGTCCTTGAAGCATTTAGGGAAGATCCATATGCACATCAAAGAGTTTTCAAGGCTTGTGTTGGATATTAAGGATATGTTAGAGGAGGACAAGTTGTTTGATTTTATGAATGGGCTACAATCACAGGCACAGATTAAGTTATGATGAAAAAGAATTCAAAATCTTACAACAACTATCACTATTGGTAATAAATTGTTGGACTATAGAGGTGAGGTGAAGTTTGGTCCAAAGCACAATTGGATAGAGTATGGTGACAAGGGAAAGAAGACCAAGGAAAATTAGAAGTCAAAGGTATCTAAGGATGGAGAGACCAAGAATTTGGATCCCTAAAGAGAGAGGAAATTAGTATCATATTTTATCTGTGCTAAGGAACATTATGCAAAAGAATTGTCCTTTGAAGCATATGTTTCTAGCTTTAGAGTAGATAGAGAAGCTAGTAATTGGGTTGATATAGGTTTTGGGTGTGGTTATGGAGGCTCATTATTCATATTCACAAGACTTAGGAGGAACCCATCTGAGCTATGTTCATGCAAATGTTATTGGGAAGAAGGTAGCAGTGATGATTGACAATGTGGGAACCCATAGCTTCCTTAGGGAGGATGTTGTAAGTTAGCTCGGTTAGGAACTTAAGCCCACACATACATCCTTCTAGTCTATCAACTTAGGAGGGAATAAGGTGGTTGGTATGATCAAATGTGTGCCAATTAAGTTGGGAGATTGGAAAGGCAAGATGAGTCTCACAATTGTTCCTTTGGATGTTTATGAGGTGGGTTTGGATCAGGAGTTTCTGAGAGCATAAATGGTTGTCATAATCCCACATTTGGATCATTTGGATAAAAAATTTATCCCTCACTAATGGTTTTGACTATTGAGAGGAGTAGTGCATGATTGGGATCTTGGGTGATTTACATGTGCATTGGTGAAGGAGTTTCTTTGCGGATGGGAGATGTTAAGGTTGTCAGACACATCCTTCAAGTGCATGGAGAGAGGACTTGAGACTTAAAGGACAAGTTTTGATGGGTGAAGAATTTCTTGGTACATATTCATACATATTAGTGACTTTAGTAGAGAGGGCTCCATAAAGTGTTCTAGATAAGAGAGTTCTAAGAGATGTGGGGATGAGATTATTAGATCATGTTACTTGGGTGAGTCACCCATGATTTATAAGTGTGATGAGGGGGTTTCATAGTCTTGTTACATACATGTCAAGGAGGATATTGGTCCTATCATAGAGAGACTTGAAGGGGGGCTAATGGCCCTATGATCTAAAGTTGGAGTGACTCATAGAGGAGCCTAAAGGTAGTAATAATTCCTATGCTCCATTATTGATGTACATGATGCAAAATTATGGAGGAACTTTACTAAGGGCAGTTGAGTCAAGTTTGATTAAAGATGGGGTAGCAGTTAAGGAGGCTACCCCGCATCTCTTTCTCATTGAGCCATTATGGTGTGACTAACTATCATGAGGAGAGATGGAGACTCACTTTTCTTAGGTGCCAAAATGGTTGCTAGGATTATTGATGGAGATTAGAGGTTGCATGGACAAACCACTAAGATTGAAATAAATTCACTCGCATGGGGAAGTGAGTTATTGTGGACTTGGCCATGTTAGTTGGATTAACTGCTTGATTAGCTAGGGACATAGGGGGACCTAACACATGGATGCATGCAAGATTTATTTAGATTAGAGGCGTACTGATGACTCATGAGGTGAATTTTGATTGTAGACGTGGCTTTAATTGGTGACTTGGAGGTTTAGTTGGTAGATGGAGGATTGTAAAGAAAAATAACAATTATGAGAGGTCGAGGATGTAATGCCCTCACACTCATGGGCACATTAGGCACATGAGCACCTTGGGCATATTGGGCATGATTGTGTTGGTTCAATTAACCATGCACATATTGGGGTTTCCTTACCTTGGTGCCACATGGATGTCATAACATGTTGTAGCATGCCATCACACATTAGGTAGTCACATGACTTGAACATGCCCATAGTTGGGAAAGATAAGGGTCACCATGATCAAGTTATAATGGATGGTCACATGGCATGGGCATGCCCAAGACATTAGTTGGTTCCTCGTATGAGAGCACATGGGGGTGGAATATCCAAATTTAGGGTTCCAACTATTGTGTGGGCATGGAAAGAGGCATGTGATGATGGGAATGACTAAAATGACATTTGGTTGGTTGGAAATGGGTGATAGGAATTTGTTTGAGATGGGGGTTAGAATGGTGTGACAAGTGTGTCAAACTAAGTGACACGAGACAACCACAAGGTGGATTGCAAGAGTTTCCATGTTGACCTTAATGACACGAAACAAGCAAGGTGGATATGTCACAACTTTGATGCATTAGCTTGAATGACCGCAAGGATAGTTTCATGTCATATGGAATGATCGTAAGGATATTTTGATGTTATCTGGAAATTAAAATGACATGGGAACATGAGGGGATGCACCTCCCAACTGTTGCATCAATTGTGGAGGTCATGTGTGCCCCATATATATACATGATAGTGTTCAATGGAAGAGAAACGCAATCCAATATGGAGAGTCATATGATAAGTTTGTGTTGAGTTGAATTGAGTAGGGGGAACCAAAATGTAAAGCTAGGTGGAGATGAGTGTGGCATAAGATAGGTATTGGGCGCACCTTACCTAATGAGGCAAAGGAATCTGAGTCGGGGCTTCTTGGAGACATAAAACTATAGGTGTCAAACATTGCCTGAACGAATTGAAGGTGTCGAATGTTGGACAAACAAACTAAAGGTGTTGAATGTTGTATGAGATGTAGGTCAAATTTTGGGGATCTATATTTTGGGGGTTTTGAACACCAAAAATTTAGGTTTTGGCGTAGAGATTCCATATTGTGATGATGGTTGGTTTTGCCTTGATTTTGGGAGCTAGGTGGGTTATTCATTATAAAACTTTTCATCTATATAATTTTTTGGGTTCTAGGTCAGCAAGCCATCCACTCTATAATGGTCTCTTACGTATGTGTTTAATTTGCAATTATACGTGTTTATGGATATTATTGCAGTTGTATAATTGAAATTGGTTAAGTAACATATTATTCCACAATACACTTATCTAAGGATCATTGGTAGGCATATTCTAAGTTTAGTACTAACAATTTGAGTCGTGCAGAATGACATTCGTGCCACACACCTTGGGAGTCCACGTGCACCTTTATCTATGTGAGTCTACTTGGGGCCATGACAATGGGGTGCATATTTAACGTTTTCATTAATAAACAATATAACATGTTTACTTATTATGATATAACATTTTTTGGGTGAATAATAATTTTGTTGCCTTTAATTATTACACTTTTGTGATGAGTGCTATAATTTAAGTTTTAAGAAATAAAATATATTGTGAGAATATTGAAACTTTGTCAACTCATTTCTTCTTTGTTGAATTTAGGCTTCTGTGATCCATATCAACATTTTTAGAATATTTTTCGGCGTAAATCACATTAGAATGCATATGTCGACGCGTTTCGAACCAACGAGTGTAGTTCATTGTCAGGACAAGTTGAAGAACTAGATCATTTCTCCTTTATTAAGAAAAATATTAATTATTAATAAAAAATTAAATTTGTATAATCTAAATGGACCTAATGGTTAAGAACATGTGTTTCCGCCTAAAGCATTATAAATTCAAATATAAAAAGAATTAGAATATATACATCTTCATAAACTTTAACAATCAAATTGTAAAAACATAACATTCGATAAATAACAAGAGCCATAAGGTGGCATGTCACTGCATATTTGAATATATGAATTGTGTGCATATAGTTTTTAGTTTAATTGGTTGAAATTATATGTCTCAACATGAAATTATTTGAAATAAAAAAACTTCATTGAAAATTTATATGAAGCTATATTACATTTTTTCTATATTCTAAGAAAAAAGTTTTAAATTTATAAAAATTATTTAACAAAAGTTTAACATCATACATTTTATATTTTATGGTTTAGTTATTTATTTATGGCATAGTCTAACTTATAGACGATATATCCTTTTTCACTGAAATTCACCAAAATCCGACAATACAATTTCAAGATTTTGTGTTGTTTAAAATACATTTTTGAATTCCTCGATGGGGGTGGTGGATAGCTAAAATCCATTGACGTTCGACGCATTATTTACGACATTTGGCATGGGTGGAGGAGGGTAGGAAATATTCCTTCCCATTATGTTGTGGTTAATGCCTCTACCTCTGTTCGTGTGAAATATCATACCTCACCTGCACAAGAAGGAATACGGGGATTCATGGCGCTTATGTTTATGTGGTTATATAATGTCAATCATGCAACACTCAAAAAGGTATTTGGCTCTCAACCGGATGTGAATTGGTCTGTGGTTATTTTTCTCTAGGTCATGTGGGTATAGTGGTGGAGCTACATCTGTCGCTCCTCCTCCTGTGAGATCATTAAGGTAATAACTCTCTCCTTGTCATTCTGGGTGAAACCTTCTTTTTCATTTTTTGGACAGTGGGTTTGTTGGTTGGAGAAGTGGATGGTATTAGGTATAGGTGTTTTGGGCCTGAGTAGTTTATTGTGTAGGCATTTTAGGTGGTGGTGCAGTGGCTCTGTGTGTAGCAGTTGGAACTGTGGCCAGTGGTACCTGACATTCTATTGCTGTTGATTTTTCTTGGCTTATGGCTCTCCAACAAGCCATAATTATCTGGGTCTCTGTAATTGGCATTGTCTAGTTTTTCTTTCTTGGTGTTGTTGGTCACATAATTCTATTTGGGGAATCTTAGTGGCTCTAGCGCTGCTCAAGATTCTGGGAATATGTGTGTTGTTCCTCTTTAGTGTGTAGCTAGGCGGCTTTCGTTTGGACCCTCCGGGTGAGGGGTTGTTTAGAAATTTTAGCCAGGGTTTGTAGTATATTAGTGGTGAATTCAGGCTGAGGATACTGGACGGGGTTGGGTCATTTTGCATTTCCTGGCTTTGGCATGGAGTGTTAGGCCTATGGCAGAGGTCGGCTGACGAGTAGAGTGGGTAGTTGTTGGGGGCGTGGTTCAGGGGCTGATTAGGTGGTCATTGGTGATGGTCTAGGCTCCTTTCGAGACTCTGGTTTTCTTGTGGGCTTCCAAGATGAAGCCGCTTCCCTGATCCTCGCATGCTCATGTAGTGACGAAGTCATAATTGGCACATATGATCGAGGGGACACCTGAGTTGGCTAGTGCCCAGGGTGGAGGTGCGGGAGTTGGTGTTGTTTGCAGTAGGCATACTGCCAAAATTAAGTGAGGCAATGCTCATGGGGGTCGTGGAGTTGGCAGTGGGAGAAGATTGGTAATTGGTCCTGTGGGTGGTAGAGGTTATAAGGTCTTAGCACAAGGTGGTCATGGAGTAGGCAGTAGGAGCAGGGGCATAGGTCACGGACAAGGCCTGCGTGCATGAGGGCAGGGTGGCAAGTCGAGAAGCATGGGGTCAACTGGACATGAAACTGCTAGTCGCAACAGGAGAACTTCGACGCAACCAGAGATGTTCCAATCTATCATGGCCATGCTGGAATCTCATTACAGGGTTCAGAGGGAAGAACACGAGGAAGTTGTGGCCAAGCTGGAGCAACTCCATTACTTTCAATGCCACATTCGTGAACAAATTGTGGTTGTGTGGCATGGACAAAATATTCTGACAGAGAAGCTAGAGAAGCTCGAAACTTTACTTGCTCACTTTGAGCAACATGTCCACTGTCTATATCATCCACCTCCTCCTCTAGGAACGGGGCCAAACAATTTTTTTTCTATCACTTCTGATGGCCAATTATGGTAACTGGTGTTTTGCTAGTTCTTTTTTTTTTTGGTGTGTAAGGCCTATAAGGCTATGGATCTCTCAGTTGGGTATTTTTCTTTTTGTCTGTAGCATGGTAATAGCCTTGGTCATGTTGGCATTATGATATAGATTTGGCACTATGACATAGATGTTGTCCTTGATGGCAAATCTCACAGATGACAGATCACGGTTCAGGCTCACAGAATGAAGAAAGAGAGGTATACGCAGGTTCCCATTGACCAAGCCGTATGTACACACGGGTTTGCAGACCAAAAGTCACATATGGCGTATACACGCAATTTCACAAAAGGAAAGGCACGTACATGTTGGAAAACTTAGTTTTGGTCCGTGGTATTTGGTCCATGGTATTGGTCCAAGTTATCTTGTCCGACGTGTTGACCCCAGGTATTTGGTCCAAGGTATTGATTTTAAGTGGTTTTGGACCATGGTATTGAGTAAGGCCTAAGACTATAAAAGGAGGAGAAGATCATTAGGCAAAGGCACTCATGAATTGAATATCTAATGAAGAGCAAGATCTAGATTACAGGTTATTGGGTTATGGTGCACAGTTGGATCTGAATCAAGGATGAACCTGAGCGCTTGATGAAGGATAAGTTCTATTTATGGGTCAAGATCTTAAGGCTGAAGAGAAGTATATTTGTGTGGTTTTTGATATCTATAAATATGATGATCTGGGTATAACTGATGTCTGAATAATTGTAAAGGTTAAATCATCATTTACAGATCTATACGTAGGTTCATTATAGCAAAGGCGCGTATACACGCTGGTTCAGCATTCAAAAGTGCATATACGCAGGTTTTCCTTGATACAAGTGCGTATGCACATAGGTTCATCACATTGAAGTAGTGTACACCTCATAAAATATGCTTTAGCTACTTCTGATTATTGTTGCAGTGTCCTGGGTTCTGGCTTGGGTTCTGGTTACTGTTATTGTATTATGGTTACAGCATTCAGAGAAGTGATTGTTTGATTCAGTTTTGGTTGGTGCAAAGGAGATTGGTTGATGCAGATATATTTGATGTTTGATTGATGTTATTGATGGATCCAGTATGAAAATTTATGAAACGTGGTCCTTGGAAGAAAAGAGAAGGTTGTAGCCTTCTGTAGATCAGCACCTACGTACTAGTACATCAGCTAGTACAAGAGCTAGGGGGTTGTAGCTCCCTTCCAAGAGAAGCTAGAGAATGAGAGAAGGTTGTAGCCTTCTGCAGGTAGAAGCCTGCGTACTGGTATAAGACTACACCAGTACAAAATATTGTAAAAAGAAGTTTCTTATTAAAAGAAAGATAGAGACGATTGCAGCAGGTGGTTTTCACCCACATTAGGTTTCCACCTTATATCTTGTGTTCATGTGTGTGACTATCTGTTTTGTTTTTACTGCTCCTGGTTACTGTTTATATGGTTCTGATGCACAGATTAAAGATCAACATATGAAGAATTAACTAAATTATAAGTTTACAGGGTATACACTAGTTTCCTTATATACAGTTGCATATACACGCAAGTTTCATTAAATGAAGTAGCGTATATGAATCAGAATATGGAAATGAAATATTATTGATTTTCTAATACTGATTCACCCCCCCCCTCTCAGTATTATTTCCAACAATTGGTATCATAGCAGGTCCTTCAGAAGAAGCTTGATCGCTTGAAGGAAGATCTATCATCATGAGTAACTACAAAAGAGAGGGATCCATTAAACCTCCAATCTTTTATGGGAGCAACTTCGTTTATTGGAAGGTAAGAACCACAACCTATCTTCAATCTCTTGGAACAGATGTTTGGGAAATCGTGGAAGGAGGATATACATTTCCATCAGCAATTCCTACAGATACGACAGGTAAAAAGCAATATGAAACCAATGTCAAGGTCGTCAAAACATTATTGGGGAGTCTGTCACAATTAGAATTTGTCAAGGTTATGCAGCTCAAAACTGCCAAAGAAATATGGGACAAGATCATTCTAAGCTATGAAGGAGACAATCAAGTAAAACGTGCAAAACTACAATCTCTTAGAATTCAATATGAAACTCTCAAAATGCACAATGATGAAAGTATAGCTCATTACTTCCTACATATAGATGAGATTGTTAATCACATGAAAAACTTGGGTGAAGAGATAAAAGAAGTTACTTTAGTTGAAAAGGTTTTAAGATCCTTGTCTTCTAAGTTTGAATCAAAAGTTTCTACCATAGAAGAAAAGCAGGATATTCAGAGTATTACTATGACACAGCTGCACAGAATCCTAACTGCTATCGAAATGAGAAAAGGTGGTCCATCAGATATGAGAGAAGCCGCATTCAAGGCTTCAGGATGAGAAGAACTCAATGAATAAGGACATATTTCAGGAGGAGGAAGAAGCAAACTTTGTCAAGAACCTTCAATGGGGTTCTGGAAGATTTAAAGGTAAACTAACTTTCAAATGTTTTGCTTGTGGAAGAGTCAGTCATTATGTTTCCCAATATCCTCACAAGGATAATCTTGATAAAGGTAAGGAATCAGCAAAGTGGAATAGAAAACAAAGTGTAAGTAAGAAGAGCTACTATACGCTTGAAGATAGCGATGGTTTATCAAATAGTGATGAAGATGAAAATAGTAAAGATTATAGACTTCTGATGGCTTTTGAAGATGAAGATTTCTTGGATGCTTTAGATGAAGATGGTCTTGATGAAGAAATATCTAAACTTAAAATTTGTTTAGAAGAAAAGAATATGATTATAGATACTCTGACATTCCAATGTTTTGAAAGGGAAAAACACAATGAAAAATTAGAATGTGAAATTGTGGGTCTAAGAAAGGATATTGAGAAAACAAAAGCTCTCAATCTTAGATTTGCTAAAGGATCAGAGACCCTAAATGAAATTATCAAAGTGCAACATTCTCCTCTGATAAAGACAGGGCTTGGATATACTAAAGAAGCACAGAAACTGTCCACCTCCACTAAAAGCTATCTTGATGCAGTAAAGAGCAGTGAATAGTTTGACAATCGTCAGTAAAGGCATAAAGCAGATCACCAAGTAAATCAGGGTCAATCTACTTCAAGGATGAAAAGAAGCTACAACCAACCTCAGGTAAATCATACTCAGTTTTCTTCAAAAATGAATGTCAATGGAAACTACAATCACCAGGTCAGTAGATTCGATAATCGCAGGAATTTCTTTAATGGCCAATGTTTTTCATGTCATAAATTTAGACACAAAGCTACTCAATGTGTTGCTTACAAGACCATCATGAATAGAGAAGCGTGAAATCAAAATAATGTGACAAGGATCATGAAAAGGACCTACAATAAATTTTTGTTTCTTGAAAATGAAATAGAATGCTCTATCTGTAACAACTTCGGTCATGAAGATTCTGAATGCAGGAGAAAATTTCGGCAAACATCACAGAAGGAGCAAACTTCATTGGGTCCCAAAACTTGGAAAAAGAAAGAACCGCAAACCAAAAGATGTGGTATAGCCTTGTATGCAGAAGGACAAGAGAATCAGTGGTTCATGGAAAGTGGATGCTCAAAACACATGACAGGTGATAAGGAAAAACTTCAGTCATATAATGCCTTAGAAAATGAAAAGAAGGTCTCATTTGGAAATGGCACTCCTGCTATCATAAAAGGTAAAGGTTTTGTTCTCTTAAAAGAAAAGGTTAAAGCTGGGAATGTTATGTATGTTGATGTTCTAAAGCATAATCTATTGAGTGTCAGTCAAATGTGCGAACAAGGAAATGAAGTAGTATTTCAATCAAATGGATGTGTTTTTCGTGAGCTTGATATAGGAGAAACAATGATCAAAGGTATAAGAACTCCAAACAACCTATACATACTCAAGTGAGGACAACAACAATGCTACCTAAGCAAAAATGATGAACACTAGTTATGGCACAAAAGATTGGTCCATCTAAGCTTCTCTCAAATAAGAAAAGCATGAAGATTCCGGGATGTTCATAATCTTCTTGATATCAGCATTCCAGAAAATAAAATATGCAAATCATGTCAAATTGGTAAGCAAACCAGAGCTCATTTCCCTGGGAAGGAAGGATAAGCTAGTAAGCCTCTTTAACTTGTTCATACTGATTTATGTGGTCCATCAAGGAAAAAGTCACCTCGTGGAGAAGAATACTTTATATTGTTCATTGACAACTTTTCCAGAATGTGTTCGATAGGAATTCTAAAGCATAAAGATGAAGCATTTGAAAATCTCAAAGCCTTGAGAGCATTGGTTGAAAATGAATCAGATTGCAAAATCAAATGCCTTGAGTCTGATCGAGGAGGGGAATTTACCTCAGATGAATTCTTCGACTTTTGTGAAGAACATGGAATAAAAGGGGAATTCTCTACCACAAGGACTCCTCAACAAAATGGAGTGGTAGAAAGGATGAACAGAACTATTCAACAAATGGCTTGTGCCATGCTAGATGAATCTGGAACTCTTGCAACCTTCTGGAGTGAAGCTACATTTGTTGCCATCACTATTCTCAACAAAACAAACGTTTGGGTAAACAACACTCAAACTCCACATGAACTTTGGTATGGTAAGGCTCCTACTGTAAAATACTTTAATGTTTTTGGAAGCAAATGTTACATCAAAAGAACTGATGAAAAACTTGGCAAGTTTGAACCTAGAGCAGATGAAGGCATTCTCCTTGGTTACTCTTCTCGAAGTAAAGGATATAAGTGTTATAATAAAAGACTAGGGATAATTGTTGAAAGTATTGATGTTGTGGTTGATGAAGCAGGCCAAAATCCAAACCAGGTAAAAATCGAAGATTATGAAGAAGATGAGGATTATCCTTTCACATCAAATCAGAGTAATTCTAAAGAAGAAACCAATGAAGCACTAGAAGAACAGATAAGAGTAGAAGAAAAGACCCCATCCAAGTATGTTCATAAAAATCATCCAGAGACTCAAATCTTGGGACAGAAAGAGGCAGGGTGATCCAAACTTAAACAGGAACACAACAAATTACAGAGATAACCATAAACACAGATATGCAGCGGAAATAATACTTCACTTCATTAATGTAAAATACTGAAATATGCTTACAAACAGTAATGGAAATAAACTAGCTAGGGCGATGGTAGCTTATCTCTGAGAAGAGATGTGGTAGCTACATGCCTCTGAACTGTCTTACAATGAGGCTCGACGGCCTATTTATTGTTGAGAAACAATGGAAAACCCTTAACATTCCAAAACCTAAACCTAGAAGATGAAACGCCAAACTGTGGGCCCCGTTTGGGTAAATTGGTTCATCAACTTTCCGAGGTCGTAACTTTGGCATACGATCTCCGTTTGACACGTACAATAGCTCGTTAGAAATATCTATCCGAGCACTACCACTTTGGGAGGCAATGGGTCCATGGACCCATGTTTCCCCAGATTTCCAAAAAAACATCGTTTAGGGCCTCAAAACGGCTCCTGAAGTTCAGGACCCAAAACAAACTGCTAAAAATAGTAAGTTGTGCTACAATTAAGGAAACTAAAAATGCTGAGAAAAACAATGGTGGGGGTCTAGGTGGACTTGGAAGGTGGCCACCAAGATCCACCTGGATCATTCCTCCCCCCTTAGGAAGCAATGGTCCCCATTGCGTTGAGCTCCTCCATGAGATGAGGAAACTTTTGCTGAACTTGGTCCTTGGTGAACCACTTGCCCTGGTGAAGGAGTTGGCCTGCTTTGAAAACTCGATATAGTTGGATCTTCTGTTGGCAAGTGTTCTTGATCTATGTGTCCATGATCCGATCAGTTGCAGCTTGTTCCATGCAATCTGGATTTAATTCTATGGGTGTGAGTTGTTCTGCAATGTTGGATGTGTCTAGCAATGGTGGAAAGTATGGTCGAAGGTGATCCACATTGAACACTGGGTGTAGGCCAAGGAATGGGGGAATGTGGAGCTCGAATGCATTGTCTCCCACCGCCTTAGTAATGGTGTAGGGACCATATCAGAGTGGTCTCAGTTTCATATAGGCTCCAGTAAGGCGTGCCTTTTGCAAATGCAACCAGACTTTGTCGCCCACCTAAAACTTGTGTGGCACCCGATGTTGATCATGTCGCTGCTTGTACTTGCCATTTGATTTCTCCAGAATTTCATGGACCTGCTGGCGAATATGTTGGATGTGCTCAATGAAGCTGGTTGCCTTGTCTGTTTCGGATTGGACATGAGTCGTATTTGTGTGAGTAGCTACAAGTTGCATGGCCACATCAATGGGGCATAGTGGTTGGAATCCCAAGCCCACCTGAAAAGGGTTGTGGCCAGTCAAGCTGTGAAGAGCTCGGTTGTAGCTGTGTTGAACATAGGGGGGGCTCTCGTCCCATGTGAGTGGATGCTTTGAGTTGTACATGCGCAGAATGTGTACAATCATCTGATTGACAACCTCTGTCTGGCCATCAGTTTGAGGATGGAAGGCTGTGGACTTAGTGAGTTTGGTGTCCAGCATTGACCAGAGACTGGACCAAAATGTACTGAGGAACCGACTTTCCCGATCTGAGATGATAGACTATGGGATCCCAAAGTGCACCCACACTCGTTCAAAGAAGAGTTTAGCAGTGGCTTCTGCTGTGATATTCTTCTTGCATGCCGCCATAATGGCCATCTTCGAGAACCTGTCAACGGCCACAAAAATACAATCATTTCCATGCTTAGTGGAAGGAAGGCCTGACATGTAATCCATGGAGATGGATTCCCAAGGTCGACTAGGGGTAGGCAGCGGGGTATAGAGGCCTTGCTTCTTGATGGTTGGTTTGGCAATGGCACAGGCAGTACATGATCTGATCTACTTCCCGACATCTTGTCGAAGATTTGGCCAATAGAAATACTTTTGCAGTACTGCCACCGTTTTCTTGACCCTGAAATGCCCAGCAGCCCAAATGTAGTGTGCTTCCCAAATCATCTTGGCACGCTCGCTTGAAGGAACACAAAGGTGACCCAGGTGGCATAACAGGGCATCCTGGAGGTGAAAATCTGGAACATTCCGACCCTCTAAGAGTGTCTTGTATGTGTGGCCAAATTCTAGGTCGCTTTTATAGAGAAGTGGCCAATCAAAAGTCTCGTGCCCACAAGAGTTGAGCACTGTGGTTAACGCCATGATCGGTGGTCGACTGAGGCAATATGCAACATTATTGGTGCTGCCCTTCTTATACTTGATATTCAAATGGAACTGTTGCAGGTATTTTTGTGGTCACCAACAACCCCCCTCTTTGTTTGATATTAGAAATAACACCAAGCAAAGGGGGACCCTTAACAAAAAATCCAAAAAATATTTTTATCAAAATTTTTGTATTTTAACTCCCTAAAGCTAGATCTCATCGCGAAGAGAGAGTGAAGCATTCCCTATGCGCGTAAATAAGCTGTGAAGAAGTGACGCGAAATTCATCGCATCGCATATATTGAAAGCGCTCTTAAAATGAAAAATCGTAAGGAATCGCCGACGGTCGATATGCGACCTCGCATATCGCAACATCGCATAAGCAGCACATAGTGATTGAATGAAAAACGCGATCTGCGATCTTGCAATCTGCGATATTGCGATGAATGAGACTATCAATTCCTGCGATGACACTTCTTGACATAACAATCCTCGATACTGCGATTCGAATCGCAGAAACCACTCATCGCAAGATTTCCTCGACATAGTCTGTAAACCCAAAATTGAGTGCGCACCTTAAGGGAAATTAATGATTGTACGCCTGAGTATCCAAGAATGATTGTGTCGCGTTTTTCGAAGAGTCAAGTCATTATGAGTGTCATGATTATGCATTCATTAGAACTTAAAGCTTTCATGTCAATCTTTTTGTCATTTCTCTTTTCCTTTGCGTAAACTGTAAGGCAACAACTAATATAAATCAATATGCAGGAAACATCTAAGCAAAAGGGGAAAGCGCCAATACTAAGAGAACAGAGAGGAGATGCCTTCGCAAATGGATGCCGCATGCAGCAGGACCACGGATTCTAGAGTATCACTCAACAGACACTGATGAAAATAGACTATCCAAGACTCAGAGTCAAAGGCGCACAAAAGCAGCATGTTTACAAAAGATCTTGAAGCTCAGACTGGTTAAAGCAAAAAGAAAAACGCTAAAGAGGGAGGACGCTCCAGAAAAGCCTGGAACAAAGAGCGGAAGCAATTTTCAATACAGAAGATTGTTCAGGCAACTAAATCCCTAACTCATTGAGTCATTCGCACGGCCGGAAACTGAAATAGCAACAACACAATCAGTTTGAAAGAAATCTGGGTTATACTAAGTATACACACAGGGAATACACCCAGCGAGAGGAAGATTTTCGAAAATATCTTCTAGTTTGTCAGAAAGAGGTGCCAGCTCTTGTTATTTCTACTTTTATGGCTCGAACGAAAGGAAAAGACAACCAGCCGACTCTTTCCAGGAGAACGTTGCATTGCTTACAACACTAAGGAACAAATACAGAAACGGTTAGAAATTAGATTCAATTTTTAGAAATAAATTTGTTTTAGTAAAAGGGCGGTCATTTGAAGCCTTTTCCTAAATTTGTGTAATTAAGATTAATTAGTTTGTAGTATTTAACCCTTCTCATGGAATTTGGAGAAGGGTCCGGAAATTTGTCAAAAAACTTGTCCTCAGAACATGCACTTTTGCACCCTCGGAGGGGGTTTTTGATGAGTGGATGGAACGAGATTTATTTATGTTTGCATTTTAATGTCTGCTACTGATGTTGCACTTCTGTACTCTTAGTAGATATTAGAACAAGTAGAGATAAATCGTTATTGCTTGAATTTTGTGAGTGAAATCAGTCATAAATGGTACTTTTATCTCTTGACCAATTTCTGCTTATATTCTTAGAGTGATATGCAGCTGAGTTGTTTATATGTTAATGTATGAATGTGTGGGTTACCATTTGGCACTTCTGTACAGTGGAGTCATTTATTTGTGCTTGACATATGAATAACTTATTATGCGATATGCTGTTCACAACTGTTTTGCCTAACTTTTTATGCATAATGGTTTATCTTAATTGATTTCTATTCTTATGATAGCTGAATGATCTTTATTACCAGTTATTGTTCGAAATCTTTTTAGATCGCATAACAGAGGAAATCTACCTCGGGTTAGTGTAGATTAGATGTGTTGTTTTTGTTAGATTACAATAGCATAGAGTCAGTTTAGAAATTAGAATTAAATTAGCTTAAAATACTTCTAGATCAGCATCATCAAACTCTACACACACACACACCCCTTACATTGGGAAACTGGTCCCATTATCCCCAGTCGGACCCGCTATACCAAATGGACAAGGAGCTGCCAACCAAGTTCCGGACGGGGTGGGTATCCCCCTTGTTGTTGACCCGATTTCCGGGCCCTCAACAGGTATGTAGACCACTTCTGATGGCGATCATTCTGCAATTTCCCTTGGGTCTGTATGAACTGCAGGGGTCGGTGGTCTGTGTGGATGACCGTTTCCTTCCCCAAAATGTAATGCTTCCATTGTCGGTAGGCCTGCACAATGGAATACATCTCTTTATCATAAGTGGGATACTTCCGAACTGTGTCTGAAAGTGTTTCACTGTGATATGCCACTGGATGCCCATGTTGAGTAAGGACTGCCCCAATAGCATAGTCAGAGGCATCTGTCTCGACCTCAAATGGTTGTTGTAAATCTGGTAACGCGAGCACTGGTGCCATGCAGAGGCGATCTTTCAACTCTATGAATGCCTTCTGTTGAGATTCAGACCAAAATAATTTCACTTTCGCTCCTCCCTTGGTGACTTGACTCAAGGGCCAAGTGATATGAGAAAACCCCAACACGAACCTGCGGTAGAAGTTGGCAAGACCTAGAAATCTGCGGAGCTCTGTCAGAGTGGTTGGAGATGGCCAATCCCGAATGACTTGGATCTTGGCTGGATCCACATGCACCCCCTGTTCATCAATAATGTATCCCAGATACTGAACCTGGTTCATGCCAAAAGTGCATTTCTCCAAATTGGCACATAGCTTGTGTTGCCGCAGTGTTTGGAGAACCTGTCGGATGTGGTGGAGGTGCTCTTCCCAACTCTGGCTGAAGATCAGAATGTCATCCAAGTATACCACAACAAATGAGTTGGTGAATGGCCACAAGATGTCATCTATTAGCCTCATGAAGGTTGCAGGGGCATTCGTCAATCCGAAAGGCATAACCAACCATTTGAAGAGGCCCTCCTTGTCTTTGAGGGTAGTCTTCCACACATCAGAGGGTTCGATTAGTACCTGGTAATATCCTGACTTTAGATCGATCTTGCTAAAATATTTTGCCCCCTTTAGTTGGTCCAAGAGGTCATCAATCCACGGGATCGGGTACCTATTACAGACAGTGATCTTGTTCAGTGCCTGATAGTCAATACAGAGTCTCCAAGTCCCGTCCTTCTTCTGTACCAACATGATCGGGCTCCCACAAGGCAATGAACTGAGACGTATGTGACCTTTCTGCAGCAGCTCCTGAATCTTCCTCTTGATTTCATTGTTCTCTAGAACATAGCACCAATAAATTGGTCCATTGGGTAGTGGCGCACCTGGGGTCAGATCGATGGAATGCTTGACCTGACAATGTAGAGGAACCCCTGTGGGGGAGGTGAAGATGTCCTCGTACTCCTTCATGACCTTATCCATCTATAGTTGTCATGCGGAGGGGCCCTGTCTAGAGGCCGTGGCCACCGTCTTCTTCTTTCCTTGAGGGCATATCATCAGGAAAAAAAATTTCCCAGTCTTGGAATTGAGCTTACTGCATTGTTTTGCAGTAATCAAAGAGATGGTGGTAGGCGGTGCTACCTCTGGTATCCTGTACAACTTATTTCCCAATGTAATAATAACAGCACGGGGCCTTGATTCATACACAGCATGTCGCTTCCACAAGTATGGTTGTCCTAATAATACATCACAAACTTCAAGGGGAGAAATGTCATTCAATACCTCATCCGTGAAGGGCTTGATGTTGTATGGAAGGCGACAATGTTGGCTCACGCGAAGATCCCGTCCTTGGTGAAGCTACCCAATGGTGTATGGTTGTGGATGTGCTATGGTCGGTAAGCCCAACCGCTTCATGACCTCTGCCGAAATGAGGTGCTTTTGGCTCCCACTATTGACAATGAACTGTAGCGGGGAGCCCTTTACCCACATCTGGGAGTGGAAGAGACGCTCCTCCTCCTCTGGATCTTTGGGTTCATTTTTATGGATCTTGGCGTAGCAACAGTGGCGTTGGGATCCACATCAATGATCTGCTTCCCTTTGTCATTTCCCTTGTCGGGTTCTGACTCAAAGTCAGAACATGCATCTGATTCTGGAACCTTTAGCTCAGCCACCAGTGACTGCTTGGCCCGACACTCACTGGTGTTGTGAGTGGCACTTGTTAGCACCTAAATCCGCCTTAGGCTGAAGGAAGGAAAAAATTAGGGTAACCACAAACCACGCTCAGTTTGGTAGCTAGCCCTACCAGAACAGGAGAGGGCTCTCTCCGAGTCACGCTCAGTGAATATATAAGCAAAATGGTCTGAGATGACTTACAGTGAAATATTGATCTTACGCTAGTAAGTGAATAGGGATACAAGAAACCATTTTCATGAATGACCGAGCTTCTGGGATGGTATGGGACCAACGGTCAGTAAGGAACAGAGAATTTAATACAAAGTCACAGATTATTCCGTGAGACAAGGCAGGCGGAAAATGTAGCGATTTAGTTTGAGGTAACGCGGAATGAATAGATGGCTGAAGAAAGTGAAAAGGGCATAGTTACATGAATCCTTTTCAACAGAAGAAGAACACTAAACATGAAATTTTCCCACAGGTAGAGCAATAAAATTGAATTCTAACTAATCTCACTTAGAAAATTTCACTGGAAATGAACATGAATTGAATTATGAAACATAACGAAATACATATGAAAACATAAAAGACACATTTGCTACACTCACAACCACAAGAATCTCATGAAACAGAGCCACTGCCTTTCATTAATTCTCTGTCAAAAATACACAGTGAAGAAACAAAGTTTCTTTCCCACAGTCTCCTAGAAGTTACAAGCCAACCAACACTTTGCAAATAGCTTGCATACAATATATAGAATGTGCCATGAAGAGATAGAACGCCCAAGGGTTGGGAGTTACTCGAATCATTACAAAATGGAGATGAAGAGCCAACCATCAGCTACAGGTGCAGCGTTACAAACATGACAAATGGCTTGGGTGACCATTTGCCTTCCTTCGCCACTTGGATAGAAGCCAATCTGAGGAAAAAATACTTAAAATTTTTCCTTTGGTGCCAAAAAACCAAAGTGTAGATGAGCGGGCCCACTTGGAGAAGTCACGAATCGAAAATTCGTGAAACAGAAGCAAATTTGGCAATTTTTCCTCTGTGTGTCGCGCTACTTTGGGGCCTATTTTGGGGCCCTTGTAGGTGTCACAAATGTGCACAAGTGGGCTTGTTGGAAAGCCTGTCCTGTATAATTTCTAACCCAACTAGAATTTTTGAATTTGGTGCTCATTTGCCCCTCCAAATCTTCATTTTCCCAAGACTGCTTCCTGTGTGTCAAAAAAGGGGCAAAGAGGCCATTTTTTGGGTGTTTTTGACCTCCTGGAGACTCAGATCTTGCCCAAATTTCTTGTTCGGGCACCAGTAGTCGTGATTTTCCATGCTGAATCCAAAAATTCAAACCATTCCTCATTTGGAGCTCTAGATTTTTAGCGTCGCGCCACTGGGAGAAAAACCCTGTATTTTGCCCAAAAATTTGTCATGTGACCCAAAATGCCCAAAAAATGCTCCAAATTTTTTTTTCGGGCACCAGTAGTCATGATTTTTCATTCTGAATCCAAAAATTCAAACCATTCCTCATTTGGAGTTCTAGATTTTTAGCGTCGCGCACTGGGGAAGTGGCGCGACGCACTGGGCTTGAGGTGGGCGCATATAGCCTGTGCGTAGCGATTTTTGAAGGAGGCTTTTGGAGGCCTTCCTTGTGTCCCAATTGGGCGTAGGATAGATTGTTGGAAATTTATTTGAGTCTACTTTCCAACCAAACTGGAATTTTTCAATTTGGAGTTCATTTTCCCTGTCAAAAATCAAATCTCCCAAGACTAGTCAAAATGTCCAAATGAGGCTGCCTAAAGGCAGAGTGCTGTTACAGTCAACTTTTGAATGCCTTCCTCAAATCCAAATTGAGCTCATGATAGCTCATTGGAAATCAATTTGTGTCTAGTTATAATTTGACTTATCAAGCAAGTCATTTGGCCAACTGATCTATGAGAAAATATTATTTTCGCAAGGTCACTTCAGAGGTGCATCAATTCTCCCGAGGCAACTATATTTTTGACATTTTTCCAAAACCATGACACCTGTGTAAAAAGTGAAGGAGGTTTTTCTTCCTTGGAATTTTGTGGACAAAAACCTCTCTCAGTGTTCCTAAATTCATCTTTCATTGCTCAGAAACATCATTTGAGTGAAACCTATCCCGATGTGTGGAACAAGGGATTTGTCGAAATGAAGCGAAATGAAGGGGATAAGGAGCTTCTAAATTCTTGAGGAAATTTTGGGAAGTAGGGAGGGATTTTATGAAGTAGGGGAAAGTGAAATCTCAGATATTGAGTGAGGGGAAGGGGTCCAAAAAGGAAAAACATAGGTCCAACCTAGAAAATTGCCAAGTTGTAGTAAGAAACTAGGGTTTGTGCGAAAATGAGGAATTTGGGGGATCACAGTGATGGGAAGTGTTTGATAAGGTACTTTAAGGATAGGGGAAGGTGTATGAACATCAGGATACAAGTTTTGCTAATGATTTGGCCGTCCAAGAGAAATTAGCTTCAAAACCCTAGGAGAGGGAAATGAACCTTGCCTAGGCACAACTGAAGCATGAACAAGGTGTAAAATGGCCCAGTGGAACTTGACATGATGATGAAAACTCTTTGAATGATGGTACACTCAGTTGAATGGTGACATGGAACGTCATTTGGACAACTTTGACAAGGGTAAAATCAAACCCTAGACCTAATGCCTAGTGACCAAATTTTGCTTGAAGACTCACTAAAATGACAAAATTTGACCTTGACACTTTAAAATCACTTTGTAAGAGCATGTTTGATCACTGGAGGAAGGCTGCAAAGACTGACACTAACATTGGCTCCAATAGGGATGGCAGCTCCAGCTCCTTGGAGGTGCCAAGAACTGCAGATCTTTGGGTGAGCAGACAGTGCCTTCGTCCATTGGGCTATGGAGTCAAAACACGGAAACTGACATTATGCAGATGAACTCTGACTGAAGACTCAAACTGAAAACCATAATAAAACTAGACATGACTAAATCCTAACTAACAAACTGGAACGATGCTCATATTTGAGCTTATTCAACAAACCTACCCTAATTACTCTTTCCACCACTCGGTCAAGTTAGATGGAACAACCAACGCAACCAGGTAAGCATTATGGCTAATATTTGATTTCTTCCCAAATGCTTTCTGATGCGCAAGAAAAGGGAAGAATCGAAAGGCAGCTCCCATGGAAACTTGGAATCAAGTTCACTGTTGACAAACTTGCAAAGCATGAATTGGCTGGATGACTTCAAGAATACTGCAAAAGGATCTTCATAAGCATCGCCATTGATTTCCATTAACACATTACTACTCTAGTCCAAGTAATCTTCATAGCTGGATATTAAACTTTTCCTCACATATACACTATCTTTCTCTGATTATTGCAGCAAGAGGTCAAAAGGATCCTGAATTTCGTGAAGAACCAAACTTTGTTGTTGATTCCAAATAGAACCAAAGCCTCCTTTATCAATCTCCTCATATGACTACAAACTTTGGTATGGGATATGAAATGAACAATCTGTTAAACAAGACAATGAAGGTGACCCTTGAAACAGATGATTATCAACATTCTCTTTTGTCTCTTGGTTGGTTGATGGAGAAGAAGTTTTACAGCAAACAAAATCTAACACATGAGCAAAAGGATCATCAAAAACTTGAGGAGACTGTTGCGATGTACCTATTGAAACTGTATGACATCCTTTTGGCTGTTCATCCTTTTCTTTAGAGATATTACGAAGATTCTGCCTTATAAACTGAAATGCTTCGCAACACAAGGGTATAGAATCCTCTTGCATCATTAAATAATGTATTTCGGCTGCCTCACCTTCATTTGTAATCTGACCTTGAATTGTGTTTGGTGGCTGCAAATCTGGTTTTGTATCCAAAATGATTTCATCAATCATTTCAGGGGAAGATTTCTTATTAACAACCTGCTCAAAAATTTCGCCATCTGTCTCATCTTCAACATTAAAACTGAGAGATTGTTGATTTCCTACAAGCTTTTCATTTGAAGATTTACTATGCAATTTACCATGAAAAAATTGAAATGATTCAAAACATAGAGGTAAGGAATCTTCTTGTATCGTTTGATCATATAAGCCAACTTCTATGTCTTCATGTGCAACATGACTATTAATGGCATTTGGGGGCTGAAACTCTGAATATAAGAAGTCTGGAACAAAGTTTTCATCTCCCTCAAGAGGATCCAAATCAAGATTTGTCGATAGCTGATGTCTGATTGCATGGAAATTATCTCTGATGAACTGACATGAATCAAAGCACAAAGGCAAAGATCCTTCACTTACCTCAAAATCTGCTGCACTTTCCTCATCGTTTCCATAGCTTATATGCTACAGTTAATCACTGTACTCGAGCTGCTGTAAGCGAACTTCCTCATCCCATAAACTGGCTACTGATTTGTCTGCAAGATTAGCTTCTGTTTAGAGAGCATAATCATCATCATCATACTGATCAAACTAAGGGAAATCGTCAGTATAAAACATGTCATCAAGCATACATGTCATATCAATAGGTCTTTCTTCTCCAATATGATCTACAAAACAATCCTTATGACTACTGAGATAAGAAACAAAATGTTTTGGATCAGCCACTTGTTCATGAACGCCATTTTCATCTTTTGCAGTCATTTTTCTCACCATCTCTTCTACTGCACTCGCCAAAATGTCAAGCTTTTCCTCTGAAGGTGTAGTTTTCTCTAAATCCACGTTTTTCATCCCTTCTTCTTTCAACTTTGCCCTTCTGGTCAGCAACTGAGCCTCTACATTTAATGCATTGTTCTGCATCTCTTCAAGTGTTGCGAAATTCTTTTCTCTCAGCTGAAACTCCATTTCCAGATCAAAGGCACCTGGGTAGTGCAAGAGAGCAGATCCGGGAGGGGGTCTTATATCAACCGGAACTGAATAATAAACTTGATTAAATCTAGCTGAAAACTACTATACTGTCTCCCCTGGCAGTCTTTTCAGCTGATTATACTCTTCTACAATAAGGAAAATGTTCTGTCCGATCCTCCATTTGTCAAGAAAAACTTTGATGAACTGCTGTAAATCTGTGACGCTTGCATCCGACAAGGCTTTGAACCAACTCTTGACTTTGTCTTGCAAAGAAAGAGAAAAAAGCCTTATACTAACATCTTCTTCATCAGTTTCAAAAAGGTCTAGAAAAGTCTCAACATTCTGCACATGTTGCTCGGCATTGACATTCTTACATTCACCGTCGAATCTTGGCAAGTATAGATCATAGTTTTTGGGGAAAGCATGAAGAACAGAAGGTAAAACAAGAGGTTTATACCTATCTGGGATTATAACAGCTGTAGGAATATGTACAGGAGAGATGGGATTAGGTTTGTTTTATTTAGGCTCATCACTCTGAAGAGAGGCATCATAAGATGTGGGAAAAGTAAGGAGGCTAGGATCTAAGGGGAACTCAATATTTACACTTTTTGAATAGGTCGAGTGAAGATTCTGATCACCTTTATCATACAACAAGTTCTGAAACGTTTCAGGGCAGCTTCAAGAACAGAAAAGAATTAATTCACAAGGAAGTTGAGAAGGTCCTGAATACCATTCCACTTTGGATACCCGAACTTTGTGTAAGATCCTTCCATTTTCGCAGAGAAAAAGTTAGTCCTCCAGTGGAGTCATCATGAAGCACCGGTTACTGGATTCTTCAGTGAATGGAGTCGCCAGGTGAGTGATTTCAGTCGTCTTCTGTTTGATCGTTGTCCACCATCAACCATCAGATCTTAACTTGAGATATGTACTGGGGCAAGACAATCTACAAGTAAACCATTTTCTTCCCCAGTGGAGTCGCCACTATGTTAGCACCTCAATCTGCCTTAGGCTAAAGGAAGGCAAAAATTAGGGTAACCACAAACCACGCTCAGTCTGGTAGCTAGCCCTACCAGAACAGGAGAGGTCTCTCTCCAAGTCACGCTCAATGAATATATAAGAAAAAACAGTCTGAGATGACTAACAATGAAATATTGGTCTTAGGCTAGTAAGTGAATAGGGATACAAGAAACCATTTTCATGAATGACTAAGCTTTTGGGATGGTATGGGACCAATGGTCAGCAAGGAACAAAGAATTTAATACAAAGGCACAGATTATTCCGTGAGGCAAGGCAGGCGGAAAATGTAGCAATTTAGTTTGAGGTAACGTGGAATGAATAGATGGCTGAAGAAAGTGAAAAGGGCATAGTTACATGAATCCTTTTCAACAGAAGAAGAACACTGAACATGAAATTTTCCCACAGGCAGAGCAATAAAATTGAATTCTACCTAATCTCACCTAGAAAATTTCATTGGAAATGAACATGAATTGAATTATGAAACATAATGAAATACATATGAAAACATAAGAGACACATTTGCTACACTCACAACCACAAGAATCTCATGAAACAGAGCCGCTGCCTTTCATTAATTCTCTGTCAAAAATACACAGTGAAGAAACAAAGTTTCTTTCCCACAGTCTCCCAAAAGTTACAAGCCAACCAAAACTTTGCAAATAGCTTGCATACAATATATAGAATGTTCCATGAAGAGATAGAACGCCCAAGGGTTAGGGAGTTACTCGAATCATTACAAAATGGAGATGAAGAGCCAACCATCAGCTACAGGTGCAGCGTTACAAACATGACAAATGGCTTGGGTGACCGTTTGCCTTCCTTCGTCACTTGGATAGAATCAAATATGGGGAAAAAATACTTTAAATGTTGCCTTTGGTGCCAAAAAACCAAATTGTAGATGAGCGGGCCCACTTGGAGAAGTCGCGAATCGAAAATTCGTGAAACGGAAGCAAATTTGGCAATTTTTCCTCTGTGCACCGCGCCCTTTTCTCTGTGCGTCGCGCTACTTTGGGGCCTGTTTTGGGGAACTTTAAAGTGTCCAAAATGTTTGCAAGTGGGCTTGTTGGAAAGCCTGTCCTGTCTACTTTCTAACCCAACTAGAATTTCTGAATTTGGTGCTCATTTTCCCTCCAAATCTTCATTCTCCCAAGACTGCTTCTTGTGTGTCAAAAAGGGACAGAGAGGCCATTTTTTGGGTGTTTTTGACCTCCTGGAGACTCAGATCTTGCTCCAAATTTCTTGTCCGAGCACCAGTAGTCATGATTTTTCATACTAAATCCAAAAATGCAAACCATTCCTCATTTGGAGTTCTAGATTTTTAGCGTAGTGCCAGTGCGCGGCGCACTGGGCTTGAGGCGCGATGCATATAGCCTGTGCGTAGCAGTTTTTGCAGGAGACTTTTGGAGGCCTTAACAGTATTCAAATTGGGTTTAGGATAGCTCGTTGGAAATTTATTTGAGTCTAATTTCCAAATCAACTAGAATTTTTCAATTTGGAGTTCATCTGCCCTGTCAAAAATCAAATCTCCCAAGACTCGTCAAAATGTGCCAAATGAGGCTGCCTAAAGGCAAAGTGCTGTTACAGTCAACTTGTGAATACCTTCCTCAACTCAAAATTGAGCTCATGATAGCTCATTAGAAATATCTTTGTGTCTAGTTATCATTTGACTCATCAATCAAGTCATTTGGCCAACTGAGCTAGGAGAAAATTTGATTTTCCCAATGTCACTTCAGAGGTGCATCAATTCTCCTGAGGAAACTATATTTTTGACATTTCTCCAAAACCATGACATCTGTGTAAAACGTGAAGGAGGTTTTTCTTCCTTGGCATGTTTTGGACAAAAAACTCTCTCAAGTTTCCCAAATTCATCTTTCATTTCTCAGAAACATCATTTGAGTGAAACCTATCCCGATGTGTGGAACAAGGGATTTGTCGAAATGAAGCGAAATGAAGGGGATAGGGAGCTTCTAAATTCTTCAGGAAATTTTGGGAAGTAGGGAGGGATGTTAGGAAGTAGGGGAAAGTGAAATCTCAGAGATTTTGTGAGGGGAAGGGGTCCAAAAAGGCAAAACACAGGTCCAACTTAGAAAATTGCCAGGTTGTAGCAAGAAACTAAGGTTTGTGCGAAAATGAGGAATTTGGGGGATCTCAGTGATGGGAAGTGTTTGATAAGGTACTTTAAGGATAGGGGAAGGTGTAGGAACATTAGGATACAAGTTTTGCCGATGTTTTGGTCGTCCAAGAGAAATTAGCTTCAAAACCCTAGGAGAGGGAAATGAACCTTGCCTAGGCGCAACTGAAGCATGAACAAGGTGTAAAATGGCCCAGTGGAACTTGACATGATGATGAAAACCCTTTGAATGATGGTACACTCAGTTGAATGGTGACATGGAATGTCATTTGGACAACTTTGACAAGGGTAAAATCAAACCATAGACCTAATGCCTAGTGACCAAATTTTGCTTGAAGACTCACTGAAATGACAAAATTTGACCTTGACACTTTAAAATCACTTTGTAAGAGCATGTTTGATCACTGGAGGAAGGCTGCAAAGACTGACACTAACAGAGCTCTTATGGAACCCACACCATTTTCCCGTGTCCTTTTTCATCTTTGCGGTGTTGTTCTTTACCTGCAGCTTTGGCGGGTTGTCTTCGGTTCCCCTGCCTTGGCTTTGTCCTTTGTTCTGTGTTTTAGCGGCACCTTTCCCTTGCTTCGGATTCACAGAACCAAAGTCTCACTTCTTTTGTTTAAACTTCTGCTCGACCTTGGCAGCATATCGGTATGTTGTGCTGAGCGAGGAGATGTTCAGGAACTGTATTTCTCTTGGATGTACTTGTGCAGGCAGCCGCGGTATTTGAGTATCAAATGTTGCTCTGTATCCTTGATACCCAACTTTGTGCGAAGGGTATGGAAAAGATTGGTGAACTTCGGCACGCCTTGGTCCCTTCCCTGTCGTAGCGTGGTCCACTTTATGTATTCATCCTCATAGCTTCCGACAGGGTAGTACTGCTCCTTGATGGCATCCTGAAATGAATTCCAGGTGGGTGTGGCTGAAAATAGTGAGCCGGTATTTTCATCCTTCTGCTCACATTAGGTTTCCCACCAGTCCTTGACGTGGGGGGCTGCTTTGAGAAGAGCGAAAACAATATTTTCCCGACTCGAAAATTCATGAACAGAAAAGTAACCCTCCAGCAGATTTAACCATTTATCTACGGCATCTACGTCTATCTGACCCTCAAATATGGGGATTTCAAAATCAACTTGTACCTTAAAGGGCATGGCATTTCCAGAGTAGCTGCTGGAAGCCGATGCGTAGCTTCTGGGTAGCCGCTGAAGGATTTGGGCAAAGTTGTCCATCATCGCGTTCCGTTGTCGCTCAAGGGCTTCTTCGAGCAAGATTTTGATAGGATCTCCTGCCCCCTCGTCTTTCTTCTCATTCGCCATAGGAGGCTGTCGGGATTTGCGAGTCTGGTCTCGCAAAGTTTCGACCAGTTCAAGCCCTAACTCCTTATATCCCGACCTCGCTGGGGACATGCAAAGAAAAACAGAGAAAAAGCAGACCACTCTTATACCACTGATCCAGACTTAAACAGGAACACAAAAAATTACAAAGATAACCATAAACACAGATATGCAGCGGAAATAATACTTCACTTAGAAGATGAAACGCCAATCTGTGGGCCCCGTTTGGGTAAATTGGTACATCAACTTCCCGGGGTCGTAACTTTGGCATACAATCTTCATTTGACACGTACAATATCTCATTAGAAATATCTATCCGAGCACTACCACTTTGCTAGGCAACATGGGTCATGGACCCATGTTGTTGCCTCAGATTTCCAAAAAAAACGTCGTTTAGGGCCTCAAAACGGCTTTGGAAGTTCATGACCCGAAAAAAACTGCTAAAAATAGTAAGTTGTGCTACAATTAAGGAAACTGAAAATGCTGAGAGAAACAATGGTGGGGGTCTAAGTGGACTTGGCAGGTGGCCACCAAGATCCACCTGGATCACAGGGGTCCAGACAAGAAGAACTATTACAGAAGCTTCAAGCTATCTAGCATTGCTTTCCACCATCGAACCTCAAAATGTTCATGAAGCATGCAAAGATGAATGTTGGGTCAAGGCCATGAATGAAGAGCTTGAGCAAATTGAAAAGAATAATACTTGCGAATTAGTTCCTAGATCTCATGATAAGAATATCATTGGAACCAAAAGGATATTAAAAAACAAGCTGAATGAAAATGGAGAAGTTATTAGAAACAAGGCTAGACTTGTTTGTAAAGGATATGCTAAACAAGAAGATATAGATTTTGAAGAAACTTTTGCACCTGTTGCTAGACTTGAAGCCATAAGAATGTTCCTTGCTCTTTCTAGCTTTCAGAACTTCAAAGTATACCAAATGGATGTAAATTCTACCTTTCTTAATGGAGACTTAGAGGAAGAAGTATATATTGAGCAACCATATGGATTCATCCTTGGAAATGATCCAAAACTTGTATGTAGACTCAGAAAAGCTCTCTATGGTATAGAACAAGCTCCAAGGGCCTGGTATTACTGTCTTGACAAATACCTCCATCAAAAAGGTTTTTCAAAAGGATCAGCTGATAGCAATTTATATACAAAGATTGACAATGATAAATTGCTAATACTTGTTGTGTATGTTGATGATATCATTTTTGGTGGAAATGAAGAAGACATGAGTCAAAACTTTGCTTTGGTAATGCAGAAAGAATTTGAAATGTCCCTACTTGGTGAACTCAGATATTTTCTTGGTTTACAAGTTCAACAAAATAAAGATGTATTTTTCTAGCACAAACCAAGTATCTCAAGCAGATCTTGAAAAAATATGGCATGGAAGATTCTAAACCAGTATGTACCCCTATGGTAATAGGATGCAATCTCAATTCAAATGATGAATCATCAGTGGTACATTAACCAACCTACAGATCCATGATTGGTAGTCTACTTTATCTAACAGGTACCCGACCAAACATCATGCATGCAGTGGGAATAGTTGGAAGATTCCAAGAAAATCCAAAGGAATCACACCTTCAGGCAGTCAAAAGGATTTTCAAATATTTTCAAGGAACACAGAACTTTGGTTTATGGTATCCTAGGGATACAGATCTTACTCTTCATGCCTATACAGATGCAGATTGGGCAGGAAGCATGGATGACAGAAAAAGCACTAGTGGTGGTGCATTTTAGATGGGTTCCAGATTAGTATCTTGGTGCAGCAAGAAACAAAGTTCAATTGCATTATCTACAGCCGAAGCAGAATATGTGGTTGTTGCATCTTGCTGCACGCAACTCCTTTGGATGATGCAAACATTGCAAGACATTCTGATTACATGTACTCCACCTATCTCTATTCTATGTGATAATACAAGTGCAATCAATATTTCAAAGAATCCAGTCATGCATTCTAATACCAACCACATACCTATCAAATATCATTTTCTCCATGAACAAGTGCTTGAACAAAAGCTCAAATTGGAGTACATTCCCTCCAAAGAACAGGTTGCTAATATATTCACCAAACCACTGCCCAGAGAGACATTTGAATATCTCAGACAAAAGCTGGGAGTAGTTGATGCATCATCTTGCTGTTGAAACTTATCTGTTTCATATGAAAGTGGTTGTACACGAGTTTCATGAAGTGTATCCGCATACATACATCGGTTTCTGTGGTTACAATCGCATATATGTTGGTTTGAAGAAAAACAGTGGGCCAGACTCAGGATGAAAAGGGTCTGATATGGGTCTGACAATGATCATATGGCACAGGTTCAGGGGGAGCATATACTTCTAATAATGCATTATTGGCATTATCTTAGAAGATCTTGGTACAAATTCACAGATTCAGGTGGAACAGGTGCAAAGGGAGATCATGGTTGCTAATTTGGATGGTGATTGACAGATGCTATTGATGACAGTTGTTGATAACTATCATAGTCTTGTTTTGTCTCTATGTCATCAAGGTCATGAAACGATCTATTTTGTTTCCTCACTATGCATGGGATGGATGATGTAATGTTCTTGTTTTGTCATGTATAAACATTTGGTATATCCCCACTTGGTTGGGTGGATGAGTCAATCTTGGTATATCCCCACTCGGTTGGGAGATGGATGTATGTATGAGCCTTTGGTGATAGGAAGGTCATTTATGATGTATAGAGTCATGGTCTTCTTATAGAACATCCTTTTGCAGACCTTGCTTGTAGTCAGGGGCAGCATGGACAACACACTTCAGGATATCAGAGAATTCAACATGTACTCAGGGGGAGCATAACCCTTTGCCCTTGATGACAAAGGGGGAGAGTGATTTGGGGTTGCCATCAAGTCCAAAGGGGGAGATCGTTGGCATTATGACACAAATTTGGCACTATGACACAGATGTTGTCCTTGATGGAAACTCTCACAAATGACAGATCACAGTTCAGGCTAACAGAATGAAGAAAGAGAGGTATACGCAGGTTCCCATTAACCAAGTCGCGTGTACACACGGGGGCTCATAGACAAAAAGGTGTGTATGGCGTACACACGCACTTTCACAAAAGGAAAGGTGCGTACATGTTGGAAAACTTGGTTTTGGTCCATGGTATTTGGTCCATGGTATTGGTCCAAGGTATCTTGTTCGACATGTTGACCCCAGGTATTTGGTCCAAGGTATCTTGTCCGACATGTTGACCCCAGGTATTTGGTCCAAGGTATCTTGTCCGACGTGTTGACCCCAGGTATTTGGTCCAAGGTATTGATTCTAAGTGGTTTTGGACCATGGTATTGAGTAAGGCCTAAGACTATAAAAGGAGGAGAAGATCATTAGGCAAAGGCACTCATGAATTGAATATCTAATGAAGAGCAAGATCTAGATTACAGGTTATTGGGTTATGGTGCACAACTGGATCTGAATCAAGGATGAACCTTAGCACTTGATGAAGGATAAGTTATATTTATGGGTCAAGATCTTAAGGCTTGAAGAGAAGTATCTTTGTGTGGTTTTTGATCTTTTATCTTAATAATTGGCACATTTCGTAATCTGTAAATATGATGATCTAGGTATAACTGATGTCTGAATACTTGTAAAGTTTAAATCATCATTTATAGATCTATACACAGGTTCATTATAGCAAAGGCGCGTATACACACTGGTTCGACATTCAAAAGCGTGTATACGCAGGTTTTCCTTGATACAAGTGTGTATGAACGCAGGTTCGTCACATTGAAGTAGCGTACACCTCATAAAATATTCTTTAGCTGCTTCTGATTGTTGTTGCAGTGTTCTAGGTTCTGGCTTGGGTTCTGGTTACTATTACTGTATTCTAGTTACAACATTCAGAGAAGTGATTGTTTGATTCAATTTTGGTTGGTGCAAAGGAGATTGGTTGATGCAGATATATTTGAGGTTTGTTTGATGTTATTGCTGGATCCAGCCTGAAAATTTATGAAATGTGGTCCCTGGGAGAAAAGAGAAGGTTGTAGCCTTCTGTAGGTCAACACCTACGTACTAATACATCAGCTAGTACAAGAGCTAGGGGGTTGTAGCTTCCTTCCAGGAGAAGTTGGAGAACGAGAGAAGGTTGTAGCCTTTTGCAGGTAGAAGCCTACGTACTAGTATAAGACTGCACCAATACAAAATATTGTAAAAAGAAGTTTCTTATTAAAAGAAAGACATAGACGATTGTAACAGGTGGTTTTCACCCACATTGGGTTTCCACCTTATATCTTGTGTTCATGTGTGTGACTATTTTTTTTGTTTTTACTGCTCCTGGTTACTGTTTATATGGTTCTGATGCACAAATTAAAGATCAACATATGAATAACTAACTAATTTATAAGTTTACAGGGTATACGATAGTTTCCTTATATACAGTTGTGTATACACGCAAGTTTTAGTAACTGAAGTAGCGTATATGAATCAGAATATGGAAATGAAATATTATTGACTTGCTAATGCTGATTCACCCCCCCCCCCAATATAATTTCCAACAGGTCAACAAACCTGTTCAGAGTGAGGTCACATGCATTTTGACATCTTTGTACATACTTTTTGAGTTATGGAAAATCTTTGACTTACAAAAAAAATACATTTTTGAATGCATAAATGGATTCAGCACCCTAGAAAACCCCTTGGGCACTCGAATTATGCAGATTAAACTATTTAAACTCAAGTTTTTAAAAATCTCTGTCAAATTTTGATTAAAATTAAACAGGAAAAATGTCATTTCGTCTATTAATTAGACTATGTACCTTTATTTATCATATATATTTTAAATATTTATTTATTAAAAAAATAAAAATAATTCATAACACTTTGTTATATATATATATATATATATATATATATATATATATATATATATATATATATATATATATCCTATTTGAATTGGTGGCAACTATACCAGATCTCACTATTTGCATTCCCAGATTGTGTTCGGTAACTCGATTGATTTCCATTTTTAAGTTGGTTAACTTTCTTTATTTAAAAGATAAACATTGAGAAAATTGTGACATAGCAAGTAGTTGTTCATTCCAAGTCCATTAATAAATTTATTTTTGTAGAGGCCTTCTTCATTGTATTTTCCATTTTATTTTTTGAAATAGACAAAAATATTAATGTACTTTAACATGTTGTGATACAAAAACTAATACTTTTTTGTAAAACTAAGGATCCTATCCAATTTGAAATGGTAACAATTTTTACACATCCTTGAAAGTGTCATTTTGAATGCCTTATGTTCTATGGTTGACAAAATAATCCCTCACACCAAAATTATGTATAATAAAAAGGTTTCACACTCACTAACATACGTAACACTTAAATTACAAGTAGAAAACCTAATAATTATCTATCAAATTTCAGAGGTAAAATAAGTTTGAAATTCTCCAATATCAAATTTGAAAAATAAAAAATATTACAAATTAAAAACTCTTTATTACCTTTATTCTCAATCAAATGATATCTATATAAATTTACAGTTCACACTAATTAAATAATTGAAAATAATAATACATTAAAAGATTAACATTTTTCCCATTAAATTTATCTCAATCTATAATAACAATTTTTTAATAACTAATTATTACATTAACAAGTGCTACCATAATTAATTATTAGGTTTGGAAACTCCAAATTTCATCCGTCAGACGTCACATATGATGAAAAATATTCCTAATGTATTATATTTGGACCATCCATACAGGTGATCCTCCGCGGGTGTTATTACCAGTCTTGTCTGCCTTTATTGTCCTCCAGCAAATCTGTGCGATGGCGCTTCATATGTTGGGAGCCTCTGTCACATTCTTACATTCATTCGAAGTTGTTGGGCACTCCGCTGCAACATTGGAGCATTCTCTGGTGAGGTGGGGGATTGCGCAGGGACATTCTTGCTTTGTGGCAAACTTAGCAATGCAGAGGGAGCGCCTCAGAATGAGCAGCCGAAGAGGAGGCTCTCGGGGTCGGGCTTCAGCTCAGAGGACCGCAATTTCTCCTTCTTCCTCTGTCGAGGTAACATCTGACTAGCATTGCTTCCATGGTAGAGCAATGGGACGTGGCAGCGTGCCTGGGAGCGGAGATATACCAGAATGCGGACATGCAGTGCGTCCCATAGTCAGGTATAGAATACCTTGCACACTGGCAAACTCCACATTCATCATATTTGTTTATGTCGAGCATTGTGGCAATCTCAGAGGTCAAGCTGAAGCAACTCAAAGAAACCCTCCACCGGCTCAAGGGACTGTGCCCATAATTGATATGCAGGTGCCCACAATTGATCTGTAACGCCCTACTAGGGAAAGTTCCTCCCCAACTACTCAAGCTGCCCTTGCGGGCCCAAGCGAACCGGCTCAGAGGATCCATACCAGCTCGGTGGTCCCTCTCTCTGACTTGGATGACTCCCATCAATTTAGGGGCAAGGTGGAGGAAGAGCCCTATACCACAGACGATGATTAATTTAACCAATCAGTTCGCTCTCAGCAGCCTGGAAAGGAAAGCTACACTCTGTTTTCATACCTTGTTATCTGTATGTGTTCGGTTTCAGTCTCGATTTCAAAATCTATGTGTCGGCTATAAGGATCCATATGTTTATCAGTCCTTGATCAAGTAATGTCATGTGTCGTTATGTTAGTCCGTCACAGCATGTCCATGCTCAACATCCAATTTTTGTACCTGTTCAATTTTGGGTATGTATGAATTTGGGCAAACTGTCAATCTTTCGGCAGGAGTTACAGGGCCATGGCCCTGTTGTAACACTGATGTAATTTTTTGACTTTTTGTACTATAATAGAATAGCCTGATTCAGGAAAAAAAAAAAAAAAAATTAAATAAAAAAAACTAATTAATTAATAAAATTATAATAAATAATAATTATTATTATTATTAAATAATAATTATTAAAAAAAATACTTATTAATTAATTATTAATAATTACTTAATTATTAATAATATTATTAATCTTTTATTTTTACTAATACAAAATTTTTAATAATTTTATTATTATTGTTATTATTATTAAGCAGTGGTTATAATATTTTAATTATTAGCATTTTCATATTTATATTAATATTATTTATTTGGTTAATTAATAGTGTTAAATAATAATAATAATAATTTATAACTAATCAATAATAATAAAATTATGAATATTAATATATATAAATAAACAATAATAAATGTGGTTGACATACGCCTATCAACATTTATGTGTGCTTTGATTAATATTATTATATTTATTAAATATTGAAAATATAATATTAATACTTTTATATTATTATATTAATAATAATACAAATAGTATTATTATTGATAATATTAAATATTATTGATAATAATATAAATTATTATTATTTTACATTATTAATTATCACTTCGACCTCCTCACATGTCACAACTCTCTTTAGAATGCAGATATGCATTCCCCCTCGATCTTTTCCCTCTATTATTCGTGTTTCTTAACACCATTGTAATCATGTCTTTTTATACCATTGGATTTCCCATTTGACTTTGCCTACCTATTTCTTCTTGCCTCCGCCTTCCTTTCCCTGCGTTGTCCTTTCTCTTTGTTCCAGTTTCTCATCTTCCTCCCCTGCAATGCGAGTTCCTTCCCTCATCGTTATCCTCAACTCCCTCGGTTCCTATGCTTCATTCCTCTTGGATCCAACAAACTTGTTTCCAAAGATACAAACATGCACCCACTGTAAGTCCCTTAAGGTCACTCTGGACCATATACGATCCATGCATATACAATATCGGGACAAAAGAAAGATTGACTTTGCATATCTCTACCACTAGTGTAATGAGTACATGAAGAAATTTGAGCAACTCAAGAATATGTGTGCTCACTTGGAAAATGCAATTAGTGTGCTGCAAGGGATGGTTGCTAAAAAACCAGGAGAATGTTCAAACACTTTGGACTATGACAGTAAAATTTAGAAGTCAGAGGATCGATCAGTCAACAAAGACTAACAAGAATATCAGCGCATGGCTCTCCTTTTCAATCATCAGATGTTACTCCTAGCTCTTAGCTTTATATTATAAATCATATTCAAATATGCTATGGAAATGTATTATGTTTCTCCAACAGTTTGTTAGAACTTTTAAACTAAATGCAGTTGGTAAATCTGGAACTTTTAATGTTAATGTAACAGTTGAAAAAGAAGGATCAAAGATGATTTTTGTCTCTCCATCTCCCTTGACCGCTTTAGCATTTATGTATTGGGGAGCTATGCTCTCTTCTTTTTTGGAATGAATATAACATATCCGAATTTGTTAAAAAAAAAGGGAAAAAATTAATATTATTATTAATGCTAATAATTATTGTTATTATTTATTATTAATAATGATATACATTTTTGTGATTATTAATGTTATTAATTTACATTATTAATTATGTTTCATTATATTTTTTTTCCCCTGGAAAAAAGTCATAATTTTTATTATGTGTTAAGAAATTACATTTTGCAGATGCCGAAGCATATTCATATGGAGGCAGCAATGCCTATCGAGATCAAAAAAATAACTGTAGAGTAGTCCAAAATATCTCCACGCAGGGAGCATTTCCAAATAGTTTATCAGAGATCAAAAATTGACTGTGCTCTTCGCAGAGAGCAATATATATGCTGTATATAAACAAAAATAAAGTTGTGCTGAAAACATGTTTTAGACAGTATCTATGTACATACTATAAACAAAAGCTACTCTGAAATATAGTGTGGGCTTCATAGCCCCTCGCCAAAATGGTCGTCAAATGGTCTGTGATAGTGCTGGTAGTATGAGCCATCTATTTCCTCCTGAATCAGCCAGTCTTCTCCTTCTCTATGCGCGGCCTCTTTGGAGAGCTGGTCGGCGACGGTGTTTTGCTCCCTGTATACATGTTGGCAAACAAAAGATTCAAAAGCAGCAGTCAATCTCTTTGCTTCATCAAGTATGTGCCTCAAAGAAAAAGCATGACAATGAGATGCATCATTCAGCCAGTTGCAGACAATTTTAGAGTCTCCAAATAGCTGCAGGTGTCTGCACTGTTTATGGATAGCAAAATGAATAATGTGTTTAGCGGTGCACAGCTCAGCATAGTTATTAGTGCCTCTCCCAAGGTTTATTTGCAGCTTGAAACAATGCCTCTCGTTGAGATGGAGGATAGCACCACCTCCACAGCCCGCTTCTTGGGCCGAGCCATCAAAAAAAGCCCATGGTTTGGATGTATCAATTGGTGCAGGTCTGATGATGCGAGGCGGGGCGGGGGGATCCTCTTCAGGAAGCATATTGTAATCTGCAACCGTGTGGAGGACGATAGAAGGCCAGTGAGGGGCTTTAAGATTAAAGATTGACTGGTTCCGTGCGATCCAAATGGCCCAGCATGCCAAAAGAGGCATATTAATGGCTTTCCTAGAGTGATTTTGGCACCAGGCATTCCAGGCTTCCTTGAGATTGTTGCCATGCCAATCTTTTAATGACGGGATCCGAGAAGCAAGAGATTTCCAGAAATGATACGAAGAGCTGCAAAAAAGGAATAAATGTTCGGTGCTTTCTTCTGCGCTATGACAGAGGTGACATCGGAAGGGTCCATAAAAGGACCTCTTCATGAGATTGGTGCCAGTGGGGACTTTATCGAATAGGATGTTCCACATCAACAATCTCGTCCGGGGGGCTGCCTTAAGCTTCCAGAGTGCTTTCCAGGTGGGAAGAATTTCTGGGGGTCTATAAGGTTCCATAAGTTTTAGATATCCAAGCTTGGGTGTATAAATTCCATGCTTGGCAAAAGCCCAAATGATCTCGTCTGGTCCATCAGTGAGCCTGATGTGAGCTTGAGATAGAGCAGATGTGTACTCCGTCCATTCGTTAGTCCATTGTGCAGGTATTTCCAAGGCTCGGGCGGATAACCATGCTTGCTGAAGGAACGTTGAGTTTGCACTGTCTCCAATATGCTTGATGTGAGTAATCCCTCTGCCTTGGAGATGTCTAATAAGATCAGTCGATAGTCTGCGAACTGCATTGCCTTCCTTTATGCGCCAGGTGATGCCATCGTGCAGCAGTGGTATGGTGCCAATGACTGCTTTCCAAATGTTGGAAATCTGGTGATTGGTGCCATGATGAGAACAGATCCAATCCACAATGGTCTGTGGTTTGATGTATTTAGCATATGCAACTTGAGACCAAAGGCCATCTGAGGTAAGTAGCCTCCATCCAAGCTTAGCAGCCAAGGCCTTGGAGAAGGAGTCCAACCTCTTGATGCCCCAACCGCCCCAACGCTTGGGCTTGGCAATGGTGTCCCATTTTACCCAAGCATAGAGTCTCCCCTGTTGTTGTCCTTTCCAAAGGAATCTGCAGCAAATACTTTGGAGCCTATTCAGAATGCCTTTAGGAATCCAGGCAAGAGCCATCCAATAGACTGGCGTGGCTTCAATGACAGCCTTGATGAGTACTAGTCTGCCTGCACGTGAGAGGTATCGATGGTACCATACCTGTAACCTCTTTTCCACTTTTGCAATTATCCATAACCAGTCAGCGATTTTGTAGCCAGATGGTTTTAGTCTGTATCCAAGGTACTTTATTCCATCCTTCAGATTCAATAGAACAAAGGGAAAGCGCTGAGTGACAAATGCAGATTCATGATTGGAGCAGCCCACCATGGTGATCGTGGATTTGTTTTCGTTTATCTTCATTCCCGTGGCTTGTTGAAAGAGGTGAAAGGAATTGTGGAGTGAAGTGGAGTCACCAATGCTGCCATTAAGGAAAATCAAGATGTCATCAACGAATAACAGATGTGTGAGGAAGAGATTGTCCACAATTTTGATGCCAGTCAATTGATGTCTATCCCTGGCTGATGAGATAATTCTGCTTAAACCTTCCATGATTAGTAAGAACAGCAGAGGCGAGAGAGGACACACTTGCCTGAGTCCTCTCTCTGAAGTGAAAAAAGGGGTGGCTTCCCCATTGAGTAATACACTGTAGGATACATCGGTGATGCAACTCATCGTCCATTTAATAAAGTCATAGGGGAAGCCAAGATGAGTTAGCAGCAGTCTTAAATACAACCAGTTTGTTCTGTCAAAAGCCTTCGAGAGATCCACTTTAAGTATCATTCCTTTCTGTTTTTTGATCTGCAGGGAGTGCATGAGTTCTTGAGCAGTGGCGATGGCTTCATGGATCTGTCTATGGTGCAAGAAAGCGAATTGTTCAGGGGAAATGTGCTGCGAGAGGATGGGCTTAAGGCGATTGGCGATTATCTTGGAAATGATTTTATGTTTCATTATATTCTGTTAATATAATTATTATTTATTTAATAATATTAAAATAATAATTATATCAATAAAACATTTTTATTTTATTATAAAATAATTACTTTATATTATTATTATTATTTTAATCATTAATTTAAATTATTATGATTAATTTACTTTATTATTATCATTAATTTTTATTAATTTATTATTATATATTATTATATATTATTATGATTGTTATTGTCATTAATTATTATACGGATGTGAAGTTCGGGGTACAATATATCTAGGGAGTCGTGGAAAAAGATTGAGATGATCCAAAAGAAATTCATAACCTATAACCTCAAGATCAAGGGAAATACTCCCTATCCTATATTCTTGATCGAATCTAGCCGGTTCCCTATTGAAAGTGTGGCTATGCTTAGACATCTGGTGTATAAGAAGAAGCTTCACAATATGGAATCAAAGAGGCTCCCAAAAATTTCTTTTAACTTTAGTCAAAACCCCCACCTGTGCCTCAAGCACGAGTGGCATCCGGATAATCAGTCATGGCTCAACCATTGTGGGATTAAGGAGGAGATCACCATGAGAAGCAAGGACAATATCAAAGATACTATTACCTCCAGTTTTAAGGACAAGATTTGGGATGCTAAGGAGCTAGAGGGTAAAAGGAAGCTAAGGTACTATAAGGGGATGATCAACCCCACCCTCGATAACCATAATTATCTCTCTATGTTCACTAGCACTAAGAAGAAAACGAACATCACTAGGATTAGAACTAACTCTCATGAGCTTTGGAGTGAGACCGGGCAATGGTCTATTCCCAAGACTCCCTGGGACGATAGAATTTTTCATATTTGTGATACTAAGAAGGTGGAAGATGAAAAGCACTTCCTTTTAGACTGCCCGACTCTTGCCCACATCTGTTCTCAATTCCCTATCATCAGCCACACCTCCAATCTTCTTGACTTATTAAGCCCTCCCAACTATAGCGATATTTGAACACTTCTTTCCCTGCTCTTTGATCATATAAACAAGATTTTGAAGAACGACAATTCGACTCTCTTTTCTTGAGGTCCGATAGACCACATTGGTATTAGTGGACATTAATCATCATCATCATCATCTTATTATTCTTTAAATATTGCTATAATTTATTTATATAATTTTTATTATAAATATAATTATTATTTATTTAATAATATTAATAAAGAAAAGATTTTTATTTAATTATAAAATAGTTATTTTGTATTAGAAGTAACCTAGCCACCCTCCTTTTTTTCCTTGAAAATCATGGAAATTCCAGCAAGATTTTGATAAAATCCAGTAGGGATTTCTGTAAATGCAGGTTACAACTGTCAAACTTCAAGATTTTGGGTGCCCCGAAGGTTTTTGATGGTGTTGAATCCATTTCCACCGTCAAAAACATGATCCAAACATTGCTACTTCAAGGTTTCTTGAAAAAAATTGGTCGGGTTCCATCCACTTTTGACTGTCCAAGCAATTCCTCCACCTTGGTAGACGACGCCTTTTGAATTTTTGTCATTAATTTGCATTATATATTTTTAATATTAATTTATTATTATTATTATTAATTTAATTTAATTAATATAAATGTGCTTGATATTATTTTCATAATATTAATATTAACCTTTGTTGTGTTGTTCAAAAGAGCTTTCATTAGATTTTTGAAAAGGCACAGCTTACAGAGTTCGACTCAACAATCCATGCTCTCTCATTTTGACTAGACTTGTTGAGATTGGGGACTGGAAGATACCATAATAGACAACTTACATACATTATTGCTAGAAGGCTTTTTAGCTCAAGCATAGCTAAAGTAAACAAAAAAGAAACCATAATTGATAGTAGCAATTCAAGGAGGGGGATAAGGGGGTAGTACAGGGGGAGCTGCAAAGAAACCAACTCAATCATGCATATGAAAGTCGATATGTTCTAGCCTCGCTTCCAAGATGCGAAAGTGGTTGTTGATGTGGTGGTGGCTTTGTCAGAGGTTGTCTAGGTGCTCCAAGATTTCATTTTGGGTGACCTAAATGCCATTGAAGTAAGCTTTGGTTTCGTTTCGGTCTTCATGCCTATGGTCCCTAAGAATATACATATTGAGTTGAATTTGTTGGGGTTGATCAGAAATGGAGTTCATTGTGGCAGGAGCTTCTACATGACCAGGCAAGTGAGCTCAAGAGAGAGTGTCGGTGTCCTCAGAGTCCTGGCTATTCAAATTTGCAATGGACGAGCTATGGTCGGGCTCGGGGCGCCCTCTTGAAGCTTGCCACCTTCCCCCACGGTGGGGGCAACCTCGTTGGCGTGGCATATGCAGAAGAGCCAACCTGCAAAGCAAAGAACAATTACTCAGACCACCAGCCAACCGCGCTTGATGACAAGGAGAGCAAATGACCTCTCATCCAAAACACCCACCAGCACAGACAACACAACCCCAATTAACCCTGGATGAACTTAGAAATCACCCTCCAGCCGGTCCAAAGACACCCTCACACCAGATGATATAAAGGAGTGCTCATCCAAAACACCCACCCACACAACCAGTGTAGTCACAATTAACCACAACAGAGCATACAAACCATTCTCCAGCCAGCCTAGAGATACCCTCACACCAGAAAGTACTAGGGAGGGCCCGCGAAAAGCCAAAAATCATGCAGCTACAAACCATCGGAGGGAAGACCTTCAAAATGTAAAGACATGCATAGGAATTAAAAAACGCAGACTGCTTACCACTCGTAGAGTACCGAAGAGCCGGAAAGGGTGCAATGTTGAGCTCAAGCCAGAAATGGACAGAGTCTTGAAGATGGATTAGTACCTTGTCCGTTCGTGTGCCCGGATCCCAGGGACAAAGCTGATAAAGGAGCCCAAACCACACCACAATGCCATTGCCCTACATTGCGCCTCGCAACCAAGGTCGGGACCCCAGGGAGCTGCCATGGAGCCAAACCCACACCTCGTCGATCCTCACAACCAAAATTCATCACCTGAGCTTCCAAGATGGATCGATACCCAAGCCATCCTTCGTAGTTATCAACAATTCATGTGGGATGGACTTTCGTACTAGCGGAATGATTGTCTAAATTGTACATGAGAAGAAAATTAATGAGCACATAGAGTGAGAACAAGCCCCAATAATTGCTCGTAAAACAATTGTTCAAGTGATTGATCACCCCATTGAGAGAATATTAATATTTATATTATTAATTTTTAATAATATTAATATTCATATTAAATGATATATTCCTATGGGCATATATCAATCATTTTAATTAATTAAATGTGGTGGTAATAATTACACATATAAATAACTTTTAAAAAAACGTTAGTTTCATTATAATAAAGTATGTTATTATTATTGTTTTAAATAAATTATGTTATCCAGTGAATTTATTACAAGAATTATTCATTAAGAAGATTATAACCTAGTTGTATTCTTAAATTCATATTACACACGTGCAATTTTTAACTCTATATTCATCTTTCCGTGCACTTTTTGAGTTTTTAAGAATATTTATCTTTTGGGTTGGTACACCATTATGCTTGGTGAAGGAAAGCCTTTAAACCCCTTTTCATTAAAGAGGGTATGTAATTTTTAGATGAGTTTAAGAATATATCCCTTTTATAAAAATTTGAACATTTTATATTTTCAAAATGTAAATTATTTTTTTTAAATATTGTATTTTTTAATTTTTAATTTTTTAATAATTTATTTTAAAATATTTAATAATTAAAATAATATTTGTTTAGTTTTTTTTAGTTTTTCATATTGTTGGAAATTTCTCGGAGATTTTTACATTTACTTGATTTTTAATTTTTTTAATTTTTAGATTAGTTTAAGAAATATATCATTTTTATAATAATTTGATTATTTTATGTTTTCATAATTTTTTTTAAATATTCTTTAGTATATAATTATTTAATTGAAATATTATATTTTTTAATTTTTAATTTTTAATAGTTATGGGCCGTTTTCACAATTTTTTATATGGTTGCAAATTTCTGAAAAAGAACTCTATAATAAATTTTGATTTTTCTAATGTTTTGGATGGTTAGTTCATTTAGATAAAAACTCTATATTTAATCAAGATCAAATATAAAAAATTATTAAATTTATTAATAAGTTAAATAATTCTTTAACCAAATTATATTTAAAAAACTTAAGTCAAATTAAATTAACTAAAAAATAATTTGCCAAAAACGAGGGTATTTGATATTCTGTGAATATGCTTTGTCTTGAGCCTTATCTAGGGCTAAGAAAAACACAGTGTGATGTTGGATGTTCGCATGTCCTCCACTTAGATTCTTGATGTTCGTATGTCTTCGTATGTCTTCCACGCGAGTGCATGGAACGATGTTTGGGGTAGTCGGCTGCCACGCTCCCCATCAAAGTTTGATCCCCGATTTGTACGCTGCGCAACAGCATATATATGTTTCAATGTGGTTTGTAATGTGAATGTAAACATGATGTGACAGTTGTCAGCTTGTCTGACACATATATGTAAAAAAAAGAGGGCCTATAATGCTTCTTCTGCGAAATAGCCCCTCCCATTTTTTAAAATATATTTTTTCCACTGGAAAAATCGTAATCTTTCATTAATTTTGAAAAATTACATGTTGTAGATGCCCATTGGCATATGCTGATAACAGTGATTCGTCAAAAATGGTGCTTTTTTAAAAAGAAGAGATCTGTCAACACCGCGCAGGGTGTACTAGTGCAAAAAACATCATGTTGTGCATATATGATTTATGTACATGTGGGGGAAATCATATTTTCCGCCCCTTTTTCTTCTCAACTTTTTTCCAAACCCCCTGTGGTTCTGTTGGATTTATCAATGCCAGTGCCATTTCAGCCACAGGTTGTGGATTTTCTTTATCAGAGTCTGATGAATCTGATATGTGATGCCGTTTGTTTCTGTTTATGTCCATAATATCTGTTGTATTTACCTGTGTTACTTCTGGTTGTTTCTGCAATTTTTTGTCTTCCGTTGTTGGTACTTCATTTGTCTGGCTGGGCTGTTTTGTATTTGTGATCTCCATCTCTTCTTCCTCCTCATCATCTGTATCAAGTGTGGTGAATTGCCATCCTTTCGCTTGTTTTTCTGTTTTCTTCCTTCTTCGGTTGTCTTTTTTAGCTGCTGGACATGTGCTTTGTAATTGACCTGTTTGTCTACATATTCGACATCTGAAAGCAGTGTTTTCGAAATCTAAACCTTGAGTCCAGCTCCTCTGTCCATGCTTCAGCTGAATCTGGTCTGGCAGTCCTTTGCTAAGATCTACCTCCACACATATCCTAGCATATGTGTAGATTCGTTCCTCCAATCGTTGAGTGTCCCATTTGATGTAGCGTCCTATGGTATTTCCAATTCCAGCTAGTACTTGTTCAGTCCAGAGATGTATTGGGAGGTTGTGTAGACGCACCGAAACTGGCATTTTTGTAACTACCATTGTATTTGCGTCAAATTCTGGAAACCACGGTGTGATGAATAGCCCAGTGGATCCCCAGAACCAAGGTCCTTCCTGCAATACTGCGTCCCTGTCAGCTGCTGATAAGAAGTTTACTATAAAGAAACCCTTGGAGCAGAGGTGGATTTCGCATTGCATGGTCCAGTTTGTGAATATCCAGTGGAATAAATCAATTGGTTTGGGCCAAAAGCTGTTAAATCTGCATATAACTGCTTGCCTTTCGTATGTATTGCAGTACTCCTCTGTTTCTGGTGTCTCTATGTTGTATACCGGGGTATGATCCAGTTGTTCCACGATATATGGCTTGTCGTTCATCCCTGCTTGCGTTGGCGCCATTCCTTCTTTGTTTTTCCCTTGTAGGATATCTTTGAAGGAGATGTTCCCTGGTTTTTTCCCTGTACCTGTGCCACTCCCTTCAGCTCTATTGTTATTTCTGCCATTGACAGATGCTCCCCCTCTCAATCTCAGATTGAGTATGATTGTTGACAGGGGTTCAATCTGATATTCCCAGAGATATTTATTATCTTGTAGTGCTCTGCCCCCATATATCAGATTTTGTGATCTGATGGGGAATCCTAATTGTTTCGTGATCATTTCCTGCATTTTTTTGACTGTATCCGACTCTTGCACCCAGATGATTTTTGATTTTCCTTCAGGTAGTTTTATGAATACTTGGAATCCTCTTTCCAGAGTTCCAGCTCTTGAAATTGATGGTTATGTTGCAGAGGTTTTGCTCTGATTCTTTTTCGAATCCCATATCAGAGAGTGGGCGGCCATATTTGGTATGATATGGGCCCGATTTTTCATATGGGTCTGATCTACCATGATAATGATGGACCCTGGCCTCGATCTGCATTTGATCCATTGGATCAGGACAATATGGGATCGGTATACCATATTATGGCTTTGATCTGTTAGTTCTGGGCTTGTTCTGAACAGGATGCCCTGGGTCGGTGGGAAAGACCCCGATTCAGAGTTTAATAAACCCAGATCTGTGCCAATGGTAGATAGAGCAGCATTTGTATATTCATTACAGGAGATTTTCCTTTCATACCTTGGATCTGCTAACGTTTTTACCTTCTCAGGAAGATCCACCCCGGATCGGCGAGTTTTTGCCCAATCTGGTGTGCCAATTGCCGGATCGGGACTCCTGTTTGTGCTGTGGCTTTTTGGCATAATATTCTTTTCGAGCCCTTTGTTATGATGCCGCTTCTGGAGGATATGTGCCCAGATCCGCGTTGTTGTTCGTATAAAAAACGCCACACCACGCGGAACCATTTCCTTAGTCCTATCCTCTTCTTGATCTACAGTTCCTTCAATCAAATACCGCTCAAAAGCGGCCGATCCATACCACAGCACTTCGATCTGAGGCTTGGGGGTTGTTAGACGCCTCTTTTTTCCGCCCTCGTATACAGATTTGTCATTTGTATTCACTGTGGAGAGCGATTCAATTAGATACAGGGTGAGAAGCTGTTGCTTTGAGTTGAAGGGCTCCGAGCTATCGATTTCTGGTGCCGCCCTAAGGTGAGCTCCCTGGCTCTTGATGGAAGAAGAGCACTCCGGTTGCAGGTTCTTTTGACTCGAGTCATGAAAAAACTTCTCCTTAGCAGATCCGGCCCAGGGCCGAGAAGGGACGCCGAATTCAGGGTATTCAACAGCCATGCATCCAGTCGATCCATAGCCTGTCAGGTCTTTTGGGGCCGTGTCGGCGCCATAAACCTTCACTGAAACCCTCATTGCCAGAATCGCTTCCATCGCCTTCTTCAGATCCAACTCCCATTTTTTAAAATATATATATATATATATAAGAGTATAAAACAATTCAATTATCTTCGTATTTTCTTCATTGGGTTTACATTCTATCCATGGTGTATCCGTTTGAAATGTATATATGGAATTAAATAGGTAAAAGGATATATGATGAAATATTTTTTTGGTTAACATATTATTTATATGAAATTAAATAGGTAGAATCTAAAATAACTCAGTGAATTTGAATTTTTATTTTTTTATTTGTGGACTTATGGTTAAGAAAATCCAATATAATTGTGTTTTAATTATAAAATTTCAAAATTGTTTTTGAGCACAATTATATTTAAACAAAAAATATTTACTAAATCAAAGGAAATGAAGTTATTTTTCTTTTTTCATGTTTATATATACTATTTTCTAAAAAGTAACTGATTTATAGTTAATTTGTTGGATCGATAATTTGTTGTATCTCATGACATGGTTATAGTATTGACATCTAATTTGACATTTGTTTGTTCTAAAGCAACATAGTATGTAGTTCATGGTATTAACATTATCACAATAAATACCTATGGGGAGTGTGATGGTGAGTAATATTTATTTTAACTTCAAATTCAAATTTATTAAGTTAAATGATTAAATCTTTCAAAATGCATTTTTTTTAATGGAGAGATTGCAAATTTATTCACACTATATATATATATATATATATATGGGAAATCCAGAGTTGAAATGAATCTATATTAATCATACCTATAGCTATAGACATATACTCATGGCATTTTGTTTTGACATATTTTTAATTTTATTTTCTAATATAAAATGTGTATAATAAATTATGTATAAAAAATGTTATTATAAATATCAAATTTTTATATTTATTAATTAAATGTATATATGAAATTTTGAAATATTATAGTTATGATTCGTCATTTCTTTTGATAACATATTTTATTATATTTCGTGTGTGTGTCTTTGATATATTTTATAATCTCTTTTCATTTTAAATTTTTAATTTGATATAGATAACTTTTTTTTTATTTTATTTTAAATCATCCATGGTTAACCATGGTCAACCATTGTCTAATGTCTAATTGTGACAATGATTGTCTTGATTTGTTGTTAACTATTGTTGGCTATTGTTTACTGTTGTTAAGTGTTGTGAAGTGTTGTTGGTTGTCTTGATATGTCTCTACGGTGAACCATGATCAACGATGGTTAATCATGCTTGACTATGTTCAACCATGGTCAATGTATTTATGGTCAACCACAATCAACCATGGTTAACCATGATCAACCATGGTCAATGATGGTCAACCATAATTAACCATGGTTGAATTTCATCAACCATGATCAACCTTGATTAAAATCTATTTCATCATGATCAACAATGATGGTCAACCATGGAAAATCATGGCCAACGATGGTCAACCATGTTATATAAAATCAAACATGGCCAACCAAGGTCAATCATGGTAAACCATGGTCAAATGTCGTATTGTGACAAAGATTGTCTGGATATGGAAATAAACCATGGTCAAGCACTGTCCAATGTCAGATTGTGACAAAGATTGTCTCAATATGAAAATCAATCATGGTCAACCATGGTCCAACGTCGCATTGTGACAAGGATTGTCTTAATATGGAAATCAACCATGGGCAACCATATTTATTTTAGGGTTTATAATTTTTAACCATTGGGTTTATTATTCCCCTAGGTTCATAATATCAATCCCTTAGGTTATTTAATCTAAGGGTTCATATTCTTAGGGTTTAATATTATTCACACAGGTTTATAGTCTCTTGTGTTTTTAGTATTAATCCCTGGGTTTATTATTCCATTGGGTTTATAATATCAATCATGGTCAACCATGACCAACCATGTTTTATAAATTCAATCATGGTCAACCATATTTAATAAAATCAATCATGTTCAACCACGGTCTAACATCGCATTGTGTTAAAGATTGTCGAAATATAGAAATCAATCATTGTCTCAACCATGGCCAACCATGGTCAATCATGGTCAACCTTGGTCAACCATGTTCAACCGTGTTTTATAAAATTAGACATGGTCATCCTTGGTCAATCATGGTCAACCATGGTCAAAAAATGCATTGTGACAAAGATTGTCTTGATATGAATATCAACCATGGTTAAGCATGTTCAACCATGACCTAACATCGCATTGTGACAAGGATTATCTCAATATGAAAATCAGCCATGGTCAACCATGTTTATTTTAGTGTTTATAATATTAGTCCATTGGGTTTAATATTATTCCCTTCGGTTCATAATCCCTTAGGGTTTTAGCATTAGTCCCTTGGGTTTATAATATTAATCCCTTGGGTTTATAATATCAATCATGGTCAACCATGGCCAGTCATAGCCAACCATGATCGAATGTCGCATTGTGACAATGATTGTCTTTATATGGAAATCAATCGTGGTCAATCATAGCCAGCCATGGTCGAATTTCACATTGTGATAATGATTGTCTAAATATGGAACTCAACCATGACCAATCATAGCCAACCATGGTCAACCATGGTCGAATGTCGCATTGTGACAATGATTATCTCAATATGGAAATCAACCATGTTTAACCATGGTCCAACATTGCATTGTGACAAAGATTGTATCGATATGAAAATCAATCATGGTCAAGCATGATCAACCATGGTCAACCATGTTTATTTTAGGGTTTATAGTATTTATCTTAGGGTTTATATACCTTGGATTTATAATTTTTATCCCTTAAGTTTATAACATCAATCCTTAGGGTTTATTAATCTAAGAGTTCATATTCTTAGGGTTTAATGTTATTCCATTAGGTTTATAATCCCTTGGATTTTTAGTGTTAATCCCTAGGGTTTATAATATTGATCATGGTCAACCATGTTTTATAATCCCTTGTGTTTTTAGCATTAAGCCCTGGGATCTTATTCCCTTGGGTTTATAATATCAATCCCTTAGGTTTATTAATCTAAGGGTTCATATACCTAAGGTTTAATATTATTCACTTAGGTTTATATTCCCTTGTTTTTTTACTATTAACTCCTAGGGTTTATTATTCCCTTGGGTTTATAATATCAATCATGATCAACCAAGGTCAACCATGTTTTATAAATTCAATCATGGTCAACCATAGTCCAACGTCGCATTGTGACAAAGATTGTCTCAATATGAAAATCAATCATTGTCTCAACCATGGTCCAACATTGCATTGTGACAAGGATTGTCTTGATATGAAAATTAATCATGGTTAAGCATGGTCAACCATGGTCCAATGTCGCATTGTGAGAAGGATTGTCTCAATATGAAAATCAACCATGGTCCAATGTCGCATTGTGAGAAGGATTGTCTCAATATGAAAATCAACCATGGTCAACCATGTTTATTTTAATGTTTAGATTAAACCTTGGGTTTAATATTATTCTTTTGGGTTCATAATCTCTTTGGGTTTTAGTATTAATCTATTGGGTTTATAATAGCAATCCCTTGGGTTTATAATATCAATCATCGTAAACCATGGTCAATCATAGCCAACCATGGTCGAATGTCACATTGTGACAATGATTGTGTCAATATGAAAATCAACCATGGTTAACCATGGTCCAACGTCACATGGTGACAAAGATTGTCTCGATATGAAAATAAATCATGGTCGTGCATGGCCAATCATAGTTCAACATTGCATTGTGACAAGGATTGTCTCAATATGGAAATAAACCATGGTCAACCATGTTTATTTTAGGGTTTATAATATTTATCTTAGTGTTTATATATCTTGGGTTTACAATTTTTATCCCTTGGGTTTATTATTCGTTTGGGTTTTTAATATCGATCCCTTGGGTTTAATAATCTAAGGGTTCATATTCTTAGGGTTTAATATTATTCCCTTAGGTTTATAATCCCTTGGTATTTTAGTATTAATCCCCAGGCTTTTTTATTCCCTTGGGTTTATAATATCGACCATGGTCAATCATGGTCCAATGTCGCACTGTGACAAATATCGTATCAATATGAGAATCAACCATGGTCCAATGTTGTATTGTGACAAAGATTTTGTTGATATGAAAATTGATCATTATCAAGCATGGTCAACAATGGTCCAATGTCACATTGTAACAAGGATTGTCTCAATATGAAAATCAACCATGGTCAACCGTGTTTATTTTAGTGTTTAAAAGATTTATCTTAGGGTTTATATATGTTGTGTTTATAATATTAGTCCCTTGGGTTTAATATTATTCAACCATGGTCAACCATAGTTAATCATGGTCAATCATGGTCCACCGTCGCATTGTGACAAATATTGTCTCAATATGAAAATCAATCATTGTCTCAACCATGCTCTGATGCCGCATTATGACAAATATTGTCTCAATATGGTAATCATCATCAACCATGATCAACCATGGTCATTCATGGTCAACCTTGGTCAACCATGGTCGAGTGTCGCATTGTCACAAAGATTGTGTTGAAAATAAATTGTGGTTAAGCTTTGGTTAACCATGGTCCAAGGATTGTCTCAACCATGATCAACTATGTTTATTTTAGTGTTTATAATATTTATCTTAGGGTTTATATACCTAGGGTTTATAATATTAGTCCCTTGGGTTTAATATTATTCCCTTGGGTCATAATCCCTTGGGTTTATAACATCAGTCATGGTCAACCATGATTGGATGTCGCATTGTGACAATGATTGTATCAATATGAAAACCAGCCATGGCTGACCATAGTCCAACATCATATTGTGGCAAAGGTTGTGATGATATGAAAATCAATCATTGTCAACCATGGTCAACCATGTTTATTTTAAGGTTTATAATATTTGTCTTAACAAAATTATTTTAGGGTTTATAATATTTATCTTAAAAATATTAAGAATACTTATCCTAACCATGCTTAACAATATTAATTAACAATATTTATATTAATATTCAATTAACCATGTTTATATTGTTAATAAAACAATCTTAATAAATTATTATTATTTATTAAGATCATTTATTATTTATTAAGATTGTAAATAATAATAATAAGATATCTCAAATTATTATTTATTAATTAATTATTAATAATGAATTAATTAGTTATTTAACGAATTAATTATTCATTTAATAAATTATTGAATGAATTAATTAATAATGTTATTAAATTTAATTAACAATAAAAATAATATTATTAATTAATAATAGTGGTAATATTAATTATTAATAATAATCATAATTATACGCTTTCGGCATATATCAATTAGATTTACTAATATATTTGTGATAGTTGTAATTTGTAATTGACTAACTTCACAATTGAATAATATTTTCTAGTTTTAAATTATAAATTATAAAATAAGAATTAAAAATGAAATAAGACTTAATCGAAATTTATTTTTTTAAATAATTAACTAATTTATAATAAATTGGGAATTAATAATAAAATAATATTTATTATAAGAAAATAAGAATTAAAAAGAATAAAGAATTAAAACAGAGCTAATTATAATCAAAATTGAAATAATATTTAATTAAAATAAGAAATGAAAATTAATAGTAAAAAAATAAGAATTATTTGATGAACCACACTTGTTGGTTCGAAACAAGTCGATCAAAAATTTCTCTGATTTCTACCGAAAGACTTTGCTTAATTATTTGACAATTAAATCTTTTTAATAATTTAATTAAGAAGAAATGAAAATTAATAATAAAAATAGGAATTAGTTGAATCTTTATTTTAATAATCTAAATAATAAAATAGGAATTAGTTAAATAAACCAAATTTAAAAATTAATGATTTGAAATAAATTGAAATAAGAATTAATTAAAAAATAAATAATGTAAAAATATAAATAAGAATAAAGAGAATGAAATAAAAATTAATAATAAATTTTTTTATTAATTGAGAATAAGAATTAATTAAGTTTTAAAGTAAGAAATAATAATAATTAAAAATAAGAATTGAAAATTAAGAATTCAAATAAGAATTAATAGAACATCAGAATTAATAACTAATAATGAAAATAAGAACTAGATGAAACTTAATAATTAAATAAGAGAAGATTGGTATATAAGAACTAGATGAAACTTAATAATTAAATAAGAGAAGATTGGTATATAAGAACTACATGAAACTTAATAATTAAATAAGAGAAGATTGGTATAGCCCTTCCACAAGGATGATATACAGAAATCAAGAAATGGTCCAAATTTCTCGATTTTCTATTTCTTTATCTTATTTTTTATCTTATATTCTCTTTTGAGCTACTCCCAAAACTCCTTGGGATGATAGAATCTATCAACTTTATGATACTAATATGGTGGAAGACGAAAAATACTTCCTCTTAGATTGCTCGATTCTTACTCACATCTGCTCTTATTTCCCAAACATCTACCATACTTCCAATCTTCTTGACTTGTTAAGTCAGCCCATCTATAGTGAACTTGGAGCTTTTCTTTCCCTTCTTTTTTATTATAGGAATAAGATTTTGAAGAATCGTAGTTAGATTTTTTTTTTTTCCAAGGTCCGATAGATTGCATTGGTCTTAGTGGACATTAATCCTCCTCCTCCTCATCATCATCATCAAGAATTAGTTAAATTGAAAAAAAAATCTAAATTAAAAATAATTGATTAAAATAAGAATTAATTAAAAAATAAAATTAATAATAAAACAATTTAAAAATCAGAATTAAAAAAAGGATATAAATTTAAGCAAGGATCCATTGAAAATTTAATAATTGGATAATAAATTAATTTGAAAGAGGAGTAATATTGAAAATTGATATTCGGAAGCCTATGGGGATTTGGTTTGATGGTGATTGGTGCATTGTTAAAGAACTCCATGCAATAGGTCATTGGTTCCAATCCCCTGTTGCTGCTGATTTAGAAAAAGAAAAATCATATTTAGAAATAATTACACATTTAAAACTTTTAAAAATTGGAGCAAAATTCCTTAAATATCTATTTGGTGAAAGGCATGTTTCACTCATTAATAAATTTAATATTTTTGTATATTTTATCTTGACCAAATTTATTCTTTATACGTTAATCCAATGAATACTTAGTTAATTTTATCCTATAAAAAGACTCATTAGCACTTGTTTACTCACAAAATCTCTTTGGCCTCTGATGATGGATGGAGTAACCATTTGAAATGTTGGACAAATCAAAATCCATTACGTAGTTATCTTATGGAAATATCCAACAATAACATTTTTTGTTTGCCAGGTTATGAGTCATATGATTATTGGCACACCTAACATGTGACTTGAGTAGCGATGACCCAAGGTCATTTAAGCCATCAAAATCACTCAGGGATCAGGTTCAAAACCACCCGAGGATCACACCTAGGGCCTACCATGGCTAAATTTGTTTTCCAAAAAGTTTCGAACTGGTGATATTTACACCATGAAGTACCTTAACATAACACCCCATCACCATAGACTCGATAAATATCTCTTAATATCAAGGAGTAAATCATTTTCTAATATTTTAATTAATAAAACAAATTCTTAAAAAAAACATTATTGATCATGAATGTTATTAATAAAAAAGAATAAATCTAAATTATTATTCAAAGATGAAAAATGTAAAAACATAATGTTAAAATCTCTAAATTTTCTCATTTTATAAAAGAATAAAGAAAATGTGTAACTCCACTCAAATGTGTGTGTGTGTTTCAAAATGTAATTTTTTTTATTACAATTTAAGATATATATATATATATATATATATATATATATATATATATATATATATATATATATATATATATATATATATATATATATATATAGCCAATTTTTATTATTATTAATTTAGCTAAAGATTATAACATGTACGCCCATAATATGTTGATATTCTAGCCTCACTTCTACCAGATTTGTTGGCTGGAAGAGTGGCATAAAAACTAATTACAAATTACCAAAATTCACTAAGAATCCAAAAACAAAATGACCAAAGTGACCAAAAGAATTTTAAGATTAAAAGATAGCCCACCAACATTACGGGATGAGAGGATTCCCTTGTATAGGAATAACTAGAACTTTCCCCAGAGAATCTAGAAACTTGTGTTCTCCATGAACATGAAACTCTAAATGTGAAATTATTTCCTCCATCCAGTCCATGCACTCTTCCAATCGTTGACCTCATCTAAGTGACGCCAATCGATCTAGTATGTTCCACTAGTTTTGTTCTAAATCATTCATGAAGCTTATAGAATTTTTATGGTCATCATGGAAGTCTTTCACGAATTTTTCCAACAAATGGGTGATATAATGCATCTGAGAATCCATAAAGTCGAAGGGGGGAGGGAGGAGAGAAAAACATGGGCAAGACAAGGGCCTAGTAAACATCCACCTCCATTCCGCTAACACCCCCTCCCACTAGGCTTTCTCTCTGTGATCCACTCATTGTCTCCAAGGTCTTAGACCCATCCTTGCTCTACCTCTTGTCCTGATCATTGTCCACTTTCCTCTAGCACTTATGAGATAACACCCTATATTTGGTACTATATAGAAGTGTGACATTATCTCCGTTGCCTTGGGAGCAATCATGGAATTACCCCAATACCAAGCCTGGGCCATTCATGAAGGAAACAAATCTTTTCCTAGGTTACCCCAAAGCACTACCTGAAACCCACTACAAAACAACACCGGAATACTTTCATTCATAATGTTTGTGCCAATGCAGTTGACAAGATGCCTCTCAGGTTAGAAAGGTGGCACACAATTCATAGTAAGTGAACCCAGCATCAAAAATATCGTATGTCTGAAAGAAATACTACATCCGGTGAAAATTGACTTAAAAGGACCACCCACAGTGAAGACACATAGACAGGATCATCCCTGAAATATAAGACAAGGCATGCACACTTGGAAACTAGATAACCCCTAGCTCCAACATCTAGTTAAGGCCTTATAAAATCTAGACTGGACTTCTGGGCACCTAAGAGGTAGACCAAACAGTGGAACTCCCTCCACCACTTAGGAAGAAACATATCCCTAATAAAAACCCATGGATAGACAATGAAGCTTACCAAAATTCCATGCACATTGTAGGTTCTAACCCTGTATAGAAATTACCTGCAAATAGATTCTTAAGAAAATAAAAAAACACAATGGCAAGAACATAAAATATACCCAAAGGTTTTCTCTTGGAACCCAATTCGGTAAAACCAGATTGAATTTTTTCATTATTTTCCTTTCAATGTTACAATACATTATATACATGTTGAAGAATTCATAAACCCCAATCCATTGAACCTGGATTAGAACATAATCGTAGTTCCCTTGACCGGGTCTACAAAATTCCATGGGAAAAACCCATCATGTCCAAACCATGTGTAAAAACCATGTGCAAAAACCATGCACAAAACCATGTGTAGGTCTTCCCCCCATATTTGTGACCACCCCCCTGCTATGTCCATTGCAACGTAATAGTGCCTAGGGCTAGTCATGGAAAGAATATAAGTCATACCCAAAATTCTCCCACTTGTTTTTTTCTTTTGACGCAGGTGGTCGTAGGAGTGCACAACCATTAGTCCCAAGCTGCAACACCCATTATTTCTCTACACAAGGAAAACTTCTCAATGCTCATATAATTTCCAATACGTTTGCAACATGCTTCAAAGTGTCAACCTTTACCAACAAAATCTTTTTGTCTTCAACCATATCCCTTACAAAATGATATTGAACATCAATGTGCTTTGTCTTAGAATGATAAGTAGGTTTCTTTGCCAAGAAAATTCCACTTTGGTTGTCACAGTATATCATTATAGCTCATTGTACCAACCCCATACTTGAACATAATATCTGCAACCAAATTGCTTCCTTTGCTTGCATGAGTGGTTGCCATGTATTCAACCTCTATAGTTGAAAGTGCCAGCACAGAATGTTTCTTGCTCATCCAATTGACTGCTCCTCCAAATAGGTTATACATATACCCACTTATAGATCTTATCTGATCTAGATCTCCAGCGTAGTACACATCAACAAATCCATGTATGTTCAAAACTCTGTCCAATCCTAGTTTTCCTTTGTAGAAAAAACCATAATCACTAGTGCCATGCAAATACCTAAAAACTCTATTCATTGTTGTCAAATGCTTCTTCCTTGGTTTTGAAATAAATATTCTCAATAAACCCACTGCATGTGCAATGTCTGGTCAGGTACAGACCATTGCATACATCAAACTACCAAAAACACTTGCATATGGAACACGGGACATGTCCTCTTCCTCTTCTTGTCTCTTAGGACATTGTTTAGCAGATAATTTTACACCTTAGAGGAATAGGAACTTTCACCAGTTTACTATCCTACATATTATACCTCTGCAATATTGTCTTGACATACTTCCTATAGTTTAACTAGAGCTTCCTCTTTACCAGATCTCATTTAGTTTCTATGCCCAAAATATAGTTTGCATCACCAAGATCCTTCATGTCAAATTTAGAGGAAAATTGGGTCTTCAAATCCTCGATAATTTCTTTGTCATTTCCAATCAACAACATATCATCCACATGCAATATCAAATAAATAACACGATCATTAGTTAATTTACATAGTGATCCGCTTTGCTCCTTGTGAATCTAATTCCCTGTATATATGTATTACATTTTTTATACCACATCCTTGGTGACTGTTTTAAGCCATACAAAGACTTTTTTAACTTGCATACCGATTATTTTTTACCCTTCACCATAAAGCATTCCAGTTTCTTCATGTAGATTGCATCTTCCAGATCCCTGTGAAGAAATCGTGTCTTCACATCCATCTATTCTACCTCAAAATCAAAAGCACTAGAAATAGATAAAAGGAATCTAATAGAAGTTAACTTAGCAACAAGACAAAAAATATCACCAAAATCAATTCCTGACACCTAGGAATAACCTTTTTCTACCAACCGAGCTTTGTATTTCTCCACCTTTCCTTTTTCATTCATCTTCTTCTTAAGCACCCATTTTCTCCCAATGGGTTTCCTTCCAGCTGACAATTCCACAAGATCCCAAGCCTCACTTTTGTCCAAGGATGCCATTTCTTCAACCATAGTCTTTTTCTATATTTTTCCATCCTCTAAATCCATGTTAGACATGCAATCCCCCCACAACATGTTTTGGGGCTCAAAGCCCAAGTTTTGAGTTGTTATTGTTGTAAAGACTCAGCGAATTGTGAGCATGAAGCGCAAATTGTATATTAGAGTCATAGGGTTGTCCGTCCTAAGTTTTGAATGTAGTGTCGGCCTACCCATGGTTTGCGGACGATGGGATTGTATAAATAGAGTGAGGCTCTAAGTTGTAAAAAAAGAAAGGAAGCAATAATAGGGATGGATAGAATAAGATAGTGAGCATAAAGCAAGAGTCTAAGTATCTTGGGTCGTAGTAGTAGTAAGAGGCTCTGCAACTGAGTGTGTAGAGGCCTAGTAGAGTCTGCAGCTGAGTGCGCAAACCCCTGCAGCTGAGTGCACAGGGTAGAGTTGAGTCTATAACAGAAGGAAGAAAATAATAAAGAGAAGTTTTATCTGAATTCCGTGTATCTGTTCTTAAGTTATTACATGTTTGATATCATTGGCAATTATACTGTTTATTTACTGTGCGCACTTATATGAATTGTGAATATTGTTAAGTATAACTGAAAGCGTACAAATAAGTTAAGTTAATAAACTAATATCGAGCTACAAGTAAGGACTTGGGTAATAACACTGTTCAGTCCCCGAGTATGGTTGCATGAAGGCAACATCTCAGGCTGCGAGGTATGGGTAAGTGCATGTAGCGACCGTGGACCACTTGAAACCATCAGAGATCTCCAGGGTGAGGAAACCTGGTTCTAGCACCCTCACATACTACTTCAAGTGAGACCTCAGTCCATGCTCCGTGGACTATTGCCAAAAGGGCTAGTAGTATTGGGATTTATTTGGCTGAATCACCTTCGAACCTGGGTTAGGCCCCACTATGCCAACAAATGGTTCTATTGCTAGGACTAGGATCTACATAAGGGATGTCTGATGTCGTGTCACTAGAATCCAACAAAGAAAGAAATTGAAGGGTGGTTGGACAAAAATATTCACAAGTTCGCGGCGCAGGAAAATAGGAATCCACGAGTATCGAAGAAACAGTGGTTAGAGTGCTACTTATATATGGAAATCCATGAAATTTTCTTCGCATTCTTCCCCTTTGAGTTGTACGAGTGGATCGCAAAGCTAGCATACAGTCAAGGAAGGTATAGGCTTGACAAACCGATTGTGTGGACTCTATAATTGGTGCACAGACTACAAGCGTCAGAAGATAATATCACGCGCGATCTGGACCATTGGCTCGATTGAATTATAGGAGGATTTATCACCGAGTTCGTGGTAGATACGACCATCAGCTACAGCGAGGCAGAACGTCGCTTCCTCAAGGGACCGCGAGGTAAGTACATTAAATCATTGAACACTTGGATCAAAATGTTATTGTGTGAAAAGTGGGTTATGCGAATAAATTGATGTTTGGGACTACACGAAGTGGGAGGATCTACAGAAATGAAGGTAGCGCAACGATAGAAAATAGCTCCTTGATTTTGCCGTGACGAGAAAGTGAGGAAGAGCTCGCGAAAGTTTCTCTGAGAATCATGATCAGTCTGATAAGGCAGAGAATTCCATGCATACCACCCCCACCTACAAAACCACCAGTTTCACCATCGTCACCCCCATCTCCACCCACACCACCTCCACCAGACCTATAGTTCAATATGGCGAGTGTGATAAAACTGCCATTATTCAGAGGGGTAGGGAATGAAGATCCGAACCAATTTTGGTTCGTAGTAAAGGTTGTATGGGAAGCACAAGGAGTCATGGATGACAATATAAAGAAGGCAAAGCTGGTAAGCGCATTGCAAGATCACGCACTAATGTGGTACATTAAGCATTCTAATGACCATCCAAACGCGGGGATCGCAGATATCCAGGCAGCGTTGAACAGAGAATTTAGCAGGCCAAAATCAGAGACACAATCGATTATCGAGTTTAAGGAAATCACGATGCTTCTAGGCGAGACCCCATGGGATCTGGACTAGAGACTAAATAGTATGATTCATGAAGCCAACATGACCTTGATAGATGGACAACATTGCGCATGGTTTGTAGCGTCACTGACACCGCATTTAAGGACGACGTTGTCACAACAAAAGATATCCACCCAAGCCAAAGCTTTGGAGATTGCACGAGACCCCAACACAATATCCTGGCCTAGAAGTCCAACAAATCCACACACAACTGCAAAATTTGTGTCTGGAAATGCAGAGTTTGAAACAGGACAGGACAACTCAGCCACAGATGCGCGAGGAGGTATGGTGCACAAAATGCAAAAGCCATGGACATGACAAGGACCATTGTCCAGTTTTCACCAATTACTTGGCGGGAGGAGGGTCGATGCCATTAAGACTAGAGGCACAATAAGGGTCGAGCGTGGTGCCTACATTATGGTGCGCGATTTATCAGATAGGAGAAAACACACTACATATAACTATCACCTAATACAGAAGTATACACAAACGTCCCAACAATTGTTCTATAATTTATGTAGGTCGATAGGTCGTGATGAGCGCACCTACAGAAGTTACAAGCTGATGATGGATCGAACTCCTACCTATAGAGTGTAGACCAAAACACGAGCCCTCTATCCAAATGCAGTGATAGAGCGTACTGGATTTCAGGGGCACACACGAGGTCGAGGTGGAATGGGACTAGGAAGGGGTCGCAGACAACTAATTTCTTACAATTGCAGAGCATCAGGGCACTATGTCGGCGATTGTATGAATCCGAAGAGAGCATCATGTTTATACTGTACCTAATTCGATCATGAGATGGAGGACTGCCCTACACTGATAACGAGGTTGCACGAAAAGGATTACTCTAGCCTCCCCCGACTCATAACCTACAAATGATGAGCTTTGAGCCACGCGAAGAGGACCCAAATGTAAACATAGTGCTTCGAAGTGATATCACAACCAGAGATGACAGAGGTAAGCAGCATGAAGAAAGTGCGTGGATTCGCAAGGCTCCTACAAAGGAACTTGGATTTGATTTGGAGCGTGCGAAGGAGACATTCATGGAAGCTAAGAAGAGCTTCATAGAGGCCTCCACTTCAAGTAGTAAGGATCAACTAGAACTAGAGATGGATCCTTCAATTCTCACTACCTTTCTAGAGACATGTATGAAGTTGTTGTGCGACAGCAAGGTTGTGAAAGGACTACATGAAATTATCACTAGGTGTGTTGGGTTAGGAGAGCCATGTGTAGTATGAAAGCTTGGGAAACATACATCGCGAATAGGAAGGGAAATGAGATTGACTGTGCAAATCGGTGAGTATGAAATGGATCAAGTAATTCTAGATCTAGGATCAGACATGAATGTATTGCCAAAGTATACATGGGAGCGCATGGGTAGACCTGCATTACAATGGTCTCTATTCAGTTGCGAATGGCGAACCAACATAAGATCCTACCGATGGGAAGATTGCATGAGATAACAGTAGATATCAAAGGTGCTAGCGCACTGGCAGATTTTGAAGTGAGAGAGATTATCGATGAAAACAATCCCTATCCCACGCTACTTGGCATAGATTGGGCCACTGATATGAATGGAGTCATAAACCTGAAGAAGTGCAAAATGATTTTTGAGAAAAAGTCACTACACGTAGTAGTACCGCTAGATCCTGCCGGGGGAGCGCGATACACAGAATTGGTGCGCGATGATGATAGTGATGCCGATCTAAATTGTATCTACAAGATAACTGTGAGAGAGAAAGATTGGGTGAATCCAACAGTAGATGGTAGAGTTTCGTGGGAGCATAATAGCTCCTGCACTTCGGATTCAGACGAAGAAGTAGAACGATGGCAGAACTAGTTACACAAGGTAACCACGCTAAATTGCAACATGATGATAAGGTCATTATGTTGTGTAGCAACAAAGTCAAGGGATCTTCCCTTGTGTGATGGACTGACATCGGTGGATGAATTCTTGAACAAATTTGGAATCGAAGTTCTAGAACAACAATGGTTTGATGCTCTAAAATGGGCACGGCGCGCTACGCCCGCAAGGTGGTGGGGTACGCACCATCAAATTTTCAGGGATTGGCGCGAATGTAGAAGGGGGATGCTTATATGATTTGGAAAACCTCAGCTACTAATGAGAGCCGATTATGAAGGGAGAAACAACTTGCACACCCACCTTTTCAGATGGGTACAGATGTATGGAATACAACTCGCACAAATGCACACTGCTCCCATGATAGAAAACAGGAACAAAACGCAGAAGCAGGAAAGATGAAGCGCGCCAAAGATTATCTGCAGGGAAGCCTTTGACAAGGTGTTTGAAGTATTGAATAGGGTCCACCATGTGAAACACACTAATGGGGACCTGCGTGTAACAACGGTTCGATGGGCTTATAGGACCATGTGCAAAACTCTAACCACGAGAGAAATCCCAAAGATACGGGATGAAGCATGGACTGTAATCTCTGAGGAGCATACAAAGTCGAGTCTGCATGTAACAACACTCGTAGATTCGACAGTGCGCAAAGCCTGGAATGAATAAATCATGCAACCATGAGAAACAAAACACATAAGACTTCGGGAAAAATTCGACGAGGAAACTTTAGACTTCGTGAACTTGAAAAAGACCGGGTACGGCTAAGGGAGAAAAACGCTTTAATGGACGCAGAGGTTAAGAGGTTGGAAAATGAAATAAAGGAAGCATTTCTCGTCGATAAACCAAGGATGGCAAGGCAAGGTACGTACAATCATACTAATGAATTGGAGGACTATCACTGAGAATTGGTTAGTCTGCTGCCATGGCTGGGACAACATATCGCCAAATGCAGTAACCAGGGTAACACATTGCAAATAGTAGAGTGTGCGGTGCTGATCACCACAATGGCAGATGAGGATTCTTTGTGAACCATGAAAAAGGACGGGATGGAGTCCCGCACAAGTGGTGCGACCACTTGACTAGCTATAGGAAGGACAATCTTAACACTCCAGGTAGTTGAAAGGGAGCGCGAGACTATAAAATATTCTGCCTGGGAGCTACGCGATATTGGAAATGCACGCAAAATCAAAGCGTCACAGGGCTCGTGACTGCGCATGGAGGGCTGCGCTGCCACGTGAGTTGGCTGGGAAGTTATCGTTGATGTCACTATTCATGTCGCTATGTCCAATTTGAGGCAAATGGAGCGGGCGGCGGGCATTTAAGACACGAGTTATGGGCAATATTTGGAAAAATCTGCTGCCAAGAAAGAATTAATGGTCCAAAATTGGGGGGAACGGTTGAATTCTAATTCGAAAGGCACTATAAAACTCATAGAGCTAGCCAACAAACAACACTTGTTCATTTGAGAACTGAGCGTTTGAGAAAAGCATAGAGTGTTGAGAGCTAAGCGATAGTTAAGCCCCTAAGTTCGTGAGAAACAGAATACAGTATAGAGATGATGATGACCACTAAGGATGGGTTGGGAGTTGAAGAGGTAACCGTTGGCGAGGCTGCGCAGACCCAAATGGTGGGGGAGGTTCCAGAAGGTGTCGGGGTGGTGACAGAAATCCCCAAATCACTACGAACACCGTGGCCCAAGAAAGATAAACAGGTAATGGGTCTAGTACGCATGTCCTCGAGGAATCCGTGGCACAACAAACTATCCATGGAAGAAAAGGGGAAAGCAGTCACAATAGAAACTAATGAGGAAGAAGAAGACTTGCAGGCCCTAATTGTCACAGCATAGGAAGAAGAAGTCATGGAGGAGGATTTCCAATCGTTGCGCTCTGCAACAAAACTACTAGCATATGTCCCTCTGCGTAAAGGGAAAACCAAAGTACCAAAGGACCTGGATGAAATGAACAGCTCGCTCCAAACCCCGCTCCTCCCAATGGTATTGTATTTGAAGGCATGCACCTAAACCACGTGCCAACCATGAAATTCGAAGACTGGGACCTCGCTGACAATGAGAGTTCCCACACCTAGAGACCAGGAACTTAATGAAGCAGAATACCGAGGGGGCATTAATCACGTTAGAGCCACGAAAATGGCTATGTGGTGTGGAAAATGCTGGGTTGCTACACTTGTTATGGGTAGCACATTCCATTGCACACCCATCACCATTTTCATCATTAGGCAGCTACTTTGTCTGGTGCATGATGGGTACCTGTGGCTAGAGGAGCCTATTCCCATCACGACAAACCTCATTCATCGTATCTCTCGACTCCCCTATAAAGGAAAGGACTCTGCAGCTATAGCCAGAAAAGGTAGCGATTTGGCTCTCGCAGAAGCCATGAAGGCAAAGTATAAGCTGGAGAAGAAAAAGAGGGGCTACACTATCTCCAGCACCAAGGACAAAGTGGTGGGCATAGCCACCCAAATCCTGGTCGGAAAAGTGATGAGGAAGTGTCGCGCCAATGAGGTACTACCGCCAGTGGTCGCGCTAGCGAGCAGTGTGCAGAGGGGGTCCAGTTCAATTGGGCCAAATTACTCTGCAAGGAATTTTTGCTAAACTGTCGTGAAGCCCAGGAGTAGGGTAAGACCTTCCACTACGTGTGGTTTCTCTTATCCATCTTGCTGGTAGCAGGAGAACTGCTGGAGGATAGTCAATTTCCCAACATTGACAGAGAGTTACCAGAGGCCACGAAGTACACTTCGATCTGGGCCACCAAGGATGCGAAATGGTTTCACGACAAAAAAAATTCTGGGTACTCATGGAGGTGAGCATCCGGATGTGGATCAACAGAAGGCCGCACCTGTCACCTACGGTGCACAATAGTTTGCAGAGTTTTGCAGACTTCAAAGCCGATATGCACAACATCTATATCATGGCATGGAAGGATCCAACAAAGCAGTGGATGAAGTTACCATTTGTAGCCACTAACGACACGATCTTTACTATATTGGAGACATGGCCTCCCGAGTGGCGCACCCCCGATTTGGCGAAACTAGAGAAAGTGACAACACAGAAAAGGAAGGATGATGCCAAGCTGCACGTCACCCAAATAGCCGAGAGAAGGTGGAACGAAAAAGCAACAGCTGAGATAAGGGAAGTGCACAAAGCAACACAGAAAGCCGCGAAGCAGAAGAAGGCCGCAGAAGTAGTAGCAGCAGTGTAGACAACGGAGGCAGCAATGGCACCGGCAGATGAGGGCCAAGCAACGCCCTCAAGGCGAGAGGCAGAGGAAACAGAAATGGCAGAAGGGAGCACAGACCCAGAAGCTGTGTCCACACAGCTAAAATGGCTATGCATCGCAGAGAGATCAGACCTAAGGAAGAAGGCCAAGGCCTCGAAGCTGGCCATTGACCCAATCACCTTAACCGAAGGTGATCTCCATGACATCAGCGAGACGGTTCATGATGTCACAAGTGAAGCGCTTCAAGAGCTTATGACAGAGCACCAGACTGTGTTGGGGGCCCTCAGGGTGCAGCTACAAGTGTTACAGGTGCGGCCCCGTCAGGAAGGTACCCTGTCTACCCACGTCGCAGTAGGCACTTTATTAGCAGAGCAGATGCTATGGGAAAGGATGGCCAACATAATAGTGTAGCCAGAGGGAGCATTAGTATCGTCAAATGCGATGGATTGGTTGTCGATTAGCATGATGAAAGTCCTTGGCCTTAATCTAGCTTCCTTTCCCCAAGAAACACTATATCAGCTATAAGATGGGATCACAACAGAGCTACGTGTTAGAGAGAATTAAGCGATCCAAGTTCTTAGCGAACAGAATATCAACATGGAGTAGCTCAGCTTACAGCGCGACGAGTTAGTGTCACAGAACCAACGGTTGGTGCAGACAGTAGATGACGCTTGCTGACACATCCCAAAGCTAGCTATTGCAGCAGATCTATGGGTAGAAGTGTGGATCCACATTTTGGTAAGTGGAGTTTATGACGCGACAGAAGAAACAACAAAGGTTCAGTTGGAGCGGAACCTTCATATTGCCGAGCTGTGGTTGAAGGCGTAGCCTTCCACTCCCTCGGAAATAAGAGAACAGTGTGCTAGTTCTATTGCAACAGGGTTGGAAGATATTGGCAGTGCAATGTGTGACTGTACGAATATGTTGGAACAGGCACTGGAGGTCCTCACGACTTTGTAGGAGGATCCCAACATCCAGCGGCTAGAGACATAGGCGCACGAAATCCAGTAGCAGTATGACTGCATCAGAGGAACTACGCAGATAGTAGTCCTTACTCAGCGGCTTGCGAGGATGCAATAAGCAAAGGCATTAAAAGAGTAGGTGGACACAATGCGCCATAAGAACGCAGTTCTCAAAGCGTGCATTCAGCCATGGATTGAAGAAGCCTTCACAATCACAACATATATTGAAGGGAAGCTCATGCAGATTCAGGGGATGCATGCACAAATGCAAGGTAGCATGCTAAAAACAGAGGTCTCCGAAGAGAGGATGCAGCAGGTTCAGCAAGCAACAACTTAGTGCATTGTTGACATCAAGACCATTCGGGACCAGCTGGAGGGACTCCACGCCAAGATTTCCGTGCCAATAGAGTGAATCGAGGGTGATTCACGATGTTTGTGTTGGGGCTTGTTGGGCATGGAATCCCCCCACAACATGTTTTGGGGCTCAAAGCCCAAGTTTTGAGTTGTTAGTGTTGTAAAGACTCTGCGAATTGCGGGCGTGAAGCGCGAATTGTATATTAGAGTCATAGGGTTGTCCGCCCTAAGTTTTGAATGTAGTGTCGGCCTACCCATGGTTCGCAGACCATGGGATTGTATAAATAGAGTGAGGCCCTAAGTTGTGAAAAAAGAAAGGAAGTAATAATAGGGATGGATAGAATAAGAGAGCGAGCATAAAGCAAGAGTCTAAGTATCTTGGGTTGTAGTAGTAGGAAGAGGCTCTGCAGCTGAGTGCGCAGAGGCCTAGTAGAGTCTGTAGCTGAGTGCACGAACCCCTACAACTGAGTGTGTAGGGTAGAGTTGAGTCTATAACAGAAGGAAGAAAATAATAAAGAGAATTTTTATCTGAATTATGTGTATCTGTTCTTAAGTTATTACATGTTTTATATCATTGGCAATTATATTGTTTATTTATTGTGTGCACTTATATGAATTGTGAATATTGTTAAGTATAACTGAAAGTGTACAAATAATTTAAGCTAATCAACTAATATTGGGCTACAAGTAAGGACTTGGGTAATAACACTGTTTGGTCCCCGAGTAGGGCTGCGTGAAGGCAGCATCTCAGGATGTGACGTACAGGTAAGCGCGCATAGCGACCGTGGACCACTTGAAACCATCAGACATATCAAGGGTGTGGAAACCTGGTTCTAGAACCCCCCCATACTACTTTGAGTGAGAACTCAGTCTGCGCTCCGTGTGTTGTTGCCAAAAGGGCCAATAGTACAGGGTTTTGTTTGGCTGAATCACCTCCGAACGTGGGTCAAGCCCCACTAAGCCAACAATCCATTACCTCCCTGACATCTCTAGGATCATCATCAGTAATAGATAAAGAAAAATTTGAACATAAAGAAGATGGACTATACCTCTTTTGTTTCCTTCTCTCTCGAACTAGTCTCCTCAAAAAGGGATTTTGTGGCTTTTCCTCTTTTAATTAATGCTCTTTTGTAGAGTCTGATTCTTCCTCCTTCAACTCAAACTTCATCTTCCCTAGTTCCTTTTCCTTTGGTATGACTTCATGTTTAATAACATATTTCACCTCTCTAAACACCACATCTCGGTTGTACATAACCTTCTTTATTTCTAGGTTCCATATATTATAACATTTTAAAGCATCCTTATACCCAATAAATATGCACCTTTCAAATTTACTATCTAACTTGGTTATTTTCTCCTTTGGAACATGTACATATGCATTGCAGCCAAATACCCTGAGATGTGAGAGAGATGCTTTCTTACCGGTCCATACCTCATATGGAATCTTATCCTCTAACATTGATGAAGGTGATATGTTAAACAAGTAACATGTAGTATCCACCGCCTCAACCAAGAATTCATACCCTATTGCAGCGCCACTGAGCATGCTTCTTACCATTTTCATCAATGTCTTGTTAATTCTTTCTACAACTCCATTTTTTTGAGGTATGTATGAAGTATTTTTCTACTGTGTTATACCACACTTATTATAGAACTCTTTGAATTCCTTCTTGTAGAAATATCCACCATTATATGTCATTAACACCTTACTATTCTTCTTTGTATGATTTTCCACCGGAGCCTTGAATTCTTTAAACCTTTCAAAGACTTCAAATTTCTTCCTGAGGAAATATATCCATGTATTCCTCAATAAGTCATCTATAAATGATACATAGTACACATATTTATGTAGAGATGGAACTAAAACATGTCCAAACACATTATTGTGCACAAGCTCTAATATCCATTTCGCCCTCTTAGCACTAGAGGGGAAACTCACTTGATTATACTTCCCATATACATAATGTTCATAGAAATAAAAAACTAGGGAGAAATTAGACATACCTTCTACCATACCATTATCATGTAGTATTCAAAGGCCTTTATCTCCATTGTGTGTCAATATTTTATGCCACAACATAGCCTTTTCACCAAAGATTACAAGATTTTATGCTCCACTTTCAGGAACAATAGAACTATTGCACCCATCAATAACAGTGCTACCTAGAAATTTGTACAAAGTCTTGATTAGAACTCCCCTCATCAGTACTAGTTCTCCCAAAACCATCTTGAAGATATCTTTCTTAAACATTGTTTTTGCACCTGCAACATCCATCTTGCTTACAGAAATTAGATTTCTGACCAATCGAGGAATGTGTAGAACACCAAGAAGTGTTCTAATCCTTCCACCTTACAACTTTAGCTTGAATGTTTTGCATCCTATGAGTCTAGTATTCTTGTCGTCTCCTAGGAAGACATCACCACCATCATATTCTCATACTCACATAACCACTCCCTAAGGGGAGTCATATGAAAGTATGCACCCGAGTTAATCAACCATGCCTCATGATCTACGTGTGTACTTGAAGACTGCAAGTACACATCCCCAACTTCATCTGAGGTATTTTTTGCCTCTATGGAAGGAGAAACATCAAATCCCTTTCCTTTCTCAAGATTTTTAGATCTACAATCCTTTTTGTATTGCCCTTCTTTCTCGCATTTTTAGCATACCTTTACAAATTTTCGTGGATATTTAGATCTCCCTCTAGATTTAGATCTCCTACTTGAGGACTTATTTCTATTTCTGTTATGGGACCATCCTCTTATAGACAAGGCATATCCATTCTAGCTCTCCATATTTTTCTGTCTCATCTCCTTTGACAACAAGGATGAGACTATTTCATCAAACTTCAAGGTAGTTGTGTTTCTACCTATAGCAACAACCAGACTATCCCATGAGTCTGGTAGAGAACACAACAAATTTATGCACTCATCTTCATCTAAATTTTTAATATCAACAGATAACAACTGACTTACCACAATATTATGTTGCCATTATTATGCATGTGTTGTCCTTGATTCAAACTCACTGGTAACAGAATAAGTATATGGTAACTAGATAAATCTACAGGTCAGATCAGAGGTGACGGAATGATGGAACAGAATAATGGTTCAAAGGTTTACAGATCAGAATCAAAATCTTGATACGGGATATTATTGGAATTATGGTACATGTGTTGTCCTTGATAGAAACTCACATATATGATAACCAATTGTATCCACAGGTTAATTCATAAATGATAAAGTGATGTATGATGGAAACTCACATTGTAGCAGGCCAATTCAGAGGTAATAGAGTAATAACACTGAAGAACATGATGATGGGACAAAGGATTACAGATTAGAATCAAGAAATTGAGGAAAGAGAATGTTTTAAGTTGTATATGTTGTTTAACTTAGTCCAAGTCATATATACACACGGGTACATAGAAAAAAAGGCGCGTATACATATGCACACAATTTCACAAAAGGAAAAGCACATATGGGATGGAAAATTAAGGTTAAAGAATACCGAGGGTCCATACCATGGTATTAGCCCACAATATTGAGTGAATAATGGTTACTTGATCTCGTCTAAGAATACCATAGGTTCTAAGTGTTGTTTTGGTGCATAGTATTGACAAAGGCTCTAATAAATAAGGAAGAGAAAATCAAATGTATAGAAGTACAAGTGAAAGGGTTTTTCATGAATACTTCTATTTGAAGTATATTTTATGTTGTAATGGTTATGGTTATGATATAGATTTGAAATATCTTGTGCACCCTTGGATACAATGTTGGATCATGATCATGAGACTTGAAATGACTTATCTTGTATGATCTGACAATGGATAGGCTAGATCTGAATGCTAACGCATGTTTTGTCTTTTAAATACTATGATCTGGGTATATATGAAGTCTTGAAAATATGTGAAGTTATAAGTCATTATTTGCAGATCTATACATAGGTTTGCCTCAGTGAAGGCGCATATACACGCGGATTCGGAACTTCCAAGTAGCGTATGCAAAGGAAGGGCATGTTGTTCAGAAATTACTGATCTATCTGATCAGTACTGTTGTTGTCAATGATGTCTTCATTAGATATGAAGTTAAACTAATTGTATAAGGAGAGTGAATCTGGCTTACTGGTTGATTAAGTAAGAAGGGTGATATTTGTTGCTATCTATTTAGAACTCTGTAATACGAAAATAGGTCTTCAGAAGGTGATTGGTTGGTAAAGTTTTTGGTTCAAAATTTTTATGATTTGGTATCTTTAGAGGTATATGTAGGTTGGGTTATAGAAAGTAGTGTATACACATAGGTTGTCCTCATTGAAGTAGCGTATACATTCTGACATATGATTTTTTAGGTTGTAGTTGGTTCTGGTTGTTGATGTAGTGTTCTAAGTTCAATTCTATGTACTAGTTACAGTGATCTGACTGTTCTAGTTGATTGGTTGATTCTTTATTAAGTGTCGGTTGATTGGGTTTTGAGTGAATGGTTGATTCAGTTGTATCAGAAATTTACAACTGGGTGATTCAATTGTGTCAGAGGTTTCAGTGATTGTTTGATTCAGTTGTGTCAAAATTTTCAATGATTAGTTTATTTAGATATAGATGATTGGGTTTCAGTTATGTCAGAGATTGATGATTGGGATGAATGTGTTACAACGATAAATTACAGTTTTATTTTTGATATTGTGCTTAAGTGATGATAATGGGTCTAGTATGAAAATTTGATGAAACATGGCCTACAATTTATGATGTGTTGAAGCAGGTGGATCCAGTATGAAAATTGATGAAACATGGTCCATGGAGGATGCTAAGGGTTGGATCCTTCAGTGAGGAAGTTGAAGCTTCCTGCCAGTAGTAGCTGGTGATTATATCAGGGGGTTGGAGCTCCCTTCCAGTAGCAGCCGGATAACGAGTGAAGGTGGTAGCCTTCTGTAGGTCGACACCTATGTACTGGTAAACATATTAGACAATACAAGAGCTATGGGGTTGGAGATCCCTTCAAGTAGAATCTAGAGAACAAGTAAAGGTTGTAGCCTTCTGCAGGTGGGTGCCTGCATACTGGTATAAGTCTGCGCCAATACAATATTGTAAACAACTTTTTCTTTATATTAAAAAGAAGACAGAAATGACAACAACAAGTGGTTTTCTCTCAAATTGAGATTCCACCTTAAATATTGGTTTTCATGTGTGTTTATTATGTTTGATGGTTTATTTATTACAGCACATGGTTATTGTTTATCTAATGTTTAATAAAGTATTGATGCATTGGCTAAAGACAAACATACGATGAATTAACTGAATCATAATTTCACTGGAAAAACTCTATTTGTCTTAAGAACAATCACGTACACACATAGGTTCCTTTCAGTAAAGTCGCGTATAAAAATATGAATATGAAATGTAAAAAGTTATTGACTTGAAAATACCAACTCTCTCACCCCCCCCCCCCCCAAGTATTTTTCCCAACAAATGGTATCCGAGTGGGTCCTTTAGCAGAAGCTTGATCGCTTAAAGGAGACTCGTTGTAACAATGGGAAGGAAGCAAAAGAAGGAAGCACCTTAAAAGAAGAAGACATCTCGAAGGAACAATGACAACATGAGAGACGATTAGCTACTAGGTGGAATCAATTATTCAAATTTAGAATCACCTCATATTGAAGATGAAAAAGCAAAAGAATTATCAGGTACTAATTTTTGGTCCTCTAGTGATACATTTCTCTGTTCATGCAATATTGAAGATATTGAATGTGGCAGTGAAAACACTGAATTTTCTCTTAGGGTGAAAGTGAAAGAAATATAATAGAGGCAAAAGTTAAAAGGCTTGCAGATAAAATTAGAGATCAGCAAGATCTATTTGATAAAAGGAAATGTACCTATAAAGAAGAATTTACCATATTAAAAACTCAGTTGCAGGAAGGAAACAAAATAAGGAAGCAGTACAAAGAAAAGGAAGATCAATGTCAAAGGTTACAGGATGAAGTGACATCATTAAGAAATCAAGTGAATGAAAACGACACGACAACCAAGGAACTTATAGAAAGAAATAGTTACTGTAAAGGTCTTGAAGCTGAGGTCGTCTCTCTAAAACAAGATCTTGAAAATTCAAATAAGAGGAATGAAGAACTACTTAAAGCATTTGAAGAACAAGAAATGAGGTTTAAATTAAGACAACAAGTGGAAGAAGGAAGAAAAATTGAATAAATCATGAAGAAGTAGTATCTGGCAAAAGAAGAGCAATATCAGGTTGAGGTAAATATCCTAAAAGGTAAATTAGAAGAAAAGGATAAACTTTTACAATTTCAAGATAGTACTAATATTTTGGATATTATTCTTAGTAGTCAAAGGTCTCCTGCCATCAAAACTGGTCTTGATTTTCATGAAACTATTAAAGGTGAATCTAGCTCACAAACTGAGGCAAGGAATTCTAATGCAAAATATGAAATGCTCAACAAGGAGATAAGAGGTCAACCCCATTAACAACCAAGGAAAGAAACTCTTCAAATAAAATCATTTACTCCTAACTATGGAAGTGTTAATCGATTCTTTCCTCTGATGAATAACGTTGAATGTTATATCTGTCATAATTTTGGACGTTGCAGTTAGGTGCATAAGTATAATGTTTCAAGCTAATAACCATCTCACAGAAAGATCAATAGCTGCTAGGTACTTTTTTCTTGAAATATTTTTGGTCACAAAGCCATTGATTGCTCTAGAAGGAATATGAAACATATAAGATGTTATGCTTCTAACAAGTTTGGGAAATAGTGAAAGAATGCATGGACAAGTCTATGGATCATCGTAGAAAATATGTTAAGAAAAAAAAGCACATTTACATTAGAAAATATGAAAAAGATGAATCCACCAAGAATCAAGAAAAGGGATATTGGATAAGGTGTGGTCGTTATGTCTTCTCATTCAAAGAGAAAGATGAATTTTCTCATCACATGATTGGAGACAAGAGTAAAGTGGATTCTCTAATGAAGAGCCATCATGATAATGATATTCTTGGAACTAATGTTTCAACAAAAGTTCTAGGACCAAGTATAGTCAGAACAAACTCAGGGGGAACTGAATGTATGAAATTTCAGTGTTCCAATTTTCATACACAGATCGTATGAAGACAAGTCGCGTATATACGTGAGTTTGAAACTGCACAATCACATATATGTTGGTTTGATGAAGAAGCAGTGGGACAGACTCAGAAAAAGGGTCTGATATGGTTCAAACAATTATCAATTGTCTTTTCTGTTTTGATGGTTGATGATTATAGTCTGTGGATGTTAATTTAGAAGTGCTTTTGACCCTCATAATTTGTTTATGACTTGATGTATTACTATTTGATGATGATGCCTTGATGATTCTTACTAATATATGCAATAATCATATCTGACAGTGACCAATTGGCATAGGAACAGGGGGAGAATATGCTATGCTTCTAATAATGCATTGTTGGCATTATGTTTATAAGTCTTTTGTACATAATGATTCTTATCAATGGTGAGGATGCTTATTTTGTTGAAGTGTTTAAAGGATGCATCATGCTATGTTGTGATCATGAATTTCCTATGATGAAATCATAGATGATACTTTGTTTGATGATTCTGATCAGATTTGTAGATGAATCTTTTGATGATGCATATAGTTATGTTTCTTACATGGTGATCTTCATAAGTTCAAGAAGAAGAACAAATCTTGAGTACACATCTTCATTATTTGATGATGTTAAGTGTCACTCATTTCTGTTATGTTACTGCCATCATGCCATCAAAGATGCATAAATTTCATAGGGTGCAGTTATGAATGAGGATTCCTATAGTTCTTGTATATCACATGGTATATTGGTTGAGGATTATTGCACTTGATGGTATCAAGAAAGTTTGACAAAATGACTATGAGCTCATGGTTTTCCTTTCACATTAATGAGAAGCTAAATACATATTTCTATCTCTATAATAGATACATGGATGATTACTTAAGTTTCATATTGGTAAATATTTTTGGTTGGCTAAGAGAATGGTGTTATTGCAGGTTTCATGAAGACATAGCTATTTGAAGACATGGCTATTTGGAGACATGGCTTAATTAGTCACATAATGATGATGACTTCTTACTTTATGATGATAGGTTTGATACTCACATATGTTGATTATCATGGTTGATGCTTATCAGATGTGGGATATTAGAAAACTCCCTATTGATGATACATGGTTGATATATTGAGGGTTCTTATGGAAATATCATGCAGTTCTTGCTACGATGATGATGTTGTGGTCATGGATGATGACTATGGTGGCTCCTCATACATATGATATGATATGAATGGTTTTTGTATCACTACTTGGAGATATGACATATGCTTAGTTGATTCATGGAAGGCTATAGATAAAGGCTTTTTCTAACAAAGAAAAAGAGAAATTTGGTCTTGATAAAGTCAAGAGGATGAGTTGATCTCTATAAGCAACAACTTAGTCACAGGTTGATGATATTAAAGTTACAATGTCTTATCTTATGAATTGATGATGGTTATATACAAGTTGTTACTCTTGATGTTGATGACAGATGTTTTTGGCCCAAATCATATATGGTGTATGATAGTTTCTGATAATTATCATGATTGTTTAGGTCTTTGGTCTTTGTTATAAATGTCATGTATATCATATGATGTAAAGGTCATGTAAATCCCTATGATGTAATAATTGTCATATTCAATCATGTATGGAATTTTGAGATCATGTCAAATATGTATCCCCACTTTGTTGGGTGATCGATGTATGTATGAGTCATTGGTGATAGGAACATCATACTCACATAGTTGAGTTATAGAGTCATATTATTCTTTTGAAAAATATTTCTGAAGACTCTGCATGTGCTCAGGGAGAGCATGCACAGTATAGTGCATGTCAGCATGTACTAAGGGGGAGAATATTTTGGTTTGCCCATTTCCCTTGATGTCAAAGGGGGAGATTATCTTAGTGTTATATGATATATCTAACAGGTTCTACAGCTTGAAGTGATCAACACCAATATGGTTGCCATCATTTCCAAAGGGGTAGATTGTTGGAATTATGATGCATGTGTTGTCCTTGATGGAAACTCACTTGTAACAGAATAAGTATATGGTAACTAGATGAATCTATAGGTCAAATTAGAGGTGATAGAATGATGGAACAAAATAATGGGTCAAAGTTTAATGGATCAAAATCAGAAGATTGATACGAGAGATTGTTGGCATTATGGTACATGTGTTTTCCTTGATGACAAATCACATATATGATAACCAGTTGTATCTATCGGTTAGTTCAGAAATGATAAAGTGATGTATGATGGAAACTCACATTGTAACAGGTCAATTCAGAGGTAACAGAGTAATCACACAGAAGAATGGGATGATGGGATAAAGTATTGCAAATCAGAATCAAGAAATTGAGGAAAGAGAATGTTTTAAGTTGTATACATTGTTTAACTTAGTCAAACTCATGTATACATGCTGGTACATAGAATAAAAGGCGCATATATGTATGCACGTAATTTCATAGAAGGAAAAGTGCGTATGGGATGGAAAATTAAGGTTAAAGAATACCAAGGGTCCATACCATGGTATTAGCCCACAATATTGAGTGCAATAATGTTTACATGATCCTGTATAAGAATACCATAGGTTCTATGTGTTGTTTTGGTGCATGGTATTGACAAAGGCTCTAGTATATAAGGAGGAGAAAATCAAAGGGCTAGAAGTGCAAGTGAAAATGTTTTTCATGAATACTTCTATCTAAAGTATATTTTGTGTTGTAAGGGCTATGATTATGATATAGATCTGAAATATCTTGTGCACCCTTGGATACAATGTTGGATCATGATCATGAGACTTGAAATGACTTATCATTGTATGATCTGATAATGGATAGGCTAGATATGAATTCTAACAAATGTTTTATCATTTAAATGCTATGATTTTGGTATATCTAAAGTCTTGAAAAGTTGCGAAGTTATAAGTCATTATTTACAGATCTATATGCAGGTTTTCCTTGGTGAAGGCGCGCATACACATGGATTTGACGCTTCCAAGTAGTGTATGCAGAGGAAGGGATTTTTGTTCAGAAATGACTGATCTATCTGATCAGTACTACTATTTTACTATTGTTTGTCAATGATGTCTTCCTTATATCTGAAGTTAAACTAATTGTATAAGGAGATTGAATCTGGCTGACTGATTGATTGAGTAAGAAGGGTGATATTTGCTGCTACCTATTTAGAACTCTATAATATGATAATAGATCTTCAGAATGTCATTGGTTGGTACAATTTTTGGTTCATAAGTTTTCTGATTCGATATCTTTAGAGGTATATGCAGGTTAGGTTACAGAAAGTGGCATTTACACACATGTTTTCCTCATAGAAGTAGCGTATACATTCTAACGTATGATTTTTGAGGTTGTTGTGGGTTCTATTTGTTGATGCAGTGTTCTGAGTTCAGTTATGTGTACTGGTTACAATGATCTAACTGTTCCATTTGATGTTGAATTTTGATTAAGTGTCGGTTGATTGGGTTTTGAGTGAATGGTTGATTTAGTTGTATTAGAAATTGATGATTGGGTGATTCAGTCATGTCAGAGGTTTCAGTGATTGTTTGATTCAGTTGTGTCAGAAGTTTCAATGATTGGTTGATTCAGAAATAGATGATTGGGTTTCAATTGTGTTAGAGATTGATGATTGGGATGAATGTGTTACAATGATAAGTTACAGTTTAATTTTTTCTATTGAGCTTAGGTGATGACAATGGGTCCAGTATGATGAAACGTGGCCTACAAGTTATGATGTGTTGAAGCGAGTGGATCCAGTTTGAAATTTTAATGAAACGTGGTCCATGGAGGATGTTGAGGGTTGGAGCCTTCAGTGAGGAAGTCAAAGCTTCTTGTCAGTAGTAGCTGGTGATTAGATCAGGGGGTTGGAGTTCCCTTCTAGTAGCATCTGGAGAATGAGTGAAGGTGGTAGTCTTCTGTAGGTCGACGCCTACGTACTCGTAAACATATCAACCAATACAAGAGCTAGGAGGTTGGAGCTCCCTTCCATTAGAATCTGGAGAACGATTGAAGGTTGTAGCCTTTTGATGTTGGGTGTCTGTGTACTGGTATGAGTCTGCGCCAGTACAAGATTGTAAATAATGTTTTCTTTACATTAAAAAGAAGACAGAGACAACAACAGCAAGTGGTTTTCTCCCACATTGGGTTTCCAACTAAAATATTAGTGTTCATGTGTGTTTCTTATGTGTGATGGTTTATTTATTACAGCACATGGGTAATGTTTGTCTAATGTTTAATAAAGTATTGATGCAATGGCTAAAGACAAACATATGACAAATTCATTGAATCATAAATTCACTGTATATACACTAATTGTCTTAAGAATAGTCGCGTACACACACAAGTTCCTTTCAGTAAAGTCACAGATAGAAATATGAATATGAAATGTAAAAAGTTATTGACTTGAAAATACTGATTCACCCACCCCCCCCCCCTTCTCATTATTTGTCCCAACATATTAAAGGTGTTTATATTCTCTATCATTGAGTCTCCATCCTTCATCCTCAAGTTATACAACTTTTTCTGTAGGAATAGATTATTCACCAGAGAATTAGATTGATACAAAGTCCCTAACTTGTCCTGAAAAGCCTTTTGTCATAGCTTCCCATAATGAATTCAAAAATACTGAATCTGAGAGACATAATCATATTATGCTCTTTGCCTTCTAATATAACTTTTCCCAGTCTTTTGTCAACATTCTTGTTGGTGTCTTACCTAGATCTACAACGATCCACTGATCTCTATCCACCAACAAATCCTCCATCTTGAGCTTCCACGATTCAAAAATTTGTCCATTGAATTTCTCGATTTCTATCTTTCCATTGTTCATCATATTCTTTCATTACAAAAATCGACTCCGCAGATCTCCCACTATAAGAGGGTCTACCAAGGTCCTGAGAAAAACTCCTCAGTAGTGAAGGCGTCCCCTTGAAGTTGAAACTTATCTGATACCAAACTTAGGTTTAACCTTGTACAAAAATTACCTGCAAGGAGATTTAAAAAAAATACAAAGGCGAGAACATAAAATATACACAAATATTTTCTCCTAGAACCTAAACTAGGAAAACCAAATTGATTTTTTTCATTATATTCCTTTCAATGTTACAATACATTATATACATGCCAAAGAATTCATAAACCCCAATCCATTAACCCTAGATTGGAACATAACCGTAGTTCCCTTCAATGGATCTACAAAATACCATGGGAAAAAACCATCATGCCAAAATCCATGTGAAAAAAAAATGCACAAAATGATGAGTAGGTCTATCCACCATCTTTGGGTCCACCCCTCATCCTTGGGTTCACATTAAAAAAAAAATTACGGTGTTGCCTTGCACCCCATGCAGGGGGCTACCGTCCTCGTCCAAACCCCCCTACAATCCCCCCCCCACCTACTGCGCCCAACATAACGTAAAATCACTTGGGGCTAGTCATGGAAAGAATATAACACATACCCAAAACGTATAAAGACAGTGTTGAGGATCACCTTTAACTAGCAGATGTTATGTATATTTTCTTCTTACGGAAAGCTACCAATCACATGAAGCAACCTAACACTTAGCCTCCCTTGGATCCCAAACTTGCTGCAGAGTAACCCCCACCACAACAATCATCAAACTCCACTTACCATCTAAAAATCCAAACATTAAACACCAAAGGAAAAAGAGCGTGCAAAGATTTTCAGCTTGTGCATACTCTTCACAATCGCCTATGCCCTCCTAACCATGGGGTCTTCACTCAATGAGCCTCAGACCTATCACGTGCGTTCATGGCATACTAATCAATACCTTAAATTTGATTACATAGTGGAAAATACCTCTAAAAATCACATTATTTAACCCCCTACCAATACAAACCCAATACACCTTTCGAATTTAATAACCCCTATTTTCACTAGATACTGTAGGTATCCATTTTTTCATTAACATTTTTTATTCCCCTTTATATTTTTTCATTAAGTTTGAGCTCCAATTTTTGTACTGGCCAATATAAAAACCTTTACCCCCTAAAAAGTGCTCAATATATTATTTCATTTTTTCTTCAATATATATCCCCCAATATGAATGCATGTGGTATGGTATTGCTCCCTCAGTGAAGCCGATGTGCTCTTAACCTTCCATAACCAGGTTGTGATATCCCTTAGCTTAATGATATGATTGTAATTAAATGTGCATAGGTCTATTTCTTTTGATTAAGTATGCTACACTGAAAGACAAATGAACGTTTTAATTATTAGTAATTTATTATTTACAATATCTAGTTGTAAAGTTGTAATTATGTTTTATTTTGTGAATAAAGAAAATCTGGGAAATTAATGGCCTCTTATAGATGGATGAAAGAGAAAAATACTACAATTTAATTGGGGAAAGTTAATATTATCCATCAATAATTCCTAGGCATCTAATTTGGGTGATTAGGTTTAATTAAATAATTATGATATTGACCAATTAAATGTTTCCTAGAAGACAAGGAATTGTACTCAAGAGTGGTAAACATGAGCTTATTAATGCGCAGATAACTACCCGCCACCTATTGGTGAGGTGGAGGAAGTTATTAACCACCAAAAGAGTGGTAGATGGGATAATTTTATGTTGTATTTTCTTGCTTTTGTCTCATGATTTTCTGAGAAAAAACAAAGAGAGGCTAGAGAGAAGCAAGAAACAACAAATAGAAAAGAAGTTGCAAGCTTGGTTTTCTCAACGGGACACTAGAAATGGTTGTGTCAAGGTTGGGAGAAGCCAAGCATTCAGCTATCAAATTCCCATATATTTGTTCAAGTTGGTATTTCTCACTGTATTGTTAATTTATTTTTTCATGGAAGGAAAATGTTTAGTACTATTTCTTTTTAAGAGCTACTTAACCTTGTTGTGTTTAAAGAATAAAATATATTGTAGAAAGATTTAATTTCTAAAAGTATAGGAGCAAAGGAGAAGTTATGTTTTCTTTTCGACAATTTAGTTGCTGAAATAAATGGCAAAGTAGGTAGAAGAAATGTCTAGAATGTTATTATTGTAATTTATAAATAGAAAGGACTGTAATTGCATACTAGTTATAAGAATTTTAAATTCCATGTAAGAGCATACAATACAAGATTGTCTGTTGTTAAAGAATATATGGTTAAGGGAATATCCCTTTATCATGCAAGAAAGTTGTTCTCGTTAGACATTATAAGAAAGAATATATATAGATATATATAAAGTTATAATGTTCTATAAAATTATGAAAGAAATAAAATATCATTACGAGGAATAGAATTGTCTAATACTGGTAAGCAATTTTACACATAGAGAATAAATTCCATACATTTACAAAGAGTAGAAAGACCAAGAAATGAACTTATATAAGTCATTATTTTTATGCAAAAATCATGGAATCAAAACAATGCCGAGAATATAAAGAATCCTGGAGTAAATAATCATGAGAAATTATATGAACAACTATTTAATTTAAAAATAATTATATCATAAAAAGTGAGTCATATTTCATGAATATAGTAAAAAAAAAAAAAAAATGTATTGAAGGATTTTGGAAAAATCCTTTGAGGAAATTAAATAGAAATGAAATATTTAATACAACAGAGGCATTATGCCACTAATGAGCTTCCAATATAGCAAGGGACACAAAAACTATGTCATCTCGAGAGTATAACATGGTCAAATAAAAACATCGGTACAAGCATCATGAGCTCAAAAAGTAAATGCTAGACATCTGACCTGGAACAAAAATATAAAAACTCTATGACAGTTGAAAAGTGACTACAATCTAGAGTTTTCCAAACAAATTCACTCTCCCCAACAAGATTAGTAGTACCTATGTAAAAGGAAATATGCAATTCAGTTAGCATTTTCTACTTGTTATGCAAAGAGTGGAAGTAAAAGCTAACATAAATTTAAGAAAAAATGAAATATTGAAAGAGGGAAAGGATTTAGTTTTGAATATCAAGGATAAAACTTGGGTGTCTCCTTACCTGCATCAAATTATGCTAAAGTAAGACGAGAAGCTGAATGTGAAACCGTACGTGAATAAATTCTATAAGTATTTAACCAAAAGCTTGAAGAAAAACAAAATCCTCTCCATGAGAGTGAAGAACTTCATTCATAAGACCCAAAAAATATCTCTTACTATGGGGTTACACTGTAATCTAAAGTAAAAAAACGTAGAGTGTATTTTACCAATGAAGAAACCCTATAACCAGAGTATAAACAAAAGGAAACTAAACAAATAAAAAATTACTCCTACTAAGATTTAAATACTATAGAATCCCTAACAATGTTGAAACAAAAAGTATACAAGGACCGGCGCAAGGAGAAGATCTCCAGAGTATGATAGATAACAATAAATTTGAAATTTTAAGTAACGACCTTGAATTAGAAACAGTGCTTAAACCAGAAAAAGGAAATGAGTTGCGTTAATATAAAACCCTCTCCTTGAAGATGTGGCTTATATAGCCATTTATAAATATTCAAAAATTGCAATAAAAACCTTGTAATTAAAATACTTCAAACAAATTTCAAGTTGGTGATTCTGCTATCACGGACTAACATTCAGAAAACGAAAACAAAATTGGAGTTTTTCATGCTAACAGAGAGTCCACGTATTACAGTCCATTTTGTCACATTTTTTCAATAGGCCTGCAAATCAGATCAATGATCATCCTTAAACACTTTGTCATAATCCCTTCACAAATCCCTAAGAATCACTTCTCCGAAAGGTCTAAGTTTCTGGTACAATTTGATCAAAAACATTGTTTTTAGCCCCAACACACCTTGCATGCTTGGCCACCTGCGCTTAGCGCATGTTACATATTTGAGAACCAATGTTGGTTAGTACATGTTGCTCCCTTCTGCAGGTGCGTTGATTCTAGAAATTCGGGAAAAATAAAAAATATCTCCAAAGCTTCCTCTTCCAGAAGCTTCCAATGTAGTTTTAACTATTTACCACAGATATAGAGCTCGAATTCCTATCTGATCCTATCTTGGAGACCTTATCTCTTATCTCTTAAGTTCATCCTCCCATCATATGTGGATCTCAATCCTAGAATGGTAAATCATAAACTACCACACTCATCCTATAAATTTACTACCTCCCTCAAGGCCTGGGTTGGCTTTTGGAGATTTATAGTGCCCTCATGTTACTGCTTTGAGCCTAAAGGAGTCACCATATTCATGCATCAGCGTAGATGTTGAGGAGTTCTTTGTGGCAAGGAAGGACAAGTCAACTTGGGGAGACATCTACAAAGTCAGCTTCTATTTATGGTTGTAAACTCTCTCCTATATTTGTTAATACAAAAAGTATCTTGTTTTCCTATATTTGTTGTGTTATGTTTGCACTCATGTATTTCAATATCACGTTGATTCATTGAATATATATTTTAGATTATGTTATGTGGATTACGGTTCCTTTTCGTGTTTTAGTCGTGTGTTTAAGTTCTAATTATAACACTTGGAGCTAGAGTTGGAGCTTACAAAGAAAGGAGGAAAGGAAGGCTTGCTACAAATTCCAAGTAGGCTTCTTTCCCATTTTCTAATATCTCTAATGGAAACATGAATCTTTTTTTCTTTTTTCTATATCAGACCACTAGATCTAGAGAATTCACCTTTGTCTGCAATAGTGAAAATTTCATATAACAAATTGGCAGCTCCACTGGGGAATGAACCCAGAATCTCTGATTTCGTAAACCAGACTTGGCTCAATCCCATTTTACTTTTGTTGGTGTTAATATATGAGGTATAGATTTAATCCTTACCACATTTAATTGTAAATCTGGGGTCGTTAATTATTTCAAGTTATCGTGCACAGTCTATGGAGGCCACAGGTTCCCTACCCAGTATTGAGCATTCACAAAATAAAAGGCCCAATAAATACTTAAATCGAGTAATAACAAAGTAAACAATAGTAGCAACAATCTATAGTAACAACAAAGCAAAGAACAGTAACGGTAACCTCAAGTAACAACAATTTGAAATTATAACAATATTATAAAATAGTTAATAAAAAACAAAAAAACATTAACAGCATAATCAACACATACCAATTCACACGACTAAATCTAACAGCACCTCATCAGGAGAGTGGGCCAAATTCTCTGATCAAGATGTGGCGAAGAGTAAAGATCACACGAGACTAAAGAATACTGGAATTTCCATTAAACAAAAAGGAATTGCAATTGAATTATGTTGTTACACATCTCCCATAAAATTATATCATTATGTTTCATTGAGCCTTACTTATACAATTCATTGCTTCATGAATAAGATTTAACAAACTCAGAAATGGTGACAATCATGCTTGCCCACAAATATGCAATAATTGTTCAGGTAGAAACATAATGTAAAGATAGCAGTCAAGGTCGATCATCAACTTCTCAGCAGTTGAATAGTTCTAACAATCCCATCCTTGAATAGCACTACCATCTCATTAATGGCATCACGATGACTTGTATCTCATTGAGCATCATTTGTTGTGATTCTGCAAGAAGACTTAGTCAGCAATCCATCTAAGTAACATTCCCTTAGGACTATGCTTCATTAATAAATATTTCAAGAAGACATGCCAACGTAATATACCTTCGTTGTTTTGAGATATAAATTGACCTCATAAAAGCTATGAAATGGGTAAAAATGGATAGGTAAAGGTCAGTGAAAATGGGTAATTTTATTGACAAACATATTACCCCAACTAGTTTTTTTGCATGTCCTCGTGCAAACTGTTTCCTGTGCAAATCAGGGTTAGATCTGATGTGACTGGCATGAAGCTGAGTGAGATTGTATTATTTTCCCATATCAATCCGAGGGAGCGTAAACCTATCTGAGTGAAAGATATCCTTCCACCAGTCTTCATCCACAAAATAGGTTGGTCCATACTGATTAGAAGGAAGCCGGATAATACGAAATTGGAACCTTAACCCCAGCCAACGAACTCCACAATGTTTTATACAACCAATGTAGCATGGAATTATCTGCAATGCTCTGACAAAGTTGGGTGCCCCAAAGGATTCTTTTACTAGTATTGTTGATGATGAAAGTATCCAATGCTTCTTACAAGCATATTTAGCTTATCCCTTAAAAGTGAAAATCTGTCTTGTGCACATGTCGACACACCATTGTTATGTCCTAAGCATTCAGTATTTTCATCCCTCTAGTTTAAGAAACCGATGATGTTTAGAAAAAATATCCCTAGATTGGAAATGCTCCATTCTAACCATCAATGGATGATTTTCGTGGTTTTCCTCGAACGTATCAAGGGCCTTTTTCCATTTGACTTGATTAATCACAAAAGATGTATAATCTCTCAAATCAATATTTTCTACAAATGGTGCTGGATTAAATGACTGATTAGCTCCCAGGATATAATCATGTAGGTACAATTCACATAGCAAATGTTGGTTAATATGATTGTGAATTCTTAGAATACGCAACAATTGCATAGAATCTTTTATGTTGTGACTTATCCCCTGGCAAGTACTTTCCATATAGAAAAGTAGATATTGTTCATGAAGGAAAAGGGAATAACAGTTAGCAAGGGGCCTACATGCCATTATTTATTGTGTTAAAGTGAACATCTCATCTTTATCTGTTTTTAATAACTAGACATGTCCTTGCAACTCTTTGACCTCCTTCTGCAAATTTTCATGTTTCCGTTTAGCCTTTTCAATCTGAGTAGTATAAGCAGCATCCACCCTTGCTGCATTCTCCCGAATCTCCTTTATTTCCTTCTGATGGGCCTTCATGGGAATTGATCCACGCTGGAAACTAAAGTAGTGGTCTTCCATTTCTCGATCTCTATTTCCAAAAGAAAATACCAAGCTTCTTCAAGATGGAGGAGTGTTTCGGTTTTTGTAGATTTTTAGATCATCTCCTTATCCTCTGTCTGAACTGCCACCGAAACTGTCTGGTCAGGTCCAGGGGTTGCGGTTGCTCGGTCATTATTAACTTTTTGCATTTTTCCTTTCTTTTTTTCGCAACCACATCGCCTATTTCCTTAGTTTAGTAAATTTCCATACTTAACTGAATGTTTTCTTTGAACAATAGTTAATATCAACTCTGAATAGGGGCTTTCCTTTTTACAAGTTCCTTGACAAATTCCTATTTCACCACAACTTCCTCCATCTGTCTTTGGGCTAGTACTGGTCCTTGTGGAGCAGCGTTAGCAAACTCATCAAATGATTATTGTTTTATGGTGACTTCCTCCATTTGTTTGGATGCCACTCATGGAGTGGCATCGACACATCCTCCTGCAAACTCTGGTACTGCCAAATTTCCTTCTATTTGATTAGAAGCCGGTACCGGTTCTTGTGGATCAGTACTGGCAACACTTTCTTCCTCAAATCATTATGAGGCCGAAACTGGTTTTTGTGTTGAAGAATCGACAAAAATTTCCTCCTCCTCTTGTTCTGAATTTGACACTAGTTTTTGTGGAGAAGTGTCAGCCACAAACTCTTCTCCTACTTTCTCAGGAATTGATATTGGTCCTTATGGAGTAGTATCAATGGCCACCTCTTCTTCCATCTTATCTGAGGTTGATACTGGTTCTTGTGGAATAGTATCAATGGTGACCTCCTCTTCCATCTGATCAGGAGTTGATACTAGTTCTTGTGGAGCAGTATCAATGATGACCTCCTATTCCATCTGATCAAGAGTTGATATTGGGTCTTGTGGAGCAGTATCAACAAGGACTTATTCTATTTGTTCCAAAGTTGATATTGGTTCTTGTGGAGCAGTATTAGGAACAACCCTTTCTTCCATTTGTTTAGAGGCTGACATTGTTTCCTATGGAACAACATCGACAAAAACATCTTCTTCAATTTGTTCAGGGACTAACACTCGTTCTTGTTGGGAAGTATCAACCACAACTTCTTTCTCCAACTACTCTGGTCTCGATAATGGTTCTTGTGGAACAACATCAACAAAAACCCCTTCTTCCACTTATTCTGATGTTGATACAGGTTCCTATGATGATGTATCAATAGCATCTTCCTCTCCTTCTGCAATCACTCCTACAAACTTCAATTTCGAAGGAAATATTATTTCTCTCACCGTGCGGGTAGGAGAATGAAATTTCCTTACTCCTCTTGGCAGGGAGGCCATAAATGGAGAACAAGGAGTAACAAATTTAGTTTCCATTCTAATAACATCCTTTGTTTCAATTTCCTGAGTTCCTCCATTATTCCCTAAATCATCATGGTGGTACGCCATTTCATCATCTCATTTTTCCTCTACCTCCTCCAGAATTTGCTCCATTGCTTCCTATCTAAGCAATTCTTCTTCCAGCCTTACAAGCATTATGGCTGCAACTTCTTCTTCTAATAACTCAACCAATTGCTTCCAAGTTATAGGAGTCTATAACAAGGTGTGAATTACCAATAATGTGACAAGCCCATGATTTTTAAGGATGGCGGATGCTTGGCGCAAGAAGCGCGTAGACCGGGCCACCAATTGCTTGTTATTCAAAAGGAAGAACAGAGCACTTATGGAATGCACCTGGTGAAATCAGAGATAGGCTAAGAGTTTAAAATTATATTTAAAGATGGTAGAAACCTAACCTTCACAGGTGATATACCTCATTAAGAAGTATGCAACCTTTGCCCAAGGTTTTGGCAGCGATTTCCAATCATAACCCTTCCCTTTTTGCATCACGTTCTCCCTTGCCTATAGGAATAGCTCTGGAAATTATGGGATGGGCACTCTTCTGGTAAACCATTTCTTTCCATCCTGTGGAAACCCACTAACAGTCGAAATATCCTCCTGAGTTACCTGAATTTCTAGTCCACAGACCCTGGAGAAATTCCCTTCCAGATTCAATGCAAACTCAATTGTCACCCCTTCATCAAACCCCTGTAACCCTTCAAAGTAAGTCTGCCACCCTACATTTTGGAAGATCTACCATACTTCCGGTTGACGCCTATCTTGCTTTGTGTTTTCTAGTTCATTTCTAATGGCTTTGCCACCCATTTTCATGTTATTTACTATGTAGCAGCACTTGGAGTAGCAAAAAGTCATTAAGGGGACAATTAGCTGATAAAATTTGTGGTAATAGGAGTGACGATGAAGTGAATAGGCAAGATTTATGGTAAGATAATTTATAAATATGGTGATGATTATAGTAATTATTCCAATTCATTGAAAATGACTGCATTTTAATGTAGGCATGTGTATTTCATACATAATGCAATTTCCAATGAACATGGATATATGTGAAGTGTATGGGTGAAGATATGGTTCGAGTGGTTAAAGATGCCATATTAATGGTATGACTGGTTGGTTTAAATGCAGTATGATAATAAGGATAAATGGTATCGCTATTATTTAATACAATAATATCCCCCGAACTAAGGTATGGCTGTCCTCGGGCATAATTGGTCATGTCATAATGAAACATCAATTAAATTCTTGGAGTTTTTCAGGGACGTACACGACGACTTATCTTAGTGGAGTGTCAATGTCGGAGTAACAACACTGGAGGAGTATCAGCATTGGTGGAGTAAAAGGACCGGTGGAATATCAACATCAGTGGAGTAACAACCCTAGTGAAGTGTCATCATCGATGAAGTGCCAATGCCAGTGGAGTATCAACATCAGTCAAGTAACAACACCAATGAAGTATCAACACTAGTGGAGTATCATCATAGAAGGAGTAAAAACACCAATGGAGTATCAACATCGATGGATTAACATCACTAATGGAGTATCAACAAGGGAAAGGGAAAAAGGTGTTGTATAGGAAAAAAATTTCAAATGAAGTAGTAACAAGGGAAAGGAAAAAATATTGAATAGGGAAAAAGAGAAGAGAGAGAGAGAGAGAGGACTGCCAAATGGAGTAGTAGCAGAACTTCAATTTTATTATATATATATATATATATATGGACTGCCAAATGGAGTAGTAGAAGAACTTCAATTTTATTATATATATATATATATATATATATATATATATATATATATATATATATATATATATATATATATATATATATATATACATACATACATACACTTCAATATGAGTTGCGGAAGAAGAATTTTCTACACAAATGAATTTAAAACCAGAATCATCAAAAATTTGTCTAACAAAAGAGTCCCTAGAGGTCGAACGATGATACAACTTGAGGAGATGTTTGTTTGCAAGTAAAGGAGTATGTGCATCGTCTATTTTTATGAGTCTAACAGTTCCATTGTCAAATACTGTGTCAACCTCATATGGACCCATCCATCTTGAGCAGTGTTTTCCTTTAAAGTCCTTGAATCGAGAATTGTAGAGCAATGCCCAATCACCTTTTTGAAACACTTTTTTCTTAATAAATTTATAGTGTGACTTAGTTTGTTGATGTTAGATTGTGGCAGTGTTCTATATAGCTACCAAACAGATTTCATCTAACTCATTAAGCTGATTCAGTCGACATTCCTGGGTTGCAGTAAGATCCAAACCTACTTCCAGAGATGTTTTGAGTGTTTTGACCTTGAATTCCACCAGAAATAAAGGGGATTTTCCATAGACAAGATCATAAGTCGAAACATTGTTTTATTCCACCATGTGGTTATGTACACCCAAATTTCTTTAGGAAGTTTTTCAACCCAATTCCGGCGATGGTTAGCCACGGTCTTCGTAAGAATATTTTCCAATACTTTATTTGTGTGCTCGACCTGACCATTCACCTAAGAGTGATATGGAGATGTTACTCGATGTTTGATTCCATATTTTTTCAAAATCATTTACTATTGAATTTGATCTAAACTATTCCCCTCCATCTGAAACTATTTCTCCAGGGGCCCCATATTGAGTAAAAATTTTCTTTAAATAAAAAGTCTGAGACAATTTTTTTAGTGTCTCCTGAAATGACTATGGCTTCCACCCATTTCGTCACGTAGTCTGTATAGATAATATTATGAACTTTCTGATGATAAGGAGGATTAAATGGCCTAAAAAAATCAATAACCCATTTCTCAAAGGGTTCAAGGACTAGTTGAGGTTACAGTGGCATTTCATCTGATAAAACAGGTTGACCCATTTGTTGGCAGCTATCACACCCATGAACATATTTTCTATCATTTCGGAATATAAAGAGCCAGTAGTATCCCATATGCACCACTTTATGACCAGTTTGTTTATCAACAAAGTGCCCTCCACAAGGTTCATCATGGGTAGCTTTCAGAACATCATGTATCTCGTCCTCACCTACACAACATCAAATTTGATGATTTGGTCTGGTGTAGAAGAGGTACCCTTCTATCCGTGTATAGCAGGCACTTTGCTGGATAATCCTCTGTCATTCCTTGTGTGACAAATGATGAGGTATCTTTCCTGCAGCAAGATAGTTAACAACATCTACATACCAAGGAGTGTAAGTAGAAATTGCAAAAATATGTTCATCAAGAAAACTATCTTCTATAGGTGTATCTTCATCATTAATATTAACCCTAGACATGAAATCTTCTACCACATTATCCTTTCCTGGTTTGTCTACAATAGTGATATTAAATTATTGTAACAATAATAACCATCTTGTAATTTGTCCAGGAGTTATTGGTTTGTTCATCAGATACCTGATGGTTCAATTATCTGTGTCCACAAAGGTGGGATACCTTGTAATATAATGCTGAAATTTGTTAACAGCATAAATGACAGCCAAAAATTCCTTCTCAGTTACCGTATAATTAAGTTCAGCAAGAGTTAAATTCTTGTTGACATAGTAAATTGCATATAGTTTCTTATCTTCATGTTGTCCCATAACTTCTCCAAGTGTTGTATGGAGGCATCTATAGAAATATGGAATGGGAGTTTCCAATCAGGACCACGCAATATTGGAGCCTCACCGAGTAATTTCTTGATACATGAAAAGGCTGCTTCACAACCATCAACCCATACAAATTCTACATCCTTAGACAATAGTTACAAGAGTGGAAATGCTAATCTGGGTCATGCAAGAAACATAATCAAAGCTACTAATAAATGTACTAATAGCATCATCTTCTGTCTCATCTTCGAAACAAAGAGCATCCCCAATAGTGAGAATTGGTTTAATTTTTTCATTGTTAGGTTTAGACTCATCCCTCAGGAAGGTATTTTTGTTATGGAAAATCTCAGTGTAACTGACGAACTTGGTTCTGCAGGAGGGCACAACACAAGGTTCTTTGTAATTTATCCATTTAATATTACTATGTTTCCTCATCGGCACCCAATGTAGGCATTGCTCATGGAAAGCCATGGTATTCCTAAGATTAGGAGATTCCCCCTAAATGGAGATTGATTGTGCAATACTAAGATGTAAAGAAGGTATTCCCAAGAGTCCACAAAGATAGTTACATCTTCCAATTTTCCTACAAGCCTCATAGTAGATCGATCTACAAGTTCTAAAACCATCGGGGTTGTTTTAAGGTTAAGTAAGACCAGGGTAAGTACAATGGCTAATATTATAACGTTAATTACAACCCCAAGGTCTACCAGAAAATTTTAAATATCAACCCCATTGATTTGGATAGTGATGACCGAGTTTCCTTGGTCACCATATTTGGCGGGTATAGTTTTTCCAACATTATGATTTCCCATGACATGGATAGTGGTTGGGTCTTTCAACTTCCTCCCAGGCTTCTTGGAACACAATTCCTTAATGGTCTTACCATAGATTGACACATCCTTCATAGCCTAGAGTAATGGAATCTTAACAAATAGATTCCTTAATTCTCCCAAAAGATCAAATTCAAGTTGGGGAATATGTTTTCTTAAGGACAACCTCTCAGGATAAGGTGGGCTTGTGTGACTCCCTCGAGTGACAATTGTTTTGATGGGGGGCTATTGTTCCTCAGAAATTTGTGTTGGATTACCCCCAGTCTCCTTATAGGGGTGTTGAAGTTCTGGTTCTGGGACTTGGTCATCATTTTGTTCAACAACTATTGCTGAAGTATTCATATTCACTACTTGTCCAGATATAAAATTCAATTCATTGCATTCCGAAGAGAAAATACTATATGCAGGAAGGTTTAGTGTCTGAACCTGTTGGGCTCCCCTATTATTCTGGTTTGGGTTGGGTTGAACAAGCAGTTGAGGATGAAGAGGAGGATTATTGGTGGAGGAATTGGGTGGATGTTGTAATTGTTGTTGTCTCATAGGTTAGGGAAGTTGATTTGTAGGAAGAGAGGGTCCACGCCAGTTTTGAGACCAAGAAGGGACTAGACCAAGTTGATGTGACCAAGATTTCTAAGGTGTGGGATATTGATAGTATTGCAGCCATGAAGGTGGAAATGGTACAGGTTGAGATCCAAATTTCCAATTATTAAAATATTGAGACAGGTCTTGAGTCATACCTTGATTATAACTTTTGCATAAATTTTGGTCTATGTTACACAACATTTTGTCACTGTCCCTCTACTCCCCATCCACGATCCTAGAGGACCTATACATTGTACCCAACATGCTTTCCTATCATGAATAAATTCCCATTGTGTCCCTCTTCATGAGCAGAACAATTCTCTTTTTCATCATTTCCTAAAAATTGTCTGTTTATCCCAGTTTACAAGACCGTCACTAATAACCTGTATCCTCCTTGTGCCGATATGCAGGGATTACAACTGCCCCTAGTGCCGATCAGATCGACTGAGCCCTTTCTCAGTCGTGTCGACCCTCTTTTGGATTTTTTTAAAATATGGAGCCGAAGCTTCCAGCTCTAGAAGCTTCGTAATAGAAGTCTGGTAAATGGTTAGGTCGGGTGGAGTCGAGGAGGTCAATTTGGGCTCCTTTCCCCTATTAGGATGGAACTAATCCAAGAGATAAGACCTCCTCCCATGAGAAGAGGAACCATCTCCCGTCCATCCAAGCTATAAAAACCTCTCTTTTCCCAAGCACAAGTTAGCTTTTAGTCCTAATTAAGTTCTGGCTGAGGTTTTGATTTTGGAGTAGTCAACAAGCTACCCATAGTTTGCAGCTTTCTAGCTTGTGTTTAAGGGAGAATTGTGACTTTCGTTTGGTTTGAAGACTAAAGGGAAGAGCCTTGAGACTACCATTGTTGAGGCTATCCATGAGATGTTGGCAGAAGTATGTGGGAACCCGGATATGTCGTAGGAGAACAACAATGTCAAGAAACCGGTTGTAATCTCTTCTTGAACTAATATAGATGCAACTATCGATTGATTCCCTACATGCAATGTCATCTCACATGTTTATGTATTAATGTTTCGTGACATGTTAAGTAGGATGAATGCAATTTGTATGTTATCACATTTGTTGTTTGTTGTTGTTGACTTGTTTCAGTTGTTCGAAGGAAGGAAATGGAAGATCGCTGGAGTGAGGAAGCAAGGTCATCACGAAGCGGAATAGCATACTAAGAGGTAGATCCTCTTATTTGATTCTAGATTAAGGAGATCTTCCATAGATTGTTTGTTTGTGGCTAGACCTTCTCTCTCGGGCTAGAGGAATTATTTGTGTTTGCACTAAAAATTTACCTGCACCATAGTCTGGCTCCAAAATTTTAGTGTTAACATATGAGTTATAGATCCAATCCTTACCACATATAATTGTCAATCCTAGGTCCTTAATTATTTCAAGGTATTATCCAAATTCTATGCAAGCCATAAGTTCCCTACCTAGTATTGAGCATTCAAAAAATACAAAGCCCAACAGATAATTAAATTGAAAAACAGCAAAGTAAAGAACATTAGCAGTAATATAGAGTAACAACAAAATAAAGAACAGTAATGACAATCTAGAGTAACAAAAATTCAAAATTATAACAAGATTATAAAATAGTAAAGCAGAAACAACAAAACATTAACAACATAATCAACACATACCAATTCACACAACTAACTCTAACAATGCATGATCAAGAGAGTGGGCCCAACTCTCTGATCAGGGTGTGATGAAGAGTAAAGCTCACACGAAACTACATAATACTGGAATTTTTATTAATCAAAAAGGAATTACAATTGAATTATGTTGTTACACATCTCCCATAAAAGTCTATTATTCTGCTGCGTTGTGGCTTACTTATACAATTCATCATCTCATGAATAGGATTTAACAAACTTAGAAATGGTTGCAATCATGCCTTCCCACAAATATACAATAATTGTTCAGGTAGAAATAAAATGTAAAGATAGTAGTCAATGTCAATCATCAGCTTCTTGGAAGTTGAATAGTTCTAACAATCCCATCCTTGAATAGTGTTGCCAGCTCATTAACAACATCACACTGACTCGTATCTTGTTGAGCATCATTCATTGTGATTCTGCAAGAAAACTCAGCAAGCCATCTAAGTAACGTTCCCCTAGGACTATGCTTCATTAATCAATATTTCAAGAAGAGATTCCAACATAATATACCTTCTTTTATTTAGATAAAAATTGACCTCAAAAAAGCTATGAAATGGGTAAAAAGGGATAGGTAAAGGTGAGTGAAAATGGGTAATTTTATCGACCAACAGCTATATCAACTCTTGAGGTTTTGTATAATTGTTTTGCCGATAAGAAATCTTTACTTACCACAATTAGAGGCATAGATCCTTAAGATTCAAATCTTGTGGTATTTAATCACAAGAATCATACGCCCAAACTTCCACTACAACTGGAATTTATGATCCAGGTTGTTGTTCAAAGTAAGACTATCCATCGAACAATTATGGATGAATGTGCTTCGACCTGTATCATGTCACTTTCTAGTTGGAAGGCTATTGGTTCTCCTTCACTTAATCGGTCATCAACTACTCTCAAATCCTTTAATGGAAGAGGCTTCAAGCCTTACAAATTTTTGAATACGTTGCAAGTAGAATTAGCTAGAAAATTGTGTTAGTAGAGGTTTAAGTTATAGACAGGCCATTGGATTATAACCTTTTAGTGGGTCGTACATGGATTTATGCCATGGTCAATGTCATTTTTCGACGTACTTTATAATGATCGCTTTCCCTCACCATGGGGGCATCGTGGCCATCGACCAACTTACATTTTTTCCAATAATTCTCAAACTACTAGAAGCATCCCTCTTGTGAGTGAATCCCCATCACCTTACCAACATGTCAAAGTAGGACTACTTAAAGATTCCTCTTTGATGGGAATTTTTTCCCTTCCTCCTGACATTCCAAATCTAATTGTCTTCATCAATATGATTTCTTCTTGTACTATTCCATTTGATCCTTGGATAGTGACAAATGCCTCTGATGTTGATATAGTTGGTGACCACATGTCACTCAGTCCTATTGAGATCAAATATGAAGCTATCTATTCAGCATGTTCAGAGAATTTTTCTTTCTCCTTGACATATTGGGTTGATCATTTCCAATATTTTGGTTCATCTTCTAATCATTTCTATGGGACATTCTCTACTAATGAAAGAATCATGGAAATCATGATGTGAGATGATGTGTCATGGGATGATAATCATTATCGTTCCTCCTTACTTGAGACCTTAGAGGATAATCTTGGAGGTATTTATTCACCCAATATCATTGAGATATCTACGAATTCATTATCTATCCATGACATCGATTGAGAGAATAATTTATCAAATATTGAAGAGATTGTTCCTCCTGATATTTCAATTAAACCCAGAATTGTCGAGAACATACATATTGGGGCGTCTTGTTCTTTTGATGAGGTCAAGATCTACAAAGCACTTTTCTAGGAATTCCTAGATGTTTTTTCTTGGACATATGAATAGATTCCAGGTATTGATCCCCATATCATTATAAATTAAATCAAAACATATCAGGAAGCTAAGCCAATCCGACAACACTTTCATCTGGTTTATCGTAAGAAATTTGTTTCTATTAAAGCGGAGGTTGAAAAACTTTTGCGGGTTGGTTTCATTTACCCACTTCCCCTTACTGATTGGGTCTCGAACATTGTTCCTATCATGAAAAAGCAAGGTAGAGTTCTTGTTTGTGTTGATTATTGATATATCAACTGTGCTTGTCCTAAAGACAATTATCCAACTCCATTTATCGACCAGAGTGTTGACAATTGTGCCGGAAGTGAATTTTTTTTTGTTTATGGATGGTTTTTCCAGCTACAACAAAATCAATGTTATACCATTGGACCTGTTATCTCAAAATCAAGCCCTGGAAGGCTGCAAACCAGGAAGACTTCAAGTAACTATTTCAAACCAATCTTTAGACTAAGGCTTAGCCTCCTTAGCCTGAGAGGGCTCTCTCACAAGGTTATTGATTTTGATAAAAATAAGATGGCTAACTCTTGTGAAATAACAGTGACAAATATGAAGGTTGGATAAACATTACATAAGTTTCCATTGGGCCTATGAAGTCAATAAAAACTCAGCAAATAATGATACAGCCTTTACATAGAAGTCAGGGCATGTGGCATTTAAATGTTCAAAACACAACTCTTATAAAACCACAATTCATGAATGTGTACAGGAAATCAGAGCAGCATAAGTGAATTCTGAGTGATTACACATCTATGCAACTGTAAAATAAATCAAGGATAAAGTAAAACCATACATCTTGAACATAGAAACACTTTATGAATCCTGAGAAGAAAAGCAGTTCTATTATATTACTGAACTCTGTCTTTCTACATAAGCCAAAACAGTACTCTGTTTTATAAAATCTCCAACCCTCATTACATAGATGTTCCAGCTATTTATAGAATCCTTATTCTAACTACTTCGAGCTTCCTCCTCCAGCATGAGGAGAGCTCGATAAATGCCTCTAATGACACCTATTAGCTATTGAACTAACTCATAAATACAATAAGGAACTGACTGTAGTGTTTAAGAGTTCTAAATTAACTATGACTCTAACTCCATGTTGCATGCATAATGACTTCTTCTTATTCTCTGACACCTGGTCCTCTTTCGACTTGGCTGAGCTGGATGTTTAATACTCCATAGTGATCTTGAACGCTGAACCTTTCAACTGCTCAGAAGTATTAGGATATTTCCCTTACTTCTCGGCTCCAGTTTTCCTTAAAATGCTCGAATGTACCAAGCATGTTTCTAGCCTTTAATAACCCATAATATGGAACACTGCCACGTTCTGGATGTGTTGTGAGCTGCATCGATTGACATGTGTGCAAGCAAAAGGTCCTTGTATGCAAAAGATTTGCTACCTCTTGAACGGTGACAACAGGGATATCACAGAACTTTAAAAATGGGTTGAAATATTCCACCTTTTTAAATCCTCCACCTGTCTTGTTTTGATTGGCTATTTTCATTCCCCCTGATATCTTGTATACCCTTTTGGCGTTTCCCTTTCAAAATTTTCACTCAAAATACAAAACTGCTGAATTATTTAAGCAGCTTGCCTTTGGCCCGAGACCTTTATCACCAAAACCTTTGATTGCCAAAAACTTCCTCTGAGTTTTCATATGTATAGCAGGGATTTATATGTCTTCAAAAAACAATAAGACTAAGCAGATTTGACAAAAATTTGTAACAAAACCTCTCTTGAAGAGAAAATTCATTTAGCAGATAATTGGTACAGTTGTACCTTCAGGTCTTCAATCTTCTTCTTCAGAGCTTTATTCTCAGCCCTTAATTGCATATTTATTTTTCTAATGAACTGGGCCTCTTTGATGGCTGGTACTGTCCACGTGTGAAATTGTGCATGGCCATCAACTACTGAATTCATCTGGTCTTGAAAAATTTTAGTCTCACCCCACAGAGCTTTACGATATTTTGTATACACATCTGCATGTTTTCTAACTGCTTGCTTCAATTTGGCAATCTCATATTGGGCTGCTTCTAATTGGCTCTTCATGACTGCTATATTATCTTCTTGAGATGTGATGATTGTTCTGCTTGCATTATTTTGCCTAACTCTCTCGATTGCCTCTATCTTTGACAGTGCTTCTTTTACTTGCTTCCTTGTGATAGGTCTTCTGGGTTTTACAATGAATTCCTCACCTGGCTCATCGAACTTGAGCTTTTTTGAGGCTTTAGACTTCTTGGCAGTTTCTGGTGATGACTGTGTCAAATCAATATGAACTGGTTCAAACTGCTCGAGTTCAATGGCCTGTAATAAATCATTCAAGCTTGCCTTGGATGTTGGGCTCTCTTCAACAGCTATGGCTTTGCCCTTTTCTTTGTTTATCTGGCTTCTTGTCCTTACTCTTGAAACTGCTTCAGCTCTACTTGTTTCAGGAACAGTCTTCTTATCATGAGTTTTTCCCTTTGTTGATTGCTGAGGTTGATCCTGAATGATTAGTGGCTTCACTGGTTTGCTTAGCTGTGTCTTGGTTTGTTTTTTAGCTCTTGCTTCCTTTTGGAGCTCAGCTATTGTTAATTCTCTGGCTGGTTGTGGTGTAAGGCCAGTCTTGCTTTGAAATCCAGCCATGAAAATAAACGAATTCCAGTCTCTGCCTATCTTTTGGAGGCCATCTAAAACTAACAACTTAATCAAACCATGATGAAATAAAGAGGTTTCACAGTCCTCTTTCCTTAGCTGCACTTTATCACACATTTTACTCAGACTGCGAAACAAATAAAAAGGAATGTCTATGGAGATTTTTCCCGTGAAATGCAAGAGCAGTTTGAAATGGTAAGAATAGACCTTATTGTACCTTCCTTCACAGGTCAAGTATTTCTGAATGCAGGTGAGAAGAAGAGCATAATGTTCCTTGACATAATTTCTGGGCACTGCTTTTGTTAAGTCTTCATTTACATATGCCTCTTTTAAAAACTCTTTACAAGGGTTCATATCAAACTTAAAATTTTTAAACCATTCTTCCCGTCCTCGTGGGATCTCTGTCACAGCAGCTATGGCTTCTGGAGAAACTTGGACTTCTAGCATAGCTATCTTTGAATTTAAACCAGTGAAATTTAGCGCAAATTCTTTGGTTACCTGCGCATGTCCTCCTTGTAGCTTCTTGCAAAAGTTCCAGCAGCCGGCATATTTGAACGCTTTCTTCACACCTTCATCCCTCAACGCTATATCCAAACCCTCAGGTTCAGTCCTCTGGCATTTACCGGATCTGTGTTCTTTCCTCTCCATTTTCCTTTCAAAATCTTCACACACACAGAGTCTAACAGCTTCAGTTGCAATGGTAGTTCAGTTCCTTTTAATTCAGCCTCGCTTGAATTCAGGCTCGCTTGAAAACAGCCTCGCTTGAAATCCAAATTCTGTGTCACCCATGCAGCACTTACGACTATCATTAAGTACATGCACGGTAAAATCCCTTAAGAATGATATTTCTGTGCATGTTGACAGAACTAGTAGTGGGATAGTGGCAAATGAGTGTTCAAACGTGATACGAGAGGTACAAAAACTGACATGAGTGGACACAACTGATGACTCGGATAACAGACTTGACCTTTCAGGAAAGATTCGTTGCAAAAAGCACGAATCCATGATTTCACAGCGCTGTTAGTTTGAAATTCTAATAATGCGCTGCGAAACGGCCTAATCATGACACGCTGCGAAATTGCTAAACCATAATTGCGCTGCGAAACTGGCCAATGGGATTTATGCTGCGAAATCACTAAAAGACATGATGACTCGGACATGGATAAGAGATGACTATGGAACAATGATGGATGAATTAGAACCAATGGGAGTCGAGTATGGTTTAAGTTAAGAACTTTAACACTCAAATCCTAAGTAAGAAAAAATGAAATCAACCTAACACAGACTTTTGCTATTGGACTCGGGCAGACGGTTATATACATCAAATTTTTTATTAGTTCTAAGTGATAACAGGACCAACATAAAACTTCATTTATTTTTCCATGGGGCACATTCGCTAATCGTAAGATCCATTTCAATTTGAAAAACACTGGAGAACGTTTCCTAAGGGCTGTGAATTATTCCTTCCATGTTATTAAGAACATTGTACAATCTTATTTGGATGACTTACCTGCCCTTTCAAAACATCATGAGGATCATCTGATGCATATTAGGGCCATTTTCTTACAATGTTGACATTATAATATCAGGTTAAATTTGTACAAATTCATGTTTTGTGTCCAATTTGGTAGACTTCTCGGCTTCGTTGTGTTGAAGCAAGGTATTCGTATTGATCTGCTTAAAGTGCAGGCCACCCTCAATTTCCTACACCTTCCTCATTTGTTCAGTTACAACGCCTCCAAGGGAAGGCTAACTTTCTACGAATATTTGTTCCCAACTATGCTGAATTGACCAAAGGATTTACTCGATTGTTGAATAAAGGGTTTCCATTCCATTGGGACAATACTGCCCAAAAGGCTTTTGATGCTTTGAAATATGTTTTGGTTCCATCATCATTGTTATATCCCCCCAATTATCAACACGATTATTTCGTGTATCTCGTTGTCTTTGTTACTACCATTGTTATGGTATTGGTCCAATAAGATGATATCGAGGACAAACACCCCATTTATTATTTGAGTCAAAATTTGAACGACACGAAAATTAAATATACCCACGTTGAAAAGTTAGCTTTGGTAGTTATCCAAGTTGTGCAAAGGTTTCACCACTACATTCTTCTTCAGAAGACTATGGTAATTTCTGATTGCAACCTGATGACATATATGCTATGACGACAATTGTTGGGGGGCAATAACTCTAAATGGATTGTTATTCTCCAGGAGTTTGATTTGGAATTCATCAAATCCAAATCTAAGAAGTCCCTAGTCTTCATTGAACTGATCTGCGACCTTCCCTAATATGAAACTGAGTCTGCATATGATGATTATATTCCTGATGAATCATTTTATGATTGATTCATCTAATCCTTGGTATGGGGATATTATCATATATCTCCAGACCCAAAATTTCTGGCCTAATACCTCTCACTTTGATCAATGACGTATTCGATGCCGAGCTAAAAATTTCATTTTAATTGGTGGCACACTTTATCGTTGTGGTACGGATACCATCTTTAAATGGTGCTTCATTCATGAGGAGGCCAGGAAGGCTCTAAACGCATGTAATTTTGGGGCATGTGGTGGACATATTGTTGGTTATTCCATTGCCCATAATATTTTTTCACGCTGGTTACTTTTGGCCTGCTACGTTTCACGATTGCGCCCTCCAATCCAAAAGTGTCACGCTTGCTAGATCTATGATCGTAAAACCCATGCTACACCTGCTCCTCTACATCATGTTATCGTCGTTAGACCTCTTGCAAAATGGGGCATTGAATTTATGACATGTAACCCTCACTCGGTCGGGTGGCATGACTACATCATTGTGGTGGTAGCTTATTTTACCAAAGGGGTCGAAGCAATGCCTACATATAATAGCACCAGTGAAACATCTGCCCTTTTTCTTTTCAATCATGTTATTACTAGGTTTGATGTAGCATGAGCTATTGCTACAAACCATGGGAAACATTTTTGAAATCACATGGTGTTTGAGCTTAGTGCTAAGTTGGGCCTTCGACATGACATCTCAACTCCCTATTACCCACAGGAAAATGGGCAAGTAGAATCTATTAATAAAGTTTTGAAAACAATGCTACAATACATGATAGAGATCCAAAAATCGGATTGGCATCTCATCCTTTATGCAGCTTTGTGAGCATATCGAACCAATGTCTGAACTATCATTGGATTCACACCCTTTCAATTAGTGTATATTCAAGACTAAAACCTTCCCATCGAATGTAATATTCCATCTTTGAAGCTTGTCATTGAACTTCTCCCTGCAACTTCCACTGAAGAAGAACATCTCTTGTATCTAGCATGTTTAGATGAAACCTGATGCGATGCCGTAATGGCCAATGAGGCCCACAAGAAACAAATCAAAGCATAATATGATAGGAATGTTAAGTCTCGTGCCTTCTTGAAAGGTGATGTTATCCTTTTGTATGATCACGAAGCCGATAAATGAGCTGGGAAGTTCGAAACAATGTGGTTAGATCTGTACATAGTTAAACGTGATCTTGCAAAAGGGGCTTATGAGCTCATTGATGTTTATTGAATCCACTTGGTGCAGCCCAGAGATGGGTCGTACATAAAAAGATACTATGCTTAGATCATCTTTACATAGTCACTATGTACATACTGTATAGGTGTGTGTGTGTTTGTAGTGTGTTTCCTTCTAAGTTTCCTACCGTCTCTGATAATCTTGGATTACATTTGATTTCCATATGTCGGTGTCCCTTCAGCCATATGTTGGTTATGCTGATGGCGCTAACCATAAAACTCAGGATCTTTCCTCCGTAGTGTGGGATATTTATGCTTTGAATGGTGAGTTAGTGAGCTTACAAGGGATTTGTATCGGTCGCTTTACCAATAACATCGTTGAGTATAGTGCAGTGACCAAAATTTTGTCTGACACTATTTCACATGGCATTCACTATTTGATCATCAAAGTTGATTCACAACCCGTAGTACTACATCTAAAAAATGTCTACTTAGTATGAGTTCCAACTATGCTTTGCATATTTTTGAGGTTTCTCCTTCTAGAAATACATTTTGATTACATTCAATATCAACACATACCTAGAAGTCTAAATACATTAACTAATGTATTGGTGAATTATGTTTTAGATAGACATTTGTAGCATATGTAAGCACTTCAATTTACATCACACATTGAACAAGATTAGAGTAAACATGAAACATTGATAGATAATTGTATATATATAAAATTTTGGTTTTACAAAGACTGTGTCTGAGACACATATGGCGACACGACCTATACTATCAAAATACATGCATACAAAATACATCTCTATGGCCTCCTAGTAGACTAGTCCCTATGGTGATAACGGTAACAAAAAATCGCACGAGAAACTTTGCACAACAACTGATTAATGTGGTTTGGCACTCTGATGTTGTAATGCTACAATCGTATAGGGATAAGATTGATTATGGCCTCTGGTATTCTATGGATCAATCCATCAATGTGGCGCTTCAAAATTTGCAAAAGTCTCAGCTACATTGAGATATTGCATCTCCTCCTCTGCTCCACTAGCTACCTATGCTTGAATGTGTGCAAGTAGTGACTCCTCACATCGCTGAAGATAGGATGAACCCATTGGTCGAACAAGTGCAACATCTACATGTGAAATCAATAGTTAGTCTTGGATACATGAAAAAATAACAAAAAAATTTGTAAAACCCAAAAATTCAAAAGAATTCCTCAGGGCCAAGAAGGAGCCTTCAATCCATAGGGTTCCTAAAGATCATATCATGGGTGTGAACCTTCCTTACATCCAGGGGACCACGGAGAGGATTGCGAGGTTTCTAAAGAAGTACGATGTGCCCGCAACTTTTAGACCTCTCAACACTATCCGGAGCTCCCTCAAGTCGGTGAAAGACCCGATTGACCCTAAGGACATGAAGGGTGTTTATATCATCCCCTGTTCCTGTGGGACCCCTTATATTGGTGAGACTGGTCGCTCTATCAACCAACGGATTAGCGAGCATTCGGCTGACTTAAGGCATGGTAGGACCAAGTCCTCAGCCCTGGCTGAGCATGCAGAGAAGACTATGCATCATGTATGTATAGAGGAGGCTCAAGTCATTGCCAAAGTTGCGCAGTTTCACCATCGCAAATTTAGAGAGGCCCTGGAGATTGAAAAAAGGCCAAACAATCTTAATAGGGATGATGGCTGGAGGATTAGCAGTTTCTGGGTCCCAGCCTTGGCTTCCTAGCCTCCTCATTCCCCGGTTGTTAGGCCTTAGGGTTTCTGTCTTCCCTCTCCTTAAGTTGTTTTTGGCGGGTTAGTCCTAGCATTATGGAGTGTTTGAGTTTTTATTCGGTTATTAATTAATTTCGGGCTAATTAGTGTATTAACCTTATCCCGTTTTTGATACTATTGGATATATTTTAATTAGATTTGAATTTTTGTTTCCATAATGTCAATTGTCTATTTAATTCTACTATAACTCTTTTTAAACCATATAAGTAATAATTTAATTACCTAATGACAGAATTAACTTTAATAATTTTATTATTAAATACTGATTATTTATCCATTATAACTATCTTTTGCTTAATTATCTTACACCTAATATAACTAAAATTATATAGTTATATGTGAATTATTTTATTTACCTCACTAATAATACCGTTTATATAAATTAAATAAATAATTTACTTTTGCTATTATAATTATTAATTTATAATATTTTATTTATTTATTTATTTAATAAATAAACAAATATATTTTTATTATTTATATATTTAATAAATAAATAATTTATTATTTTATTTATATATCTATATATTTAGTTATCTCACACCTAATATAACTAAACTTATATATTTATATATGATTTATTTACCTCACTAATAATACCATTTATATAAATTAAGTAAATAATTTACCTATGTTATTATATATATATATATATATATATATATATATATATATATATATAATTAATAAATAAAAATTATTATTATTTATATTTTATTGATTTAAATAAATAAGTATAAATTATTATTATTTATATATTTATATTTATTTAATAAATAAATAATTTATCATGACTCTATTTTATATTTATATATTAATCTCACACCTAATATAACTAAATTTATATGTATTTATTTAATTTTGATTTATTTATTATTATTTTATCATTGATATATGTATTTATTTCTTACCTAATATAACTAATTTTGACCTTGCTCCTGAAGTCAACCGTGGCTAGGTAACCGTTGGTGTCTCTGCTCTAGCTATTTAAACAGGCTAAGCTGGATCTGTTCTTCAACTTGTCCTGACGATGAACCACACTGGTTGGTTCGAAACGCGTCGACAAAAGATTGGTTATGTGATTTTGCCGAAGATTATCTAAACAATTATTTTATTTTAGCTATGTCACCCAATTTCTCGCCTCCAGGTAACGCGAGCTCTAGGTCTCCTCAAAATTCCACTCTAACATATGGGTAGTCATCGATCTGCTAGTTTCTATAGAATTGGATGTGTTATAGTCACAAAATTTTGTGGAGAGGATAGAATGCATGAGATCTCCAAAACCCAAAAATTCTTTCTGGAAATTTCACTTAGAGATGGATTAATTAGATTATTAGTTGTTTTTTAAATATTTCGTAAGTCTAAAATTAGGGAATATGGTTAATTAATTCAAGATGTGAATCATCTATAGAGTCACATGGATCGAATCCAAGATGATCCTAGCCATTTATTAGGATTTAATCTTGGTCGTTGGTGCTCCAACTGTGGATCCAACTATGTCCTTCCTTCTAGATGAATATGGCCTGAAAGCCTACATAGATAATGTGATGGTAGTTCCATAAGATGTAGATCAGCTGAAAGAATATAGGAAGGAGATGGTGAAGGCATTGTGGTTGATCCTGGATGGATTTTGGGACCATTTAGTATCACATACAGTAGTCAAGGGAAAAACCAAAGATATGTGGGATGCTCTCTCCAGGATATACCAGGGTACTTCTGAGGAGCCAAAAATGTTCCTAGAGGAGAAGTTAAGATCCATTAGGATGCAAAAAGGGGAAGGCATGTATCCCTTCCTCACTAGGATTCAGGAGGTTCGAGACTAGCTTGCAGTTGTTGGAGCAGCACCTCAACCATCAGAGCTAGTGTGATTGGCTCTACACAGTGTCTCAAAAGATTGGAAAGTATTCGTCCAAAGTATATTGGACAGAGATACTTTGCCATAGTGGGACAAGATGTGGGCTGATTTGTAGCAATATCTCTCCTCAAGAGCTCCATTAGTGACATCAATAGCATCAGATCGAACGTGGTGAAGGAGGAGGAGAATGTGGCCCTCACATCAAGGGGTCCTAGTCATGAGCAAGGGTAACAAAAGAAGAAGAAGAAATACCTGTCAAAGGTCAAGTGCTTCATATGTGGTGAGTTCGGTCTCTATAACAACACGTAGTGTCCTCTCAAGAAGAAGGACAAGTCAGAGAAGAAGGATGAACAGGTAGTATCAGCCGAGATCAACAAGCTTTCCTCCTCATTGGAGGAAGACTTCATGTTGATGGAAGTCATTCCTCTAGGAGTGAGGTGGGGCAACTTGGAGTTGTAGCCCCAAAGAGCTACAAAGATTGGGAAGGGTCTCTGAGGATTCCACCTCATGGATCATTACTTGGCTACAGGGGCCCCTAGTATTCAGTAGCATGATGGATCGGTGGTAGTTGATGAAGTCAGTACCAAAGTGACAATTGCATACTAGTAGTAGTCAGAAGTTAAGGAGCGCAGTGCAGTGTTCACAACAATGCAGAGTGGAAAAGTAACAGAGTCAACAGCAACGCAGATTCTTCAGTGGAAGTGCATATACTAGTAGTAGTCAGAGACTCAGAAGACAGACACATCATACTGAATACATTTGATTTAGTATTTAGGATGCTTCTAAGTTGTAGTTCTTGCAGTTGCAGTTGTTGTAGTTGCAGAACCAACAGATGGGAGGGAGTTGTAGTGTAGATGCGGATTTGGTAGCAGTATGGCAGTGTAAGCAGCAGAATAGATGCAACATTAGATTTGCAATAGTTGGTGGTCAGCAGTAGCCAAAGATCAATATTGTGACAAGAGGTGATATAGAGATAGGGTGTTGTGGTGGGATGTGAAGCACTAGATATAACACAATCCTCGCTAAGAGGGAGTGTTAGTATCTATAGCATCAAATGTGCTCTAGACATGAAATTTAGTGGAGAGGCTAGAATGCATGAGATCTCTAAAACCCAAAAATCGTTTCTTGAAATTTTGCCTAGAGATGGCTTAATTAGATTATTATTCATTTTTTAAATATTTCCTAAGTCTAAACTTAGGGAATATGGCTAATTAATCAAAATTGATTAAGTCAAGGTGTCAATCATCTAGAAACTCACAGGGATTGACTCCAAGATGATCCTAGCCATTAATTAACATTTAATCTTGGTTGTTGGTGCTCCAATAGTGGATTATACGAGGAAGTCGATGGGAACTTGGAGAAGATACACCAGCAGTTTGATTTCCTTGGCAGATCAATTTCTAGAGAGAAGCAATAGTTGCCGGAGAGCCAGAGATCGAAGCAGAGATAGTGGGACTGGAGGAATATTTCCAGATCCAGTGAGTGAATTTGCAGAGAGGCAGAAGATCCACAATGAGGTTGACACAGGGACTGTGCAGTAGCCTCTAGAGGCCAGTTCGATTTAGCTGGAGAGAAGTTGAGTTTCAGTTCCAGAGGTTGGGAAAGGGTTCCAGAAGGCTTGAGAGACAGTTTCTCAGCCAGTGGCAGACAAGACAGTTACAAGAGAAGATGATTCAGGTTGGGCATGGAAGATACTACATTAGGGTGACGCATGACAGAATAGAGGCAGTTTGGACGACTCACTTGGAGCTTCATTCAGAGCCCAAATTTTCTTGTGGGGTGAGGAAAATTCCTCATCTATAATTTTTCCAGTATTTTTCTTTGTAGGATTGCCATATTTCAACATCCATTTGTAGTCATAAATTTTCTCTCGCTATTGCATAACAATAAAATGCTCAACCGTTGCACCAATTTTCTCGCATTGGGCTTTTCTAGGGACAATTGTCCAAAAATAACGATGTCAATTTCATTATGTGTGTACTAGTATTTTATCAGTTTCCAGTGTTATTGTTTTCCACAGTTTTATTTGTGAAGGTTGTAGCGTGATTTAGTCGGTATTTGTCGTAGCAAATAAATTGTTAAATTAATTAACAATTAGAAGAATAATTTCCAGCTACTGCAATAGGATTTTAGTTTTGAAATTTTCACACGATCATGATGAACTACATTCGAAACAATCATAAGAAATGGGAGTGAAACTCATGGAAGAAGGACCCGCATGTTGAGACATGAGATCTACCCATCACCTCATCCATGGAGCCCTAGGATCTGAAAGCTCAAGAACGATATGTTGAGGAAGAAGTAATGGAATAATTTGTAAGGTAAATGATATCAAGATGGATTCAATTGCCAATCCTTTAATTTATTGATTTGTTCCTTCAATTTTGCTAACACCCCCTCACTCCAATTGAACATGGTTGGTTCTATGCATTCTAATGCATATTGCATTTAGGACTTCTCAGCCAATGAAAAGTAGCACTGCCAGTTACTTTGAGAGAAATTTAAGAGAAAATAAAAAAACCCCTTTACGAAACATGCCTAGCACACCCTAGCTTAAGAGGACAAAGCACTGTAGCACACCCTCCCTTCCTTGGGAGGTGCGTTGAAGTGCTCTTCATAATTTTAATTAATCTAGCCCAACGCACCTTTCGACATAGAGAGGGTGTGATGGAGCTAGGGTGAAAATCTAAAGCCTAAATGAACTTAACCCTCCAAAAAACTTACATGAAACCAAAAATGGAAACCATGAAAAGAAAGAGAAAGGTAAGATCTCTTACCTAGAACTGACGGCACTAGAACTGGTCCATCGGATTGGCCGCAATCTATTGCTAAAGTATCGGGGCAAAAAGCACTCAAAGCTCACTCACAAAGAGGTAAAATGAAAATGGTAAAAATGAATTTACTTTTTGCCTATTTATGGTCAATTTTATTATATTTTATTATTTTGACCTAAATTTTACCTAATTTTACCATAATTGCATATATTTTTAATCTTTTGATGGTGTTCTAAGCAGGTTTGAAGGATCTTATGATAATTTTACATTAAAAACAAGTCATTTTGATGGAGGAGCATACTTTTATTGCTTTTTTCAGGCTTTGTAAACTCATTAAAAAAGAACCCCTTGGATTCCTCTTTCAGCTCTTTTCAAACTCCCTAAAGAAGAAAATATTGTCGAGCACTTATATTTTTGAGCTCGTTAAATTAAACAAAAAGGCATCTACTTAGTATAAGTTAAACCCTTTTCCGGACTAGGATAGACTATTTACGAAAAAGGAATACCTTAGTCAAACATGACTAGGAGGTTCTCCCGAGTATCGTTTTCTTTCTTTTCGAACTCAAGGGACAATTTTATGAAAATGAACCTTTGGAGTTTTCATTTTTGCTTCTTTTTCAAACTCTATAAACATGGAAAAGGAGTTGAGTTATACCTTCGTTGGACTCATAAAAACATCAAACAACATTGGAATCATAAACATGATGGGACCGAACCACTCCTTCTCAGGGTCTTCTAAAAATACTTAGGGGATTCATCTGAAGAATGAAATTATAGATCAACCATATGTTATCCTCAAGCTTGTCAAAAATAAAGAGCTACTGACCACAAATGGTTGAGGAAATTGGGATAATAGGGTACTTAACCTATTAATGGCAATGAGTCGTCTTGAACATGAGACTCTCCTACTTCATCTTTGTGGTTGTTGGGTTGGGAAATTCGTTTTCCTATTTAGTTCATCATACCATGTTAAAATCCTCCACATTCAGTTTTGGGTCAATGCTGCCAAATCCATTAAAGTGTCATCAATATGTTTTAGAGAACTATTTCAGTTGATATCTGCTACAATACTCCTAAGCCTTCATTCATGTCTATCGTTCTTGAACTAGCTCCACATCAACATCATATTATCTCAAATATTAATATCCGTTTCACGTCGTTGATGACGAATACATCAAGGCCCTCTTACGATGGGTCACTTCCTATCGACATCAGCTCATTATCCAAGAAGTTGACTTAGAAAATCCCTTTGGTACCTTGGAGTTTGCATACATCAATGGAAAGTTTCCTCACTTTCGGTGATAAGTATTCATCATTGGCCTTCGACTAGAATTTTTCGTGTGGTATTCGACTTTAGTTCATCCATTCACACCACGTATATTGTACTATAGTACCTTGAGAGCCATTATCATCATTGGTGGTTTCTCTCACGTTTATTAGTGACATACATCATTGACCGGTAATCATATGGTGTCTACCATATTCAAATTCAGTTGTTTTATTCACATGCTTAGACTCGTACATCAAGAAATCAAGTGAATGAGATAGGAGACCCTAGATCTAGTTTCATCCATCCGGGCTACATTTAAGGATTTATGCAATATCACAAATATGATGGATATGATCATGAAAAATATTATCCAAGCATGGGTCTACACTTTGTCATCAGTGAATGATACTTCTTGATTATTGTACATGTAATATTGGCTTATATGTTGAGCATGGGTATGCGTCCTTCAGCGGTGATATCATGATAAAAATGTATTGTAACAAATGATGATCTCAACCAATTGTTCTTGATTGGACTTGTCACAAGGGAAAGAACTTTAGTCCTTACTTTGGGGGGGGGGGGGGTGGTGGGGGGGGATTTTTTACAGGCCATTTGTCACATATTTTCAATATGCCTACAAATCAGGTCACTCAACATACTTAAACACTTCGTCATAATCCCTTCACAAAACCCTAAGCAAAACTTCTCCAAAAAGTCTGAGTTTATGGGACAATTAGCTCAAAAACATTGTTTTAAGCCCTAGTGCACCTTGAATTCTTGACCAATTGCATTGAGCACATGTTTCATATTTGAGAGCCAACGCTGGTCAGCACATGTTGTTGCCTTCTGCAGGGGCGTTGATTCTAGAAATTCAGGAAAAATAAAAATTATCTCCAAAGCTTCCTCTTCCAGAAGCTTCCAAGGTAGTTTTAATTATTTACCACAAATAGAGAGCTCAAATTCCTATATGATCCTATCTTGGAGACCTTATCTCTTATCTACTTGATCTCATCCTCCCATCATATGTGGGTCTCAATCCTATAATGGTAAATCATAAACTACCACACTCATCCTATAAATTTATTTCCTTTCATAAGGTTTTGGTTGGATTTTGAAGATTGATAATTCCCTCATGCTGCTAATTTGAGCCTAAAGGAGTCACCATATTCGTGCATTAGGGTTGATGTTGAGGTGTTCTTTGTGACAAGGAAGGACAAGTGAACTTGGGGAGACATCTACAAAGTCATCTTCTATTTATGGTTGTAAACTCTCTCCTATATTTGTTAATAAAAAAAGTATATTGTTTTCCTATATTTGTTGTGTTATGTTTGTAGTCATGTATTTCAATGCCATGCTGATTCATTGAATAGAGATTTTATATTATGCTACGTGGATTGTGGTTCCTTTGCTTGTTTTAGTCATATGTGCAGGTTCTAATTATAGCACTTGGAGCTAGAGTTGGAGCTTACAAGAAAGGAGGAAAGGAAGAATTTCTACATATTCCAGGTACGCTTATTTCCCATTTTCTAATCTCTCTAAGGGAAACTTGAATCATTTTGTCTTTTTTTGTTCGAGATCAAACCACTAGATCTAGGGAATTCACCTTTGTCTGCAACAATGAAAATTTCGTATAACACCATAGGTTAAGTTTTTACCTAAAAAGGTTGACAGAGCCGATGGAGGTGTGAAACCCTTTATGGTTGTTGGTTAGGTAAATCCCCTCTGCGGACAGAGGCGATCCCACTAGCCCAAAATCAGTCTAGCAACAATCAAACAATACTATCATGCAGGTTCCTAATTGCAAATTAAAAGTGGGTTACGAGAACCTACTTGGATTCCAACGCTAGTGTTGTAGGAATGTTGACGCTCTCGTTCCTTTGCTCCGGCCGGTCACGATCCTCACGATCTCCGTGAATGGACACCTGCACATGCAAAGAACGATACGAATACAAGCATAAAATCCAATAGATGCAATTATATATCGGTCATAAAAGATATAATTCAATCATCATTATAATGAACAACAAGAATGGAACCATAATGATAGTCATCTATTATTGATAATCAACGAAGGAGTATACAACCGAAGTTCTGACGTCAAATCCTCCTTTGGCTGGGTGATCAGCTACACATGTCTTGCAAAGCTTGTCGGGATCAGGAACAAGCCTCTCTCTCTCTTTGACTATGAATGCAACGAAGACTCAACAACAATCTCTCAGACTTCTGACAGTATCATTCTCCCTATACTCAAAACTAGCTTGTCAAATGCACCAGAACAAGCTTTTATAGATGCAGGAGGAGGAAGAGATACAATGAATCCAGAAATTCATGGGATAAGCATTATCCTCGAAAAGCTATTGTGGATGATGATTCTCGACCTCCATGAGATTGACATTATCCCTGAAAAGCCACATTAGTCGAAAGGAAAAAACTCTCGGGCGTGCGTTTGTGAACAAACTTTTCCAAACTCGGTTGGCGCGGGTAAGACTCTGAGACAGAGCGCCAATGAGCGCGCCCTTTTTGGAGAATTTCCTTCATTGGCGTGGGTGATACATTGTGGATCTGCGCTAATGGAAAAAGGGGACTTTTTAAGGATATTTTGCAGGAGATGTCTTCAAGGCATATGAAGTCCATACTTAGGGGAACATAATGTAAGTGTTTTCAAGTTATGTCACTACTCACAAGTCCCGAAATGAGTCCTCCAAAGTGCGGGAAAGGGGTAACAGGGACGGTGACCAATGGTGACAGATTACTGTGTAACAGATGCCCCCTAAAGCATGAGGCCCGAGAGAGAAAGAGGGGTGAAATGCTTTACAAGAACACATGCAGCTGCCACCGGAGAATCTGCATAGAGAGATACAACTGATAGCTCAAGTACATGATATATGTGGTATGGTCGCAGCCATCCATAACAGAGTACATAATAATCTAGATCCATGGTATGGGCACATCCATCCGGTTAGGATCAATGAATAGACTCAGGCATGGTCGCAGCCATCCAGTGATTGAGTCATGTAACAAGAATCCACAAAATCACAGCCTGGATTCCAACAGAGAAAATCTAGGGTCTTGCGCTCCATCTCGACCCGAACAAAAGTACAAGTTCAAGCATGCGAATACATGAGCTGAAGTCGAACATGCATGAACATCGTCTGATTACCAGTCAATAATGAAAACTGTTAACAGACGCGAGAGGTACCACCAATAATGACAATGGCCCTCAAGGTACTATAGGTACAATCTACGACGTGTGAATCAGTGAGCTAGCGTCGAACACCCGTAGAATCGTTCGATCGGAGGCCAATGATGAAAACCTCACGTCGAACATGAAGAACCTGCCATTGAGGCATGCAGGCTCGAAGGCACCGGAAGGGAGTCTCTAGATCAGCTTCCTGGATAATGAGCTGAAGTCGACAGTAAGTGACCTTGATCGAAGGTGGGCCATAGTGTTTCCCACATCATCGACACGAGACAGAGAAAGAATGTTGTGGTGGATCAAAATTGTGTGAGCTATCAGAAGGAGGTTGTTATTCTGCAGAGGTCAACTTCTCTTGAACATATCAGCGGCACGACAGTGGAATTGGCAGTATTTGACATCAATGGATCAAAGGTCATGGTGACGAGGCAATGAGTATATGAGAGGTTAAACAGGATTACCCAAATCCACGGAGGCAAGTGAAAAATGAGATGAGATGTTCCCACCTGGACATGAAAGCAGACAAGTGCCATGTTCAAGAGAGACATACTGCCGACACGACAATAATTATGGTTCCATTTTCTCCCACCATTTCTGGCGAGTACCCCAATTATTTTTATTTACAAGCTTGATGGGGATAGCATATGCTTGTAACCTCATCTTGACAGACTCCAATGTCATCAAGTTTTAACGAGTCTGACAAAGGAAAAACTCGGCGTCTTTTCATGTTTAGAGAGTTTGAAAAGACTGTGGAAAAGAAAACTCCAAGGATGTCCTTTTTCGTAAAGTTGTGTCTCTCGAGCCCGAAAAAGTATAAAACAATGCTCGAAATAACCACCCAACCATTACGATCGAGGAGTACTTTTCATAAGTAGTGATTTCGACCTGAAAAAGTAAAAAAGCGATCGAAACCACGTCATTTCGAAACCGTTAAAGAACCTGAAATGACAAAGGTCCGACGATCTTTTCGTTTTTATACAGTCGAAAAAGAGTTTAAAGACGACCGCCTCTTATTTACGTTTAACGAGTCAAAAGGGATAACTCGGCGATCTTTTCATGTTTAGCGAGTCAGAAAAGAGCTGAAAGATGACTCCAAAGTGACTTTTTCGTGTATTTACCGAGTCCGAAAAAGTATAAAATACAACTCGTTTCACCATCGAAGTTGCGTAAAAGACCTGTCGCTGCACAAGAAGCAATCTTAAAATCCATTTTCGACCACAAATATATTAAAATATTGAAAAAGTAACTTTTTAAACCTAAAAATAAGTCAAAAAGTCTATAAATATGGTGAAAATGTAAAAAATAGAATTACTTTTTACTTTTTACCTCTTGAATAGTAATAGTGGTCTGTTTGGGGAGCGAACTTCAGGCGGTGATTACAGCCAATCCGTGTAACCATTCGAGATTTCGTTGGTTCCAGGTAAGAGGCGCTTCTCTTAGCTTCATTTCCATTCCTTTTTTATGCATTTTGTCCCCTGGTTGAGTCTCTGTAAGGAGGAATTTAAAATTTAGGGCCGCACCCCATTAGCACGGGTATCCGGCATGGGTCCGCGCCAATGGGGTGATTTACCCAAAGGTGTCGCGCCATTGGCGCGACTGTTTTAGAAACATCCACGCCAACCGCGCAACCTAATTTTTACCTTGAATTTCATCATTATTTTTGAAATTTGTCCGGTTTGGAATCTCACCAGTGTTCTAATAATTATTTATTCATCCTTGTGGGTGCAGGAAACAAGCAAAAATGGTGGTGGAATGGAAAGAACGGGAACATGATGTCGTGGATGCCTTGGCCATTGAGGATGAAGGATGTATGAACGCTTTGAGGGACTGTGGGCTCAAGAAGTTCTTCCTCACATCTTATCTGCGAGCTCAGCCTGAGTTATTGCAGTTCATAGTGGATGCTTGGGATGTTGATGACCAAGTATTTCGCTTACGGGACCAAACCTTAGAGCTAGACGTGTCTGATGTGTATTTCATTACTGGGCTGTCACGGAGAGGGGCGAGCCCTATTTTGACCGGAAGCAGACCTTATGGTGAGAAGATAGGTGAAGTGAAGGCCCGAGTGTGTCCAGAGGCACAATTTGGGAGAAACAGTGCCAAGGTGGATATCGCCACCATCCAGGATTTGGTTCTTAAGGTGATATTGTTCACCATCACGCGTGCAGCTGGGGTACAGGCGCCCCATGAGGCGAGCAAGAATCATCTGTTACTAGCGATAGAATGCCTCAGCCCCACCATCTTTGACTGGGCTACAGCGGTGACTACCAACATCAAAAGGCAGCTTACGAAGTGTAAGCACGGAGAAGTGAAACAGTTCGGGTATGGCTCAATTGTGGTGTCGTTCTTCTTGGAACGATTACCCCTATTTCAGATTCAGGGAGCTATAGTGGCTGATCCATTGCCACGAGAGCCTAGGATGACTCGTTGGGAAGCATTGATGCCCAGAGGAGGAGGGGGCCAGCAGATGTCTTGGCGGCCCGAGTTATTTATATGGCTCCATCGTCAGCTTATCGTAGTGGAGGATTGGCCATACGCGGGGACTAATTTCATGGGGGATCCAGACCTCCCATTGCCAGAGGAAGAGGAATGGGATGAGGAGCTGGGTATGATTTCTTCATTTTTTTGATGTTTTATGTATTTTCATTTTTTTTTTGTTAATACATGCATGTTCTGATAACAGTCGTATGTACATGCAGATGTAGGCCCAGAGCAACCAGCCGGCTTGTCTCCTATAGCACGAAAGGGCCAACCCGCAGCCGACCATCAGGCAAGGGGTGTCGTGGGGGAAGAGCTGGTGCAGAATCTCGAGGGACTCACCCAAGGGATTCCGGGTTACGCTAGACTGGCGGACGTGCCCTTTGCATACCAGAGGCACACAGTGGGAGTGCCGACTGGTATCCATCGTCTGTTGAGACGATTGGTGCGTGCGGTGACGTGCTATCATGAGCACCACCACGACTAGACTTCTAGACTTCTTTCATGCATATTTTTTGAGGGACATGTCGTCCCAGGATGTATCAGGATGAACATGTATTATTTTTTGGACTATGTAACGCACGCGGTGCAAACATTGTGACACACATATATATACACATATGCCTATGGTTTATTATTGTGCTTTCTTGTATAATTTTTTGATTATAAGTTACGCAAATGTCTATCTAATACATGATTAGCAAATGCATCAGATAATGTGTTTAATCGTCGTGGAATATGCTAATATGTGATAAAATAAAAGTTCCTTTCTAACAATCTCACACGTAAATACAACCTTAGAATGTGATGGTCTCTGACAGAATATCACCCGTTGAGCTGGTGGACAACAAGTTGAGAGTCTAGGTTCACTACCAATGCACGAATGCCGAGATTAATTGCTTCAGCAAGTAGCTCAATTACAGCACAATATTCGGCAACATTGTTAGTGGTACGACCCAAACACACACCTTGAAAATCTATCAACTCTCCATGAGGATCATAGATCACCCACGCCGCAGAGGACAAGTTGCGAGTACTACGGCAGGCACCATCAGCGAAACCAACATAAGGTGCATCAGACATCTGCATAAGAAGCGAAAGACACAATAAGCGGTAGTCACGCCTTTAAAACTGACACACACACACACAACACACCTGCTAAAGTACATGTATGTACAAAATAAAGTGTACAAGCATCATGCATAGTACTTTTTCAAGTACAGCCCGTTTCGGGGCTTCCCGAGAGGGTTCCCTTCATAATCAATTAGCTCGTAGGCCCCTTTTTGCAAAACTTTCTTGACAATGTAAGGGCCTAACCACATAGGCTCGAGTTTTCCTACTCCCAGCTTATCGTTTGCCTAATCATATAGCAGGACTAAATCTCCCTCAACAAAAGAACGTGGATGGACAGTCTGATCGAAGTGAGTCTTGACTCGCTTCTTTTGTGTTTCGATGGCCAAAGAGGCTAGGCGACGGGTCTCATCTAGCTGTTCCAGGTAAAGAAGGCGTTCTTCTAACAGAGTAGTGTTGGGAAGTAGCTCGACAACCAATTTTAATGAAGGGATTTCGCACTCAATTGGAAGGGTAGCCTCTAGTCCATAAACTAGCTGAAATGGAGTGAAACCGGTGGCATCCTTCACGGAGGTTCGGTAGGCCCATAAGGCAGGGAACAACATCAAATGCCAGTTAGACTTATGCATGCCAATGGTACGCTGAAGCATTGTAACCAAAATCTTATTGATAGCCTCAACTTGGCCATTGGACTGAGGGTAGTATGGAGTCGAACTATCGTGCTGTAAGCCTAGCTGGGTTGTTAGTTCCGTCATCGTATGATTACGGAAATGCTTCTCGTGATCAGTGACGATGGCTTGAGGGATGCCGAATCGCGAGATAACATGGTTGAATAAAAATTGCGCCGCTGTGTGATCGTCTTCAGTTAATGTAGGCATCGCCTCGGCCCATTTAGTAAAGTAATCGACGGCAACGATAATAAACCCATGCCCCCCGGTCGAGCGAGGGTTACAGGTCGTATAATCAATGCCCCATTTTGCAAAAGGGCTGACGGTGACAACAGGGTGCAATGGAGCAGGAGGCGCTCGCATCTTCCGCTGGTATATTTGGCACTCATGACAAGAGCGGACGGCAAGAATGCAATCCTTAAAGATAGAGGGCCAAAAGTAGCCAGCACAAAGGATTTTTTGGGCAGTAGCATATCCGGACATGTGACCACCACAGGTACCAGAGTGGCAGTCATTCAAGACACGCTCAGCTTCCTCGAGAGTTAGACATCGGCGGAGAACAGAGTCGGCACCGAGGCGATATAGTGTGTCCCCAATGATACTGTATGGTTGAGACTGATGACGAATCCTTCGCCGAGCGTCTTTGGACACGCTGGGGTGAAAGGAGGACGTTTGCAGATATATGATGATATCTCTGTACTAGGGATCGAGGGTGCTAATGAGAAACAAAGTCTCATCCGGAATATGATCCTCTGAGTGAGAGGGCGGGGAAGAAGATGGCAAAGAGAAAAGTAACTCAGTGAACACAAGGGATTTGTTGGACTTGGCAGTGGTAAATTCCAAGTCGAACTCTTGGAGTATGACAATCCACTTTGAGTACTTGCCCCCCAGTAACTGGCATGAAAAAATATACGTCATGGGGTTGCAATCAGAAACCACGGTAGTAGTGCGCAGCAAAATATAGTGACGGAAGCATTGGACAGCACAAACGACGGCCAAAGCCAACTTCTCGACATAAGCATATCGAGTTTCCATGTCTAAAAGGTTGCGGCTGAGATAATATACAACATGCTCAGTGTCATCATCATCAGTTTGAATGAGAACCATGCCGATAGTGGTGTCGGCGACAGCCAAATACAGAGTGTAGTCACGATGATAGTTTGGAGGACAGAGCAATGGAGCGGAAACAAGGAGACCCTAGAGATGCTCAAAAGATTCTTGAGCGATGGTATCCCAATGAAAAGGGACATCTCGCTTTAGCAACCGTGTGAAACCTTTAGCCACCTCGGCATAGTTTGAAACGAATCGTCTTAGAAAATTTGCTTTACCCTGCAAGCTTTGCAATTTCTGTAAAGAAGCAGGGGGAGGAAGATTCACTATAGCTTCGACTTTAAGGGGATCCAAATGGATGCCCTCTCGGGAGACGAAAAACCCGAGAAGTCGGCCGGATTCAACGCATAAGACACATTTGTGAGGATTGAGTCTGATTCGGTAGTGTCGACAGCGAAGAAAGATATCGCGAACGTGAGTAGGGTGGTCCTGAAGTTTGGCTGAATGAGCTGGGAGATCATCCAGGTATGGCTGTACAATGTGTCGAATGTCATGAAAAGCATAGGACATTGCACGTTGGAAGGTAGCACCGACATTTTTGAGACCGAAAGGGAGCTTCTTATAGGCAAAAGTGCCCCATGGACAGATAAAAGCGGTCTTGTGTTGATCAGCGGGAGCAATATTGATCTGGTTATATCCAGAAAAACCGTCCATAAAAGAGTACATTTCGCTTCCGGAACACTCGTCAATAATTTGATCAATGAATGGTGTGGGGAAATTATCTTTAGTACAGGCCCGATTAATATCACGATAATCGACAAAAACACGGATGGTACCCTGTTTTTATTCACAGGTACGATATTGGAGACCCAATCTGTGAGTGGGATAGGATAAATAAAACCAGTTTTAAGAAGCTTCTCTACTTCCACCTTAATAGCTGCACCCTTGCGGGGGTGTACAGGGCGTAAACGTTGACGAACAGGCTTAGCACCCAGGTATGTGATTATCTGATGCACCACTATACTAGGATCAATGCCGGGCATTTCTTCGTAGGACCATGCAAAGACATCACGAAATTCGCGAAAAAGATTGGTATAGAGTCGAATCTCCTCCGGAGTACAAGTGACTCCAATGTGCAAATGTTCGACAATCCCTGGTTTCACAGAGATGTCGATGGGCTGGGTTTGCGTGATGTTCGCCATATTTGATTCGGATTTAAACAGGAACGCAACAAATTACAGAGATAACCATATACACAAAGATGCAGCGGAAATAATACTTCATTTCATTAATGGAAAATACTGAAATATGCTTACAAACAAAAATGGAAATAAACTAGCTAGGGCGATGGTAGCTTATCTCTGAGAAGAGATGTGATGGCTACATGCCTCTGAACTGTGTTACAATGAGGCTCGAAGGCCTATTTATTGTTGAGAAACAATGGAAAAACCCTTAACATTCCAAAACCTAACCCTAGGAGATGAAACGCCAAACTGTGGGCCCCGTTTGGGGGTAAGTTGGTACATCAACTTCCCGGGGTCGTAACTTGGGCATATGATCTCTGTTTGACGCGTACAATAGCTCATTAGAAAGATCTATCCGAGCACTATCATTGTTGGAACGGGCAACACCAGTCCATTCCATGGACTCGTGTTGCCCTCGGATTCCCCAAAAACGTCGTTTAGGGCCTCAAAACGGCTCTGGAAGTTCAGGACCCAAAAAACTGCTAAAAATAGTAAGTTGTGCTACAATTAAGGAAACTGAAAATGTTGAGAAAGACAATGGTGGGGGTCCAGGTGGACTTGGCAGGTGGCCACCAATATCCACCTGGATCATTCCTCCCCCCTTAGGAAGCAATGGTCCCCATTGCGTTGAGCTCCTCCATGAGATGAGGAAACTTATGCTGAACTTGTTCCCTGGTGAGCCACTTGCCCTGCTGAAGGAGTTGGCCCGCTTTGACAACTCGATACAGTTGGATATTCTGTTGGCGAGTGTTCTTGATCTGTGTGTCCATGATCCGATCAGTTGCAGCTTGTTCCATGCAATCTGGATTTAATTTTGTGGGTTTGAGCTGTTCTGCAATGTCGGATGTGTCTAGCAATGGTGGAAAGTATGGCTGAAGGCGGTCCACATTGAATACTGGGTGCAGGCCAAGGAATGGGGGAATGCTGAGCTCAAATGCATTGTCTCCCATAGCCTTAGTAATGGTGTAAGGACCATATCGGAGTGGTCTCAATTTCCGATAGGCTCCAGTAAGGCGTTCCTTTTGCAAATGCAACCAGACTTTGTCGCCCACCTGAAACTTGTGTGGCACCCGATGTTGATCATGTCGCTGCTTGTACTTGGCATTTGATTTCTCAAGAATGTCATGGACCTGCTGGCGAATATGTTGGATGCGCTCAATGAAGCTGGTGGCCTTATCTGTTTCGGACTGGACATGAGCTGAATTCATGTGAGTAGCTGCAAGTGGCATGGCCACATCAATGGGGCATAGTGGCTGGAATCCCAAACCCACCTGAAAAGGGCTATGGCCAGTGGAGCTGTGAAGAGCTCGGTTGTAGCTGTGCTGAATGTAGGGGAGGCTCTCGTCCCATGTGCGTGGATGCTTTGAGTTATACATGCGCAGAATGTGCACAATCATCCTATTGACAACCTCTGTCTGGCCATCAGTTTGAGGATGGAAGGCTGTGGACTTCGTGAGTTTGGTGTCCAGCATTGACCAGAGACTGGACCAAAAGGTGCTGAGAAACCGACTGTCCCGATCTGAGATGATAGACTGTGGGATCCCAAAGTGCACCCACACTCGTTCAAAGAAGAGTTTAGCAGTGGCTTCTGCTGTGATATTCTTCTTGCAGGCCATCATAATGGCCATCTTTGAGAACCTGTCGACGACCACAAAAACACAGTCATTTCCATGCTTAGTGGAAGGAAGGCCTGACATGTAATCCATGGAGATGGATTCCCAAGGTCGACTAGGGGTAGGCAACGGGGTATAGAGGCCTTGCTTCTTAATGGTCGGTTTGGCAATGGCACAGGCAGTACATGATCGGATGTACTTCCCAACATCCTGTCGAAGATTCGGCCAATAGAAATAGTTTTGCAGTACTGCCACTGTTTTCTCGACCCCGAAATGCCCAGCAGCCCGACTGTAGTGTGCTTCCCAAATCATCTTGGCACGCTCGCTTGAAGGAACACAAAGGTGACCGAGGTGGCATAATAGGCCATCTTGGAGGTGAAAATCTGCAACCTGCCGACCCTCCAAGAGTGTCTGGTATGTGTGGCCGAATTCTGGGTCGCTTTTGTAGAGAAGTGGCCAATCAGAAGTCTCGTGCCCGCAAGAGTTGAGCACGGTGGTTAGCGCCATGATCGGTGGTCGACTGAGGCAATCTGCAACATTATTGGTGCTGCCCTTTTTATACTTGATATTCAAGTGAAACTGTTGCAGGTATGTAGACCACTTCTGATGGCGATCATTCTGCAATTTCCCTTGGGTCTGTATGAACTGCAGAGGTCGGTGGTCTGTGTGGATGACCGTTTCCTTCCCCAAAATGTAATGCTTCCATTGTCGGCAGGCCTGTACAATGGAATACATCTCTTTATCATAAGTGGGGTACTTCCGGACTGTGTCTGAAAGTGTTTCACTGTGATATGCCACTGGATGTCCATGTTGAGTAAGGACTGCCCCAATAGCATAGTCAGAGGCATCTGTCTCGACCTCAAATGGTTGTTGTAAATCTGGTAACGCGAGCACTGGTGCCGTGCAGAGGCGATCCTTCAACTCCCTGAATGCCTTCTGTTGAGATTCAGACCAAAAGAATTTTGCTTTCGCCCCGCCCTTGGTGACTTGACTCAAGGGCCAAGAAATATGAGAAAATCCCAACACAAACCTGCGGTAGAAGTTGGCAAGACCTAGAAAGCTGCGGAGCTCTGTTAGAGTGGTTGGAGAGGGCCAATCCCGAATGACTTGGACCTTGGCTGGATCGACATGCACCCCCTGTTCATCAATGATGTATCCCAGATACTGAACCTCGGTCATGCCAAAAGTGCATTTCTCCAAATTGGCACATAGCTTGTGTTGCCGCAGTGTTTGGAGAACCTGTCGGATGTGGTGGAGGTGCTCTTCCCAACTCTGGCTGAAGATCAGAATGTCATCCAAGTATACTACTACAAAGGAGTTGGTGAATGGCCGCAAGATGTCATCCATTAGCCTCATAAAGGTTGCAGGAGCATTCGTCAATCCGAAAGGCATGACCAACCATTCGAAGAGGCCCTCCTTGGATTTGAAGGCAGTCTTCCACACATCTGAGGGTTCAATTGGTACCTGGTGATATCCTGACTTCAGATCGATCTTGCTGAAATATTTCGCCCCCTTTAGTTGGTCTAGGAGGTCATCAATCCGCGGGATCGGGTACCTATTACGGACAGTGATCTTGTTCAGCGCCCGATAGTCAATACAGAGTCTCCACGTCCCATCCTTCTTCTGTACCAACACTATCGGGCTCCCACAGGGCGAAGAACTCGGACGGATGTGACCTTTCTGCAGGAGCTCCTGAATCTGCCTCTTGATTTCATTGTTCTCCAGAACGGAGCGCCGATAAATTGGTCCATTGGGTAGCGGCGCACCTGGGGTCAGATCGATGGAGTGCTTGACTTGACAGTGCAGAGGAACCCCTGTCGGGGAGGTGAAGATGTCTTCGTACTCCTCCACAATCTTGTCCATCTGTAGCTGCCGTGCAGAGGGACCCCGTTTGGAGGCCGCGGCCACTGTCTTCTTCTTCCCTTGAGGGCGTATCATCAGGAAAACAAATTTCCTGGTTTTGGAAATGATCTTACTGCATTGTTTTGCAGTAATCAAAGAGATGGCGGCAGGTGGTGCTACCTCTGGTATCCTGAACAACTTATTTCCCAATGTAATAATAACAGCACGGGGCCTTGATTCATACACAGCATGTCGCTTCCACAAGTATGGTTGTCCTAGTAATACATCACAAACTTCAAGGGGAGCAATGTCACACAATACCTCATCCGTGAAGGGCTTGATGTTGTATGGAAGGCGACACTGCTGGCTCACGCGAAGATCTCGCCCTTGGTGAAGCCACCCAATGGTGTATGGTTGTGGATGTGTTGTGGTCGGTAAGCCCAACCGCTTCACGACCTCTGCCGAAATGAGGTTCTTTTGACTCCCGCTATCAACAATGAACTGTATCGGGGAGCCCTTTACCCACATCTGGGAGTGGAAGAGACGCTCCTCCTCCTCTGGATCTTCGGGTTCATTTTTCTGGATCTTTGCAGTAGCAACAGTGGCGCTGGGATCCGCATCAATGATCTGCTTCCCTTTTTCATACCCCTTATCGGGTTCTGACTCAGAGTCGGAACATGCATCTGATTCTGAAACCTTTAGCTCAGCCACCAGTGACTGCTTGGCCCGACACTCACTTGTGTTGTGAGTGGAGCTCTTATGGAACTCGCACCATTTTCCAGTGTCCTTTCTCGGCTTCGCGGCGTTGCTCTTTGCTTGCAGCTTCCGCTGGTTGTCTTGGGCTGTCCCGCCTTGGCTTTGTCCTTTGTTCTGTGGTTTAGGGGCACCTTTCCCTTGCTTTGGATTCGCAGATCCAAAGTCTCGCTTCTTTTGTTTAAACTTCTGCTCGACCTTGACGGCATACCGGTATGCTGCGCCGAGCGAGGGGATGTTTAGGAACTGTATTTCTTCCTGGATGTACTTGTGCAGGCAGCCACGGTATTTGAGTATCAAATGTTGCTTCGAATCCTTGATACCCAACTTTGTGCGAAGGGTATGGAAAAGATTGGTGAACTCCGGCACGTCTTGGTCCCTTCCCTGCCGCAGCGTGGTCCACTTTATGTATTCATCCTCATAGCTTCCGACAGGGTAGTACTGCTCCTTGATGGCATCCCGGAACGAATCCCAGGTGGGTGCGCTGAAAATAGTGAGCCAGTACTTTCATCCTTCTGCTCGCAGTAGGTTTCCCACCAGTCCTTGACGTGGGGGGCTGCTTTGAGAAGAGAAAAAACAATCTTTTCCCGACTCGAAAATTCATGAACAGAAAAATAACCCTCTAGCAGATTTAATCATTTATCTACGGCATCGGCGTCTATCTGACCCTCGAATATGGGGATTTCAAAATTAACTTGTACCTTAAAGGGTGTGGCGTTTCCAGAGGAGCTGCTGGAAGCCGATGTGTCGCTTCTGGGTAGCCGCTAAAGGATCTGCGCAAAGTTGTCCATCATCGCGTTCCGTTGTCGCTCGAGCGCTTCTTCGAGCAAGATTTTGATGGGATCTCCTGCCCCCTCATCTTTCTTCTCGTCCGCCATGGGAGGCCGTCGGGATTTGCGAGGCTGGTCTTGCAAAGGTTCAACCAGTTCAAGCCCTAACTCCTTATATCCCGACCTTGTTGGGGACATGCAAAGAAAAACAGAGAAAAAGCAGACCGCTCTGATACCACTAATCCGGATTTAAACAGGAACGCAACAAATTACAGAGATAACCATATACACAAAGATGCAGCGGAAATAATACTTCATTTCATTAATGGAAAATACTGAAATATGCTTACAAACAGAAATGGAAATAAACTAGCTAGGGCGATGGTAGCTTATCTCTGAGAAGAGATGTGATGGCTACATGCCTCTGAACTGTGTTACAATGAGGCTCGAAGGCCTATTTATTGTTGAGAAACAATGGAAAAACCCTTAACATTCCAAAACCTAACCCTAGGAGATGAAACGCCAAACTGTGGGCCCCGTTTGGGGTAAGTTGGTACATCAACTTCTCGGGGTCGTAACTTGGGCATATGATCTCCGTTTGACGCGTACAATAGCTCATTAGAAAGATCCATCCGAGCACTATCATTGTTGAAACGGGCAACACCAGTCCATTCCATGGACTCGTGTTGCCCCCGGATTCCCCAAAAAACGTCGTTTAGGGCCTCAAAACGGCTCCGGAAGTTCAGGACCCGAAAAACTGCTAAAAATAGTAAGTTGTGCTACAATTAAGGAAACTGAAAATGCTGAGAAAGACAATGGTGGGGGTCCAGGTGGACTTGGCAGGTGGCCACCAATATCCACCTGGATCAATATTTCCTTCAGAGGACACTTGATAAACTTGGATAGGTTTTTGAAGGGTTTGAAATGGGAGACAAGGAGCAAACCGCTCGAGACAAGTAAGCATATCCTGATGGGCAGGAAGAAACAAGGAACGATGGTGAGAATCATGCCAAGGAGGTTCCTCGGGAGACATAGTCTCAATAATGGCTTCGTCGGAAGGGAATGTTTCTTTTAAAGGGTCCGAAGAAGTCTCATCTACAAGCCATGGGGATGGAGCGAACGAGTCGAGAACCTTGCTCAAAGGAGCAAGTTCAGAAGAGGGAGCCGATGCAACAATGATTTCGACATAGTTGAGCTCGGACGGACTCAACGGCATCTGGTCGCCCCAAGAATCTACTTGATCGGTGGGAGGAAGGATCCACGGGTCAGAACAAGTATTAATCATATTGACGGAAGTGAAGTTAGGAGGTGGGAGCGGAAAAACACCCATGAGGGCGGGATCTTTGAAAAGCCCGGCTCCCAGACTCTCAGATGATTTGGAGGTATGCTCCACAAAAGGGATGTTGCCTTCAGAAGAGGAAGCGAAGAATGACAGCTGGTCTACAGTAACAATCTTCCCTTGATGAGGGAAACAGATGAGACGAAACAAAGATGAAGCTACAGCTTGCATCACGTATATCCAGCTACGCCCGAGAAGGAGGTTGTAGGTAAGATTAGCATCAACAACTTCAAGTTCCATCTCGACCGTTTTCCCTTCCAAAGAGATGGGCAAACGTTGGAGTATACCATAAGGACGGGATGCTCTTCCATCAAAATCTTCCAAGGTTGTGGGAGACTGGCTCAGCGTCGGAGATCCAATAGCTTTCCAACAGGCAACAGACATGATGCAAGTTGAAGCACCTTCATCAATGACTGTACGATGAATCGTTTTGGAATTAATAATAACCTATATGAGGAATGTGATTTGGGGAGGCAGTCTCTACGTATGGCGTTCCAAGTCAAAAGTAATCAAATCCGAGTCGGCCGAGTCTATGCCACCGATAGCGGATAGCAAGGACTTCCTCTGAGAAGGGCAGCTCTGGAGAACTTCTAAAGCGGACATAGCCGATGGAGTCTTAGCTAAGTCCTCAACGATATTGTAGTGTTGTGCAGCACGAGCATTTGGGTTGTAAGAAGATTTCCGGAGCACTCCTTTTGGAGGGGGTCGAATAGGCGTTTCAGTGCTAGGTCTCTCGATGTGGAGCGGGCATGAACTGAACGGAGGAGCACTAGAGGGGATCTCAGGCTCTTTCCCGGAAGATGACAGGATAATCTTTTGTTTGAGGGCTGATGTGGACAGGTATCGTTCCAGCCATAAATACTTGAGAACCGAAGGAAGAGGGAGGTTGAGAGGGGTCAGCCACCATTTCAGTTTGTTGCGAGGGAAAGGGTTCTTTGAGCACCGCAGGAGTCCCGGGAGCGCCTTTCAACAAACGACTAACTTCGAACTACCTAGGGCAGTCTTTGGTATAGTGATCTTCATCACAGATAAGACAAGGATACTTGGGTTTGCGCTTGGCACCTTCCTCGGGCGGAGGTTTAAGGGAGTCCTGTTTAGGTTGATCTGGCTTATTCTTCCCTTTTCATTTCTTCTTTCCTTTCGAGGCTTTGTCTGCTGTGGTGGACTGGACGACATTGACCTTGGAAGTAATATTCGAAGTGGGTGTTACCTGAGAAGTGTGTTCATTCGAAGCATTTGATTTTTGCTTCCCAGGGTTCGCGGAATTTTTCTTCGAGGACGAGTTAACAAAACCAATAATACCATCAACAGTTGGTGTTGGCGGGGCTTTGGATGTCCCCGATCTCGGGGCATCAGGCAGATAATCATACAATGTACCAGACTGAGAATAAACCAAGTCAAGGTACTGAGCGTGCGCAATAGCTTGCTCTTCAATGACACACGCCCCCATGGCAATGTCCCGAGCTATTGGAGGAACGAACGAAGTCGTAAACCAATCGGTAAGAAGTTGGTCGGGAATCCAAAATTTGATCATACGTCTACGCCGTCTCCATTCATGGATATGATCAGAGATATGCGTAGTCGTTGTCTGTCTTAAGGATGTTAGGGGGTGTGTACCTGTTTCATATCGAATGGGCAACTGAAAATGAGTGAGGAATGCCATAGCCAACGAGTTGAAATCCTGAAAGGATCCGCGAGTGAGCTCAATATACCACTTAGTTGCAGAGCCAGTGAGAGTCCTTTGAAAAAGGCAGCCGAATCGAATCACCAAGCCACGAATTGGATGAACACCACAAGTGATAAGTCATGACATGAGCTTGAGGATCTTCATTAGCTTTACCATCGAATTTTGGACAGTCACCGGGAATTTTCGTTGGAAGCGGAGGCCAATACGGATTATGGAGAATGGGATCAGTGGTCAATTTGGATACATCCGGTAATTCCAAAGTCGCTAAGAAAGGTAACTGAGGATTGAAGGACATCTAGGGCTGCTGGTAGGATGGAGCACCAAGGTTCCAACCAATTGGCGGTTGCCCCCATCGGCTTGGTCCAGACGGATTTGGCCCCATAGGGTTTTGTCCGTAGGGATTTTGGTTCTGCCCCCCAGCATTCCATGGATTACCAAACTGTCCTGCAGGAGCACCATACGGTTTCGGATAATTCTGACAAGGATTTCCCTACAGTTGTTGATAATTTTGATATGGGGCAAACGAAGGTTTCCCTTGAGGTTGCTGGTATCCATACGGTGGCTGGACTCCAAACTGAGTTTGAGAAACAGGCTGAGATTGATAGACTGGTTGGGATTGAATTCCAACTTGCATTTGAAGACTGGATGGGGCCTGGGGTCCAGCCTGGGGAAAAAAACCGGGTTGAGCAGCACCAGAAGGATGTCCTGTAGGTTGGGCTATCTAGCCGGAAGGATGACCTTGTTGATATTGAGGTTGGCCCACCTGCCCAGAAGGTTGTACATGCTGGGGGTGGATTTGTTGTTGTACAACTGAGGGTTGTCCTGACGGACCAGATGGCCGAGTGGGCTGGGCAGTTGGTTGGCCTGATTGGATTTGAGGCTGGCCGACTTGCCCAGAAGGTTGACTATACTGGATGGTGGGCTGACCATATGGTTGACCAGCTTGTCCAGATGTTGGACCATACTAAAAATTAGGTTGGTTTGGGTGAACATACGATTGACCAGCTTGTCCAGTAGGATAACCTTGCTGGATACCAGGTTGGCCTTGTTGAACAGAAGATTGACCTGAGTTACCAGAAGGTTGAGCATAGGAGGTGAAAGACGAACCACCAGAGGTGAAAGGTTGTCCCTGGAAGGGTTGTCCTTGTTGGTCTTGATGAGGTGGTCTTTGGGATTGCGCAGACGATACTTGGCCACCATGATAAGAGGTGGGGCCCCAATCAATTAACAGCGGAACTGAAATCTCAACAGTCGGTTGAGACGACAGAGGCCTACCAAGATGTGGTAAATACTAATCGTATGGCCCCTCTGCTGGGACGTTTGACGTAGGATCAAAGACTGCGAATATAGAGGCCGAAGGACGACTAAAAATAGGAGTCGAAGAAGCTACACATACCGTTGGAATGGTTGGGATTGAGGTAACAGACGTACTGCGACTTTGTGGAGTAAAAGGCTCTGTGGTGGGAAAAGCGAGTCGTGACCAAATAGAACTCGTGAAGGGAGTTCCAGAGGACATAACATCCTTCATTGCTTTATAGCCTGGAGGTAGTCTCCCAGTAGTAGGGGTACTACTAACAAGTATAGGTTCCGTTGCGGTGGGAATTTCACCGCTCGTCGCAACGGATTCTTCAGTCGAAGTAGGGGATACGTCCTCCATGTCGGAAGAAAATAGTGGGGCTGAAACACGAGGGGAAGTGTATTCCCAAAAAGGAATACCGTCCTCAGAAGGTTCCCAAACGGGGTTCCAATGAAACTCGTAAGTCTCGTCGCCTGGAGCACGAGAATTTATCGGTTGTATACTCGGAATAACAGGAAGAGTTTCACTCACAACCGGTATCTTGGCAAAGGATGAAGACGAAATTGGTAATTCCGCCAAGATGAAAACTTCACAAAATCCTAGGGAATCTAACGAGACAGGACCCTACTCAAACTAACGCAAACAATATCTAACCGGATAAATGTGAATCGTGGTCGAATAAGTTTTAAGACACAGGAACTGAACTTGACCTTTCATGTTTTAATAGTCGATAAAAGGACAAAAGACGACTCTAGTCTCCTTCGAATATTTAGTGAGCCCGAAGTGACAAATGCTCAGGTGAACCTTTTCTTTTAGGGAGTCCGAAAAGGGTCAAAAGTGACTACTCTGGAGAACTAGGCAAAAGGTTTACCAAACAATCCGTAAAACTTCTTATACACCTTGGCAATCAGATGAAAACCAAGGACTTCCCGTACGGCAGTCAATCTTCCCGAATGTTGTGTTAAGTGCATTACGGCTTGTAAGGCAGCAGACACGGCTTCCTGTGGATAAAGGATGATAACCTAGTGGGGTCTCCACATATACTCGACGGTACGTGGGAGCACAAATCTGTGCTAGACCACTATCGAGTCACAAAAGGAGGAATCACCCAACCATAATGTGAAACAAAAGTGACTACGTTTAACGACGCCGGAACACGTCTCTAGCCTAGACCTCTAGAATGTATGCGTTAAGTTCCAATGCATTTTTAGATTCATTCAGTTCATTTTACAGTTGATCTTTGATTAGGTTTCAGTTTTCAGGTCCTACCGTATGTGATCTCTCACAATTTCCTAAATGCAAACTATATGCCAAAATATATCATTCCATTCGATGAATGCTAACTACAGAAGAGTTGAGATCTTTCAAACAAACACAATGATCATCAAATAATCAACAAAGATTCTAATGCAGCTAATGGAAATAAATGAAACTTTTTCTTTTCTTTTCTTTTTTAAAGTGACTAATTGCTAATAACAGTGAAGAATGCTAACTTCCATTAACTAATGCAATGCAAAAAGATCGTTTGTTTTTTTTTTTTTTTTTAATGACATAATGCACTTAAACACATTTTGAGAGATGATAACAAAGAGTAAACAAACAAATTTCACTCAATGAAAATAGAATCAAGTCTGAAATACCAAGACAATATGTCAAGCCAAGAATAATCACAAAGACCTCGATGAGCTATGTGATCTAAGCCCAAACGAATCCAAGCAAAATCCATACGAACAAGAGGTAGATTGCTCGAAGCACACAATAAAAAGTTTTGACAACCACTAGACAAGTGCAAAAAACAACCAAGAAGTCGACTGGACAATCAAAGAACCAAAAACTCCCACGGAAGGCTTGATGTACAAAGCCACTAGATGTTCTAGGGCTGGGATATGAGATCGATGGAAAGAGGTAAACACCCGAAGGATGAAGATCAAAAACAAGTCAAACAGAGCTCTGACACACTCCAGTAGCTGAAAAAGATGTGAAAAGACAGAAATATGAATTCAGAAGGCTTCCAAGCAAGCAAACTGGCAAAGTTCACAAGCCTGGCGCGACTGTCAGTCTGTAACTCGCGCTATTAAGGGATTAACGTGAGTTGATTTTGTGCAACCTGTGCCCACTGGCGCGACTGTCAGGTAAAAAATCGCGCTAATAAAGTTTGTTGGCTTAAAAATAAAAAACAAGCAGTCCAGGGTCTCATTGACAGTATCCAGACAGACCAGGCAACAAGAAACAACTTAAAAATCCAAACCAGAAAACTATCTAAGCAATCAAAACAAGAGAAAACCAAAGTGCAAGACAAACTCCAAGATGTTCGGTTCATAAACCAAACCGGAGATTGAATAAAGTGGCATCGATCTACTTCGCTAATGCAAAGCAATAACGTTTCGAAGGCTACCTGGCCGTACTTCAGGCTTCGTCCAAAGTTTACGAATCAAACAACAAATAGCTTCCCCAGCGGAGTCGCCAAATTGTTGGTTAGGTAAATCCCCTCTGCGGACAGAGGCGATCCCACTAGCCCAAAATGGGTCTAGCAACAATCAAACAATACTATCATGCAGGTTCCTAATTGCAAATTAAAAGTGGGTTACGAGAACCTACTTGGATTCCAACGCTAGTGTTGTAGGAGAGTTGACGCTCCCGTTCCTTTGCTCCGGCCGGTCACGATCCTCATGGTCTCCGTGAATGGACACCTGCACATGCAAAGAACGATACGAATACAAGCATAAAATCCAATAGATGCAATTATATATCGGTCAGAAAAGATATAATTCAATCATCATTATAATGAACAGCAAGAATGGAACCATAATGATAGTCATCTATTATTGATAATCAACAAAGCAGTATATAACCGAAGTTCTAACGTCAAATCCTCCTTTGGTTGGGTGATCAGCTACACATGTCTTGCAAAGCTTGTCGGGATCAGGAACAAGCCTCTCTCTCTCTTTGACTATGAATGCAAAGAAGACTCAACAACAATCTCTCAGACTTCTGACAGTATCATTCTCCCTATACTCAAAACTAGCTTGTCAAATGCACCAGAACAAGCTTTTATAGATGGAGGAGGAGGAAGAGATACAATGAATCCAGACATTCATGGGATAAGCATTATCCTCGAAAAGCTATTGTGGATGATGATTCTCGACCTCCATGAGATTGACATTATCCTGAAAAGCCACATGAGTCGAAAGGAAAAAACTCTCGGGCGTGCGTTTGTGAACAAACTTTTCCAAATTCGGTTGGCGCGGGTAAGACTCTGAGACAGAGCGCCAATGAGCGCGCCCTTTTTGGGGAATTTCCTTCATTGGCGCGGGTGATACACTGTGGATCCGTGCTAATGGAAAAAGGGAATTTTTTAAGGATATTTTGCAGGAGATGTCTTCAAGGCATATGAAGTCCATACTTAGGGGAACATAATGTAAGTGTTTTCAAGTTATGTCACTGCTCACAAGTCCCAGAATGAGTCCTCCAAAGTGCGGGAAAGGGGTAACAGGGACGGTGACCAATGGTGACAAAATACTGTGTAACAATGGTCTTCCCCAAAGAGATTCAAACAACTACACAACGTATTATGTTAAAAACCCAGGAAAATGATGTGGAACTAGTATTCCTCCAAATACCTTAACTCTTTCCGAAAATCCTCAAAGAATTTGCAAGCGGTGAAAATAACATAATGAAAATATGTTCATAGGAAACCAAACTATGGATGAAAATATAAACAAAATAATTATTGAAAGATAAACTATACAACTATTACAAAATGAATATATGAACTTATTTACCTTCATCGACAAGAGCAAAAACATGGAGTAATTCCATCATCCTATTTAACATATGGAAGGTCAACATAATGTAACATCTGCAGAAAACAACAAGGTAAAATCCAACTGTGAAACCCTAGCCATAGAGCGACTTATCCAGCAAAAAATACTCCAAAAAATGAATGTGCGAAAGAGTGGTAAGATAGTCATTAAGCTACATCAAACCCTAGAATTGTTTTACACCATTGATCAAACAAGGACTGCTGCCAACCGTCGATTGGGTAGGTTACTATACATTAATGTGGATTTCTTTGTGAAGGACATGTATATCATTGAACATTGCAGAAACATCCCAAGCCTTACCTATTTGTATATAACAATATTCGATTTTACCAAATTAAAATACCACATTCATCACAATGCAAAGGAATTGGACCATTTAAAAGATTTAGGAGATACCAACCATTGGATTGAATATATTTGAAGGGATATTAACCGTTACCCGAGCAGTATATACATGCCAAATATTTTATACATATAATATACCATTTATTAAGAGGTAACAAATATTGGTGTATGTAAAATTACAATTTTTACATATTCCATATGTTTATGCAAGTAAACCATATGTATTACAAGACTATAGTGGTAACCCCGATAATTGATGATTTAGACATGAAAGAGTTAGTAAACCCACAACCTTATTTTTAATAAGTAGATAATGGCGATATATATATCATAAGAGGTCATAGTTCAAAACCATAGGGGGTAGAGTATGTATGCCTTCTTAGACTTAGCAGTCAAATCGTTGCGCAAATGTGGGTCCCTTATACCACAAACAAGGGGTTCTCATACACGAATTTGGTGTTTGGCTTGGCCGTGACCTTAAAATTGGATTATATATATATATATATAATTTCCTATCTAAGATGTAGTCCAATAGAACCAAGTGATTAATGCTTTCACTATTAAAACAAGGTATTATATTTTGATACATAGAATCTTTTGTTAAGAGGATTCGAATTTTACCATTAATTGGTTGGAAATACAATTCTCTTGAGACACATAGACTGCACAATGTGACAACATGTCTACTTATCAACAAAAAGAACAATGTTATAATGTCGCCCAAATCAGCTAATAATTTAAGAATGTGATATTGAAAAATAGAAGGAGAAGATGGTATAACCTTCATTAATAATTGGTAATATTATTAATTACCTAAAAAAAATTAGGTATAAATTGGAGTCACTACAAGTGGTATCAAAGTTGTAGTTACAAGATTAGACCTCTTTTGGGTCTTGAAACTAAAATAGTTATACATTTGGTGAACAGGTTGTTAAAGAACTAAAGGGTTGAACAGTGGCTCGAGAATTTAATGGAAAAACTTTTGTAAGATCACCAAGGGGTGGTGATGAACCTAATACTGAATTAGGAATCGTGAGTGATGGAACCAACAATGCCAAGAAACAAGAATCTAAATTATTCCAAGTAATAAGAAGTTAGAAAATAGATCTGGATGATATTAAGGAAAACCAAGAAAGGTTGGCCAAAGCCAAAGAAGAATAGGAGGAGATCAATGGATACTTGCTAAGAAATTTGGAGGATGAAAGAGTCAGAGAAAAAATAATAAATAATAAATAAAATAAATAATAATAATAATGATGATGATGATGATGACGATGATGATGATGATGATGATGATGATAAATATATATATATATATATATATATATATATATATATATATATATATATATATATATATATATAATAAAATAAAAATAAAAATAACAATAAATAAATAAAGGTCTAGATGCAAATCTACTAGATCAAACAAATGAAAGCCAACTCCACAACTTCTAGTGAAAGCCAAACAAATGAGTCTTGTGATCAAGAAGAACATAAATTAGATAATAGCACCTCTATGCGTAGAAAAAAGAGATGTCATCTCATTTACAGGGAGAGTTTAAAAATATTAGGCCTCCTAATTATGATGGCAAATCTAAAGAAGGAGAGGAGGCATGGCTCCTAAATATATCTAAATATTTCAAAGTATAAAATTATCTAAGTAATTTGAAGGCAAGAGTGGAAACTTACTAGTTGACTAGTAAGGCAACCTTATGGTGAGAAGAAAACAAAGTTGTCAAAAGAATCAAAAGCAAGAACTTAACTTTGAAATTGTTTAAGAAGGAATTTAAAAAGAAATATTTGATTGAGAGGTACTTTGATGAAAAGGCTAGGGAGTTCCATGAGCTTAAATCATGACACTTTACCATGGATGAATTTGTTAATAAATTCATGAGACTATTAAGATATGTTCCCTACTTGAAGGAGGAGAAGGAAAAAATATAAAGATTTATTAGCTACCTACCTTTTTCATACAAAGGATGAATTGAATTTGATCAACCCAAAACCATGGATGAAACCATTAGAAAGGCCAAATTATGTTTCAATCAGAGCAAGCAAAAAGGGGAAGATTGAAAGGATGGATATCAAATAAATCTCATAGATTCAGAAATAAAAGAAAAGGGTTTAAGAAACACGTTTTTTCTAAAATTGTACAAGAAGGAAATTATAACAAAAAAATTAATCAGTTGAAGAATTTTGGTCAAAAAGGAGGATTGGGAATAGGAAATAGAAATTTCAATGAATCAACAAAACCATCGATTAAATGTTGGGCTTGTGGTGAAAACCACCTATGGAAGATTTCCCACATAATCCATTAAAAAATAAAGTAGCATTAAACAATATTTAGGAAGCATCTACTATGAATGATGTTTCGTGTAACATATCTAGAATCAGTGCCGCATTGAATGAGAGGAAAGCAGACCATCAGTCCACTATAGTGGAAATTCAAGGTAAGATTCTAGATAAAGAAGTGTATGTACTTATAGATCCAGGATCTACATTAGGTTATGTTTGCACTCCTGTAGTTGAAAAGTGTAAACTTGCAAATGAAAAACAAAATAAGCCTTGGTTAGTGCAGTTGGCCACAGGAATTAAAAGAAAAGTAACAAAAATAAGCAAAAATTGCACAGTAAATCTCAATGGAATGAATACCACACTCAATCTAAACATTATACCCTTGGGATCTTGTGATATCCTCATAGGTATGGACTTCTTAGAATCACATAAATTGTTGTTAGACTTCTTGGAAAATTCCTTTACCAGTGTTGATAAAGGGGAAGTTTGCATGGCTCATGGAATTCCAAGAAAAAAAATTGTTAGGCAAATTTATACATTACAGATGAAGAAATATGCTAGCAAAAGGGTTTCAAATGTTCACTATCCAAGTACAATATATTTTTGAAAATAAACGACAACTATCATTAGAATAATATCCTATACTAGAGTAGTCTAAAGATGTCTTTCTAGAGGAAATACCAAGATTTCCTCCAAGGAGGGATATTAATTTTACCATTGATATTATACCTAGAGTTTTTTTGGTGTCAAAGGCCCCATACAGAATGAGTATCACTAAATTAATAGAGTTGAAAAATTGATTACAGGAACTCTTGGACAAAAAGTACATAATACCAAGTGTGTCTCCTTGGGGAGCACTAATGTTGTTTGTTAAAAAGAAAGATGGTACATTCAAATTATGCAAATATTATAAAAAACTGAATAAGATGACCATTAATAATAAGTATCCCTTACCCAAGATAGATGACTTGTTTGATCAAGTTATAGGGGCTTCTATTTACTCTAAAATTTATTTGAGATTAGGATATCATCAAATCAAAATTAAAGATGAGGACGTTTACAAAACAACATTTCACAAACATCATGGACACTATGAATTTGTAATGCTCCAATTTGGGCCTACTAATGCACATCCTACATTCATGTGTCTCATGAACATTGTCCTTAGACAATTTTTAGATAAATTTGTAATTGTCTTTATAGACGATATTCTGGTATACTCAAAGAGTAAAGAAGAGCATGACCAACATTTGTAGATGGTCCTTCAAACTCTAAGAGATAATGAATTGTATGCTAAATTCAGCAAGTGTTCATTTTACCAGAAACAAATTCATTATCTAGGACATGTAATATCAGAAGAAGGAATTGTTGTTGACCTAGAAAATATAAAAGAAATAATGGAGTGGCCAACACCCAAAATGTAGAAGAAGTCAGATCCTTTATGGGAATCACAGGCTACTATAGGAGATTTATAGAAGGATTCTCCAAACTTGCATATCCAATTACTTTTATGCAAGAAAAAGGGATCAAGTTTGACTGGAGTAAAAAATGTCAAGACAATTTTGACAAGCTAAAACAACTTTTGACCATAGTTCCAATTTTAAAATTGGTTGATCCCAACAAGTATTTTGTAGTATGTATGGATGCATGCAAATAATGGTTAAGGGGAGTTTTGATGCAAAATGGTCATGTTATTTGTTATGAATCTAGAAAGATGAAAGCACATGAGAAGAACTACGGTGCTCATGATCTAGAACTAACAACCATTATTCATGCATTCAAAATGTGGACACATTACCTAATAGGAAGAAAGTTTCAATTGAGGAAAGATAATGTTTAGTTTCAAATATCTATTTGATCAACCTAATCTAAATGCTAGACAAAGAATATGGTTAGCCTTTATTAATGACTATGATTTTGAGATTACATATATCAAGGGGAAATAAAAAAAGATAGTTGATGCCTTAAGCAAGAAACTTAATGAGATTTAGGCTACATCAACAATTATCTGGTCAACAAACTTAGTACAACAAGTAAAAACAGGTGCAAATTTTGATTCATAATATCTGAAAATCAAAGAAAAATTGCAGAAGATTGAAATATTGGATGCAGAGAAACATGACTTTTTAATAGACAACCAACATTTATTATTGTTTAAAGGTAGAGTTTATATACCTAATGACATAAATCTGTATTTTTTTGTCTTAGATGAGCTGCACAAAAGGCCAACAGTTGGTCATCCTGGCTATAAGAAGTTGATTAATGTGTTAAGAAAGGATTTTTATTGGCCAAATATGAAAAATGAAAAAACATAATATGTGTATAGATGTCTTGAGTGTCAGCAAGTTAAGGCATCTCATCAACATCCTATTGGATTGTTATAACCCCTACCCATTCCAAAATGGAAATGGGAGACAACTTCAATGGATTTCATCACAGGAATACTAAAGACTAGGAAACAACATGATTCCATTATGGTCATGGTTGACAAATTAATTAAAGCTGCACACTTCATCCTAGTCAAGTCCACCTTTAAGGCCATAAATATTGTAGAAAAATTTATGAGGGAAATTTTCAAGCTTCATGGGATACCTAAGGGTTGTAATTTCAAATAGGGATGCAAAATTCACATCCAAATTTTGGAAGGATTTATTTGAAAATATGGGAACAAAGTTAAACTTTAGTACATTCTGTCATACTCAAATTGATGGTCAAACATAGAGGACCAATAAAAAATTGGAGGATATGTTAAGGATGCATGTAAAAAATAAACAAACTAAATGGGAGGATTACTTGCACTTAACAGATTTTACCTATAACAATGGATATCAAACCTCCTTGAAGATGAGCCCCTTCGAAATCATGTATGGAAGAATGTGAAAAGTACTCCTAAGTTGAGATCATCCTAAAGACAATTGATATTATGACCAAACATGTTAAAAGAAATGGAAGAAATATACGAACAGATTAAATATAATTTGAAAACAACTCAAGATCGTCAGAAAATTTATGCATACTCGAAAAGAACTCAGAAGGAATTCAATGTGGGATATAATGTTTATTTAAAAGTCAAGCCTAGGAAGAGTACACTAAGACTCAGAAAATTTGTTAATTTATCTCCTAGATATTGTGGACACTTTGAAGTGTTAGCCAAAGATGGGCTTGTTGCTTATTAGCTAGCCCTACCAGCCAACATTAAAATTCATAATGTATTTCATGTTTCATTATTGAAAAAGTATGTACATGATCCATCTCATGTAATTGATTAGTTTGTTGTACAGGTGGAACCAGAGGGAGAGTTCCCAGTAGAACCACTGTGTATTCTAGATCGAAGGGTAGTTACGCTCTGGAACATAGATGTATTGCAGTTGAAGGTTCAATGGAAACATTTCACTCCAGAGGAAACATATTAGGAGTTGGATGATGCTTTCAAGGAATCTTATCCTTCTCTCTTTTGATGAAAACTAGAATATGTTTCTAGGAAGGCATAGTTGATTAGACACTGGGACAATGTCAATTTTAAGTGGGGGAGGATGTTGTATCCCTTAGATTAATGATTTTATTGTAACTAAATGTGCACAAGTTTATTTCTTTTGAATAAGTATGTTACATTGAAAGACATATAAACATTTTAATTATATTTAATTTATTGTTGATAATAGATGGTTGTAAAGTTGTAATTGTGTTTTATTTTGTAAATAAAGAAAATGGAAATTAATGGTTGAAAGAGAAAAATGTTGCAATTTAATTGGGGAAAGTTATTATTATCCATCAATGAGTCCTACGTAGCTAATCTGGGTGATTATATTTAATTAAAGAATTATGAGATTGGCCAATTAAATGTTTCCTAAAAGATAGGGATTTGTCCTCAAGAGTGGGAAACAAGAGCTCATTAATGAGTAGATAACTACCTACCACCTGTTGGTGAGGTGGAGGCATTATTAACCACCAAAAGAGTGGTAGATGGGATAATTTTAGGTTGTATTTTCTTGCTTTTATCTCATGATTTTCTGTGAAAAACTAGAGAGAGACTGAAGAGAAGCAAGAAACAACAAATAGAAAAGAAGTTGCAGGCTTGGTTTGCTCGGGGGACACCAGCAGTGGTTGTGTCAAGGTTGGGAGGAGACAAGTATGTAGCTATCAATTTCCCATATATTTGTTCAAGTCGATATTTCTACATATATTGTTAATTTATTTGTTCAAGGAAGGAAAATGTTTAGTACTCTTTATTTCCCAGAACTACTCAATCATGTTGTGTATAAAGAATAAACGATATTGAAGAAAGTTTTAATTTTTGAAAGTAGATGAGCAAATAAGAAGTTATGTTTTCTTTTCTACAATTTAGTTGTTAAATTAAACGACAAAGTAGGGATAAGAAATGTCTAGAATGTTATTATAAGTTTAAATTCCATGTTGAAGTAAGAGCATATAGTACAAGATTGTCTGGTGTTAAAGAGAATATATGATTAAATGAATCTCTTTGTCGGGTGAGAAAATCATTGTCATTAGAGAGTAAATAAAAGAAGTAAAGTAAAAAAATGTTACTTCTCTAAGTAAGAAATCTATACATGTAGTTAATTGTTTTTGTATGTATGAACATATATATAAGAGGCTATATCGTTCGATAAAATCATGAACAAAAGAAAATATCGTTAAAGGGAATAGAATGGTCTAATATTGGTGAGCAGTTTTACACATATAGAACAAATTCCATGCATTTACAAAGAATAGAAAGACCAATAAATAAACTTATATAAGTCATTATTTTTATGTGAAAACCGTGGAATCAAAACAATAACGAGAATATAAAGAATCCTAGAGTAAAGACTCGGGAGAAATTATAACTATTTAATTAAAAAATAATTATATCATAAAATTTGAGTCACACTTTCCAGGAATGTAGTTCAAAAAACACTATACTAGAGGATTTTGGGAAAATCCTCCGAGGAAATTAAAGACAAATGAAAGATTCAGTAAAATAGAGACATTATTCCACCAATGAGCTTCCAATATAGGAAGGGACAAAAAAAACTGTGTCATCCCCAAAGTATAACACGGTCAAATAAAAAAATCGGTACAAGAATCACGAGCTCAAGAAGTAAAAGCCAAACATCTAACTTGGAATAGAAATATAAAAACTCAGTGAGAGTTGAAAAGTGACTACAATCTAAAGTTTTCTTAACAAATTTACTCTCGCCAACGAGATTAGTAGTACCTGTGTAAAAGGAAATATGGAATTCAATTAGCATCTGCTACTTGCTATGCAAAGATTGGAAGTAAAAGTAAACAAAAATTTAAGAAAAAAGGAATCATTGAAAGAAAAAAAAGATTTACGTGTGAATATCAAGGATAAAACTTGGGTGTCTCTTTAACTACGTCAAAAGATGTTAATGTAAGACGAGAAGTCGAATGTGAAATTGTACAAGAATAAATTTTATAAATATTTAATCAAAATCTTGAAGAAAAACTAAACCCTCTCCATGATAGTGGAGAACTTCATTCATACCTAAGACCCAATAAATATCGCTTACTTTTGGGGTACACTGTAATCTAAAGTTCAAAAAGGTTGAGTTTATTTTACCAATGAAGAAACTCTAAAACCAAGGTATAAACAAAAGACACAAAACAAAAAAGCAATTACTCCTTCTGAGAGTTAAATACAATGTCAAACAAAAATTCTACAAGGACTGGCACAAGGAACAAATCTCCAAAGTATGATAAACAACAATAACTCTGAAAGTTTAAGTAACAACCTCAAAATAGTTACAATTCTTAAGCTACAAAAAGGAAATGAGTTTTGGTCATGTAAAACCCTCTTATTGGAGAGATGGCTTATATAGCTATCTACAAATATTCAAAATTCACAATAAAAACCCTCTAAATAAAATACCCCAGACAAATTTCAACTGCCACGGACTGACACTTAGAAAAGGAAAACAAAATTGGAGTTTTTCATGCTAACAAAGAGACCACATGTTAAGTTGTTACTTGGAAAGGTTGGCATGGCCGAATGGAGGTGTGAAACCCTTTATGGTCTTCCCCAGAGAGAGTCAAATGACTACACAACGTTTTACATTAAAAACTTTGGGAAATGATGTGGAACCGATATTCCTCCAAATACATTAATTCTTTCTAGAAATCTTCAAAGAATCTACAATCAGCAAAAATAACAAATTGAAAATATAATTATGCATATATAAACAAATTAATGTTGGACAGAGAAACTATACAGTTGTTACGAAACAAGTATGCGGTCGTCATCCCGTGTGAATGGAACGACCGGTTATTAGCCTCTCCATTTGGGTTCGACGCGCGCGATACATGCTCGCGCTGCTATGCAGCGATTGTACTTACTGATTGCTGTTGATACAACATATGTTCGGAATATCTGGTTGTAATATAATTTTACCATGATATAATATATACAACTTCTTAAAAAGAGATTTCTCCTTCGAAAAAAACACTTGTTACGAAACAAACCTATGAGCTTATTTACCTTCGCCGACAAGAGCGAAAACGTGGATTAACTCCATCATCATGTTTGACAAATGAAAACGTCGAGGTAAAATTCAACTGTGAAACCCTAGCCGTCGAAAAAGCCTCAACAGAATGAATGTGTGAAAGAGTTGGTAACGTAGTCATTAAGGTACATCAAACCCTAGAATTGTTTTACATCGTTGATCAAACAAGGACTGATGCCAATCGTCGATTGGGTAGGTCAATGTACATTAACGTGGAGTTCACTGATGAAGGCCAAGTATATACACTCCAGAAACATCCCAAGCCTTACCTTTTTTGTATATAACAGTATTCGATTTTACCAAATTAAAATACCACATTCATCACACTGCAAAGAAGTTGGACCACTTGAAAGGTTTAGGAGATACCAACCATTGTATCGAAGACATTTGAGGGGCTATCAAACTGATTTCTTAGCGATGTATACATGTCAAAGATTTTATACGTATAGTTTAATTGTTATTAAAAGGTATAGTTTAATTGTTATTAAAAGGTAACAAATATTGATGTATGTTGAATTCTGATGTTTGGTAACCAATATTGATGTATGTTGAATTTAATTGTTATTAAAAGGTATAGTTTAATTGTTATTAAAAGGTAACAAATATTGATGTATGTTGAATTCTGATGTTTGGTAACAAATATTGATGTATGTTGAATTCTGATGTTTGCACATTCCACATGTTTATGCAAGTAAGCATTACAAGACTAGCATCATTCCACATGTTTATGCAAGTAAGCATTACAAGACTATAAACGTATAGTTTAATTGTTATTAAAAGGTAATAAATATTGATGTATGTTGAATTCTGATGTTTGGTAACTTTGCGTAAGCATTACAAGACTAGCATCATTCCACATGTTTATGCAAGTAAGCATTACAAGACTATAAACGTATAGTTTAATTGTTATTAAAAGGTAACAAATATTGATGTATGTTGAATTCTGATGTTTGGTAACAAATATTGATGTATGTTGAATTCTGATGTTTGCACATTCCACATGTTTATGCAAGTAAGCATTACAAGACTATAATGGTAACCCGTTAGTTGATGATTTAGACATGAAAGAGTATATATATATAAAATAATTGATGATTTAGACATGAAAGAGTATAGATATATATATAAAATAATTGATGATTTAGATAACCCGTTAGTTGATGTTTTAGTTGATGATTTAGACTTATATGTTTTAGTTGATGATTTAGACAAAAAGATATATATAACTATGGATGATTTAGACAAAAAGATATATATAATCATGGATGATTTAGACAAAAAGATATATATAACCATGGATGATTTAGACATATATAAAACAAGATATATGTAAAACAATTGATGATTTAGACAAAAAGATATATATAACCATGGATGATTTAGACAAAAAGATATATAACCATGGATGATTTAGACAAAAAGATATATATAACCATGGATGATTTAGACAAAAAGATATATATAACCATGGATGATTTAGACATATATAAAACAAGATATATATAAAACAATTGATGATTTAGACAAAAAGATATATATAACCATGGATGATTTAGACAAAAAGATATATATAACCATGGATGATTTAGACATATATAAAACAAAGTGATTAATGCTTTCACTATTAAAACAATGGATGATTTAGACATGAAAGAGTATATATATATATATATATATATATATATATATATATATATATATATATATAGATATATATACATATACATATACATATAACAAAGTGATTAATGCTTTCACTATTAAAAGAAGGGATTGTGTTTTGCTACATAGGCCCTTTTGTTAAGAGGATTAGAGCATTACCATTAATTGGTCGGAAAGACTATTTTCTTGAAACGCATAGATTGCACAATGTGATAATATGTCTACTTATCAAGAAAGAGAACAATGTTATAATGTTACCCAAACCCACTAATAATTCAAGAAGGTGATATTGAAAAATAAAATGAGAAGACGGTATAACTTTCATTAAGAATTAGTAGTATTATTAATTGCCTATATAATTAAAAAAAAAGGATATAAATGGGAGTCATGGCACAAGCTTACACTCGACCAATCGACACTCGCCATCCCGCTATTAGCATTCTCTTCCTCTTACTCGAAAGTTTTGTGAATGATAGTAGCACACCACAACCTTACCGCGTGTGGCTCCATTTAATGTGTGGTAGGGAATAATTCCCATGTCCCATCCACTATCTATTAATGCTCTGTCATCCCATTGGGGTTTCCTCCATATATCCATGATCCTTGATGGGAGGACCGGATCTCCTAAGACCACCAATTTTTGATGGGAGGACCGGATGTCCTAAGACCACCAATAACTGAAGCCAAGATGCCAAACTCCAATTGGATGTCTATCTTTCCATCGTTACTATGATGCACTATGGGTGTCATTTTCGTGGTACAACTTTAAATATAATTAAATTATAATTACTCATTAAAAAATATTATGTTATTATACAATCTATTTCATTTTTTTTATTGAAGTGTATGTTTGTACATATGAGTACATTGGATCTAGTTTAGGTCGTTGAAAGAAGTGTTATCCTTCTCACTTAGAATTAATTCTTGTAAGTGACATGTTGAGTTCTTAATAAGTATATTGGTATAACAACCTTGAGCCTTGAAAGATCTTGTTTAAGGGATATCATCCTCAAAATGAGGTGAAATGCTTAATAAATTACTCTATATATCATCCTCAATATAAGGAGAATTGTTTAATGAATTTATGATATATTATTTAATAGTATATATACATGTCATAAGTTGTTCATTTCAACTCATTACATAAGAGTAATTTCTTCCCCAACAAAAGAATTTAGACATACTCTTGAATAAAATTATGAAATAATACAGATGAAAAAACTAACTTATTAGTTGATGTTGCATGTTTCTATTATAGTAAACATTTGCATGTTTCTATTATAGTAAACATTTACTATGAATCTGTTTACATCAATTCATTCATCTCTTTATGAACACTTATTAGTTTTCATGGATCACATTTTTTTTTGAATATTCCTAACTCAAACACATATATTCACTTACGAAGATAAACTCCCTCAAAAACTTTGTAAAAAAACCCATACCTTCCACTTTTAAAGATAAAGTTCATCAAAGAACTTTTCATTTCTCAAATTAAATTTATGGAAACCAAAAATATTTGAACAAATTACTATCATGAGAAAATCAAAAATTATAAATTCATATATTTTTCTGATTTGTTTGCTTAGTTTAACAATTACATTTTTTTTAACCAAATAATAATAACAAAGATATTACTTCACTACAACTCTACATTTTTGAAATAAGTAGAAAACACAGTATTGCTACTTAATACCTGCAAAAAAGTAATTGATAATTTTAAATTATATATATATATATACACACACATTAATCATCTCTCATATATATAAACATACATTATATATATTTAAAACTACATAAAAATAATCATCAATTAATTAGAAAAAGTTTATTTATATTTTAAAAATTAATATTTAATTTTCAAAATATTCAATTTAATATTTTTCCAAAACTTTATCAAATTTCATAAAATTTATTTAAAAATTTCAAAATAAATAAATAAATTTAAAAAAATAAAAAAACAATATAACCTAAAATAAAACTTAAAAAACAATTATTTATAATCACCTTGCTTAAACGGATAAACCTTCCAAAACCAAAATTGAAAGATAATATATATTCACTTGCATCAAATCATCCAAAATATTGTATATGAGATGAGTACCATGTGTTTGAGGGCTTATCAAATTACATGTGGCATGATAGTCACGTATCATAAAACCTCTTAATAATATCCTGGAAAATAATTTGAGTGTTATATTATATTTATCTTCTAAAGGTGAGTTTTTAATTCATAATAATTGAATTTTTTAAAAGATAAAATAATAATGTATCATTATATAAAAAAAATATAATGGGTTAATTTATTATCAGTTAAATTTTAATGATATTTTAATTTTTAAAATTTTAATTAATATATATTTATTTTAATTGAATTTATTAATGGTTAGGAGGGATTAAATTTTTCAACATGTAAATGTAAAAAAAATTGAATGAAAATTTTAAAGTTTGTTTCTCTAGAGATCTGATTCTTCTACTCTTAGTAGATATGGAGTTAAGATGGATCTATGTCAATGTCGAACAAAACATTAATAAAATGTTATTTTAATAAGATTTTTTTTATTTTCACTTATTTTATATAATATATACATAGTTGACATTAACATATTTTATTAATGATTCACATTCTCCATATTAAAATGTTAATACATTCCTCATCATATTTAGAATCAGAAAACCTATAATCATAAGATGTTAGGATATTATCTCTTTACCTCTAGATATATGTTTATTTATGGTTTTATTATTAATATTTTTAAATTGTTACATTTCAAATTCATATTAAACATTGAAATAATTACAAATCTCTCTCATTCAAATTAGAAAGAATATATTAATGGAATAAGAACACTCTCTCTTTCTCCCTCTATATATATTTGGTGTTAAAATTATTTACTCGGCATGAATATTGAAATATTTGACTTATGACCTACATTACACTTTTTTGTTATTAATATTTTCCCAAATATTATATATAACTCCATTTTAAAATTGAAATAATTAACACATCTGCCTTACAATGGAACATGAAAATATAACAATTTATTTTAATTTAAATCACTTTATCTTAACCTGTACTTAGAATATTGTATTTATGACTAACACAAACATTTTTTATTCATAATTTGTTTTTTCTTAAATCTAAATAAAATAAATATCATTAATATTATTTTTACATCCCATTTGTCAACTCCATATTGATTCATGAAGAAATTACATATCTTCCTCATTATAAAAAGTAAATTATCTTTCTTTACTTTCAATTATTTGGCCAACATTGATTTTTTTAATATTTTACTATTTTTAAATTTTTTAATGTAAGTATTATTTCATTATTAGTCCCTGCCAATTTGTTTGTTGACCTTATTAGTTTGGAATTGACCAATGCAAATTAAAAACAAAAAACAAAAAAAGATATTTATTTTTCAATATTATTGAAAGAAAAAAAATTTCTTACATTCCATTGGAAGCTAACTTTGAAGGTCTTTTGCAACCTTTGTGTCATATGGACAATATTTTTTTTTTTTGACAATATCTATGCCATGATTTTTAAATACTTGAACAATGATTTTTCACTGGTAAACTTCATAGGAAAACCACCTAAAATTAAAATATTTGAAAATAGCTCATAGTCATGTAAATACTCAATTTTCCATAGTTATTGCCCACCATAATTTAAACAAGTATTTGCATAAAAATGAATAGGAAAAAGATGAAAATAAATATACCTACGGGGATTGCTTACCATTATTTATGTTTTCTTCCAAACATTAACATGTAGGAATACAAGTGTAAATGTGAAAACTTAGTAGTAGTTGTTACCCACCAAAAAATTATGAAATCATTTTTCATTAGTAAGCAATTAAAGGATGAAAACTTTTCATGTTTGAACATAAACAATTTTGTTTATTTTATATAATGTTTTTAAGAATATAGAAAATATTAATTATTTTTCTATATATTTAAAACAACATGACAAACCAAATAAGTTCTTACCTAAGTACAATTTTAGAATCAAAATTGTTGCCCTAACCATTTCAATGCAGATTTTGCTTTTGATTTTGTCCTTTTATTTCCTATTATTAAATTGTAGTTAATACCATTATCATTGATGGTAAGTATTCATATGAATATGTCAGTGTGGGTTTTTGCCCTTTTTTTCTAAAAAAGTCTTATAAACATCTTGTGTTCTTCAAATTTTCTATTCTTTCATATATGGTTTAGGGTTTTTTGGTTTTGTAATCTCTTTCATATTTTCAGCAACAAACAACATTTTATCACAATTTTCCTTTCTATAAGCATCTGGGTATTTTCTATTCTTTCATATATGATTTAGGGTTTTTTGGTTTTGTAATCTCTTTCATATTTTTAGCAACAAACAGTGTTTTATCACAATTTTCCTTTTTATAAGCATCTGGGTACTTTGGGTTTTTTGGTTTTGTAATCTCTTTCATATTTCCAGCAACAAACATGGTTTTATCACAATTTTCCTTTCTATAAGCATTTGGGTACTTTGTGAATTGCAGTCTTACAGTGTTTGTGACTTCACTTAGGTTGTTGAATAGATGTTTTAGCTAACCTGATAAAAGATACAAAAATTTATACACATCATTCTTTTAAAAATATTTCTTATTTTAAATACATTTTATCAATTAAAAAATGTGAAAACCCACACAAATGAAGTAACCTCATCTATATGCCCACGGGGCTTTGGATTGACGGTTAATGGGTGCATTGTTAAAGCACTCCTTGCGATAGGTCATTGGTTCAATGGTTGACGGTGAATGGGTGCACTGTTAAAGCACTCCTTGGGATAGGTCATTGATTCAATGGTTCAAATCCCCATGGGTGCTTACCTACAAAAAAAATAATAACCTCATATATAAAACTATAAATTTGAAATCCCTTTTTAGTAAAATACCATATTTATATTATTATTATAAGAAAAATGAACATCCTTCTCACTAAACATGGTTTTACTTATTTTAAATAAGTATTAATCCAATTTTCATTGCATATTCATTCAATAAATTTTAATTTTAAGATCTGAAAACATTTCGTAACATAGCTTTATATTATTTTTTTAATATTTTTTCATTTTTAAAAAATATATATATTTCAAAGCAATAAAAGTCGCAATAAAAATTTGCAAGATGAGCTGTAAATTTATTGACCTTATTTTTAAAAAAATTACTTAACATGCTGATTATCTATATCTAAATATAATTAATATGCTTTGAATTCTACAAATAAGTATGGAGAAGAAACTAATGAATTTCATGCTTAATGTGTTTACTACTTTATGTGAATATGTACTACAACTATAAAGTTGTGAGAGATGCAAATAAGTATGGAAAAGAAACAAAGGAATTTTATGCTTAATGTGTTTACTACTCTGTGAGTAGGGAACAAAGGAATTTTATGCTTAATGTGTTTACTACTCTGTGAGTAGGGACTACAACTATAAAGTTGTTAGAAATTCCTTAGTTTCCATCTCACAAAAAAAATTGGAGCTTGTGGTGATTGATGCAACTATCTCGTTTATGATGGCACCACGCAGTCTTCCAAGTCGAACATGTATGTAATCTATAGGAAACCTATAGGAAATCATTTGGTTTGCTTTCACTGAGGTAAGTTGAAAACATGTACCACTAAATGCTTATTACAAAATATGGGTATTGTGACAGGATGATTAACAACATGGGTAATATTTGGAGATGATTAATAATTATATATAAAAAATAAAGGACAATATCTGATAATTGAATTTTAGGATGAGATATAAGAAAGAAATTTAAATATTGGATGTGTTGTATTTGTTAATTTTTTAAGTGATAAAAGAAAGTGATTTCAAATTGATGTTGTAGAAAATAGTTTTTAAATATGATAAAGAATAAAAAATTTCAATGTGAAGTTATAATATATATATATATTTATTCTGTAAAATGATTTTTATTAAAATTTTATTATTTTAGTTGAAATCAATTTATTAAAATTCTTATAATGAATGGTTGAGTTTTTCTGATATTATGGAAATTGTTTCAATTTCATTCAACATCGATTCAAAATTTTATGGACATTTATTTTAATAAAGATAATTATTATTTTTTATTGTCAGTATCTACTTGTTGTGGGCTTGGGATTTAGATTTTTTTTATTTTTGGCAAAGCTCATAAGGAGGACTTGGTTTTGTTCAATTTTGATTAAGCACATAGTGGAATGTTTGAAGTGAATAAGGTATGTGAAGTTCGCAATCTTGTGAGTTATGATGTAAATTTTTGAATTGTAACAAGTTCTTGACAATCTATAACTTTTTGGACTAAAACAAGTTCTTGGCGATCTATAAATTTCTGGACTCCAACAAACTTGAGTAGACTCTAACAAACTCGAGTATATAAAAGATGTGCATAAGAATAAATTCATTTTCTATGTGTTATTTGTTTCATTGCAAATTAATAGCTTAATGATAAAAGTAATGCTTAAATTCTATTTCAATGTGTTGTGAGTTTCATTTCAAGTTAATAGCTTAATGATATTAGTAATTCTTATGGGTAATATAGATAGAATTGTGAATGTTTATTTAGGTAGATATATTATTGATTTACCTATAGATTAATAATAAGATATATTAACCAGTTCACCCATTAAACTAATTACGTACATTAGCTAATAAACTTGCAGTAATCTTAATAAGATAGATTAAAATTATAATCATAAAGTTATTGGTAGTTAAAACCTAGTAAAGTTAATAGTTACCCACTAAAGTTAATAGTGTGTGTTATGAATAGTTTAATTTAGAAGGTTGTAGTTCGTATTATTTTTACTAGGATACTTTGTATTATATATTAATATTTTACTAAACCCATTATTGAAAAATTCAACATAGTAGTTCCATTTACTATTTGGTTCTTGTGCACAATTTTAGAGTTCCAATACATTACTTGAGTGATGAAAGAATTTCAATAAATCATTTTTTTTCCTTAATAGTACACATTTCAAAATTGGAAAACTTACATTGATCAATGCAAAATTTATGCAAGTCCTTGTCGTAATCAATTAATTTATCCATTTCACATCTCAATTCCTTAGTTCCTACTAAAGCAATACTATAGGATTTGATGTGCCTATTGATCATTATTAATTTAGCATTAACCAATGTAGGTTATAATTGTTATGCAATTTTTCCTAAATTCTATTTGTCTATGGATCATTATTAATTTTTCATTAACCACTGTAGGCTATAATTGTTTATGCAATTTTTTCCAAAACATAATTTCTATGTTTAATGGTAAAGACTATCTCTACAACACTTGTTTTTAAATGTAACCTTATGTGACACCATCTTTATAATAGATTGTAGAGCATCTCTCAATATAATTAACAAAAATCAAATCCATATATAATTTATTTATTTTATTTATGAGATAAAGAAATATTTTTATATAATAATAGTAATAATAATATATATATATATATATATATATATATATATATATATATATATATATTTTAAATAAATTGAAAACATTCATTTTCAAAACAATATTGGTTAATTGTGATAAAGAAACATGTTGAAGATATTATTAATTCTACAATTATCATATATATATATATATATATATATATATATATATATATATATATATATATAATCTAAAGTTATCAAATATATATGTATAGTTTTATTTTTTTTTAAATTATAATATGTGTAAAATAATAAATTTAAAAATTAACATTATAAATATTTAAAATATATAAATACAAATTTTATTTAAAAATTATAAATTTTGTTTATTATTATATATTTTTTTATTATTTTATTGTATTTTTTAAATTATAAGTTTTGATTAAATATATATAAAAAATAAATAAAATACTTACTTTTTGGAGAAGTTTAGGCATTTGCCTATAATTTTGTTTAAGATGATCATTTTTGTCAAGATGGTATCTTTACATATTTTAAAAAGCTTGTTTTTTTATTGTTTTTTTGGTTTTTTTTTTTTCTTCTTCTTTCTATGGTTAAAGATATTATAGTTTCCAAATATATTTTATGATTAGTAATTGGGAAAAAGATTAGTAATTGGTGTTATTGGTGGCTTTCCCTTGGGGAAGAATGATCTTGGTCAAATTTGTAATAGAAAGCATATCTGTTTGGTGGTTAACTCTCTCCAAAATTTCAAAATGCATTATAAACAAGATTTGTCAAGTTATGTTCCCTTTGGATAGGGAAGAAGACAAGAATTGGCATACACTTGGAAAAATGGGATTTGTTATCCCTTCCCAAGCATTATGGTAGATGGGGTTTAAAAAACCTTTACTGCTTTGGTTTCGCTCTTGCTATTAAGAGCTTATGGGGGTTTGTTACTAGCTCAAGAGTGTGGAGCCAAATTATCAATGAAAAATATATTAAAACATACATCTTTGGCAGTGAATGCATACATATAATAACCAAAGATCTTCCTTTAGGTCCATATCCTAGAGGGGTCTGATGTTGGCCTTCCCACGGGTCCTCATATGGCTTTCCTGGAAGGTTGGAAACACTCAACAAATTAATAATATTGGGAAGAGTACTTTCATCTTATACTTCTCCCCTGAACTCATTTCTCTGCATGCAAAAGGAGTTTGCAGACTTTGTCATGCCTCTATGTATTGTGCAAAGGCTCAACATACCTGTATTTGGAAAAGTTCCCTAGATTTGGGCCTACAAGGGTCTATGGCCACTAAATCAGACTCTTTTATCAAAGGCCTCTCATGAAATGGGCTTTTCTTATATAGCGACGAAGACTCAATGGACGGGTGTTGAAATTTGGTCTCTGCCTAGAATATCGCTAAGCTGGCCTATGAATCCATCTTCAAGTTGTCTTCATCTCACATAAAAATGTGGTGGTATCAAGTTGTCTTCATCTCACATAAAAATGTGGTGGTATAAAAAATTATGGCATTGGCCTCTTTCGCAAAAAGATAAGTGCTTTGTCTACCTTGTCCTCGAAAACCACATTCTCACATGGGATAACTTGCTACATAGTGGCTTTTATGGCTGAAATATATGCAGTTTATGTCTAAATGGGTCTGAGACAATTGACCGTCTCTTCTTCCAGGGTCCTTAAATGGCTTTCCTGGAAGGTTGGAAATGCTCAAAAAATTAATATTGGGAATAGCACTTTCATGAGTGGGAGGGGGAGCGAGGAGGAGGAGGGGGGGCGGTCTACAAGCTTATACTTCTCCCCTAAACTCATCTCTTCTCTGCATGCAAAAGGAGTTTTTAGACTTTGTCGTGCCTCTGTGTATTGTCCAAAGGCTCAACATGCCTGTGTTCGGAAAAGTTCCTTGGATTTGGGCCTATCGGGGTCCATGGCCAATGAATGGGACCCATTTATCAAAGGCCTCTCATCAAATGGGCTTTTCTTATCTAGCGACGAAGACTCAATGGTTTGGTGTTGAAATTCAGCCTTTGGTAAGAATACTGCTAAGTTGGCCTATGAATCCATCTTCAAATTGCCTTCATCTCGCAAAAAAATGTTGTGGTATAAAAAATTATGGCATTGGCCTCTTCCACGAAAACATAAGTGCTTTGACTGGCTTATCCTGGAAAACCACATTCTCACATGGGATAACTTGCCACACAAGAGCTTTCATGGCCAAAGTATGTGCATTTTATGTTTAAATAGGCCTGAGACAATTTACTACCTCTTCTTCTAGTGTACTTTCTCTAGGACTTTGTGGTTAGATGTTTTACCTTTTCTTCTTTTTCTGGTTTTTAGTCTCTTTTCCTCGTTTGCTTCTTGTATGTAGTGGTGGGATCAGAAAATAGACCCTTATAAATATCCACATATCTCATTGCGTGAGGCATATAGAAAGTAAGAAACAAATGTATTTTTTAAGATCTCTCCATTAATCCCAGTCATCCTTTCATGGATTATTGGGTTCTTCAATAACTATCTGAGATCTCCTTCACACAAATCTTCTTGTCCTGTTTGTTTTCCTCAAAGTCTCAGTTACTATCTAGTTGGAGTTTTTGATAGTGCATACCAAACTTACCAATACGTGGAGGTTCCTATATTCTACAATAGTGGACATCTTCTTTCCATATTTAGGCAAACATTGTTCACGACAAGGCTGAGATTTGTCCATGCTAGTCCCTTCTTTATTTTGCCTCCCATATGCATCTTACAATTCTACAAGTTTTCGGTGACTCAAAATGTCACTAATTGGATCACTGGAACAACAATTTGCAGATCTTAAACCCAAGCCACTGGATGGACAGAATTTTCACTCTGAAAAACAATTTTCACTCGCTTTTGAGCACATCCACAAAGAGTGTTCACTCGCTTTTCAGCACACCCACAAAGAGTGTTCTCTCTAAAAAGGTTCTCTCTGCGGAATTGGTTACATGTTTCTTTAAAAAGGCCATCGAATCATAAACCGTGGACGCCTTTCTATAGCCAAAGGTCATCCTTATCTGGTGAACAACACAGTCACCAGAAGGAGTTCCGAAGTTTTCGACAATTTTCCAACATTTTCCTTCCTTTTATTTCATTTATAAAATGAAATAAATATTAACGTGGTCACGTAAAATAGAAAAAGAACAACTCTACCCGGAGATAAAAATAAAAATAAACGACATAATTTCCCATATATGAAGTAACTCGGCAATGACACTGGAAAGAAAAAAGGTAAGAGGACAGCAAGGTGACCCAAAAGCAGAAGCAAGTTTCACACGTACCAGGCGTCCCCTGTTACTCAGCTAAATAGTTTGTGGTGGTTCATACCCCACCACCTCTCTTCCCCACATTATAAATTCTGATTATATGCAATTTGAAAGGCATAATAGCATTGTGCAGGCAGCTTAAGGCATTGAGATAAACATGGGTTTATTCACAATCTTGTTTCCTGTAACTATAATCTTCTCTGTATGCATGTGCTTCTCTCAACAGGCCCACGTTGCCCGTCTCCACCCCAAATATCAACCAGCTGATGATGCCTCCAAGGCGGAAGGAACTGCAATCTTTCGTCTCACAGGGAACGTCGTTCCATTTGGGTAATTTTGAAGACAATCAGAATTTCATTCTCAGTTCTTAATTCATGATTTGTTTTAGAATATGTAACAGAGTTTGGTGGATTTGCAGGCTGTATTTCATTAATATGTCAGTTGGGAATCCTCCAAAGCCATACTATCTGGATATTGACACTGGTAGTGACCTCACCTGGCTCCAGTGTGATGCTCCTTGCAAGAGTTGTGCCGAGGTATGCAGCTTAGGCCAGTCCACGCATTGCTTATTTCATTGGAGTAATTTGAGTAGATTGTAGATGCATTCATACAATACATAGGTTAGGTAGCAGACCTATCCCACATGCAGACAATGGCCAGTACTTTGCTGAATTCTATTTAATTCTCTGATTTTGTGTTCGCCAATTTTTTTATAAGCCAAGTTATGAGCCTGCTGTGTCTAGAGTTGATTCTGCATTTTGGTCTATCCCACTGCAGAAAATGACCAGTATTTTGGCGAATTTCTGTTCCCTGATTTTTAACAAGCCAGGTAATGAGCTTTCTGAGTCCCAGATTTGGCTTTCCAATTTTTGTTGGTAGTAGGCCCATCACACTTGCTAGCAATCATCTTACTGTGCCAAGTTTATGTTCCCCGAATAATTTCAATTTATGTTCTCTGATTTGTCATAAGCCAAGTTATTAGCCTGCTGAATATTGGAGTTGACTTTATATATTGGGTCAGTAGCACATGCGTTGCTTTCTTTTATTTATGCATGCATTCCAATCTGGCATTGAGCATGCTGGATTTCTAGATATTCATGGTATTTGAGGTAGAATTCATGGTGCTTGACAGGACCCAATTGATGCATATGAAACTTGGTTTCTACTTTGATCGCATCTGCATGATGGGTTGCATATGTTGTATGTTCTGTTAGTTGTCTTTCTGCATTTCTCTCTTGGATATGTCCTAGGCACTTCCTTGAGGTACTGTAATGGATGTATTTGACTCTATGCATTCTCAGCTTTTTGGGTCATCAGTGGGCACTTATTATTTCTTGAATTCATTATATCTTGCTTTCGGCAGTTTGAGACTACATGAGAGGATTATGACTTCTGTGCAGGTACCACATCCGTTGTACAAGCTAAAGGCAGGCTCCCTGGTGCCAGACACCGATCCTCTGTGTGCTGCTGTGCAGGCAGGGAGTGGCCACGAAAGACCTTCCTCTCAACAGTGTGATTATGATGTTAAGTATGCCGATCAAGGATCTTCCTTGGGAGTCCTTGTTAGAGACAGTGTTCGGACCTTGCTCACCAATGGAACTGTGTTGACAACTAATTCCGTTTTTGGGTATGTGTTGCTTCTTTTAATCGGTGTGTTTGTGTCAGGTAGAATTCACTTGTTTCAAACAACTTCTAAGACTCTGAAAATTACTAAATTATGGAATCTAAGAACAGACCTTACTGCTTGTCATGGGCATAAAAATAAATCGAGGTGACCAGTCATGTTAATTTATTTATTTTTTTGTGTGAGAGATAGGTGTGGATATGACCAACAGGGACCTTTGGCAGAGTCCCCTGCACGCACGGATGGTGTTTTGGGCCTTGGCAGTGGTATGGCAAGTCTTCCATCTCAATGGGCAAAGCAAGGCCTTATCAAGAATGTCATAGGTCACTGTATTTCAGGAGAGGGACAAGATGGGGGATATATGTTCTTTGGTGATGATCTCGTACCCACCTCAGCCATGACATGGGTTCCCATGCTTGGCAAGCCATCCACGTAAGATCAAATTAAACCCACTTTTTCTGCTCTCCGTCATTTCAATTTAAAGTTCAGCATAATCAATTAGAATATTTTTCGACATATTTCCTAAAAATAACCCTGGGCCTCAACACATAAAAATTTCATCAATGTAATAGGCACCAAATCATAGTTCATCACATACCAAAATTCACGTTTAATTTCAGCCTCAAAGAACATAGTATAAATACACTTCTTAGTCTCACTGAGCTGCTAATCTTGAATACTCTGATTCATCAGAGCCTTCCTGTTTTGAATTCATTTGTGCTGATTATTTATTTGAACCAGAATTTGTGTAAATTGCATGAACTCCCGATTTCTCTCCTTTCACATGCTTCAGTACAAGAACGATGGAGAATCTGGATAAGGCTATTCATCTACAGCCTTGAATAACGGATGGGACAAAATTCCTCCAGATCCCCACCATGGTCATTTTAGGTTTCAGAATATTCACAATGTTGTTCTTCATCTTCATTTTGTGTTCCATTTTACAGACGACCGGTCCTCTAGAGTTTTCAACTTGCTCAGACACATCTGCGGTTAATTCCTGTAATTCTGGTTTCTATACCCTGAAATACAGCACCAAAACCATTATCCTTCTTCTTCGCTTAGGAAGTTCGTGTTCCTCCAAATTAACTATACTCTCTGACAAGTATATTTCCCTCATAAAGCTAGTTTGCTATCTACTTACAGTAGCATCCTGCATTTTAGACTTGGCCAATAATTCATAGGGACACTGAGTTGCATCATAGGCCTCTAGTTAGAAACAACTCCCATGTCTTCTGCTTTAAGAATAAACTTGAAATCCCTTATAAATCAACTTTCTTGATTTACTTTGTTATTTACAATTAATCTAGGAACTTCTACTAACACATTGTTCTCTTGTTTCACAGTAAGCACTATGATGTGGGGGCTGCACAGATGATGTTTGGGAAAAAACCCCTTGACAAAGATGGAGATGGAAAAAGGCTAGGAAGAATAATATTTGATAGTGGTAGCTCCTACACATACTTCACAAGTCAAGCTTATGGTGCTTTCGTCTCAGCTGTAAGTGTCACAAATTACACTTCCATTGTACTATAAGGACTTTGTCTCTTTCTAATTATGCAATGTTGACAGGTTAAAGAAAACCTACGTGGGAAACATTTGGAGCAAGATTCATCAGACTCATTCCTACCACTCTGTTGGCGCGGGAAAAGTAGGTTCAGGTAAATGGCTTTGGTTAGGTTTGAAAATCAAGTGCAAGTTCAACTTCAACAATTCAATCTCAGGCCTATTTGAAGTACACATTATAAAAACTACGGCCAGAATGTCAAGTGCATGTTCCGTTTCAACATTTTAATCTTAGCCTTATTTAGACTTCAAGTTATAAAAACTATGACCATTGGCAAGATACTAGTATCCTGAATGCTTCCTGGGTTTTGTGAAATGTATCAGCTCTGTTGCAGAGGCGGCACCATACTTTAAATTGTTAACACTTAAATTTGGAAGTGCCGGAGCAAAACAGATGGAAATTTTTCCAGGAGGCTATTTGGTCATCAGTGTAAGCTTGCATAAGCTTTGACATACTCTATGAGAACTGTATTTTACTACCAGATGAGAGTGTAACGTAAGATAGCATTCAAGGATAAATATTATGAGTCTGCCAAAGAAGATATTATTGCAGAAGCTATTTATTGATTAAGCTTAATGATTGCTATGAAGCTATTTATTGATTAAGCTTAATGATTGCTATGACAAAAAAATATTACTGCTGAATGATTTTCAATGCACAGGAAAAAGGTAACGTCTGCTTGGGAATCTTGAATGGTGCTGAAGTGGGTAATTTGGACACGAATATTCTTGGAGGTAATGAAACATCATATTGTTTTTCTGCTTTTTGTTTGTGTTTGTCAGGCTGATTTTTCTATAAGCATGGCATGAATGGCCTTGGGCGGGCTTGTACCTAGAGCAGTGGAGGCATGCTCTTAATCAACATGTTGGTGATGGTATTAAGATAAAGTAACAAAAGTGTGTTGCATTTTGCAGATATATCTTTTCAAGGGCACCTTGTTGTTTATGACAATGAGAAAAACCAGATCGGCTGGGTTCACTCAGACTCAAATTGCAAAAAGATTCCCGAGTTCTGAACCTTCTTCGTTTACCTATGATTTTTATTCTATAAGACTTAGTGCAGTTTTTATTATTTTTCATATAATTTTGTACGTGAGAGAGATATGGCAAGCTGAGAACTAGTAATTAAAATGGGAGAGATTGGTGAAGTTGGTTAGATGATATCATTGTACCCATATTTGATGAGTTTTAATATAATATTTGGTTCCATACGAACACTCATGACACCAAGAATCATTTAGATATTAGAGATATTTCTTAACTTGAACTTTTTTTTCCTTGTCAAATTGATAGATTGAGAACCTCATCAACCACAAAACAAGTACTCCGAAATGAAAAAACTAAAATTTTTGAGTTGCAATCAAAATACGTTATGTAATGTATATGAAAAGAAAGCACAGAACTATCTTGGTACAATTAATTACTTGATAAAGCACCAAAAAGTACACTTAAAAAGGACAATTTGCATTCAGCAGCCCATTAATAGTAAATAGTCTCCTCCAGTAAAAGGATATAAAACAAAAGAAGACTTGAATCACATTTAACATCCCATGAAGAGAAAATAATCTTCTCCAGAAGAAATATATAGCATTAAATGTTGAAAGTTTGACAACTAATTATGTAAATTTGGGTAAAATGTAACAAGTTAGTTTTATACCGAATCATCGGTTATGTAACTGAGGATGCACATATAAAACCAAATGAATGCCCAAATTATTGTATGGAGAATCATTATTGATTGAATAGAGATTCCAATCCCTTGCCCCGTGGATGTTTCCTTACCCTGTCAAGGTTTTACCACGTAAATCCTGTGTTGCTACTTATGTGTTTGAATTCAATTTTCCAATCAGTTATGTTCTTTTCTAGGTTAATGTATAACTGCTCTTTCTTGATCAGTAACTCATTCATCTAGACACAACATTAAAAACCTAAGAAATATATAACATTAAAAACCTTGAAAGGTTACCCAAGCAACCTAAAAGCAAAAAAAATAGAGAACTCTTAAAATTTCTTAATTTGCTTCAAGGGCAACACTCTTCACTACCATGTTTTGGCAACCAAATATCCAATTGAAATAAGTACAAGTTCGATTTGAGGATTGGACATTTCTTTTCAAAATGCATCCTTAAGTTGACCTGGAAATGTTTTGAAAATTTTTAACAGAAAAATACAAAAGTTTTAAGAAATGATACAGGGAAATGTTTCAATATTTAGATACTTTGATATGGGAAAGATGGTTCCCCTGCATGATTCCTAATGGTAAGGATAGAGACTAGACATTAATTAAATATTTATTTTGTCATTTAGATTAATCACTTAATTTTTCATTTTCTCTTCTAATCTATCTATGAACCTAACTCTTGAAGTTGGTCATTTGAGGCGGGTGTGGCAGTCCTCTGAACCTCTTGCTGAACAATTTGTGGTGTTAGAAGATCCCTCAGTGTTTCACAAAAATACATTAGAAGAAACAATATCATGTGATCAAGAACATGGGAAAACAATTTGTTCTTCCTCTTCATATTTTCTTCCAGCGTTTGGTATATATTTTCTTCATGGGACAAATTTGTATACGATAGATCCGAAGCAATGACTTCATTTGAAAGCTTTACAGCCCTTCAAAATCTGTTTCATAGATCATACAAGATTAAAACAAAGTTATACAAACCATGGGTGCCATATTTTTTGGTCCCTCACTAGTGGTTTTAACTATTGAGAGTAGTAGTGCATGATTGGGAGCTTGAGTGATTTCCATGTGCATGGATGAGGGAGTTACTTTGGGGGTGGGATATGTTGAGGTCATCAGACACATCCTTTGAGTGCCTTCGAGTGCATGAGGAGAGGACTTTGACACTTAGAAGACAAGACAAGTTTTGATGGGTGAAGAATTTCTTGGTACAATATTGAGACATATTAGTGACTTTAATAGAGAGGACTCAGTAAAGTGTTCTAGATTAGAGAGTTCTAGGAGATGTGGAGATGAGATTATTGCATCATGCCACTTGGGTGAGTCACCCATGATTCGTAAGTGTGATGAGGGGTTTTCATAGCTTTGTTAAATACATGTTAGGGAAGATCTTGGTCCTATCATAGAGAGACTAGAAAGGGGGGGTGACCCTTGTTAGAAAAGTATATATTACAGATCAATGGAACACATAAAATATATTGCATAAATATAAACACAGAAAATTCATAAAACAAGAGAGACACATATATACATGGTTCACCCAATTTGGGCTACATCTAGGAGAAACAGTCAGTCCTTCTTTTTATATTATCCATCAAAATGAAGAGATAAAACCTACAACAAATCCGCTGTAATTCCCTCTTCGCTCTCAATCTCCTCTCTCTTCCTCGCTCAGAATACACATCTACATAGACACAATACAATTCCCTCATATATCGTGATGGGTTGTCTTCTAGGGCAAACAACCCTAAATTAAATATAATTTCTACTATCAGATTTCCACCTAATGAATGGCCCAAATTGACCACGAAATTACAACATTTTACAAGGCAATTTTACATCTATTTTTAGCTTCAGGGGCACTACCCCCGATCCCCCACCGGGGGGCTCCAAATAATCGTCGTTGCGCCCCTTAGATCCCCCTGGGGGCACACATTTACAGGCAGTGTTTCTGCCACATTACGAACTGGGGTCCAATGCGGTGATACCTTTGAATAAAAAAGAAGATAATTAGGCTCCACACCCAACAACCTTTTGATCTAAAATTGGAGTGAATCACAGAGGAGCCTAGTTCCTATGCTTCATTACAGATGTACATGACGCATAAGTATGGAGGAACTTCAATGAGGGCATTCAAGTCAGGTTTGATTAGAGATGGGGTAGCAATCAAGGAGGTTACCCCGCCTCTCCTTCTCATTGAGCCATTATGGTGTGGTTTGCTATCATGAGGAGAGATGAAGAGTCATTTTTCTTAGGTTCCAAAAAGGTGCCTAGGATTATTGATGGAGATTAAAGGTTGCATGTTAAAGCCACTAAGATTGAAATAAATTCACTAGCGTGGGGAAGTGAGTTATTGTGGACTTAGGCATGCTAGATGGATTAACTACATGATTAGCTAGGGACATAGGGGGACCCAAGACATGGATGCATGCAAGGTTTATTTAGAGAAGAGGCATAATGACGAATCATGAGGTGAAACTTTGATTGTATATGTGGCTTTAATTGGTGACTTGGAGGTTTAGTTGTTGGATGGAGGATTGTTAAGAAAAACAATGATTATGAGAGGGGGAGGATGGCATGCCCTCACACTCATGGGCACATTGGGCGGATGAGCATGCTTGGACTTATTGGGGATGATTGTGTTGGTTTGGTTAACCATGCGCATAATGGGGCTTCCTTACCTTGGTGCCACATGGATGACATACCATGTTGTAGCATGCCATCACAAATTAGGCAATTGCATGACTTGAAAAAACCCATGGTTGGGCAAGTGGGTGAGTCGCATGCCATAATCAAAACTTGGTGAGTTGAGTTGGGCAAGACAAGGGGTGCCATGATCAAGTTGCAATGGATGGGTCACATGGTATAGGCATGCCCAAGACATGGCCAGTTCCTCATATGGGAGCAAGTCGGGGTGGAATGCCCAAATTTGGGGTTCCCACTATTCTGTGGGCATGGACAAGCACATGTGATGAAGGGCATGACCAACATGACATTTGGTTAGTCGACAATGTGTGATAGGCATTTGTTCAAGATGGGGCTTAGCATGGTGTGATGAGTGTGTCAACATGAACGAAATGTGACAAGCACAAGGTGGATCGTAAGAGCTGGCATGTTGGCTTGAATGACATGAGACGAGCAAGGTGGACATGTCTCAACTTCAGTGCATAAGCTAGAATGATTGCAAGGATATTTTCATGTTAGATGGAAATTAAAATGACATGGAACGGTAAGGAGATATGCCTCCCAATCGTTGTGTTAGTTGGGGAGGTCATGTGTGCCCCATATATATACATGATAGAGTTCAATTGAAGAGACAAACAATTCAATATGGAGAGTCATATGATGAGTTTCCATTAAGATGATTTGCGCAGGGGAAACCAAAAGGCAGAGTTAGGTGGAGATGAGTGTGGCATAAGATGGGTATTGGACATGCCCTACCTAGTGAGGCAATGGCATGTGGGTCAGGGGTTTCTTAGGGACATACAACTATAGGTGCGAATCATTGCCCAAAAGAATTGAAGGTGTTGAATGTTGGACAAACGAACTAAAGGTGTTAAAGTGATGCAAAAACTAAAGGTGTTGATTGTTGCATGAGATGCTGACCAAATTTTGGGGATGTATTTTGGGGTTTTTAAATACCAAAAATTTGGGATTTGGCTTATAGAGGTCATATCGTGATGTTGGTTGGTTTTTCCTTGATGTTAGTGTTGAGCCCTAAAACTACCTCTCTTCTACATACTTTCCTAAACCTTTTTCCCACACCAGTGCCTCATAAGCTATCAAATATCATTACATATTGATTCTAGGAGTACATTTAAGTGGTTTTATAACTATATTTTTGTGTTTGCTATTTGATTTAGATTTTGTTCATCAGCTGCGGAATGTAGCCACTTTCCATAGCTGACTCGTGATTCCGCAGCTATTTTTATTGTTCTATAGGTTACAGGTGTCGGCAAGTGAAACGAGGCACGTGGGCAGCTCAGAAATGATCTGGACATGGACAAGGTCCTATCTATTCAGTCGAATTCGTAAAGAAAAGCCTTGGTCAAAGGACGGTCAAACAAGGAGTCCTACAACAAATAGGTCTCTGTTTTCAGCATGTGAAAGGTCTGAGACCGTTCGTAGATTCGTGGATCCCTCTTGACAGCTGCAGGTTGTCTCCACAATGCAAATCCAACATCCACCTTTTGTAGATTGAATGATCATGGCAACCAAGACACTGAGCTTACAAGTTTTGTCTTTTTATGTGTCCTCTGCTGAAGATTTCTCACAGAAAAATAGTTATGTAATTTCCTCTATAAATAACGTGTTTGCAAACACAAATAGTTAGTCTTGCTGTTAGTTTTTATGTTGTTGTTGTAGTGTTAGCCCTGTTGTTGTAATGAGAAGACATTTCCTCTATTTTGCAATATAAAACTTTGTTTCTTATGATTGTGTAAGCGTGACTTTGGGTTGATAGCGTATTAACCAAAAGCCGTGTAGAGGGCCCCTGCTGGCTGAGGTTTTGCTTTTCATTTTTGTAAAGTTTTCATGCATCATTCCCTTATTTTCACTGTATATATTTCATAATTTTTTTAACTATATATGTTTCATAATTTATTTATGGTGCTAATCTTTCACTCCTATACATGATTTTCCAACATTGCATACTTTTACTAACACTGATCAATGTGTTCCAGGATAGGTTATGCTCGAGATTTTCATATAATTTTCGCATTAAATAGTGACATGAGATTTGCCTCTCTGCTAAACTTTTCTTTTAAGATTTTCAATTTCAGTTATGCTTTGATTTCAGTAATATTTATTTGTTGTTGTTAGCTATTTTAGATATCAAATTCTTTATGTTATTTGATGTTATCTCCAGTGCCATGGCTTAACCCTGAAAAGCTACTTGGCGAGCTATCGGATTATAAGTGAAGTGATTTGATTTTACTTTCATTAATCTGCAAGTAGGTAATTTAGATATCAATTCTTCATGTTATTTTATGTTATCTCCGGTGCCATGCCTTAACCCCGAAAAGCTACTTGGTGAGCTATCGGATTATAAGTGAAGTTAATTGATCTTGCTTTTATTAGTTTGCAATTTTTGGTTTGTTTGAGTGCAATAGTTTAGATTTTATTTCTGTAATTAGATAAGCAGCAGAGACAATGATTTCATGATCAATATTTCATCTTTTGTTTGATTTAAATAGCTGCACATTTACATTCTCGTTCAAGTACTAAGTCTATCACTAGCATGTTTTGAGATCTTTTGAAGTGCTAAGTTCTGGAAGTTATCATTAGAGACATAAACCTTGTCTTGAATCTACATCCATACTTGCCCTCTAAAAGTATTCTTAAAACTTAGGAATAGGATTTCCATTTGCATTAGGAGACCAACAAAGACAAAACCCCAAAAACAAAATAAAATTGAAAACAATAAAAAGTAAGAAAGAGGTTGTCTTGCACATACAATGTGCCACACTTCATCAGTTTACGACTCCCGGATTGATAATTAATGTAGAAATTTAGGTCATATTAAATTGAATAAACATTTTGGCGCTGTTTCTGGGGAAGTGTAACTAGGTAGCCGATCTCTTACATAAAAAAAAAGAGGGAAAAATTGATAATTTCTTGAAGTATGCTCTCCTCTTGCACCTAGTGTCATCTGGAGGATCAGAAAAGAGAGTTATTAGTTCAATAATTTCTTGAGTATGCTCTCTTCTTGCACCCAGTGTGATCAAGAAGATCAGAAAAAGAATTATTAGCCCAACTAAGAAAATCATTAAAAAATAAAAAATGACATGCATAGAGAAAGAGATTCTAATGGAAGGTTTATATCTAGGGCCAAAGGTTCGATTTTTACAACTCCAGCTACTTCAAGGCATAGACAGGATACACTTCTATCCCAGACTCATACTCCCAGCCTTAGGATTCCTGGAATTCAAGGGGCAACAACTGAATTAGAAGATTCTCCCACACTATCTACTAAATCTGATCTAGGAGAAGAACCCTTCTTCACTTCTATAGAGGAACATATTGCAATTGAAGAAGTAGAATCACATGAAGAAGAAGGAAAGGGAGAGACTCTCTCTCATCAGCCATTAATAGAAGAACCAGAAGACCCTGAGGAAACTATCATGACAGAAGAAGTACTAGATGGATTTGGAGGAGGGGGTAGAGGTAGAGGTAGAGGAAATAATGGAGGTAACAATGGAGGAGGTAGAGGTAATATTGGGGGAAATAGGGAAGGAGATAACTCATTTGGATTCCCTATAGTTGATGAGGAAACCCATACAACAATGAAAACATTTCACCATCTGTCCTCCCAAAATTTTATGGGTTGCGAAGTGAGGATCCTGAAACATTTCTATTTGAGTTTGAAGTCTTGTGCCGAACCTATGACTATATGGAAGACTCTCAAAAACACAAATTTTTTCCTTCAACATTGAAAGGAGCTTCTTTGAATGGTTCATGGGATTAGTCACCCAATCTATTAGGACTTGGAATGATATGAAACAAACACTTTTGGATAGATATCTGGATTATTGTATGCCCACTAATCATAAGGATGAGGTTTTCAAAATGATGCAAAGAGAAGATGAGAACTTGGAGGATTTACTTGAATGATTTCAATACAACTTAAAGAGAACGAAAATTAGCAATTTATACGAGGAAACCTTGAAAGCCCTTCTATTGAAAGCCATTAGAGATGAATGGATAATTATTTTAAACATGATGGGGAAGGGAGACATTTCTCAACTTCCAGTACATGATATAGTAGAACTATGTGTTCATCTCTCAAGGGGAAAATCTAAAACTAGAAAAGGGCCTACAGATCCTTCTCTTATTAGAGCAAACAAATCTGCAACTGAATCAGTTCAAAACTGACATTCTAGGGAGCCTTAGTGAGCAACTAGACACCCTTAAAATTCAAAACAAGTAGAAAGCAAAAGCTGATGCCCTAGCTATCTTTTGCCCAAAATGTAGAAAGAAACATGCTCTAAGGGAATGCCCCTTGGATGCAAAAGTTGTAGAAACATGTATGATTTGCTCAGAAAGTCATGAGACCAAGGATTGTCCTTCAATTCTTGGGCTCAAAGTTGTCTTTCAAGAAGATCCAAATTCAGTAGAATCCCTTTGTTTTGTTTCAAGAAGACCTTGGCAAGGGCAACAAAATCAAGGATTTAACAATCCTATGAATTTTCAGCTCCCACCAAATTGGAATTCTTGGCAAAAACCTTGGCCCCAACCTCAAAATCCGTATCAATCATGGGCACAAGGGGTACAAAATCCTTATGGGAGATTTGCTCAATTTTATCAATATCCTCCATCTTTTCAAAATCAACAACAAAACCCACAACTTCCAAATCAAAATCCACAACTTTCATTTCCATTTCCACAACAACAACCTTCTCAACAAAATCAAAATTCTCAACTCTTGCTTCCATTTCAATAAAAGCCAAATCAACTACCAGCCCAACCATTACCAAATCCCAACAACAAAAATCCTCATAATGCTTACATGGTAGAAGGACAACAATTTCCTACCTATATGATTGTTCCTCTTAATGATGTTCAACTTAGATCTGGTAGAATTTTAGAAAAGGAAAAACCTTCTATAGATGTTCAAGAGCAAGATGCCTCTGAGGAGGATTCTCTTAAAGTCAATAAAGGTTCTGAGGAAGCATCCCTTCAAAACCCAATCATTCAAAAAGAAAAACAAAAAAAAGTAAACCCCCACAACTCCTATAGTTGAGCAACTTGCATCTTCATCCACACCTCCTTTCCCTGAAAGATTACAAATTGACAAAGGGGTGGAAAAACAAATCTTGTTGCCTGACTATGATTTCCTAGATGAATTAAAGAATGTCTGTATCAAGATTCCCTTGCTACAAGCCATTAGAGAGATTCCTATTCTAGAAAAAACAATAAAGGAGTTGAGTTTCAAAAGACCAGGTAGGAAACCAAGAGATACAAAAAGAATCCACCTGGTAGGAAAAATTGCAGATATCATGATGGGAAAAATTACCATGCAGAAATATGTGGATCCAGGTAGTCCAATTGTCAAGATACACATCAATGGGATAGAAATTCCAAATACTTTGATTGACTTAGGGGCTGCTGTAAAAATTATGAGTAGAAAGACTATGGAACATCTTAAACTTCCTAATCTTATGTTTACACCTACCTTACTGCAACTTGCAGATAGATCAGTAATTAAACCAGATGGTGTATTAGAAGATATTTCGGTCTCCTTAGATTCTTGGGAATATCCAGTAGATTTCATGATTTTGACTCCCAATAGTAATCTAGGAGGGCACCCACTCATCTTAGGAAGACCTTGGCCAGCCACAGCTGATGCTTTCATTAGTTGTAGATCTAGGGATATGTACATTTCTGATGGTAGTTCAACAAAGAAATTCAATTTGTATCCTCCAGCAAAAGCAATTACAGAAGTAGGAGACAATGAATGGGTTAATGATGAAGATATTATACAACCTGTCTTTACTATCTGTGAATTTAGTGAAGATAGTCAAATTTTGAGCACATTAGAAAATTTTGAAACATCTTCAGAATATGACCACACACAATTTCAGTTAGATTCTGATATTGAATATTTTTCATCAAGGAAAATGTCTCTTTACTCTATGGAAGAGTTTGGTAGTTCTATAGTTGAAATTTTTCCAGGTAAAACATTGAATATCAACAAAAATTTGGAAAATTTACAACATGAAGAACTAACCAAAATCTTGCAAAAACATTTTGCTGCATTTGCATGGGAGTATACTGATATGAAAGGTATTGACCCTAAGACTTGCATCCATCATATCTATATCGAGGAAAACAGTAGACCAATCAGAAAACCTCAGAGAATGATGAATCCAAATCTTAGGGAGATTGTGAAAGAAGAACTCCAAAAACTACTCAATGTAAACTTCATTTACCCAATTTCAGATAGTCGATGGGTTTCTTCCTTGGTTATAGTACCCAAAAATGGTAAATGGAGGGTGTGCATTGATTACAGGGAATTGAATAAAGCAACTTTGAAAGATCACTTTCCTTTGCCCTTTATCGATCAAGTATTAGATACATTAGCAGGCAAAAAGTACTTTTCATTTCTGGATGGTTTTAGTGGTTATAATCAAATTCAAGTAGCACTTGAAGATCAAGATAAAACCACATTTACCTCTCCATGGGGAACTTTTGCTTATCGAGTGCTTCCTTTTGGATTATGTAATGCACCCGCAACATTCCAAAGAGCAGTACTAGGAATTTTTTTTTATCTAATCCATGATTGTGTAGAGATATATATGGATGATTTTACAGTTTATGGTAATTCATTTGAAAAGGCATTAGAAAATTTGGAGAAAGTCCTTATAAGATGTAAAGAAACAAACCTTTCATTAAGCCATGAAAAATGCTTTATGATGTTTACTGAAGGTATTGTTTTAGGACATCATAGTTCAGGGGATGGGATTAAAGTTGATAATTCAAAAGTTGAAGTCATCTCCAAGTTACCTATTTCAAATTGTCAAAAAGATGTTAGAAGTTTTTTGGGATTTACTAGATATTATAGAAGATTTATAGAAAACTTCACCTAAATAGCATCTCCACTCTTTAAACTACTTACAAAAGACTATGAATTCAAATGGAGTCATGATTGCCAATCAACATTTGAAGCTTTGAAAACAAGAGTATCTAAAGCGCCTATCTTGAGAGGACCAAATTGGAAACTTCATTTCCATATTTCTAAAGATGCTTCAGATACAACTCTAGGGGCTGTGTTGGGACAAAAAGACTTAGTTCCTTATGCCATTTACTATACCAGTAAAAATTTAACTCCCACTGAGTTGAATTATACTGTGACTGAAAAAGAATTCTTAGTTGTTGTTCATGCAATCAATAAGTTCAGACATTATATAACATGCTATGAAACTTTTATTCATACTAATCATTCTGTAATTATATATCTAATGAAAAAACCCATTACTAATGGCAGAGTTACAAGGTGGCTCCTACTTTTACAAGAATTCAATATTACTGTGTTAGATAGACTATGGAAACAAAACACAGTAGCTGATTTCTTGTTTAGGATTCAAAATACTGAAGAAGATTCTCCTGTAGAGGACAAGTTTCCTGATGAATATTTATTTGCAGTAACTACTAAGACTCCTTGGTATGCAGATATAGCTAACTATTTGGTTACAGGGAAACTACCTCCACATTTATTTCCTAGTGAAAGAAGAAAGATTATTCAGGAGAGTTCAAAATATTCATGGATTTCTAACGAATTGTTCAAAACAGGGCTAGATCTTGTGATCAGAAGATGTGTCAGGGAAGATGAAATGCCTGATATTCTTAAAGCATGTCATGATGAACCATGTGGTGGACACTTTGCTGACAAAAGGAAAACCTATAAAATCCTTTCTTTAGGATATTATTGGTCGTCCCTCTTCAAAGATGCAAAACAATATGTCAAAAGGTGTGACAGCTACCAAGGAGTAGGGAAACCTACCCTCTCAAATGAGATGCCATTATAACCACAGGTACTCATCGAACCCTTTGAAAAATGGGCTTTAGACTTTATTGGACCTATTAATCCACCATCTAAACAGAAAAAATATATATTGGTACGTATTGATTATGTTACTAAATGGGTAGAAGCCAAAGCATTATTTTCTGCTACTGAGAATTCAGTTGTTAGTTTTCTTTATGAGGATATTTTTACTCGCTTTGGTGTTCCAAGAGAAATTGTGACAGATCAGGGAGGTCAATTCACATCCAAACTGGTGGAGAAGCTGATGGAAGAGTACAAGGTCAAGCACAGAAAATCTACTCCTTACCATCCGCAAGCAAATGGTCAAGTAGAGTCCACAAACAAAGTAATTGAAGGCATCATTACCAAGACTGTTCATCTACACAGAAGAGATTGGGCAGAAAGGCTTCCTGAAGCCTTATGGGCCTACAGAACTACAAAAAAGACATTCTCCCTATGAACTTGTTTATGGGAAAGAAGTTCTGCTCCCCATTGAGTTCCAAGTTAGGACCTTCAAGATGGCAGTTCAATTGGAAATGGATCTATCAAAAGCTCAAAAGCATATAATGGAGCAATTGAATGAACTAGATGAGATCAGACAAGAAGCAATCCTAAGAACTGATCTAGTTCAATATCAAAGAGCTAAGTGGAATGACAAATACATCAAGGAGAAAAAGTTTCAAGAAGGAGATTGGGCATTGCTATTTGATTCCAAGTTCAAAGATTTTAAAGGTAAATTTCAGACTCATTGGCTTGGGCCATATGAGAATGAAAAAGTTTTTAGCAATGGAGTGGTAAGAATCAAAACCATTGATGAGTATCAAACTCCTCTCATTGTCAATGGAGTGGTAAGAATCAAAACCATTGATGAGTATCAAACTCCTCTCATTGTGAATGGTCACAAATTGAAGATCTATCAGAAGCCACTCTCAAAGGAGGAATTTTTCAAAATCTTTCAAGATAATTCTGCAATAAGGCTGGTGAAGAAGAATCATTCTTCTCCACCAGCCTAGTCTTTGTTCTTTTCATTGTTGAAAAAAAAATGTATAAGCTTGAAAACAAATCACTGATTGGCAGTCTTATACAGAAAATACAGGGTGAAAATCAAAAACTTCTGACGCCCTATATTTTCCAAAAAAAAAAAATCTCTCTCATTTCATTCATAGTTGTTCCATTTCATGTTATTTCACTTCACTTCATTTCATTCCATTTCGCCATCACATTCCACCAATAAAATTCCTTTCATGTCTAGTTTTCATATATCATTCATTCAGTCATCATTCATTTCTATCCATCTCCATTCACTTCGCCAAGTCATATATTCACTATGTCAGTTTTCGCAGCCGAATTCTGATTTCGTAGCTGAATACTGATTCCAGAGCTGATTGTTGATTCTGCAACTAATACTCTGTTACTCTGCAGTGACAGTCAAATGTTAGCCAAGTAATGATGAAAACCAAATGCAGGTATGGAAGAGGAAGATATTTTGAAGATGTTAGCACCTAAAGCACCAACAAGAAGCAGCCAATCAAAGGTCAGCAAACGAAAGTGGTAAAATTCTAAGGTATGAGAAAAATTAATTTCAAATAGCATTTTAAAACACATAATCTGTATAGTTGTAAAAACATCGGCTCCATCATGTGTAATGATTAGAGTTGATAGCTTCCATAACTCCTCCATGACCTTTGCATAACTCCACCATGAACTCTGCATCAATTTCCAACGGCCTCATGATCAGCTTCTTAATCTAACTCGTACTTAATTGTACGTCTGCATTCCACCTGTTGAATCGGTTAATTATGAAAACGTAAGCTATTTGACCACAGATCTCCTCTTCCGCACAACTCTGCAGTCATTTTATGAATGTGCTAATGTCCACTCCACAACCTTTAATTCAAAATTCTGCCAGACTCGCTCTGTTTCCATACTCTCCCATTGAGTTTACGATTATCAGTTTTGGCCTGTCTATACAAGCCTCCGCTCCATGAACTCATTTTCATTACATGCTCTGTATTCTTTCCGTGTTATAACTATTGGTTTTCTCCACAATCCTCTTCCATCTTCCACTCAAACAACCATTTCTCCTCCGTCAATCCATCACTTACAGTCCATCACTTACAGAGGTATCTTTAAAGCAAGAGGAAGGGATGGACCTTTTGGTAAGAACAGAGTCGGACGAGCCTAAATTCATGGAGGGTTATCCACAATTAAGGAGCACATTAAGGAAAGCACGGTGGCTGCAATTTATCCAGAAATTCAGAGGTCACAATAAAGAAATCACAAAGACATTTGCAAGGTCTTTTAACGGCATGGAAGTTGAGGTTGGAGATATCAAATTTTCAGTAACAGAGGCATCCATTGTAGCAGTAACGGAGCTCCCACAGGAAGGAGAACGGTGGTTCAAAAACAAATACTTTGATGAGAGGGCCTGGAGGATTATTTTGTGTAACCTAGGTATGGATATAACCGTTTTCAAACGTGGAATCCCTGTTTCTACTCTAGAGGAAAAGTGGACTAGTTTTTTATTGATAATTCAGAAGTTTATTACATGTGAAGGAAGGTTTGGGTCCATGTACATGTACCACATCAGGTTATTAATTAATTTTTTGGAAAATCAAACCATCAATTTGCCTTATTTCCCATTGAGTAGCCTGAAGAAGATGTCCACAATTGTACAAAAGAATTTAGATGACATAGAGCCTCACCTTTATCATCACGGCCTTGTCAAAATTCTGATTGAAAAAAAATTGAAGGAAAGAAAGGACACATGGGAACAATTCCTGATTAGAAACTTCTTTCAGGACCCACCTGAAGGTGGCTCAGCAAGGAAAAGTAGGAGAAGAAAAACAAGTGTAAACATTCAAGATACTCCTACTAGCATAGCTAAAGAAACTAATAAGGAAGAAAAGTTGTTTGAAACTTTGACTGAGGTTAGGAAGCAAGTGAAACAAAAGGGGAAAAGAAATGTTGAAGATGTTTATCAAACCCCAGAACCTTCCTCAGAAGAGGAACAGATACTTTCTGAAAGACTAATCCACCTTAAAGAACAATTAGCTAAAGCAAAGGAAAAAGGGAAGGAAAAACAAAGTGTAGAAAAAGGAGATACCAGCTCACAGAATCTAAGAAGGAGCTCCAGACTTAAAGGCAAATTGAAGAAAGTGAAAACTAAAGGGGCTCACTTCATAGACTTAGGAGGGGAAACACCAGAACAGTCACCAGCAATCATCCCTCCTGACCATAGCCCACAACATTCTCCTTTTTCTCAACCAGATTTTGAGATCAGTCCAAGAAAGGCTACACCAGAAATAGATCCAACTCAGCAACAAATGTATGATTTTATTGAATCATTGGAAAAGACTGCAATAGACCAGGGCACTTCATCTAATCAGCCTAATACAACTCAGGAAGTTTTGATCCAATCACTAAAATAGGAAGTTTTTGAACTAGAAGTCCTGAATAGACACATCAAAAGGGAAAATGAAACATTGAAAGAACAGAGCAGGTTGGATAAAATTATCCATGACAACACCATGTTGCATCTTGGATTGTGGCACAAGAAAAATAGGAAATTGAAGAAAAAGAACAGGAGGTTGAGCAGAGCCCTCATCAACCTCAAATACAGGTGCCTAATGATGAAGCCCAGGATGACAGTGACACCAAGGAAGAAGAAAAGAAGGCTAGATGTATTAGCAGAGGTCTCAGAGCAAATGAACTGAAGGGAGGATGGTCACAATTTTGGTTGCATGAGGACATGCAACATCTTCACAGTGGGGGTATGTTGAGCCCTAAAACTACCTCTCTTCTACATACTTTCCTAGACCTTTTTCCCACACCAGTGCCTCATAAGCTATCAAATATCATTACATATTGATTCTAGGAGTGCATTTAAGTGGTTTTCTAACTATATTTTTGTGTTTGCTATTTGATTTAGATTTTGTTCATCAGCTGCGGAATGTAGCCACTTTCCGCAGCTGACTCGTGATTCCACAACTATTTTTATTTTTCTATAGGTTACAGGTGTTGGCAAGTGAAACGAGGCACGTGGGTAGCTCAGAAATGATCTGGACATGGACAAGGTCCTATCTGTTTAGTCGAATTCGTAAAGAAAAGCCTTGGTCAAATGACGGTCAAACAAGGAGTCCTATAGCAAATAGGTCTTTGTTTTCAGCACGTGAAAGGTCTGAGACTGTTCCTAGATTCGTGGATCCCTCTTGACAGCTTTAGGCCGTCTCCACGACACAAATCCAACATCCACCTTTTGTGGATTGAATGATCATGGCAACCAAGATGCTAAGCTTACAGGTTATGTCTTTTTACGTGTCCTCTGCTGAAGATTCCTCACAGAAAAATAGTTATGTAATTTCCTCTATAAATAGTGTGTTTGTAAACGCAAATAGTTAGTATTGCTGTTAGTTTTTATGTTGTTGTTGTAGTGTTAGCCTTGCTGTTGTAACGAGAAGACATTTCCTCTGTTTTGAAATATAAAATTTTATTTCTTATGACTGTGTAAGTGTGATTTTGGGTTGAAAGCATATTAACAAAAAGCCGTGCAAAGGGCCCCTGCTGGCTGAGGTTTTTCTTTTCATTTTTGTAAAGTTTTCATGCATCGTTCCCTTATTTTCATTGTATATATTTCATAATTTGTTTAACTATATATGTTTCATAATTTATTTATGGTGTTAATCTTTCACTCCTATACATGATTTTCCAGCATTGCATACTTTTACTAACACTGATCAGTGTGTTCCAGGATAGGTTATGCTCGAGCTTTTTCATATAATTTTTGCATTAAATAGTGACATGAGATTTGCCTCTCTGCTGAACTTTTCTTTTAAGCTTTTCAATTTCAGTTATGCTTTAATCTCAGTAATATTTATTTGCTACTATTAGCTGGTTTAGATATCAAATTCTTCATGCTATTTGACATTATCTCCGGTGCCATGGCTTAACCCTGAAAAGCTACTTGGCGAGCTATCAGATTATAAGTGAAGTGATTTGATTTTACTTTCATTAATCTGCAAGTAGGTAATTTAGATATCAATTCTTCATGTTATTTGACGTTATCTCCAGTGCCATGGCTTAACCCATAAAAGCTACTTGACGAGCTGTTGGATTATAAGTGAAGTAAATTGATCTTGCTTTCATTAGTTTGCAATTTTTGGTTTGTTTGAGTGCAGTAGTTTAGATTTTATTTCTATAATTAGATAAGCAACAGAGAAAATGATTTCATGATTAGTATTTCATCTTTTGTTTGATTTAAATCGCTGCACATTTACATTCTTGTTCAAGTACTAAGTTTATCACTAGCATGTTTTGAGATCTTTTGAAGTGCTAAGTTCTGGAAGCTATCATAAGAGACATAAACCTTGTCTTGAATCTACATCCATACTTGCCCTCTAAAAGTATTCTTAAAATTTAGGAATATCATTTCCATTTGCATTAGGAGACCAACAAAGACAAAACCCCAAAAACAAAATAAAATTGAAAACAATAGAAAGTAAGAAAGAGGTTGTCTTGCACATACAATGCGCCACACTTCATCAGTTTACGACTCCCGGATTGATAATTATTGTAGCAATTTAGGTCATACTAAATTGACTAAACAGTTAGGATCTAGGAGGGTTGTTCATTATAAAACTTGTCATCTGTATGATGTTTTGGGTACTGGGACGGTGAGCCATCCACTCTATGATGGCGTCTTGCAGTTTTAATGTTTATGGAAATTATTGCAGTTGTATAATTGAAATTAGTTAAGTAACATATTATTCCACAACACACTTAACTAAGAATCATTGTGAGGTGTAGTCTAACACCGTGGGAGTCCACGTGTGCCTTGACTTATGAGAATTTTCTTGAGATCATGTCAATGGAGTGCATAGTTAATGTTTTCTTTAATAAATAATATAACATATTTACTTATTATAATATAACATTTTTTTCGCTAATAATAATTTCTTTATCTTTATCATTATATTTTTGTGATAAGTAATATAATTTAAATTTTTTAAAAATAAAATATATTTTAAAAATATTGAAACATTTTCTACTCATTTCTCCTTTATTAAAAAAAACCAATAATTATTAATAAAAAATAAATTTATATAAATAAATGAACCTAATACTTAAAAATATATACTCCCTCTTAAAACATTTTATATATATATATATATATATATATATATATAAAATAAACCTTTATTTTAATTACTTCCCAAACATTCACGATAACATCTAATTACACCTATGTAAATAACTTTAAAAATACCTCAGTTTCATTATAATAAAGTATGCTATTTTATTGTTTTTAATAAATTATAATATCCAGTGAATTTATTAAAAGAAGTACATCCTTAAAAAGAGTATAACCTAATTGTATTCTTAAATTCCCATTACACACGTGCATTTTTGAGTTCTTATGAATGTTGATTTTTCCGGGAATTTTTGAGTTCTTACGAATATTGTTGTTTTGGGTTGGGACACCATTATGCTTTGTCAATAAATCATTTTGCAGTGATAAAGGTAAACCTTTAAACCCCTTTTCATTAAAGAAGGCACCTAATTTCTTTAGTTCTTACTTCCTCAACGTAATATTCTTGAATTCTTATCAAACTTTTTTTAAATTTTATATTTTTAGATTCGTTTAAAAATACATCTCTTTTTATAAAATTTTGAATATTTTATATTTAAAAAAATAATAAAAAAAAATTAAAACATTATTTTTTAAAAATTATATTATTTTTTATAATTTATTAAAATTATTTAATAATTTAAATAATAAATATATATTATTTTTAGGTTATAAGTTTTAAGATTTATCTAATCTATTGTTTGAGTAGCCACCACTTAGGGTCATTTAATCAAAGCTACTAGAAGATTGGGTTATATATTATCACCTTGCATGAAAAGGGAGGGAAAAAATAATAATGGGTTAACATAATATGAGTTAAATTTTATTTTTATTTTATTTTTAAAAAATTAACTAATATAGATCTATTTCAATTTGGGATCAAATTTCTCAATATGCAAACTTTTTTTTGAGTTCAAATTTGAAGAAAGGTTTTTGTATAGAGAGATTTGATTCCTCTCTACTCTTAGTAGATATGGAAATAAGATGGATCTGTGTTGATATTGAGTAAAACACTAATAAAATATTATTTAAATAAGACTTTTTTTTCACTTGTTTTATATAATATATACATAGTTGACATTGAAATATTTTATTCTTGATTCAATTTTTTTTGCTTTAAATATTACATGTTTAACTAAACTTAAAACTAATTATAGATTAAATGTATTACCAATAATATTATTTTTACATGCCATTTATCAACTCCATATTGATTAGGGAAGAAATTGCATATACCTCAAAGCCAATTGCACTGCCTCTATTAGGAATTACGAGAATTGTGGCTTCCCGAAATGACAGAGAGCATCCTGGAGCACCAAAGAAGACAAATTCTCTACCACAAACGAGTCTAGTGAGAATTTTATCTTCCAAACCCAAGAAGAAGATCCAAAACGAACTAGAGAAAGTTGTTGCACTATTGCAAACATGGTCGAGGAAGATTCTGGTTTCATAAGCCAACAAAGAGACCATGACACACCCAATTTGGTTGAATTGCCCAAATCACCCCCCATTGTATCGTGTAAGTTCCACTCTCCACCAGTTGTGCAATTAACCAAACATTCAACCTAAATTATTCCCCATTCACGACAATTGACCCCATCAGTTGTGAGAATAGTCTCCTGGCTTAGAGAAGTGTTCAGTCGACACCATTGCAAACTCAACCTCCATGAAGGTTGAATACGAGGCAATCCTACACAACCCGTGCCTTAAAGCCCATGGCCAAAAAATCTACATGCAACGTAAATCTCTTCTCCATTAAATTCCATAACAATACACTGCCTTGGAGCCATCAAAGTTTCAGGTGCAAGATTTGAATGTTGATTGTAGTACCATCTGACCACATCTCTTGATACATGCGAATACATTGGGAGGCAAACCTCTGCATGACTTGCATGCTCACTGTCAGCCACCTCACCTCATATGAAGTGCTGGAATACAAGTTGTGAACTATATAGTTGTTGCCAATGCATATGAGGAAGGGGATTAACAATTTTCCAACATTTCCAACAATTTTGAAACAAAAGTAACAGGACTGCAAGGTGACCCAAAAGCAAAAAGGTTACGTTGACCATAAAGCAGAAGCAAGTTTCACAACTGTAAGGTATCCCCTGTTACTCAACTAAATATGAGTAAATGGTTTGTGGTGTTTGATAGTATGATACCCCACCACCTCTCTCCCCCACATTATAAATTCTGATCCTATGCAATTGGGAAGGCACAATAGCATTGTATAGGCACCTTAAGGCATTGAGATCAACATGGGTTTATTCACAAAATTGTTCCTTGGATTTGTACTCTTCTCTGTTTGCATGTGCCTCTCTCAACAGGCCTACGTATACCGTCTGCACCCCAAATATCCAGCAGCAGATGATAATGAAGGAGGAGACTCCAAGTCCTCCTTTGTGAGCCGAGACACCAACAGGCTTGGTAGGAGGTTGCAGGGGGTTCAAACTACCGTCTTTTCTCTCAAAGGGAACGTTGTTCCATATGGGTAATGTAGAAGACAATCAGAATTTCATTCTTAGCTCTGAATTCATGGTTTGTTTTAGAATATGCAACTGATTATGGTGGAATTGCAGACTCTATTATGTTACTATGTTGATTGGGAATCCTTCAAAGCCATATTTTCTGGATGTGGACAGTGGTAGTGACCTCACCTGGGTCCAATGTGCTCCATGCAAAAGTTGTGCCGAGGTATGCATTGTTTTTTCATTTGAGGAATTTGGGTATATTGTAGATGCATTCATACAATACACAGGTTAGGTAGCAGGCCTATGCCTCTTGCGGACAATTGCCAGCACTTTGCTGAATACTGTTTTATTCCCTGATTTTTCTGAGTTTATGTTCCCTAATTTTTTTTAATATGCCCAGTTATGAGCCTGCTGAATCTAGGAGGTGACTCTGCATTTTGGGTTTGTAGTAGATCTATTCCACTTGCAGACAATGATCACTACTTTGGCGAGTTTGTGTTCCCTGAGTTTTTCAATAAGCCAGGTTATGAGCTTTCTAAGTCTCAGAGTTTACTTTGCATTGTGGGTTGGTAGCAGGCCAATCACACTTGCTAGCAAGCACCAGTACTTTGCCAAGTTTATATTTCTTGATTTTTTAATAAGCAAAGTTATTAGGTTGCTGAGTCTCTGAGTTGACTCTGCATTTTTTTGGTTAGTAGCCCATGCATTGCTTGCTTGCATCTTATCTCTACTTGTTTATGTATGCATTCCAATCTGAAAATTAGCATGTTGGATTTCTTCATATTTTTGAACGACATGGTATTTAAGGTAGAATTCGTGGTGCTTGACAGGACTCAATTGATGCATTTGAAAGCTGTTTTCTATTTGTTGGCATCTGCATCATGGGCTACATTTGTTGTATGTTCTGTTAGTTATCTTTCTGCATTTCTGTCTTGGATATGTCTTAGGCACTTCCTTGAGTTACAGTAATGGATGTATTTGAGACTCTGCAATTTTCAGCTTTTTAGGTCACCAGTGGACACTTATTATTTATTGAATTCATTTTTTCTTGGGTTCTACAGTTTGAGACTACATGAGAGTGTTATGTCTTCTGTGCAGGTACCACATCCAGTGTACAAGCTAAAGGAAGGCTCCCTGGTGCCAGGAAATGATCCTCTGTGTGCTGCTGTGCAGGCAGGGAGTGGCCACAAAAGAGCTTCTTCTCAACAGTGTCGTTACGATGTTAAGTATGCCGATCAAGGCTCTTCCTCCGGAGTCCTTGTTAGAGACAGTGTTCGGACCTTGCTCATCAATGGAACTGTGTTGACAGCCAATTCCGTATTTGGGTATATGTTGCTTCTTTTAATCGGTCTGTTGGAATTCATTTCTTTCAAACAACTTCTAAAACTGTGAAAATTACTGAATTATGGAATCTGATAACAGACCTTACTCGTTGTCATGGGCATAAAAATAAATCGAGGTGATCAGTCATGTATTTTTTTTTTTTTTTGTGAGAGACAGGTGTGGATATGACCAACAGGGATCTTTGGCAGAGTCCCCTGCACGCACGGATGGTGTTTTGGGCCTTGGCAGTGGTATGGAAAGTCTTCCATCGCAATGGGAAAAGCAAGGCCTTATCAAGAATGTGATAGGTCATTGTATTGCAGGAGGGGGACGAGATGGGGGATATGTGTTCTTTGGTGATGATCTTGTACCCACCTCAGCCATGACTTGGGCTCCCATGCTTGGCAAGCCATCCACGTAAGATCAAATTAAATCCACTTTCTCTGCTCTCTGTCTTTTCAATTTAAAGTTCAGCTTAATCAAATAGAAGGACACTTTGGAAGAAGCTAGGAACTACACTCAGTTTTAGTTCAGCCTACCATCCTCAGACGAATGGAAAAACTGAAGTTGTGAATAGAAGCTTGGGAACTGAAGAAAAGCAGTATATGTCTCATGTACCATATGCAAATGTTGTAGGCAACTTAATGTATGCGATGGTATCTACAAGACCTGACATTTCACATGCAGTTGGGGTTGTCAGCAGGTTCATGGCAAATCCAGGTAAAGAACATTGGCAAGCAGTGAAATGGGTGCTTCGATGTTTAAGAGGCACAAGTGATCATTGCATCGTCTTTAATGGTAGTGAAGGATCAGTCTGCGGATATGTAGATGCTGACTATGCAGGTGATTTGGGCAAAAGAAGATCTACTACAGGTTATGTCTTTACTCTTGCAGGTGGAGCAATTAGTTGGATGTCAAAGCTTCAAGAAACAGTTGTGTTGTCCACTACCGAAGCTGAATATATAGCTGCTTCAGATGCCAGTAAAGAAGCAATTTGGTTAAAGGGTCTGCTCGATGAGATTGGAAGGACGCAGGAGAAAGTGAATGTACTTTGTGACAGTCAAAGTGCTATTCACTTGGCTAAAAATCCTGCTTATCACAGCAGAACCAAGCACATTAATGTAAGGTATCATTTTCTGAGACATGTGATCGATGGCAGAAAAGTAACTCTTCAAAAGGTCCATACGCGAGAGAATTGTGCAGACATATTCACAAAGCCAGTTACAGTAGAGAAGCTGCGGTGGTGTTTAGCTTCTCTTGGCTTGCAGAAAAGATGATGAATGGGCATGGGCAAGGGATTAGGAAAATTGTTGTCAAGGTGGAGTTTGTTAGTTTGACAACGAATTAGTAATTTTGGGTAAAATGTAATTAGTCAGTTTTATACCGAATTGTCAGTTATGTAACAGAGGTCGATGATATAAAACTGGTGAATGCCCATGAAATGTAAATGAGTGGAGAATCATTGTTGAATAATAAATTCCAATCCCTTGCCCCGTGGATGTTTCCTTGACACCTTGTCGAGGTTTTACCACGTAAATCCTGAGTATCTATTTGTGTGTGTGAATTCAGTTTCTTGTCTTGGTAAATGTATAACCGATTGTGTTTAGTTTCTTTTTCTTCATTATTTCCCATATTGATACAACAATCCAGACTCTCCATCATTCTTGTACTGAAGCATGTAAAAGGAGATAAAACGGGTGCTCATACAATTTATACAAATTTTGGATCAATTAAATGATCAACACAAATAAATTCAAAACAAGAAGGCTCTGATGAATCAGAGTATTCAAGATTAGCAGCTCAGTGAGACTAAGAAGTGAATTTATGTTATGCTCTCTCCTAGATAACCAAGCAAGATTTTAATCTACTAACAAAAACTATTTTATGAAAACAGTAAAGAAAAACATATAACAGTACATGGAGGAGGTCCTAGCACTTGGGTTGGGCCCAACCCCAAGAGCTACAAGCTCCTAAAAGAAGCTCAGAACTGATGCAACATAAAACTGGTTTCCATTACTCAAAAAACAACCATGTCCAAAATGTGTTACAGCAAAAGCTCCAAAATGGGCTGAGAAACAAAGCAGCACTATAGTGCGAAATACAAATGTTCAACAAGTAACCTACGAAGGCTGGAAGCCTCCCTACTTATGCACTATGAGGACCTCCAGTAGTCCTCCTTAATTCAAGGGGCTTGGTTGCTCAAAACTGCAGTACTCAACCACTTCATAAAAGCTGCTCGGCTGCCTTTGGAAATCGACTTTGGTGGGTTGCTGAACTCCGAGCTGATGGTGGAGAACTCGAGGAAGGGGTCATTTAGTGCAGGAGACACCCTTCCTACGAATCCTCAGCCTTGTCCCCTCATATTTGGCTGTCAAATGGTCCATAAATGCTTGACCTTGGTCCAAAAGTTGTCCAAAAATATGCAGCAAACACGTATTAGCCTTCATGGTCAAGTGACTATTCTCATTCATTCAATTAACATAAACATACTTCAAAAGCATACATAAACTATGAAGAATGGTGGATAAATGGAGAATAATAGGCAAAATTAGCCCAATAAGTTATCCATTTTTTGGGCTCATCATCACCCCCCTGCTAAATGGGTTGCTCATCCTCTGAGCAACTAATCTAGCTCATCATCCTTGATAGCTTTGACTGCCTCCCTCACGTCCCAGGCCTCCGAGGTGATGTCTTCTTCCCGGTCATGAAATCCTACTTTTCTTTCCACTTCCTCCCACTGCCTGTTTTCTTCTTCTTCCTTAACTCCTTCCAGCAATCCCAAAAGCAAGGGAGGACTGAACTTTAGGCCGATCCAATTGGCCTACAGATTTTGCATAGACTGTTTATAGAGGGGTACCCTTACCAAGGTCTCCCTCATCCTGGTTGGAGAGTGGTATTCTCTTATTTTCACACTGTGGGGAAGTGTGTTCCACCTCTTTGTGCAAGCATGAATACAGTTATCCCCCAACCGTCTTTCCATGTCCTCAAAGTGGGAAATAGCTTGAGCTTGTCGTTCAATGTAATATGGTAAATCCTGAGGGTTGTTGGCCAGGTGCTGATGGGCATGTATTAAAGCTGATGTATCCTTTGGTTCTGCCCTGATCATGAGTGGTTCACTCAGCTCCCTGTTCATAATATCCTGAATCTCTACTGCCCTCTTTTCCTCATGATTTAACCAGGAGGCCATGGCCATAAGTTGCACATCTCCCAATGTAGAATTGGGGTCCCAAAGAGTCATGTTTGGAAGGGAAAAGTTGTGTAAATAGAATTCAGACAACTTAGCCTTATCCTCTGTTGAGCTGTTGTCACACAAGGTCATGAATTGATCGTAGCTTTGAAATGGAATGGTGCCCCTTTGGGCCAAGGTGTTAATCTGGAACTGCAACCATTGATCTTTAAGATATAGGGCATATGACTTGGCAGGTTGCCTACACTGCAAGGCCTCTACTGCCCAGCTGGCCATGCAGGCCAGTTGGGCTTCCTTTTCTTGTACCTGTTGCTTTAGAGACTGTATTTCCTCAACTGCCTGTGACTCCTTCTCCTGTAGCTGTTTTGTTAGTGCCTCAACCTTGGCCTGTAGCCCGTCCACTTTCTGCTATTCATCAGAGGTTTCTTTGTTTGTCAAAGGCTTTTCCTGTTGCTGTTGTTCTCCTAGAATGGAGGGCCTATCGTCCTTATGAATTTCCTGTAGCCGTAGCTGTTGTTTCAGCAGCTCGTTCTCTTCCTGTAGTTTGGCCCTCTGACTACTTTCCACATGCTTCACCATGGCTAATTCTCTCCTTGACTCCCTGAGTTGTTCTTCTAGGGGGCCTATGTCCGCCACACCCTTGGACTTGGCAATCCTCATCCAAGTGTGAGTCCTAATTCTTTCTTCTTCCAGTGCAAAGAAGAGTGGCACCGCAAATTTCTGGGGAATTATTTTCCCGGCTTCTAACAGGTTATAGTATGAGTCCAAGCTGGGTTGAGGGCTTGGTTCCAATATTTCCTCTGTCTTTTCTTCCTCCTGTGATTGTCTAGCCACCTTTTCCTCCAATTTCTTGGTCGCTTTTAGCTTAGCCCGAGTTTCCTATAGAGATTTCTCAGCTTCCTGTAGAACTGTCTTTGAGTCCATTGTCTTCAGTCTCTTTCTCCAGGTGGAAGTTTTTGGGCTTCCTCATTCATAGGTGATGGATATCTTTGAAAGAGACCATTCCTTTGGTTTAGGTGTTGTGTCCTCAATGATAATTGGCTCCTTTGACTGTGGTTGGGGTCTGCCTACTTTGATCCGTGTGCTCCTCCTTGCTTTAAAGTACATGGAAGTTTCCCTCTTTCACTTCCCTTTTTGTTTTGGAGGTGTTTTTAAGGCGGCAAGCACAATTGCTGCCTCTTTTGCTAATATTTCAGGTGATTTCCCCCTTTGCTATTCTTTTTCCATGCTTCCTGTAGAAGTCCCTGTGTCAACTGTTTCTTCCTGTATTGTGGCCATTTCAGGATCTGTTTTTCCCTTTTGTTTTGGTGTGACTGCTTTGGCTGTGACAACCTTCACTTGGGATGTTTCTGCCTTCTCTGCTCTCCTTTGCAGTCTCTTTTCCCTTAGGTTTTGTGTTGTTGTTCCTTGCTCTGTTTTAGGCTTAGTAATTTGGCCCTCTCCCCCTTTTTCTTTATGTCCTTGTTGTGCTTGAATGTCCTGTGTTCTTTCATCATTGGTTTTCTTACCTTCTTCAGTGTGTTCTCCCTCCTCACTGCTGGATGAGGTGATGTCTTCAGCCAGGATTCCAATATCGTCATCCCGGGACATGTTTCGGAAGATTTCCCAAGATATGGGGACAGTGTAGGTATGCAGGGCATCTTCCACTAATAGCTTAATGAGCCCAAGATGGGCTAGCTGATCTGGGGTCCCTTCATTCAATTTTGTACCACATTCAATGAGTGACTGAAGAAGAAAATAGGGAATGTTCAGCTTCTGGGCTGGAGCTGAATCAATCCCATGCCTTAGTTCACACAGCAACCTAAAATGGTATCCATAGACAATGCTAAACCTCCCTTCACATGTAATGTACTTCATAATTTGAAAATTGACCTCACTCTAGAGAGGAGGCAAGCTGGTTCTCCTAACCCCGTTTTTGTCTTCTACAGGATGTTCCTCTGGTAGGAAGAACATTTTCTTGGCAACCTGGCCCAATGACCTCTCTTCTTTGCTCCAAGGGAGCCCTAATGGCAGACCAGTAACATGGATGATGAGCTTAGTGGTAATTTACAGGGTCAAACCCCTAAAGCTTACCGTGGCTTGTGTCTTTGATTGAGGTCTCAGGGACATAAAAAATTCCTCTGTTATCTCCTCGTCATGACCCCGAATTCTGTCAAAAAATGTCATCCAATTGGCCTGGGTGAAAAGATCCACCACCTCAGGATGCTTGTGCAGTTTGTTGGTTTCTAAGGGTTCTTTCCTTATGAATCCCCCTGGCATGGTGCGAGTTTTTTTCTTTTTGCTTTGATCAGAAAAAGGAATGTTGCTTATGGTTTTCCCCCTTAACTCAAGAAGGGATTTCTCGAGTATCAATATTAATTAACAGTTATTCCCTGGTTTTCAAAACTGCTGTTGCCTAGAACACGGCTGCCTGTTTATGAAAGGGAGAGTTTCGTTTCTCATTTGGAGCTTCAAATTCGGTGACGAGAAATCCCAGGTTTTTCCACTCTGGAAGGCTGTGCAGGCTTTCCTGTAGAAGACTTCCCCGGTTCCTGTAGAATATCTTTGTGCTTTTGAGCGAGCCTGATATGCAGGAGATTCTCGAAAACAGGTAGAAAAGCCGGTGGTGGATGATCAGTTAACAGTTTTTGGAGCGGAGGACGCGTACTTCAGTCAAAGACGTTGCAATTGCAAATGAATAGAGCGTGGTGTGAGTTTCAGCCGAGCATCTTTTAACTGCGGCATAATTCGTGGCAAGGGGATGAGGTGGCCGGACCAAGCCGTTGATCCAACGTCACGGCCATAATTTCTCTATGTGTCTCTGGCTGCCATCACCTCCCCTCTGTCGTTAACCGCCGCCACCACTGCCAGTCCCGATGATTTCTCCCTGAGTGGACACTCCACACGTGTTGGCTGCGCATCTCGTCGGAAATTTGAATGTAACTGAGCTCGTTCGGATCCCACGAGGCTATGTAACTGGCCGAGGGTGGCCAGTTGACTGGCCACCGATCCCATTCTATCCAACCATTTCCATAGGCATGCGGCTTTTTAAAATATAGTTTATGTAATTGACGAATGAGTTTAGACACTTACCTGCATGGTCACAGCCGTGTTATGCAGATTTCGGGTCTCTGAACCATTTCTTCGTTTGCTGCTGCTTCCTGCACGGGTTTTGGAACCCAATCCTTCAGTCATTGACGCTACATGCACGTGTTTCGAAATTCATTCCATTGGTTGCTGTCGCTGCATGCTCAGGTGTTGCTTGGTTTCGGCTGCTGATGATGTTTCCGTGTTCAAGACGAGCTCTTTGCATGTCTCCTTTGTTGTTTTTCAGCTGTCCTCGTCTCCAGAGTATGTCTTCCAGAGGGATCAGCTGCTACAGGATTCCTGTAGGATGTCTTGTAGCTGCTTCTCCTCCTGGGATGCAAGCTAAACGAGCAGGGCTATACTGCTGACAAGGGATTCGGCTGATGAGGGGTCCAGATGGAGATTGACAGGTAGGGAGAGCGAAACACCACTGCTAGATATGTCATTCAAAGTTCTTGCTGGTAGTGTGAGGAAAACAAGGTTTTTCTTTTATTATAATTATTTGTGTGACTGTAGGCATAAATGACAGAATGGGTGCAATAGAGGTGTGAGGAGATGAAACAGGGTGATGTATGGCGATGGACGGAAATAGGGGTGGTTGCAGGCTTAATAAGCAGATTCCAACCTTCGGATTCCCTCCCATGATCAATTTTTGCCTGTCTGGAGGTTCTACAGGATCTTCCTGTAGAAGATATAGAACTTCCTATAGAAGGTGAAATCTTAGCCTGAATGCGATCAAATCCTAGGAAAGGGGAGTGGTCATGGAGGAGGTGTGTGTGAGGGATGTTTTTAGTCTGGTGTTGACCTCTGTCCTTGTTTTGTGTGCCCCCCCGAACCTGCAATGTCTTCCCTGCAACCTGCAATTATTCAATAAAAATTAGGCCTATTTTTTTTTTGTGAGACAGCTGGTGCGCCTCCAGGAGGTTTTCACCCTCATCGTCTGCCCCGGGTGCCTCTAAGAGGTTTTCACCCAAGGATCTTTTTATTCTTTTCTGTTGTTGTTGTTGTTTTTTTTTTTCTTTTGATGATCAAGGTGTGGATGCAGTAGAGACGAGGCCCTGCTCCACTACCAGCACTGACTTATCCAGAGTTTCATTGAATTCCTGCTTAGAAAGGGGCTTCCTGTAGATTTTCAGTCAGTTCCCGTTTACGAGCATGGGGATGGCTTCTTCATCAATCGTCCTGATAAGGACTGAACCATTGTCATTGCATTTCTCCACTGCATATGGTCCCAGCCACCTTGTCCTCAGCTTCCCTTTGAAATCCTTGTATCTTGAGTCATATAACAGTGCCCAATCTCCTGGCTGAAATTTCTTTTCGTTAAGGTGTCGGTCATGCCATATCTTTCTCTGGAGTTGAACTACTTCTGAGTGGAGGAGGGCCTGCATTCTCTATTCATCTAATCCATTCAGCTGTAGTAACCTTTCTCGTTGCGCATGGCTGAGATCCAGGTCCAGCTAAGTTTCCAACCTTAATGTGTTGTACTCGAACTCTATAGACAACAGAGCCTTCTTCCCGTAGACCAGCTCATAAGGTGTGAAAGCTATTGAGGTTTTCCAAGTGGTGTTGTAGGCCCAGGTGGCCTCAACCAAGCAATCTGCCCAATCCTTCCTGCTGCTGCTCACCACCTTAGTCAAAATTTCTTCTAGAGCCCTATTAGTGACTTCCACCTGCCCATTGGCATGTGGATGATAAGGGGTGGAAGTTTTGTGCTTGATATTGTGATGGGCGAGCAGGTATTCAATCAGGTTAGAGGTGAACTGACTCCCTTGATCCGTGACCAATTCTCTTAGGTAGCCAAATTTGTAGAAGATATTTTCCCTTAAGAACTCAACCACTTTTTCTTTTGTCGCTACCTTGATTGCCTTTGTTTCCGCTCACTTCATCAGGTAGTCTGTGCACACAATGATGTAAGACTTTTGCTTTGAAGGAGGGTTGATAGGACCCACAAAATCCATGCCCCACTTCTCAAATGGCTCGAAAGTCACTTGAGGTTGGAGGGGAATTTCATCCCTCGGAGTCGGTTTCCCCATCCTTTGACATCGGTCACATTGGCTGATGTATCTTCTGACATCTTGATGAAGAGTGGGCCAATAGTAGCCTGCCTGTAGAATTTTGAAGGTAGTCCTTTTTGCTGCAAAGTGGCCTCCATAGGGTCCATCGTGATAGGTTATGAGAATGTCAAAAACTTCCTCCTCCCTAACACAATGCCTCAGGATCTGATCTGGGCCAAGTTTGAACAAGTTGCCCCCAATCCAAGTGAAGGGGGCGCTTTTCCTCACAATTCTGCTCTTTTCTTTCGAGGATAGGTGTGGAGGGAACTGTGCTGAGACCAAGTAGTTCGCTATATCAGCAAACCATGGAGAGAGTACTGAAATAGCAAACAGGTGTTCATCTGGCATCTGGTCATCCACCGTCCCTTCTTCATCTACAGGCAAATCTAATCTAGACAGAAAATCAGCAATGACATTTTCCTTCCCTAGCTTGTCAACAATGGTTAAGTCAAATTTCTGCAATAAAAGTAACCATCTAATGATACGAGCATTCACATCAGGTTTATTCATCAAATACCTTATCGCAGCATGATCAGTGTGTACAAATGTTTGATAACCAGTGATGTAGTGTCTGAACTTATTTAGGGAATGGACTACAGCTAGGATCTCTTTCTCAGTCACAGTATAGTTTAATTCTGCCTTGGACAGGTTTTTGTTGACAAAGTATATGGCATATGGTCGCTTCTCTTCAATTTGTCCTAAGGCTGCCCCTATGGCTTTGGTCGAGGCATCGATGTGGATGTGGAAAGGTAGGGCCCAGTTTGGACCTCTCAGGATTGGGGCAGTTACCAGTTTATCTTTTAATTCATCTAGATCCTCTTGGCGATTGTCAGTCCATTTAAATTCAACATCTTTCCCCAAAAGACCAAACAATGGTGAGGCTAGCTTACTAAATTCTTTGATGAATCTTCTATAGTATCCTACTAAGCCTAGAAAACTCTGAACATCTCTTACCTTCTCAGGGGGTGGAACCTTTTGGATGATAGCAATTTTGTTAGGATCCACCTGTAATCCTTGTTGAGAGATTGTATGACCTAGCACGATCCCTTCAGTCATCAGGAATTCACATTTTTCAGGACTGAGGGATAGGTTCATCTCAATACACTTGGTTAAAAATTTTCCCAAGTTAGTCAATGCTTCTTGGAAGTTGGACCCATAAGGAGTAAAGTCATCCATATATATTTCTATTGAATCATGAACCAGCTCAGCAAATATGCTTAGTACTGCTCTCTGGAAAGTGGCAGGAGCGTTGCATAGCCCATAGGGAAGGACCTGGTAGGCAAAGGTTCCCCAAGGACAAGTGAAGGTGGTCTTATCTTGGTCTTCTGGGCTGATTTGGATCTGATTATACCCGCTGAACCCATCTAGGAAAGAAAAGAACTTCTTCCCTGCCAGCCCATCTAGCACTTGATCTATGAAAGGAAAAGGGAAATGGTCCTTCTTGGTGGCTTTGTTAAGTTCTCGATAATCTACACAGATTCTCCACTTCCCATTTTTCTTGGGCACGAGCACCAAAGGAGAAACCCATTCGTTGTCCAAGATGGGGTAGATGAATCCTACATCCAACAACTTTTGCAATTCTTCTTCAATGATGTCCTTAAGAGCTGGATTCATTCTCCTCTAAGGCTGCCTCAGTGGTTTACAATCCTCTTTAATGTAAATGTGATGGGTACAGACCGACAAATGGACTCCTTTCATTTCCTTATAGCTCTAAGTGAAAGCCTCCAAATGGCAGTTCAATAAGCTACATAGTTCCTTCTCTTGAGAGGGAGATAAGGATGAGCTGATTTTCAAGGTTCTTTCAGGGCCAAATTCGACATTCTTAACTCTTGGAGAGGTCGGATCAGCCACACAGAGGTCCACTAAAGCGCGGGATTGGATACTTTCCACCAACTTCTCTAATGGCAGCACACCGAGAGGTGGATTTTGGATCAAATTCTCAATTAGGTCGTCCTCGGTTTGAGGACCCCCTCAGGTGGCTTCCATTGTGCACACTGGTGCAGAGTAGACTTCATCCTCATCTTCCTCCTCCAACCAGAGAGGTAAGTCATGTTATAGCAGAGGTTGGGCGGGAGGGTATAGGACTAGCTGTTTGGACATAGGCCCATTTTTTATGGTCATGCTCCCAGCTCAACAACTGATGTAAGCATTCGTAGTAGCTAACCAAGGCCTTCCAAAAATGAGGGGGTATCCAATGAGTTTTGCCTTTGGCTGAAGGACCAAAAAGTCTGCAGGGTACTCCCAAGAATCAACAGAGACCAGGACATCCTCCACAATCCCTTCAGGAGTCACGGTGGAGCGGTCTGCTAACTGCAGTACTGTCGAGGTCTTTCTTAAGGAACTCTGAAGGTTGAGTTTGAGCATAGTGTCCCTGGTCATCACATTGATGGCAGCCCCTAGATCGATCAGGGTGTGGGGGATTATGGTGCCATTGATGTGGACATCAACTACAGGACTCCTAGGATCCAAATATTTTGGACAGATTATTTGTCCCAACATCAGATCGAACAGTTGTCCTATGACATTGATAGTCGGGGCATCTCTCTTGCGCCTGCCTGGGTGCCTGAAACACTTCTCCTTGATCAATTTGTTGTAGATTGGTACATCTTTTATGGCCTGGAGAAGTGGGATTTTCACACACAACTGTTTAAGTTCTCCCAGAAGTTCAGTCTCCTCTGGGTTTGGTTGCGTGGCTACTGTTAGTCTCTTAGGAAAGGGTGGAATGGCTTTGGGTTCACTTTCCTGTTTCCCTTCCTCATCCTCCAGGGGAGGAGTTTGGCGATCTGGAAGGACCTTTCCAGATCGTAGGTTGATCTCCTAAATCTCCACAACATAGGTAGGGCATGTCGTCTCTCCAGTGTATACCTGTTGGGCCTGTCTATTGTTGGGGTTCGGGTTCGGTTGAGCAGGCATTTGGGGTTGTCCTGGAGGAGCAGGAGGTAATGGTTGTGGTTGAGTAGGAGGTGGAGGCAAAATAGCGGGAGGAAAGTTGTATTGGGGCCTCCACCATGGTTGAGGTGCATTCCACTAAGGTTGTGGCTGAACATGAGAGTGAAACAAATGAGCAGTAGGTTGAGTATGGTATTGAGATGGATAAGACCAAGGAGGAGGTGCGGACCGGGAAGGATGAGCAGGGGGGGCCCAAGAAGGCATATGGGCGGATTGGTTGGGGTTGTAATAGGTTTGGGATGTTCCTTGCATTCCCTGCTGGTAAGGTCTGGATCCATGCGGCCTCCTTTGGTTAAGGAAGTAGAGTGGCTCAGTGGCCCCTTCAGCCCCTTGGTACATGGCTTTAAGTCCGGGTAAGGTTGGGCACTGGTTTGTGGGGTGGTCTTCCTCACAAACGAAACATACCTCCACTGAGTGCAATGGACACTCATTCTTAGGATGCTTCCTTGTACATCTGGAACAAAAGATGGCCAAAGCCTTCTCGACTTCCTCTTTCTTCTGTTGGATTCAGAAGGTATCTAGTTGCATGGCAATGGTCTGTCTCATCTCACTTTTGAGGTCTTCCATCTGATTTGCAAACTCATGCTTGGAGAAGGTGGCACTAGCTGAAAGTGGATTCCCCCTACCTCTTTTCCGGGCTGCCCTAGAGTGGTTTCTAAACACAGTCTTTATGTCCTCATAAGGTAGTTGGTAGATGTCTCCTCTAGCTAGCAGATGGAGGGTATCTAGAAGGTCTTCATGGACTCCTCAGAGCAGGACCAGCTTCAGAGATTCGGGGTCCAGTGTGCACCTGGCCCTTTTATAACTAAGTTGGAACCTTTCTTCATAGTCTTCTAAAGATTCATCACTTCCGATGGTCATCCAAAAGATCTCTCCCTTCGTTTCCTTTGACCTACAGTAGTCCCGGTATTTGTTGTTAAAGGCTTGCTGCATCTGAGCCCAAGTTATGATATTGTTTCCAGGTAACCCCATGAACCAGCATAGTGCTGCATCCTTGAGGGTAGAGGGAAAGAGTTTCAACTTTTGCTCGTCTTTTTCATAGTCATAAGTTCGACAAAGGACAACAAACTCAAACAGGAAGGTATCAGGGTCTTCAGTGGTCAATCCATGGAAATGAGGTAAGGCTGAGGGACTTATGTTTTTCATTTTCATGTCCCCGTTGGTCTCTTGGATGGGAAAGGAACCTTCTATTCTCTCCTCATCTTCTCTACCATTTCTGTTTTCAGCCATGGTCTCAAGAGGAATGTTTTCTTGCTCTTCTTCTATTATAGGATCTTCATATATCTCTGGAGGTTCACCTATAGGTTCTTTTGGATCACTGCCATCGGAGAAGAGAGAAGGGTGACTCAGTGATGTGGTGGGGGTGTTGGGTAAGAATTTCCCTGTATTGTCTCTGTTCCTACGAGGCATGAAATGGAATATTTTTGGTGGAGTTTTGGGGTTTTTTTTGCTTGTACCTGCAAAACTAAAAGCGATTGAACTGCAACTAACTAAAATCTATCTTGCTGAAATGAAAATGTGGAATTGAAATGAAAGCAAGAAAGGAATAATCTATTTTGTTGAAATGAAATGCTAGGCTACACTTGCAGAATTGAAATTGCGGAATTGAAATGCTAATCTATGAAAGCAGGAAATGTCTAATCTACTTTTGTAGAAATGAAATTGCAGAATGGAAATGAAATAAACTACTTAGCAGAAGATTGAAGTAGAAAGTAGAAGAAAAGCAGCAATCACAAATACTCTGACACTTCCCCGGCAACGGCACCAAAAAGATGGCGGGTTCCAGTATTGCAGTAATAATGCTGCAACTCCTAGGGCTCCCTTCTTTACTTTTATCAACCCGGTAGTTCGTAACAAACTTGGAAGCGACGGTGCTATATGCACAAGTACTGGCTCTTGATGCAACTATCACTTGATCAGCTGGCACAAGTCCGCTAGGAGCTTAAGCCAACTTCTATGAGCTCTTAGAAGAAGCTTTTATCTGTGATGGATGAAAGCTAACTCAAAAGAGGCTAGTCTATTTGTAGAAAGAAGTTGAAAGTGAAAAAGGAATGCAAACCCTAGTTCTACAGACTAACTCTACCGGTGCAAGGAAAAAGATGGAAGCAGTGGAAATGGATGCCATTGACTTCTAGAAATGTAGAATGCATGTGACTAAGCTACTCTTGCAGTGAAATCTGAAAAGGAATGTCTTTTTGTATTTTTGAGTAATCTTGTAGAATTATTATGCATGTGCTTAACTGTTTTGACTGTGCAAAGGTTGATTGATGGAAGGAAATGGCGAGGGCACTTGCAGGAGGTTGGGAAGGTGAGAAGAGGGCCTAAGGGGTCCCTAACACCCTTCCAGAGAGTTTCACAGTGATCAGATCTCGAAAAACCGCTCTCGTGATCTTCTACAGGAAGTCTGCAGGGGTTCTACAGGATGTTCCGAAAGGAGATTTTGGAGGGTTGATGGTGGAAGAAAGGTGGAGAAGTGGAAATGGAGGTTGGATGAGGGTGTGAAGAGGTCTAAGACCTAGAAATTGGAGCTGAGAAGTGATGAGGATGGTTGGATTTGTTCAAGGGTGAATAGAGAAATGTTGCACAAAAATATGGAAATTAGGTCAAAGTGAGGAAATGTGGCAAATGAAGGGCAAGAATCTGAGCTAGGGGATGGAACAGGTTGCACTGATGGAGGGAGGGTAGGCAGGGAGGTTTCTTAGGTGTTCTGCACACTACTTCTTGAAACTGACCAAACAAAGATCATGCAAACCAAGTATCTAGCTATTCTAACCTAATTTGACCTAGGAACTAGCAATCATGATGAACAGAAATCCCTTGGTAGAAAATCATGTGAAACACTTATGAAAACCAAGCAAGAATGAACCTAAGCATGTAATCACATCTGGTATCAACTTTTACAAATGAGAAACTAACACTAGCAATTGCATGAAGAAGCAAGAATAGTGTTTTTGTGGCAGCAAGGACACCGTGGCCTCAGCTCATGGTCCCGAGGAGGGAGAGGTGAGATCCAAGGTTGCTTGATGGCCTTTTTCGAAGATCTTTTCTGCTATCAACCTATCACATCACTCTAAAACATGAAAGCTTTTTCAATCATCAAAACTGTCCTAGATAACCAAGCAAGATTTTAATCTACTAACAGAAACTATTTTATGAAGACAATAAAGAAAAACATATAGCAGTACATGGAGGAGGTCCTTGAACTTGGGTTCGGCCCAACCCCAAGAGCTATAGGCTCCTAAAAGAAGCTCAGAACTGATGCAACATAAAACTGGTTTCCATTGCTCAAAAAACAACCATGTCTAAAATGTGTTACAGCAAAAGCTCCAAAATGGGCTGAGAAACAAAGCAACACTATAGTGCGAAATACAAATGTTCAAAAAGTAACCTACGAAGGCTGGAAGCCTCCATACTTATGCACTATGAGGACCTCCAGCGGTCCTCCTTAATTCAAGGGGCTTGGATGCTCAAAACTGCAATACTCAACCACTTCATAAAAGCTGCTCGGCTACCTTTGGAAATCGACTTTGGTGGGCTGCTGAACTCTGAGCTGATGGTGGAGAGCTCGAGGAAGGGGTCATTTACTACAGGAGACACCCTTCCTACGAATCCTCAACCTTGTCCCCTCATATTTGGCTGTCAAATGGTCCACAAATGCTTTACCTTGGTCCAAAAGTTATCCAAAAATCTGCAGCAAACACGTATTAGCCTTCATGGTCAAGTGACTATTGTCATTCATTCAATTAACATAAACATACTTCAAAAGCATACATAAACTATGAAGAATAGTGGATAAATGGAGAACAATAGGCAAAATGAGCCCAATAAGTTACCCATTTTTGGGGCTCATCAGTGACCAAGATCATCCTTTGATTTAGTAAGCTCCTTAGTTCCTCTGCTTTTATTTTTATGGGGTTGTCTTCTCTGCATTCAACGTTTCTCCAGCTTCTCCACTTTCCTGGGACTTGAGAAAGATCCCAGAAATCCTTAACTTTGTTTAACCCTTGGGAATCTGTTTCCTGCTTGAGGCTTAAAAAATCCTCATTAAACAGCGCTGGTTCTTGTTTCCATCTGTCCTCCCAAAAGAGTGCTAGATATCTTGATCTGATTTCCCAGAAACTGTTATCTTGCACTATGCTTCTATTATCCCATGCTCTGTTCCAGATGTAAGAGCCCTTTATGTTTCTAGACATTCTTATGAGATCTTTAGTATGCTAAGAGTTGGCATATTTTTCTTTCCAGATCCTTGCCCAATGGGCTTTAGGCTCTTGAACCCATCGCCACCAAAGCTTGGCTCCTAGCACTCTACTAAGAATCTCCTGGTCATCTAAGCCTAGACCCCCATGTCTCTTGGGTTTACAGATTTTATCCCAGGAAACCAAGGCCCATTTCTTCCTTGTTTCCTCCTTACCCCACAGGAAATCTCTTTGAATGTTCCTGAATTTCTCTAAGACACCTTTGGGAGCTGGGAGGGCAGATAGCATAAAAACTGGGATGGATTGCAGAACAACCTTTGTCAAAACCAACCTGCCAGCCAGGTTTAAGGCTCTGATGGTCCATTTTTTGACCTTATCCTGCAACTTAGTTAGCACGGGTTCCCAGATACCTTTGAGCATAGGTTTGGCCGTGAGGGGAACACCAAAATACTTTGAGGGAAGATAATCCCTTTGGAAGCCAAGGATTCTTGAGATATTTCTCTGAATAGCAATGTTAGTGTTTAAGAAGAAAATTTTTGATTTAGAAAGATTGACTTCCATACCTGTAGCCCTGGAAAATTCATTTAAGATTTTATTGTAGGCTGAAGCTTCTCTGACTGTGGGGATTCCTTGCAGCATGGTATCATCTACGAATTGTTGGTGCGTCAGTGCCTGACCATTCTCAGTTAATTGAAGACCCTTGATTTTGCCCGTGGCCTTGGTGTGCTTAATGGACCGCCCTAGTCCTTCCATCATGAGGATGAAGAGAAAGGGAGACAGCGGGTCTCCCTGCCTGAGACCTCTAGAAGGAATGATGATCTCTGAGGGAGAGTCGTTAATCAAAATTGAAAAGCTGGAGGTAGTCGCCAGAGCCATAACCCATCTGACCCAATTGTGATCGATCCCAAAGGCATTGAGCACCTTCTTGATGTAAATCCAATTGACCTTGGCATACGCTTTAGCTATATCCAATTGCATGATCATTCCCGCCTGATTTTTGCTAGTAAGCAAGTGAACCACCTCATGGGCTTGAATAATTTTGTTTAAAATTTGTCTGCCCTCCACATAGCCTGATTGTTCCTCAGACACTAATGAAGGAAGGAGAGGTTTAAGTCTGTTGGCCACTACCTTGGATATTATCTTGTATACCACATTACATAAAGCTATGGGTCTATACTTGTCTGTCGTTTGAGCTGAGTCCTATTTGGGAATCAGCGAGATGAAGGAGGTGTTGAGGGCTTTCAGGATGGTTTTACTACTCCTGGAATCTTCTACAACCTCCAAAATATCCTGTTTGACAATGTCCCAACAAGCTTTGAAGAAGTCCACATTAAAGTCGTCCGAGCCTGGTGCTTTTCCATTCTGCATGTCTTTGAGGACCTCGCTGACCTTCTCTTCAGTTACTGGTCTGTTTATGTTGATATTGTCCTCTCTAGACACCAGCTTAGGGATATGCCTAGTAATTTCCTTTATTGATTGTTCCCTATCTGGATTGTTTTCCCGGGTGATGTTTCGGAAGTACTGGACAAGCACAGCTTCAATGTCCTTATGTATGATCTGAACCTCCCCATTCTCATCCTTTATCGCCGAGATTCTATTGAATGCTCTATTAGCCATAGTGGATCTACGGAAAAATCTTGTATTACGCTCTCCTTCTTTTAACCATTGAACTCTAGACTTTTGCCTCCAAAATATTTCCTCTTGTTTGCATAGGTTCTCCCATTCATGATGCAGTTTATCAGCCTAATCACTTTTGTTTTTGTCAAAGCCATCTTTGGTTAGTGCCTGATTAAGTTCCCGAATTTTGCTTTCCACTACCTTTTTGTCCACAAAAATGTTGTCGAAATCTTTCTTATTCCATTCTTTGAGTCTATCCTTAATGTGCTTTAGTCTTTTATGAAGGAGGTACATTTTTGATCCCTAGAATTGCAAGTATTCAGACCACCATTTTCTGATGTTCCTAATGAAATATGGGTGGGACAACCAGATATTCTCGAATCTAAAGGGTCTATTCCTGGGAGAATCCAAACCCTTGATTTCTAATTGAATTGGCCAATGATCGGAGCCTCCAAAGGGAAGAGCTCTTGCTGTTATTTCTTTGTCTATAAGCATAAGCTCCTCTGATATCATAAACCTGTCTAACTTAGAGGCTACCTGGGCTTCCCCTCCTCTTTTGTTGTTCCAAGTAAAAAGGCCGTTGCTTGAATCCGAATCCACCATTCTCATATTGTCTGTGAACGATTGGAATGCTAATGAGTCTTTTTTTAGTGCTCTGGTGCCTCCTTTCTTTTCTGAAAGGGATTTGATCATATTTAAATCCCCACCCATGATCCAAGGAATACTAGCCTTTCTGTTCCTAAGATCAATGAGGGATTCTAGTAGTATGAGTTTATCATCTATTCTTTGAGGCCCGTAGACATTAGTGATCAGGAAGGTTTCTAAAACCCCCACTGGTTGAATGGCTACTGATAAGTAATTCCTAGATGCCTCTGCATCTATTACACTGATTTTTTGGGGGTTCCAAAGAGTGAGAATGCCCCCAGCTGTATTCTCTGCTTTAACTTCTAGAAACTCATATCTATTGAGCCATTTGCTATGGATTAGTTTTATTTTTTGAATGGAACATTTCGTTTCCTGGATGAAGATCATATCCGGCAAAACTTGTTTCATTCTAAAACTAAGCATTATTTGCTTTCTTTTACTACCTAGACCTCTTATATTCCAAGATGTAAACTTCATGGTTAAAGATTTGTGAAGGAGTAACTGGTTAGGTCTTTCATCTTACCCGAATCAATCATCAGCTTTCCACATTCCATCAGGAGCTCCTTCTGCTTTTTCTTCCCCTCTTCTTTCCTGCATTTCTAGTTGCTAATCCTGGAGTTGCTTTCATCATTTTCACACCTCTGCACTCCTACTTGTCGATGGTTTTCCCTTTGTCTGACTCCCTTTCCTGAGTTTTCCATAAAAACAACTACTGTATTCTGTTACATTCTTCTTGAGGTAATGAATTTAACCCCACCGTGGTTCCCTGCTTCAAGAAACCTTCCAGATCTAGGTGCTCTTTATCTAGAATTTCCTGAAGTTCAAGATCCTCCAAATCTGTTTCACTATGGGTCATTTCCTGATCCATTTATAGTTCTGTTTCATTCATTATGGTTTCTCTCTTATTATTCGTGTTTTGTGTTGGGTTGCAGTTTTCCTCCTCCTTTTCATTAGGGCCTTCCTCCATAGATTGATCTCCATTTGGCATTTCTTCCATCTCTTCCAGTGCCTGGAACTTATTCAGACTGATCTTTTGCCCCTCATTTTGTTGTTGCTTTGGTTCTTTTTTACCTCCTTTTCCCCTGCTTGTCACTTTCTGAAAGCTTTCGGTATCCTTCTTTGTATTCAGTTTGCTTTTGTTTTCTGCTTTGCTGAGATGGCAGTCTCTGATCAAGTGTCCATGTTCGTGGCATTTCTAGCATCTGAATGGAATATGCTCATAGTCCACCGTTTGCACCCATTCCTTGTCAAAAACTTCTAGGATGACTTCGTCCGGAAGAGCTCCTGATAGATCCATTTCCACACAAATTCTTGCATAGGAAGTATATTTGCCTCTTCTCGTGGCTTCCGAAGCTTTGATAAAACGACCTAGTTTGTTGCCTATGGCCGCAAGCGATTCATTTTGCCAATAATCTAGAGGTAGAGAATAGAGCCTTACCCAGACCGACATTGTAGTGAAATTCCCCCGCTCTGGAACAAAATTCATCATCCAAGGCCACATATAGAGACCCGTTGCTGCAAAGAAGTAGGGTCCTCCTTCGAATATTCTATCTTTGTCTTCGATATTTGTAAACACTATGGTGAAAAATCCCTTTGACCCAAGATGGAGATCGATGTTGCCTTTGGGTTTCCAGTGATACTTTATCCATATCTATAAAGCCTTTTGAGTGGGCCATAATCCCATAAATTTACATATTATGGCATAGGTCCCCATATGTTCCCTGTGCTCCTGCAGTGCAAGATTATTTAACACTACTCTAGGAATGATTTCCATTTTGGGTCTACAAGGTCCCTTTTGTCTTTTTTCCCTTGTTCCCTGGTTTTTGTCTTCTTCCTCCTTGTCCTTTGTGTTGCTATTTTCCTTGGACTTGGCCCCATCTGTCTCCTTATCATTATTTCTGTTTTCTTCCTCCTCCGTTCCTCTGACATTTCCCAGATGTGACTTGCCTCTGGTGTTCACTGCATCTTTGTAGGAGGGAGTGGAGCTCCCTCCTCTGCGACCCTCCATTAGGATCGAACTCAGAAACTCTCAGAAACCCTGTTCAACTTCCGTTCCGTCGCTCCGCTCCCGGCTAGATCCTCAAGGTCATATCCCAAAGCCGTAGAGTTGGTTTCTCATGTCATAATGAACATTGAAGTATATTTTTCAAATTTGGATGTGAGAGTACTAGAGACTTTGATCTGTAAATGGATTCATTGGGAAAAACTTTTCTTTTTCAAAAAAGAGCAGAATAGAATAGGGAAATAAAACCAAGCTTCTTGAGTTTTTGAAGTTTTTGTTTTGAAGTTCAACTTCATTTATTTTAGTAGAAATTTTCATTTTGTGGTATAGTAAGATCCACCTCATTCATTAACCATTAGCAAGAAGATCTACAAGAAAACAAACGTTTGTGAAGAAAGAAGACAAATAGAGTTTCGGGAGCAAAACTTGAGGTTTGAAAGATTAATTCTTCTTACTTTTTTTTTTCAAATTCCAAATTTCAAATAAATAAAGAATTAACAAAACACTTGAGTATGGTCTATTCTTGCACCTTGTTGCGACCTGGAAGATCCGAAAGGGAAATTTGATAAGTTAACTTTGAAATTTCACAATAAAATTCATAGATCTGAAAAAGACTAGGAGATCTAAATTTACTATTCATTCTATAAATCTTATTAATTTAAAATTCAGTCTTCAAATTTCAATTAGATATGTCTCAAAATTTCTTTTTCCTTCATTAAAAAAACAAAGACCTAATTAAATTTTTCTCATCTAGATTCTTTTATTTAAAAAAAAAAAAAAAAACATTAAAAAAAATATAAAAAAACACAAATAGAAACAAAAACAATTAAAAAAAAACACACACAGATACAAGAACCAAAAATAAATAAATAAAACAAACAACACAAAAATCCCACGACCACTCATATTAAAGCCACTGAAAAATAAATAAACATATAAAAAACA